>BSBK01004664.1:0-615000 GCA_027943335.1 Chamaecyparis obtusa
GTTATTAAGGCTTCATACTCAGATATGTTATTGGTACAAGAGAAATTTAAGTATATGATAAAGGAATAGGTTTCCTAGAGGGGATATTAATATAACTCCCGCACCAGAAACCCAATCTAACATCTAGATCCATCGAAGTAAAATTCCCAAGTGTCATCTATCTCAATAGGTAAAATAAACTCATTGGGGAATTCTATAGGTTCTGACGTAGATTGAAATGAAGGAGCCTCAATGAGATCATCAGTTAAGGCTTCCTCTTTTATAGATTTATGAGAGATAAAATTCAAATCAAAATCAATTAGGATCGTAACCCATTTAGAAAGATGTCCTGATAAGCCCATTTTTTAAAAGAGATGCTTCAAAGGATCAAATTTCACATATAAATAATTTATGCATTAAGGAGGTAATGTTTGAGTTTTTGAAAAGAGAAAACTAAGGCAAGGCCATTTTTCTCAATTATAGTGTAACGTGTTTCATAATCAATCAAGGTTCGACTTATATAATATACCCAGACATTCCTTACCATCTTTTATCATGATAAACTAAGAAAACACTAAACACTTTCAAATAAGCAGAAGTGTAATTGAAGAATATCTTATTAGGTTGAGTCGAATGTAAAATAGGAAGGATTAGCAAGATAAGTCTTGAACCATTCAAATGACAGCTTATAATCTTCATTCCAAAATAAATTTGTATCCTTCTTAAGTAAGGAGTTAGTAAAAGGGATAGTATGATCCGCTAAGAGAGAAACAAATCTAAAAATAGCTTGAATATTCCCTTGTAAGCTAAAAAGTTGTGAAATATTTCAAGGAGGAGAAATGTTAGCAATAGCATCAATCTTTTCAGTATCAACCTGAATGCCTCAATTAGAAAATAATAAATACAAGGATCTTTCCACTATCAACCCCAAAGGTCCCCACCCCTAACAAGGTTAATTGTAAAAGACTCCTAACAGGGTCCAACCCTTGACCAGGTCACTGTACTAAAAGCATTGTAAAGAACAACTCCTAACAGGGGTTGCAAGATCTTCTAACAAGGGTCATAAAACACCAGTGTAGTTCTTGGTGGGTGTCAATTCCCACCAGGGTTTTTACCTATTTGGGTTTCCCCGTAATCATATTTGGTGTTATGTGTTATGGTTTTTTATCTTACTTGCATTGATATTCATTTCAATACATAAGAAATTAAGTTGAAGTTCAAGATATCAGAAAAAAGTAATAATATATAGAACTTGATTCACCCCCCCCCCCCCCCCTCTCAGTGTTCCTATTCCTAACAGATTATAGTATTATGTATCTTTGACTTCAGTTGTTTGCCTTTGTTTTTCTCCTGATTTGAGTAGTGTCATTTGAGGGCACTCATATATATTACAGTCTTCTCTACCTAGTCATATTTCAGTGGAGGATCTTAGATCAACAATTACCTCTTGACAGATTTTTCAGCTTCTTTCTACAGTGATGTTCTACATGTTCATCCTTGTTCCTTTTTTTTGGAACATTCACTAGTTTTGGAGGCTTCTTCAGTCCTTTAGAATAGTCCTTCATCTCTTTTTGGAGTAGAGTTTTTTCCCCATGTGGTTTTCTATATTTCTCCACTTTACATAGACTCTCTTTTGTGCTTGAGTACCTGATCAGGCCCTTTTTTTTCGGGACCCATTTTCTTTTAGTAGTTCTTTCTAGGTTTTTAACTTCTCCCAAAGTTCATCTTAAGGTGGATGTTAGAGTAATAAATTTTTTACTTATTAATTAAATCATATTGATTTAATTACTAAGTCACTTATTTTATCTTTTTGCTTAATCTAAACTTTAGGCATATAATAATTAATTGTTTTATTAGTTATTATCATGCAACCTAGGTTTCGTTCACCCTTTTAGGGTTTCAGATCTCCTTTATAAGGATTGATCTCTCTTGTAATCTTATTGAAACAACATTCATTTTATTTTGATTGCAACTTTTTTTTTTCACATCAATGATTTCTCCTCTTCCGTGGATCAATGTGTTCAGGCCTCCATAGTTCTTTGATTCTATCTTCTTTCTATGATAGGATTTTGCATGCAGGTGTTCTTGGGAGCTGTGGATTATTTTCTCATCAACTCCAACAATTATCTTACCCAAAATATACATTAGTGTTTAGACAATAAGGTTTTCTTTAATTATGAAGAAAGGAAATAAAATATTCATATGCCCCCAAGAATTCTATGATAACATCATCAAAGGAAAAGATATCCAAAGATGGCCTTTGGTCAAACGTGAGAAGGTGAGGGTTAGTTAATTTCAAAGGTCCACTAAAAATGTGATTAATAGTCAGAAATAAGGAAGTTTTCTTATATGGTTGAATCCTAAACAATAGGTATGTTCACAACCATCATTTGTTATAGGAGTGTGTATTCCTTGCTTAGACTTTCCACAACCTTGACCATTAAAACCATTGTTTAGCGAGAAAATTGATATCCAGGGCCATAATGAGCAGCCATATTAGAAAAATTTAAGGGAGCTTCATAGGTCACTATTTCAAAGAAATTGGGCTTAATAGTTTCAATGGTTTCATTAGTTGGAGCAGCCAAATATTTATTGCTTAATTCCTCGTAAGAGGAATAGGAACAATTTTGTCACATTTTATAGTTTATGGGGGTTTCATGAAAGAAAGGTCAAAAACTTGATACTCTCCAATAAAAGTAGGAGTAAAATATAAAGTTCCCCAATTGTCTTCAAACAAGGTAGAAGATATAGGTTCTTCCTTTCTTTGAGTTTCATCTTTAGTTTCTTGTTCCTCTTTACTAAGTTTGATATTTTTAGCTGACTCGGTGTTTAAGAAATTGTTAGGCTTATGATCTACATAAAGAGTGTACATCACATTATTGAAAATAAATTTAACCTTGTGATGAAGCATGGAGGGGATAGCATCCATGTTATGCATCCATGGTCTTCCCAATAAAAGATTGTAACTAAGGGGTCCCAGCATCACATGAATTGGGGTATCTAGGATAACTGGACCAACTTTAACAATTAAATTTATGATTCCCAAGGTCTTCTTAGAAATTTTATCAAAGCCATGAATAGGAATTTTTTCAAGATTAATAGTGGTTATATCATCCTTAATAGCTTTCATCATATCTAGACTGCACACATTCAAACCTGACCCATTATCAATCAAAGTTCTCTGAATAATATTTCCATCAATAAGATCATCAACCATAAGAGCACCATATTGGTTTTTCACTTCCTTAGGAGGTAAGTCATCTTGAGTAAACACAATTTTAGGAGTAGACACCATGTGCGTACACTCCAAGAAGGAATTGATGTTATATTGGTTAGGTGGTGGGATAGGAACAGTAGAAAAATATTTTTGTAAAGCCCCATGATAAGTGGGAGAAGTTTGAAGAAGCTCTCATAGGGAGATCTTTATAGGAGTAGCGTGTAACTACTCCACTAGATCATATTCCTTACCTAAGGAACTAGGAAATTGAGGTACTTGGAGAAGCACAGGTTGAGAGGGAGGGAGAGAAGTAGGAATAACCAGAATGGTAGGTTGAGGATTATTCCATGTTCGATAAGTATGCACAACCAAAGTATAATCAGGTTTTCCCTTAAGGACTATAAGGGGTTCTTGGTTTGAAGGAAAACCCTTAAGACTAATAATTGTTTTTTGAGGAGGACATCCTTTCAAAGTTATAAGGGGTTTAGTGAATAGAACCAATTTAACAGGCTCAATATTACAAATAGTCTCACACAAAGGAAGCCATGACAAAAACCTATCATAAAGATTTTCTTAGAGAGATGTAGAGGAAGATAGCGGAGGAAAAGATTCAATTAAGATCTCACTTGTACATCCAACACTTTACTGCTAGACACCTCATGAGGTTTATTAACAAATGCATCATCAAATTATTCATAAAAGAGATCATACATTTTGAAAGTAAAGCAAGATATTTATAATCAAAGTGAGATTTTTTTTTGTATTTTTATGTTTATAAATGTAATGCATGTAAGATAAATATCTAACTAGAAAGATCAAACAAGGAGGGTTCACGTCGGGCTAACCAAAATATTTAGGGGGAAAATAGCATCAATGAGTCTAACAATGCAAACTAGGTATGTCAAGTTTAACACTTTCTCCCTAAGCCATTCAATCCAAGAGAAAGAGGGGCTTTTGAGCATAACTCTCAATATGACTTAGGTTAGATTAGCAAGAACCCAAAAGGTGATAGGAGATGTGAATGCTAAACTAAAGTTATATTAAGGAAGTACACTAGGAAGGTCTCTTTGATGCAATGTAATTCAATTATAAATATGTAATGAAGATGACAAAAATTGAAACAATTGATTAAGCAAGAAGTGTAAGATGAGTCTGGGAACCAAGTGGATGCAATCAATCCAATTAAGACACAAAAAGGATCTATCCTAATAGATAAACCAAAAGATAGGGTACTTACCTTGAAATGTGTGATGGAATGTGCTATGTTTTGAAAATAGTAGATCTAAACCTGTAGTTGAATTTCTAACTGTGGATCATTGATCACGGTTGAAAATGCAAAAAATGTTGAAAATCTACAGCTATCAAAAATAGGTCAACCATGTCACCATGTTGCGGAACAGGTTGACCAAGTCATTTTGTTCCTAAGGCACTTTACTAAAGTTGACCTAAGTTCTTCTGGTAGCTCTCAGTCTGTAACCTCCATATCTGTAATTGTCTATATGATAACCTACAAATCTATGACAAAATGTGAGTATGTGGGTGGCTATAAAGGGGTTTTCCTTACTAAATTAATTTTTTGGCTGATTTCAACCTCCATGAATAGTTGTTTAGAAAAAAATTGTGTGTGTATGTAGTGTTCGTGAATCCTAGATTGTAGATCTAGAATGTAAAAGAGCTAGAAATGCTAAGAATCTACTCTATAAGTAAAACCCTAGCATGTATGTGTATGTATAAATGTACAAGATATGAAGAGACAAAGATCAGATCTAAACATAGCATACAAATCATACCAATCCCCCAAAGGTAAAGTACTCTAACTATCTTCATGATCCCCCTTGCATCTCCATGATGTCATATAATTGCTTGAATGCTTGAGTTATTGATAAAGTCCTCACTTTGTAATGAAATAACAAGATCTAGCCCTTAGTTTCCACCTTGTAATTTCTCTATGTTATATTGGGGTGTCCACACATATTTTTACCTTGCTTCCATCATCCATCATCATGTTGTTGTTGTTGAAAAATAAGACTTTGGGTGCCATTTTATAGTGATTTTCCAAAATTACCCCCATGAGAGCCAAATGCAATGAGCAAGAATTATCAAAACTTTAAAAATAGATCTAGGCCCAACAATCCCCAACCACCTAGGAATAGGTCAACTTGTTTGACATATTCTAGAACAAGTCAATCTAGTCGACCTATTTCCTAAGGTGCTAGGATCTTGGGTTTATAACCTAGCTTCCAGATCAAAAGTGATTATGGGTGTAATATGTATCGAGGTTCAATAATCCGAAATTAAATTTAGTAAAATGGGGCCTAGAAAGAGGAGAATTCCTAAAAATTAGATCCTACCTCGACCTATGAATGAAAATCAAGGAGGAATTGTTAGGTCCTACCTCAATTTCACCTAAGAGAGATAGAGAAAGGGAAAAGGTGTGTGCTCAAAGTGTAATTGTGAAATGCAAAACAAACAAAAAAGGAGTTGAAAATTCATCAATTGAAGTGCCTCCAATTTAAGATGGTACATTTTTCCCCCACTTTAGTGGTATATGACACTACGTGCATATGCAAGCTAAAGTAAGAAAAGCATATATAACTGAAAAAGGATATGGCTAAGTCCTCGTGCATAATTCCTGCAAGAAATCATTAGTAACCGCGTCCTACAAAACTACAGGTTAGTTATAATAAAAAACACCTAGGTCTTACTAGAGAAAGTTGATGAAGTTTGTGGGAAGATATATGCCCCCCTGTTTTGGCTTGCTTATACAGAAAAAGGTGAAATAGGGTATCACATTTATCACTGTAAACTAAATAAGAGAGTTGAAGACCACTAACCTTCAAATCCATTCAAGATGAGTCCTAAATGTTTTCAAAGGAAATTGGACAAAAAATTAACTGATTCACAATTCTAACACCTGTAACAGCATGCGAATCGGAGCTACCAAGCTCAAGATATGATCGAAAGAGAAACAAAATAAGATAACATCCTAAACCAAAATTTAGAAAGTAACCTAATTAATAGCATATATAAAGAAAACTTACCTTTTAAGATCTCGTTTGGAAATGTTTCTTGAAGGTGAACAAGAAGAAAAAGTAAGATGTTGAGGAGACAGGAACTATCACTAACACGAATGGAGATGCGTCAACTGGCAATGGCGGAGGGTGCAGAGCTAGAGGAGATGTGTCTTGATTCTTGTTGCTTGTTTCCATTTGTTTTCCTTTTATTTTACTACTTTTTGTAGATGTAGGAAGCTATTGTACATGTTTTAGGAGGAAGTCAACCTATTCCTAGGAAGTCGAATTGTTCCCTAGATAGGTAAAATTGCAAAAAATTTAGTCAAAATTTGTTGTATGATTGTCGAGTACTAATTTGAACCTTTTCATGTTGCCATTTTAGGATTTTTCAGTGATGAGGGAGCATTATATGTGAAACATTATAATATAATTTTGGGAGTACATAGGAGAGCTATATGCAACAAGTATACAGGTGATGAGAGACAACAGACTCTACTGGATAGCTTGACTTACTCACATCTGATTGCACAGGGCTATACTTTTGGCATTGATGGAGAGATGTTCATGAGGAAACATGTTCATTCCATATACCAATTGGAGAGATTAAAATGACACTAGAGGATGTGTACCGTATCCTACACTTTCCAATCCATAGACTGATGGTTAGACCTCGAATCAACCTTTCTCTAGAGGAAATCAGGAGAGATTTTGAGTACTATATGGGTCTTCCATATAGAGGCAGAGAGAGACTCAATCAAGTGATCCCAAAGGGTATCTTACTAGGGAAAACTCCATAGCTCAAAAGGATCATACTTTGTACTATCGACACATTAGTGATGCATGATACAAAGGTTGCTATTTTTTGCACTCCTCTTACTCATGTAGTTCACCACATGGAGAGAGAGTCTATGGTGTATGCATGGGGATGGAGTATTCTTGCACACCTCTATTATAATCTCTAGAGTTTTTCAGGTACCAGAGACGCAACTTGACTATGTGCATGATCCTATAGGCATGGGCCTTCAATCATATGACATTCACATGGCCTATGGGATGTCCCATAGATGTAGCAGTCGAGCTACTGAGAGTGTTTTCATATCCACTGGGTTTATCATGGTAGTTTGGAGACACTATGTATTGGATGGTCAGACTAGACTGGCTTAAAAGTACATACATTATATGGAGTCCCTACCATCACATGATAGCATGACCAGACACAACATTAAAACTAAGATGGATGTAGAGACAAAGGCTTCTAGAGGGAATGCATGATTACATAGTGATGCCCTACTATTATGAGTGAGTGATGAGACAATTCAGTCTACAATAGGGTCCACCAGCATAGGTGCCTATGTACACTCATGGCATAAGACATATGCAGAGGCCAAGGGCTATAAATCAATTAACCATTGATGACATAGAGCTAACAAATACTAAGGGTCCATATGATATCGAGTTTCTTTCTACGATCGGGGATGCGAGGGTATCTTGGGACTACTTATGATACATCAGTTTTCAGGGCCCGAGACTTATGTTTCAAGATGACTATCTGATTGGAGATCTAGGACCTTTTTCCAAGTCTCATCTTAGAGATGAGGATGAGGAGAAGGAGGAGTATCTAGAACCACAAAAAGAGGCCATGATGGAACTAGAGGGTGGATATGATGCACCAACGACTGAGGCACCACCATCCCCCATAGCAATGAGGCCCCTATGGTCTCGATCAGCACATGATATAGTAGAGATGCTCCCACCTCAGACCAAGTAGAGAGAGTGAGGAGAATCTACTCATCCCCCTTCCATGGTACCCTTTCAAAGTACTAACCCTATCTTCCATGAGGGACATCCAGTTATGATTAAAATTAAATTAAATTAAGTGAAAAACTTTTATTTTAAAAATATATATAAATGACAAATGAAACATGTAACATGCATCTAGCTCAGAGGAGTGGAGATCCTTCATGAGATATTTCCTAATGGGCATGGTCATATCATCCCAGATTCCTTCCACATCACATATCCATTTCGAGGGGGCATGAGATCCAGGGAGACACGAATATATCTTTGTGCCCGTAGTGGTGGAGCTACAATTTTAGGCAAAGAGAGTAGAGCGTGAGCTACAAGAGTAATGGTGCAGATCTCATAGTTGGTCAAAGAGGATCTCATCTCGAAGCCACTCCCATACTTCAACTGTACATAGAGAAACACCATCGCCCCATCCTAAATTTGGGAGATATGTCTCGCATTGTCCTATGGAGGATGCTCAATGTATTTTTTTTGATATCGGGCACATTTTTCTTAGTGTCATCTTTGTATATCAAAATATTTATATATATATATATATATATATATATATATATGATGGACATACATTTATTTCTATCTTTTATTATTTCTATGATTAATAACATAAGAGAATAAAGGAAAGAAACATGAATTGATAACAGAACTATGCACTCATACTTTAAAGTATAACATTTGAAACATTTATACACCACATTTGAGAAAACTAAAAGAAATACTCAAAAAGGAAAAGGTAAGCACGTTTACATAATGAAATATTAAATGTAATAACATCGTAAATGAATAACATTAATAGGTTCCTTGAGAGGCACACCATTCATATCAGCAATCTTATAAGCTCCAGGGCCATATACTTATGTAACAATGTAAGGACCTAGCCAATTAGAGCTAAACTTCCCTTTTTCACCAGGTGGAGCATTCGCATTTCTATGATTTTTGTAAAGAACTAAGTCACCCACCAAGAAGGAACGCTCAATCACTTTACCATTGTATCTTTTTTAAACAAACTTGTGATAGGCCATAATATGTTCTAAAGAATTAATATGTTGTCCATCTAACATCTCAAGTTTTTGTAAACATTTCTCTCTGAAAGTATCTTTATTGATTATGTCCTTGAAGGAAATCCTTAAATAAGGAAACTCTAACTCCAATGGCATAAATGCATCAGCTCCATAAACCAAATTACAAGGTGATGTTCCAATTGCAATACGAACACTTTTTTTATAAGACCATAATGCATAGGTCAACTGCGTATGCCAATCCTTAGCATGTTTATCAACACTCTTCTAAAGGATTTATTCAATAACCTTAGTAGACTCTTTAGCCTAACCATTAGATTGAGGAAAATAATGGGTAGAGAATCATTGATGCATACGATATTTCTCCAAGAAAACTTTCACTTCTTTTCTCTTAAATTGAGCTCCATTATCAAAAATGATTTCCATGGCAATACCAAATCGATCAATAATATTTTGAAAAATAAAATCACAAATAACTTCTTATGTAATTGAATGAAGAGGAACAACTTCAACCCACTAAGTAAAGTATTCAGTGGTTGTAAGGATATAGATGTGTCCTTTAGAAGATATCTAAACCCCAAACACTAAAGGGACAAGGAGGCACTTATGATCACAATGCATAAGAAGGAGCATGTATCAAATTTTTATGATGTTGACACTGAGGACACTTTTTGACAAAGGAAAAGGAACCTTGTTCCATAGTTTTCCAATAGCATCCCACGCAAAGGAGTTTGTTGACTAATGATTTTCCACTTAAATGTCCCCCACAAGATTTAGCATGAGCCTCTTGTAATACCACTGGTATTTCAATTTTACCAAGGCATCTAAGAAAAAGATCATTTATAGAGAACATCTTCTAGAATTATAGAGCTAGACACAAGCTTGTGTATTCTATTTCTATAGTTTCAAGTTTTGATCCATGTAAGGAACCATCTTTTAGGTAATGGTAGATATGAAAATACCATTCATCAAGATGAATATTTAAACAAGTCACATCTAACGAAGGATCCTCAGAGATAGCAGGACTAGTCAAGGTTGAATGGTAAATTGAAAATCCATCACTATGTTAGCTAAAGTGATCAAAGATGTTGCATTAGCAATAACATTTGTAGGCCTATTATCTTTCCTAGGTAATGTTTGAATGGAATAAGAAGGAAACTTTTCAAGAAAGCTTATAGAAAGATCATGATACTTAGTCAATTTTTCATTCTTTGTTTGATAAGTTCCATTGATATGTTGCACAATCAATTGCGAGTCTCCAAATATTTAACATGTTTAATTTGTAAAGACAAATCTACTCTCAATCTTGTGATTAAGGCTTCATACTCAACTATGTTATTGGTATAAGAGAAATTAAGTTTATAGGATAAAGGAATAGGTTTCATATATGGAGGTATTAATATAACTCCCACACTAGACCCATTCTCACATCTAGATCCATCAAAGTACAATTCCCAGGTGTCATCTATTGCAATAGGTAAAATAAACTCATCAAGGAATTTATAGGTTCTAACGAAGATTGAAATGAAGGATCCCCAATAAGATGATCAATTAATGCTTTCCCTTTAATAGATTGATGAGAGATAAAATTTAAATAAAATTTAGTTAGGAGCATAACCCATTTAGCAAGACATCCTGATAAGTCAGTTTTTGAAAAGAGATGCTTCAAAGGATAAAATTTCACATATACATTAATTTATGCATTAAGGAGATAATGTTTGAGTTTTTGACAAGCGAAAACTAAGGCAAGGCATTGTTTCTCAATTGAAGTGTAACGTGTTTCATAACCAATCAAGGTTTGACTTATATAATATACTAGACATTACTTACTGTCTTTATCTTGTTGAACTAGGATAGCACTCAACACTTTTAGAGAAGCAGAAGTGTAAAGGAAGAATGACTTATTAGGTTAAGTTGGTTTTAAATAGGAGGATTAGAAAGATAAGTCTTGAATCATTCGAATGACAACATACAATCTTCATTCCAATAGAAATTTGTATCCTTCTTAAGTAAGGAGGTAAAAGGGATAGTACGATTCGCTAAGTGAGAGAAAAATCTACGAATATCTTGAATCTTCCCTTGTAAGATACAAAGTTGTGAAATATTTTGGGGAGGACGCATGTTAACAATAGCGTCAATCTTTTCAATATCAATCTCAATGCCTCGATTAGAAATAATAAATCCAAGGAGCTTTCCACTTTCAACCCCAAAGGTGCACTTTCGAGGATTTAACCTCTTTTTGTATTTGTGTATCATTTCAAAAATTAACCTCAATGCTGGAACATACTCATTTCTCTGCATAGATTTAGCTAAAATAATCATCCACATAATTTTCAAGGATCTTGTGAATGTAACCATTGAAGATCAATGTCATAGCACGTTGATATGTAGCTCATGCATTCCTTAACCCAAAAGGCATGAAAAAACCAATAAAAGGTTCCCCAAGGAGTAATCAATGTGGTCTTATATTGGTCATATGGAGGAATAAATATCTGATTATATCCTAAGAACCCATCCATAAAGGATAGTAATGCATGGCCTATTGTAGAATCCATGATAATAGCAATATTGGGAAGGGGAAAATCATCCTTCAAAGAAGCCTTGTTTAAGTCATGAAAATTAGTGCACATCCTTATCTTATTTTCACCCTTTGAAACAGCTATGATATTGGAAATCCAAGAGGATTAATCTATAGGAAGTATGAAACCAGCATCTAAAAGTTTTTCTATCTCAGCCTTGACAAAACGTTCTATGTTGGGATTCATTTTACGAATCTTTTGTTTCACAAGCTTAGCATTACATGCAAGAATAATGTTATGAGTGACGATCGTAGGATCAATTTCAAGCATGTCTGAATATACCCAAGCAAATATATTTGAAGATTCAAAAATAATATTAGTAAGTTTCTTACTTTCATCTTTATCTAGAGACTTTCCAATCTTGATAACTTTTTCAAGATCTTTGGCATCAATTTGCACATCTATTGTATCTGTGATTAAGAGATTGATTTTCTTTTCAGTCTCTAGACGGGAAAAAGGATCAGGATATTGTTTGGATTCATATCTTCCCCAAAATATCCATTAGTGTTTAGACAATAAGGTTTTCTTTTATCTTGATGAAAAGGAAAGAAAATCTTCATATGCCCCCAAGAATTATGTGATAGCATCATCAGAGGAAAAGATATCCAAAGATGGCCTTTGGTCAAACATGAAAATGTGAGGGGTTAGTTAATTTCAAAGGTCCACTACAAATGTGATTAACATTCAAAAAGAAGGAAGGTTGCTTGTATGGGTTGAATCCTAACCATAGGTATGTTCAAAACCATCATTCGTTATAGAGTGTGTATTCCTTGCTCAGAATTTTCACAACCTTGACCATTAAAACCATGTTTAGCGATAAAATGATATCTAGAGTCATCATGAGAAGCCATAGCAGACAATTTTAAGGGAGCTTCATAGGTCACTATGTCAAAGCAATTGTGCTTAATAGTTTCAATCGTTTCATTAGTTGAAGCAGCCAAAAAGTTATTGCTTGATTCTCCCGTAAGAGGAATAGGAACAATTTTTTACTCCTAAATGGATTGAGTGTTATCATCAGTATTCATTTGTATAAGGGTAAACAAAGCAAGACATTTTAGTCAGTTATAACTACGTGGTAGTCACTAAGCACAGAGGTTATCGAGTCCAACAGTCACCAACTACACAAGATTACCAAGCACCAGTATATACCAAGACTGAGAAAAAACATTTACTAAGTAATCCAGAATTCACATAAAAGTTTGAATAGCACATAAGGTGAACAACTTTTTTGAGAAAGAAAATAGTTTACGAAGATCAAGGTGAATATTTATTGTGGATGTAATCAATTAATGAATGATAATTCCTATGTAATGATCATCTAGGTTAATCATATGAACCATTGATCTTAGGTTTTCTAAGATAGTGTAAAACCCTAATTATGTCCAATCAGTTTGATATAAGTGTTGTTAGGATGTCATTTTGACAATGTATCATCAATAAGTAGCCGCACTCAAGGACATTTGAAGATCAGATAGGGTTTTGATTAAAGGATTTTGACAGAAGCATATACTTTATCAGAACAGACATAAGGCTACTGAGTAGTACATAAGGACATATTTATCACAGCAATGTGATATCATTATTGTAATTAATGGATTTGATATCATCAATTTGAGTTGTATTTCATACAAATCATATATCACTGCTACTCTCTAACAATTGTAGCAGATTCAAAATCTCCTAACAGAGTGGACTTAACAGTTCTTTATTAAATCTCCTAACTGAGTGCACACTTGCATAGTGTTGCTAAAATCCTCTAACCAAGTAGATCTATATGATCTTATTTTTACTCTTAACAGGTTAAGATCACCAAAAGTGATCAATCTTTGTAAGCCTTAACCAGAAAATTTATTTTTGCAGAAGTGAAGCTTTGTGGTTTCATCCCCATCGTATTTTTTACCTTCTAACAAGGGTTTCTGTGATACCGAAATCCATGTGTCATGTGTATGAATTTTCATGTATGTTTTATTGATTTATTTGCATGCATTTACATTTCAGTTATGTTATTAAGTGTATGGTAAATGAAATTGATACAGTTGGTTATTAAAGTACATGTTTACAAGGATTCAGTTTGAAAACTTTTTAAGGGTGCTTATTCACCCATCCCCTCTCAGTGCACACCTTTTCATAATTCAAACAATTGGTATCAAAGCCAGTTCTCTTATTGAGGAATTTTAATCACTGAAGAGAAAAGATCTAAGGATGGAAGGTATAAGCTTGACAAGACTATTGAAAATTAGAAATTGTAGATGCAGATCAACATTGAACAATTTGAGGAAGCCAAAGATAAACTGAGAGAGTTACTAGTAAAAAGGAAGGATATGGAATTTTGGTATAATGAGACTGATTATCATGAAGAAGAGATAGAGGATCCATTTGAAGGATCTGGATCTGGATCTGGAAGCATATATGATGCATCTGAAGGAACCATATCAAATCTATTTGAAAAGAATCAACATCTTATTGAATATGTGAAAGCACTCTAGATCGGTCAAGAGACACAAATTGTTAGAATGATTGATGTCATGAACAATGCAAGATAAGATGAGCAAGAAATGAATCTGGCTATTGAATATAGAAGACAAATGAGTAATAAGTTGGAAGAAAAGGAATTTGAAATACTAATACTTATCAAACATCATTTTGAAATTTCCAATTAGATGGTTTTCATGAGTTGGGAAGTCAACTGAGTGAACAATGAACTTACTAGGAAATTGGAAGACATTGGTGAATTGAGAGAAGAGAATGAAAGGTGAAAAATTAAGTGAAGATTCAACAACAACATAATGAGATGATAAACAAAGCTAAAGAAATTACTAAAAGAATGGATGAATTTCTAAACAATCAAAGAAGACTTGATAGAACTACTGGTTTAGGCTATACCGAGCAGGGAGAATCATCAAAACAAGCTAAAAAAAGAGTGCCTATATAAATCCAAGGCCAAAGAAGCTCTCATGCTATCATTGTGGAAACCCATGCCACACATCAAATGTTTGCAGAAGCAAAACAAAAGGCATTCCTAAATCCACTCCTAAATTTGATGGTTATTGTTATAATTGAAAAAAAAAATAGACATCAAGCATATGAGTGTAGATAAAACATAAATAAGTCACCTAAGAAGCACTATATGGAAAAGCAATGTCGTACTTGCAACATGCATGGACACATATCATAGGAATGCAAGACAAAGATGAAGCAACTCTGGAAACCGAAAAGACAAAACAAGACATATCAATGGAGAAGACAAGGTAATGCATACACTTGGGATTATAACCCTTGGGTTAATTGCACAACATGTGGAGGGTATGGTCATATTGCAATCAACTGCATGAGAAAGAACTGGAGAGGAAGATCTCAAATTGGACAAGTTCTAGAATGGCATGTTTGCACTATCATAAGGTCGGTCATTTAAGTAAAGACTACAGAGATCGAGTACCAAAATTGAGCACTAATGAAAATGAAAAAACAATTGAAGAAATCATGAGGATAAGGAATCAAATATGGAAAAAATCATCAAATGACAATGTTGGATCAAGCACAATAGTCAGTGATACCTCATCCATTGGATTAGGTGATTTCACCACCTCCACCTAAGAAAAATCAAGTACAGAACTGAATTTCAATCGATTATATCTTAAAACAAATCCTTATATCTATTGTGTGAATACCAAATCAGCATGAATTAAGATGCACTAGGGTATTATATGTTGTTAACTTGAAATAAGTTTAGTTAGTTAAACTGAACCAAGTAAGAAATTCCAATCGGTGAAAGTGTTAGAGACAACCGAATTGCACGGTACACCAAGCATTGATAGTACTCACCGAGCTGAGGTATCTATAGTGTTAACCAAGTGATTTGATTGTTAACCGAGTAGTAGCTGACAAAGCATTTAATGCACTGATCAAGGTTTTTGTTTATAAATACGTTGGAGATGAACTCATTTGTTTACACAGCGATCAAGAGAGAAGAAAAGAAATTTGCAGCAAAATTTATGCAGAGAAAATTCAAGCATTTCATAGAGATCTAATAACATTATGAACTATTAGAGACCAAATCAAGTAATTTTAGAACTAACCAAGATCTTTGCATCCAATTTTTTGAAATCCCTAAATTAGCAATCATGATGGCTTATCCTCTTGAACTGTTCAAACCAAGGAAGAAAAGAGTAAGAAGGGTACTCTAATCAAGAATACAACATGCACTAAGCCCCATTACAAACTTCATCTGGAAGTTGCAGCTCAACCTGACGACAAGGGAGCATTCTCTTTGATACTACCAGGGTTGTACTTGTGAAAGATGTTAGATCTTACATCCACTGCAAAATTAATGAAATCGATGACTTTGAGCTCTAGTCCACATATCAAGAGCTTTGCACTGATGGCAAGCTAAAGGATGATCACAAGCAGTTAGAGGTTAAAGGGTTAACCAATGCCCTATATTTCCCAAAACAATTCAAAACTGAATGGATGTGTGGCCTCACCCCGAGCCCATCGTAGCTTTTCAGTTTCTACATTTGAGAGATACTTATTTGATACTTTATTTTTTATGCACTATAGATTTAGACACTTTATGTATGGATTTTATCACCTTGCAGGATGCTAGATGCACATTATTTTATGATGTTATGATGATTACCTTGTGACATTATTATGATCTACATTTATGGTTAATATGATTTTATAAATACTAGGATGACATAATAGATTTTATTTATGTGATTAATTAGGAAATGGCTATTGGATGCAATTATGATGCAATGGGATTTTTATTACGAATTGAAAGTTAATTGATTAATTACATTATGTGTATATATGTTTTCATGAGTGAAAAGAGCTTAATTATTATGCAATGAGAATTTTAATTTGTTATGTGATGTAAATAACCAACTTATTTCATATATGTTGTGGATTTTATTTCTTGGACTATTGATATTAGATTTAGTGTGCAGGAAATAAGACCATGGTAATAAACAGGGGAACCAAACTTAGGCCAATGTGAATTCAGTGCAAGCCAGGGTTGTGTCTAATAAAAGACAAAGACCTCGTTGTAATTGTATTTTATTTGTAAACATAATGAGCTTGGATGTTTCTATTCAATTTGTTAAATTGTAAATTTATTTATGTGTGTTCTTAAGTGGAAATGTCATGTGGCTTGTGAAGTGTAATTGTGTTTGTGTCATTTGACACTTCTATTATGTACATGTGGCCATGACATGTTCCACTTGAGGATTGGATTCCCTCCTACCTAGGGAAGTACCTTTTAGGATCCCCATGAGAATACCTTGGTTAGGGAGCTTGAGGTAAGGTCATGTATTTGAATTTCGAAGTGAAGCTTAAAATGAACTTTTGGGGATTAAGGAAGGTGCCCTAGGGGAGTGTTTGGGTCATTTTTAGGAAGCCCACTTGGTATACCTATGGATAAGGGTCATTTTCAGCCATAGGACAACTGTTAGTTAACCAAAAGACCCTTCCAAAAGTTGGATTTCAAAATGGCCGAAAATTAGCTTTTGGAAGCAAGGTCTTGGTTAGATCACCCTTCCATTAGGATGCAAGGACTTTGCCCACCTTTTTGGCTAACCTTTTTAAGAACCCATTTATGGTAAGTTTGTAAGAGGCTTAGGGAAGACCAACCAATGAGATGGAATACCTTATCCCTAGAGGTTGTGGGGAGTTGTGTGGAGGTCTTTTTAGTAGAGACTCTTCATTGTGGAGAGTTTGAACACCCACTCTCTATCTTAGAGACAAGTTAGTTTTGGAGAAGCTTGGAAAAGAAGAAGGGCTTGGAAAAAGGGAGCTCATCCTCAACATACCTTCCATTAGCATTAGACTTAGGTTGGTGGATCTCTTCATTGTATTCTTGATGTTATTGTTTCAAAGTAGTTGAAAAATATGGATCTTGTGTTGTGATTTTGTGAAAATTATGTGTAGGATCTTTGTGTTGTATTGTGATTTTTCTTTCCCTTGTATTTTTATTTTGTGTTCAGGAGTCTCAAGAGAAAACTCACCCTTGGAGAGGGAAGAGTAGTCTTGGGGGTGAAGGGTATTTGGACAACTCAAGGGTGTAGAGTCTCTCCTTAAGGAGGAGAGGGATTAACATGGAGTATGGGCTCCATGAAGCCTTTTCTATTTTCTTTTTGGGGTCATAAGGGACTATTTTTTGGGGGGCATGTTCACATTGGGGGCCATAAGAGTTTGAGATTGTATTATGGGGGAGTTGTGAAGATGTTTTTTTGATGCCTTGTGAAGGCTTGTTCCTATTTTATTTGGCTTTCTTCCCATACGGTACTTGGTCCACCTTCACCCCAATTTTTAGGGTCCTTGTGAGATCCTTTTTGGTTGGGAGTGTCTTGTGGTAGATTATTTCTAATGTTTGTTGTTTGTTTTGTTGTGCTTGAGTGTAACTCGTCTATGCTTTTGTTCCCCAATCTTGGGGGTGGCCTCTAGAGGTCTTGGATGGAGGTGAGCATCCCATGGTTTATTTAAAAATTCTCCATTTGCAAGTCATTGAAGCCCTATGCTCTATCAAAGAAGAAAACAAAAGGAGAGCTTGTGAAAGTGGAATTTTGTCTTCATATGTTATGTTAGTGAAACCTTTTTGTAAAAGTTCCTTGAGGAACCCATTCTAATGACTTTGCAAAAAAATGTACAGATTTATTTTATAGGATTGAGTTTTTTTTGTTAAAGAAAGAAAAGCATGTGTATTTCATTTGTAATCTAAAAATTATTTGTATATATGTTATATAAGTTTTTTGTTGTAACTATTAGCAGATTTAAAGAAAAAGGGACAATGAGAAAAGCTTATAAGTTGTAAATTTTCAGAATGAATAAATTTAAGTCTTCTATGTTATTTCTTGAATAAATTATGCTTGTAGTAAAAAATAAATAAAGTGAGAAAAATAGCCTTTTTGATACATGTTATGGTTGCAAAAAAAAGAGATATTCTTAACCTTGTTGTTTTCTTAATTTTTATAAGCTACTCAAGAAATACATAACATTAGCATTTGGTTTCCTTCTTTTAGTTGCATTCTTAAATGAAAGAAATACTCTTGTATTGTTGAAATGTATTAGAAATAAAATATATATCTATTTTTAGCTTGTTGATCTGCTCTTATTATTTTCAGAAATATGTTAGCATGTTGCATTTAACTATAAATACAAAGAAAAAGAGGCAATAATGTTGCTAAGAGTAGATTTTTAAACATTATGTTTAGTTTAGAAGAATAAAAAAAATTAGTCATCTATATGTTTCATTTACTCCTCACTGCATTATGTGATTCACATATTCAATCAAAACAAAGAAATACATTCTATATTATTTTTCTTTATTTTTGTTTAATTAATATGTGACTGTATATATACATATATATTCTGTTGAATATATTTTTATATAAATATAAATATGTATATTTTTATTTTTTTTTAAAGATTATCAAAAGTAAATTTTAAGGTTGTCTATATTTTGAATTTATTAATAAATTTCTATTATATATTAAAAAAAATGAATGAACTAAATGCCATGTTTTTAAAATATAAATTTAAACAAAAAAAAAAGATTTTTAAAAAAAAAATTAGAAAACAATATTTTAATAAAAAAAATTAAAATAAAAAAATTTGGGCCTAACCCTACCTGCATGGGTAGGGAAGGTTGTTGGCCATGTCTAGCCACGGCTAGGTCACGACTGCGACTTGTCATAGTTGCGGGCTAGGTCATGACTGCAGCTTGCCACAGCCATGGGCTAGGTTGCGATTGTGGCTTGCCACAGCCTCGAGCTAGGCCCCGACTGTGGCATGCCACAACCGCAAGCTGGGCCACGGTTTGTGGCATGGCCACAGCTACGATTGGGGCTTGGAGGCAGGCTATGGCCCCTCCAAAAAAATCCCCCCGCTTCATTTTTTAAAAAATGCCTTTTTATTATAAAACAATAAAAAAATGTGAGCTTGTAAATATGAAAAAAAATAGAGCATACAAACAACACCCACAAAAAAAGGGGTTTATACCTAGCAATGGTAGCCTCTCCAGATCTTCCATCTTCATGCTTTCTCAATATATATGTGTATATATATACATACACACATCTCGTGTATATATGTATATATTCTCAAATATGAGAGCTCATAGACTTCCTTCCTCTTGTGCATCCTTCCAAACACTTGCAATACAAAGGAATAAAAAAAATAACATAACCATGTAGGGTTTGGAGGAGGAGAGATTGGAAAGGGAAAATGAGAAATGAGAAAGTCATTTGGGTGATGACAATTTCACCCTAACCCTAATTTTGAAATTAGGGTTAGGGAAAAAGGGTCAACCCCAAAATTTGACTTCTCTTTTTCCCTCCCATTCTTTTTGAAAAGTTGGTCTTTTTCCTTGGTGTTGTTGGGACTCTAAAATTATGGATAGATTTTAGAGTCTATATTCTAGAAATTTCCCTAAGGCTCAATTCAGTGCTTCAAAAAACCATCTTAATGGACCCTAGTTCGAGTGCACATAAAAGAGGACCTATTGATTTTCATGGGATGGTGCTTGGGACAGGTGTTCCTTGCTTATCACTAAGCATCTGAAGTTGGTTATGACTCTCAAATCTCAGTTCTGATGTGTTTCAGAGGTACCCATTGGAGGCTATTGCCCAAATCTACATTTTGCATCCTGTTGGGTTTTTACTAAATGACCTACTTTGGAGATTTGCATCTAACACCAAGTTGATAGATATGATGAAAGGAATGTCGCAGTATATTGTAGACATGGGAGTGAATCTCCATGCCCATTTTCAGATTTTGGTAAGTTCGTATGATCAGTTTACTAAGGCCTTTCTATTTGCATTTTATTCAATTTTACTGAATGTGGAAATACAAATTTTAAGTAGCCTACTTTGAGGTCGTGAAAACTTTACCCAATCAATGATCAGAAGGAATTGGAAGTTGTTCTATACTGTAGACATGGAAATGAGCTTTCCTGATCATTTTGAGATCAGGACTAATCTGTTTGACCCCTTTCTTCAATCAATTCCAAACCCAATTTATATTGTTTCACTGTCTTTCAATTCAGGACGTTCTGAGGGGGTAACTTTGAAGTTATTTCTGGATAATCAGTTTATCATTTGATGAAACTAATTACAACCTTGTTTTATGCATATGAGAGAGAGTCTATATTCAAAATTTCAAACCATAAGGGTCATGTTTGATATGTTTACAAGGTCAGAACAAAAGGGGTTTTATCCGAATGGTTAATGCTGACAGGATAACTTTCCAGAGTGACCTTTTTGGGAAATTGATATATTTATGTCAGATGCTTGTTTTGAGTTGAGGGTCATTTTTGTTACATACTCTTGGTAAATGAGTCTTCTATCAACATCAGTGGTTCAACTTCAGCACTTCATTTGATATTTCATTGCATCGTCTTCAAATGCGGTTCGCAGTGACTGTATTTTGCATTTGTAGAACAAATCTAAACATGCCAGTTTACAAAGGAGGTACTGAAGGTTTTGTGAGTTGCTTGAAATCTGACAATGACCCAGTTGATTTTTTGAATTATCATAAACTTTTGGAAATTTTCATGGCTCCAGGCTTCCCGGTTATGCGTAGTAGAATTTCTTCATTTTCTTCTGGATGTAATTTTAGGTTTGACACACTATGGTTCTGACTTCATCTTGGTGACTACATTTTGGATAAACAAAAGGTAAAAGGTGAGGTTTAAGATATTAATCCACAAATTTATCTTCCTAGTTGATGTTCACATCAAGCACAAAATTACACTGGTACTATGTGTTTTTCATCCTCTTATGCTTTACATTTCTATTGAGATGTTGTGCGCACTCTTATGTTCTACATGCCATATGCTAAGATATTTTTTGACATGCCATAAAAAGAAAAGGATGAAATGATTGTGCACCCTCTTCTTTGGGCTGTGTATATCTATTGTCTTTCACTACTTAATATTGTTGCATACTCCTCTTTTTCAAAAACAACAAACAACAAATTCATTGCACACCCCTCAAGAGGCTGCAAACCAAATTTTAGGATGGATGCGTTATGCATTGAAATATACGCACTAAGAGAATGGGAGCAGCAAGATTAAAATGGAGAGACAAAGATGTTGTGCACGTCATTGGTTTTTTCTTTGCAACATGCTAGCACTTGCCTACAAATAAACCAAGGAAACAAAGTGCCCCCTCTTCATACTTGTGCGCACCATTGGAGGGTTGCCCCCATTTATTTTAAAGATCCAAAGTACACTAAGTAAATGGATGTTGTGTTCATCCTTTTAAAATGTTGCATGTACCAAGAGGATTGGGTGCTATGCACATACATTATGGAGGATGTTGTTAGACCTATTCCATACGCAGCAATAGTCAAAGTTGCATACATGTTAAAAGAATATATGCACACCTTGGAGAAGTGTTGTGTGCCTCCACATGCCAGACGTTCCCTCTTGGGTGTTGTTCGCAAACAAAAGGAAATCAAAAGGAGTTGCGTTGCAGGTAGGAGGTTGCTATGTGTGTTTTGCACTATGGAAATATAATCCCACATTTGCCAGATTTTATGCGAAGGAAGTATTTAAATATAACAATACTCAGTAGTGTTGTGAAGAGAAAAGGAAAGAAGGAATGTTTGTGGGCCTCCCAGATTTGTGTGGGCCTAGCTAGCTAGGCACGCACTACGAAAACAATTTTTGAAAGGAAATATTATTAAACACAATGGGATTTATCCCACATTCGGCCTGTTTCATATGCATTAGATATTTAAAAGCAACAACGCTCACTTAGTAAAGTGAAGAGAAAGGAAGAAGACCAATGAGAGCTTTCCGATGGGGATAGTTAGGTGCGCATGTTGAGGTAAAATTTTAAAATCAAGTATTATAAATATGTTGGGACTTATCCCACATTGACCATATGAAGGTGAAACAAGATGTTTATAAGGCAGAGCACACAATACAAAGGTGTCCAAGTCTGGACACACATGTGGAGCCTTCTCTCTTGTGCACGAGAACTGAGGTAACAAGTTGGTTGACACTTGGTGGTGATGTGGTAGACAGTTGGAGATGATGTGTCAAAGTGGGTCCCATGAGAAAGGTAAGTAATTTTGATGCAACAAAATAAAACTTCTCAGATGTCTCGAGATGTGCGCTCGAGATCAACGGTTGGCATGGTAGTGAGGTTGAAGGTTGATGCCCAGTTGAAAGCAGATGATGAACTAGAGGTTGACATGTGGCGAAGATGTTGATGTGGCACATATGACCAGGCAATGGTGATGATGCAGTTCCAACTGGATGATGAGGTGGTCGACTGAGCCAATCAGGCGGTGACACATGGCACATGTGGGCCCACCCAAATTTAAATAAAGTTCCAGAAGGATTTAAAAGCTTGCATAGTCTTGACTATGAAAAAAATTTGAAATTTTAAATGAATGTAACTGCTGACAAATTTTCAACCTGGAGATTCAATTTTTGCCCAAATATAGGCATGTAATATATCGTTGGAAACGACAGGAAATGATGGATTCAATGGCAGTGGAAAAAAACAATTTCTCACAAGTGGGAAAGAGCAGTAAGGGCTATTGTATTCTGAAGTCAATTTTTTTGTGGGAAGAAGATATTATGCAAAATTATTTTGTTCTGGAAGGAGACAGATGTCATGAAAGATATTTTTTAGGTCTCTTTCCCTTCATATATTCTTCTCTTTTCATTATTGTAGAGGTTCCAAAAATTCTCTGTAATTTTCTCAAAGTTGGTCCCAAGTGGTCTTTTCAGGGGTAAAAAGAAAGGATCTACTGCAAAACCAAAATATAGACATAGTTCTATTATTTTTCAGTCAGGAATCGGTAGAAGAGGTCTATAACCTCTCTGTTTCACAAAGATCTTAATGAATCTATAGTTTTCTTATTCATTTTGTGGAATATTCTATGTTCAATAAATCAATTTTGTATCAGTTTAGTGGCAACTAATACAAAGATTATAAGAATTGCTATGAATCTTGTCTCTTGGCTTAATGGTTTATGATTTCCTATTGTCTTGTGAATTTACAAGCTCAAGTCCAATAGCTACGGACTTAGTTCTGTATGTTTTGATATGTTTTGTTGTTAGCTCAAGGAGTTAAGTAAATGCTTGATGTAACTTGGTAGAAATTGCAGGGTATTAAGGAGGATTGTTGTAAGTAGTGAGGTTCTTAGTATAATCTGATTTTCATTTGCAAGGTGAATGATAAGAATCAACAATACAGTGAAGAAGTGTTATGAATATGCCCAATGGATAAGGGACTAATCACAGACATTTTGTCAAACAAATGTTCTTTCTTGTCTATCATTTCTACCCCAAAACAAAAAAATCAAATTCTAAATCTTGTCAGTAGTTGTGGACTTAATAAATAGAAAAAGCCCCTGCTTTATTTGTGAGTAACTTGGTAGTGTGTCTAGCTTCACACACTATCCCTTTATGTTATAGATAACAAGAAGTATTTTGGGTACATATCTACTTTGTGAGGATTAGTGGAAATGTGAAATTAAGTGATCCTAATCCTAGGTGCACCCACTTGAATTCTGCAAAGTTCAAAGTGTAGAAAGCCCTTATACTTTGTTAATTGGTCCTTGTTCTTGTGTGAATGTATTGATTGTCAGAAGTAAGCTAATCCATAGGTGCATCTCTGCTTTTCCAAGGTTGTTAAAATCTTGCTAAACCAAGAACCAACAAGTGCAACTTATTAAATTGCTTGTTTGATGAAAATGAAGTCTATTTTGGTGGGAAATAGAATCTTTTTCCCACTATGATTTATTATTGAGTTAATTAAATGTAGAAGAGTTTAAACCCATTAACGTAAATTTATTATAATTTCAGTAAGATAATTCCAGAGACTTTAATAAATTGATTATTTTATTAAGGGGTGATTAAGGTATTTAAAATTTAATTTAATTTAAGGTAATGTTAATGTGGGAGTTTTATTGTGAGAATTTTAATAAAGAAAAATTCTTGAGTGGAAGAATATATCCTAAATTAATATTTTAAATTTATTACTGAAATTTTATCATAGAGATTTTTTGTAAATCTAGTTAATATTAATTAATATTTAAATTAATGATTTCACACAATAGATTTATTTAATCTATTGATTAATCAATTGTAACCTGGTTTAGAACTTTAAAGAAGTGAGGAAATATTTATTTTATTACGTTATTATAAAGTAATTTTAATTAATGGAATATTCATTTAACTAAATCAAGTTGGGTTTGACTAAGCTAGATAACCCTAGATATATGTTTGACTTTATTCGTGCAAGGGATGTTGGCAGGTTCGATAACCCCTCACCATGATTCCCCTCAATCGAATGGAAACGTTATCTCTCTAATTTTTTCAACTGTTTGTTTAGTCAACCTTGAATTTTTAAACATTAATTAATAACTTTTTAAAAAAATTGGTGTGTTTTGCTTGTAAAATTATGGGCATGACAATGGATACGTATCATGTTGAGGCATGTACATGAAGGGACGTTATGGTTGGATGAACCAATGAAGATAACATAGGATGTTATACACGCAGTCACCAGGTATCCCACGAACGATAAAGCAAAATCCCTACGGCACCCAGTGAGAACCGAGATTGAAAATTTAACCAAAGCAGAATGGGATGGTAGAGGCTTGAGAATAAATACTATCAACGACCCAAAAAGGAAATTTGGTGCATATGTTATTGCATACAAGATATTCCAATCAAGAAAACTAAATAGTGTTGCATGTAGAGCGATCGACATTGCCTATAAGATTGTGAAGAAGGGTTTTCAACTCGACCTAGACAAGTTGATGTTGAGACAGCTAGAAGAGAATATGAGAACTATTAGAGCTGCTATATCAAACACTTGCAAATTTAGCTCATTATTGGTATGTGCATTCTTTTATTTGCAGAACTTTTTCCCATTAGTCGATAATGTAGAATGGGATATCAACCGACCAATTATTGTTCAAATTAGTGAATTTATCCATAACCTAGATAAGAACTTTGAACCTATCATGGAAGATTACTTTGGGAAGTTTAAGGAAAGAATGGAGAAGAGAAAAAGGATACCAGCACAGTTGGTAGAGAAATTTAAGGATGAAATTTATTTTCTAGTGGATACCAACACCACCTTGATCAAAGAAGTAGAGCCAAGAATAGCTTGGCTACCACCCACGGATTATGAGATAGATATTGACATAGATACAAAAGCAATCAAGGCTTTACTTGTCAAGCCTAAGGATAAACAAGCTACATGCTTTGGAACCTATGAAGAGGCTAAGTCTAGGATAAAGATGGGACTTTTAGTTGAAAAGATGGGCAGGAAAAAGGATAAAATGGTGAAAACTCTGAAGAAACAATTCGGTGTCACTGATGAAGACATTGAGAAATCAGTAGAAGAAGAAACTAAGGAACATGCACCATTTGGTGAGAATTTAGATTAAGAGGTCGTTGAGTCTGAGGAACATGAACAGGAAGAGCCACCTAAGGCTGTAAAAGGTAAAGGCAAATAGGTTTATACTTCAACCAAGACTAGGACAAGGTCAGAGACAAAAAGTTCACCAGCTTTGAAGAAAGATGTTGCAAAGATAACAAGGCCTACACCGACGCACACATATCAAAAGAGAAAATATAAGGCCACCACCGAGCTCCCAGAACCAAACAGGAGAAGGAAACTTATTAGAGCAAAGGATGATATTGATTGGGAAGAGGAGGATACTGAACAAATCCGCGTTGTAGTGAATAAAGGACCCCAAACAATTGATGAAGTGGCAGAAATAATTAAAACCACTAGAAGGCTTGGTACACCAAAGCTAAAGAAATATCCACATTTGAGAACCAAGGAGAAGGATAAGCTTGAAGAATAAATAATAAGCATGATGATAACTTTCAAAAGAGTTCCAGTAGAATTTGTAAGTAGCATACCAAAATAATTGTATGATAAAGTTTCTGCTAGATGGACTTATGTGCTAACAACTGAGAAAAGGATGAGAGAAAGGTCACTCAATTTGGTAAGATCTGACCTCTCTATTGCATAAATTGATGAAGCTTTAAAACAATATGCAAATAAATTTTTAATCAAGGCCAGAGAATTCAAGATTCTTCGAGGGAAATTGCAAGAGGTAGATGATGAAAGCATGACTATATGGACTAAACTCCTAATTCCAGTAGAGAAAATTGAGGAAACTGAATCAACAATTATTATCAAGGAACCTCAACTAAGCATACAAGAAGAAGAGCCTATAAATGTTGAGGATGAGACTATTCACATCTCGAATACTGAGAATCCTGAGGAATAAACTAATGTAGAAGATTTAAAAACTATTGTCGATAATGTGATGGAAGGAATCCTGGAACTGTTAACTACTCTAGGGGATGAACAAATACTTATTGAAGACATTAAAGAAGGTGACCCCGATGATGAGGCTAAAGAAGATGAAATAATTATCAGTGCTACCAAGAACCTTGGTGAAGAAGCAGAAATCGAGATATCCCGAGAAATGGTACCAAGTAATCTTCTTATACTAGTACAAGCTATTGAGATAACTACTAAGACACAAAATGGAGAAGCTCCACCCAAGAAAGGAATAGATACAAATGAAAATAAGGGTGAGGAAATTGGTAAAGAGACCAAGGATAGTGGAGGAACTACACAAGGTGAAGCACCCACCAAGACCATTGATGCAGCAGAAAATGTTCAAGGAACAAAATCAAAGACAATGGTAGACACTTCTACCACCGACAATAGGTCACAAGCCCCTACACCACAAATTATAGAATCAATTATCGGGAAACATAAGGAAGAAGAACACTCCACTGAGCCACCAAAGGAAAATCCCGAGCACAAGGCTCAACTCTCTATTGCACAATCACCATCATCCAATGTGCAAGAAAAAAAGAAGAAGAGAAAGTGAGGAAGTAAGGATCTGGTCACACTCGATGAAATCATAGAAATCCAAGCATGTGACCTGAGGACACTTGACCCTGAAGCTCTCAGGAAATATGGAGAGCTATGCACCTGAAAGGTAGCACAAGAGAAGTTGAGACAAGAACATAAGAACACAAAGGTGCTAGAGGATGTCAAGGAGATCCTAATGCAAGTTGCTTCAGATTTTAGTGTTGATGAATCCACCCCCATCATTGACAAACTTGCACTACTCATAGAGACTATCAATGGCCCCACTACTGATGTCGATCAGATGATTGAAGAAAGATCTGGAAAAAAAGATTTAGTATAATTTAACTAAAAAGATCAGAAAAGAAGTGGCAGTAAACAAGGTAAAGCTTTCAAAAGTTGCAACAGTTTTGGAAAGCATTATTGAAAAATTTCTTACAATTTTGACAAAGTTATGCACTCTAGATCACTTCACTACCGAGGTTAGTGAAAAGATAAGAAAATTAGATGAAGATCTAAAAGATAGTGCTACTCATCTAACAACCGAGAAACATGCATTTCAAGTGCATTATTCAAAATTTAAACTCATACAGTGGTTAAGACTAGAGTTGAGAAAAGAAGAGGACCGAATCACAGAACAGGTAATCAAGCTACATGTCAAGTTACTACCGCATTTTGAAGTGATGCAAAAACATGTGACAAAGGAAAAGAAATTGATTACCACCCCTGATATCTCCGTCACAGAAAACATTTTTTATATGCATGCACAAGTGAGCTTAGAGCAGCTGGCTCTAGAAAATCTAAAGGAGGAATGGGAGAAACTTATGGATAATCTCAAGAAAACCCATCCTAATATTTTTGAAAAATTGTAAGTATCTTCTTTGTCATTATTTTCAAAAAAGGGTTAAACATATGTATATTATGTCTATATATCGAGAGCATGTTCAAAGAGGGATTCACTGAGTGTGTCACTGAGTTTACATATTATTGGTTTTGTAAAAAATTTAAGTTCAAACTTTTATAGTCGGCATACATATAAGTTTTTGATACTAATGCCAAAGGGGGAGAATGTTACTCCTAAATGGATTGAGTGTTGTCATTAGTATTCATTTGTACAATCAGTAAACAAAGCAAGACAGTTCAGTCGATTATAACTACGCAGTAGTCACCGAGCACAGAGGTTATTGAGTCCAACATTCACCAACTACACAGGCTTACTGAGCACCAATATATACCGAGACTGAGAGAGTATTTATCAAGTAATCTAGAGTTCACATAAAAGTTTGGAATGGCACATAGTTCAAGGTGAACAACTTTTTGCCGAGCAAGAAAATAGTTTACCAAGATCAAGGTGAATATTTATTGTGGATGTAATCATTTAATGAATGATAATTCCTATGTAATGATGATCTAGGTTAATCATATGAATTGTTGATCTTAGGCTTTCTAAGATAATGTAAAACCCTAATTAGGTCAAATCAGTTTGATATAAGTATTGTTAGGATGTCATTTTGACAATGTATCATCAAGAAGTATCTGCACTCAAGGACATCTAAAGATCAAATAGGGTTTTGATTAAAGGATTTTTACAGAAGAATATGGTTTATCATAATAGACATAAGGCTATCAAGCAGTATAGAAGGACATATTCATCACAGAAAGGTGATATCATTATTGTACTTAATGGATCTGATATTAGCCATTTGAGTTGTATTTCTTACAGATCATATATCACTGTTACTCTCTAACAATTGTAGCAGATTCAAAATCTCCTAACATAGTGGACTTAACAGCTCTTTATTAAATCTCCTAACCAAGCGCACACTTTCATAGTGTTGCTAGAATCCTCTAACCAGGTAGATCTAGTTGATCTTATTGTTACTCCTAAAAGGGTAAGATCACCAAAAGTCATCAATCTTTGTAAGCCTTAACCGGCAACTTTATTTTTGTAGAAGTGAAGCTTTGTGGGTTCCATCCCCACCCCAATTTTTACCTTCTAATAAGGGTTTCTGTGATACCAAAATCCATGTGTCATGTGTATGAAGTTTCATGTATGTTTTATTGATTTATTTACATGCATTTACATTTCAATTATGTTATTAAGTGTATAGTAAATGAAATTAATACAGTCAATTATTGAAGTACATGTTTACAAGGATTTAGTTTGAAAAAATTTTAAGGGTACTGATTCACCCCTCCCCTCTCAATACACACCTTTCCATAATTCCAACACAATTTTCTCACTTTTTATAGTTTTCAAGGGTTTCATGATAAAAAGGTCAGAAACCTGATACTCTCCAATAAAAGTAGGAGTAAAATATAAAGTGCCCCAATCATCTTCAGACAAGTTAGAAGATATTGGTTCTTTGTTACTTTGAGTTTCATCTTTATTTTCTTGTTCTTCTTTACTAAGTCTGGGATTTTTAACTAACTCAATGTTTAAGCAATTGTTAGGCTTATCATCTGCATGAAGAGTGTATATCACATTATTGAAAATAAATTTAACCTTGCAATGAAGCATGGAGGGGATAGCATGCATGTTATTCAACCATGGTCTTCCCAATAAAAGATTATAATTAAGGGCTTGTGTGTTTGCTAGAATTAGACTGGAATTGGGATTGTCAAATTCCAGATTTGAAATTTTGTATGTTTGTGTTCAAAACATGAAACTGGAATAGGGATTTGGTAATTCCCATTTACCCCCAAAACCAGCATTTGAATCTTCCATCTAAATAGGTGGAATTGGAAAATCAATTCCAATTCCACTTAAATGGGAATTGGGGGTAAAGAAAAATTATAATATTTTGAAATCCATATGCAAACAACATTTTCCATCTTCTCATTATGAATTCCAAGTGAATTCCATGTGAACCAAACAGCTCTAGCCATATTCCAAAAACCATTTTCCAGATTTAAAACCAAACAAACCCTAAGGGGTCCCTAAATCACATGAATTGCGGTATCTAGGATAACCAAACCAACTTTAACAGGTAAAGTTATGATTCCTAGGGTCTTCTTAGCAATGTTATCAAATCCATGAATAGGAATGTTATCAGGCTTAATAGTGGTCATATCAGCCTTAATAGCTTTTAGCATATCTAGACTACACACATTCAAACCTGACCTATTGTAAATCAAAGTTTTTAGAATAATATTTCCATCAATAAGAACAACAACCATAAGAGCATCATATTGGTTTTTCACTTCCTTAGGAGGTAATTCATCTTGAGTAAACAGAATTTGAGTAGACACCATTTGCATACACTCCAAGAAGGAATTGATGTTACCTTGGTTAGGTGGTGGGATAGGAAGAGTAGAAAAATATTACTAGTCAATCAAGGTGCTTGGGGAAGCACAGGTTTAGAGGGAGGGAGAGGAGTAGGAATAACTAGAATGGTAGGTTGAGGATTATTCCATGTTCGATAAGTATGCACAAGTGAAGTATAATCAAGTTTTCCTTAAGGACTATAAGGGGTTCTTGGTTTGAAGGACAACCCTTAAGAGTAATAAGCAGTTGTTGAGGAGGATGTCATTTCAAATTTATAAGGGGTTTAGTGAATAGAACTGGTTTAACAGGATCAATATTACAAATAGTCTCACCCAATGGAAGTCATGATTAAAAACCTATCATAAAGGTTAGGTTGGAGATATGTAGAGGAAGATAACAGAGGAACGGATTCAATTAAGATATCATTCATTACATCCAACACTTCATTACTAGACACCTCATAAGGTTTACTCAAAAATGCATCATCAAATTATTCATAAAAGAGATCATACATTTTGAAAGTAAAAAAGGCTATTTATAATCAAAACGAGATTTTTTTTTAATTTTTATGTTTATAAATGTAATGCATGTAAGAGAAAGATCTAACTACCAAGATCAAACAAGGAGGGTTCACGTGGGGTTCACCAAAATGTTCACAGGGGAAATATCATGAATGAGTCTAACAATGCCAACTAGGTATGTCATGTTTAACACTTTCTCCCTAAGCCATTCAATCCAAGAGAAAGAGGGGCTTCCGAGCATAAATCTCAATATGACCTAGGTTAGATTAGCAAGAACCCAAAAGGTGATAGGGGATGTGAATGCTAAACCAAATTTATATTAAAGAAGTAAACTAGCAAGGTCTCTTTCATGCACTGTAATTCGATTATAAATATGTAATGAAGATGACAAAAATTGAAACAATTGATTAAGCAAGAAGTGTAAGATGAGTCTCGGAACCAAGTGGATGAGATCTATCCATTTAAGACACAAAACAACTCTATCCTAATAGATAAAAAAAATGATAGGGTACTTACCTTGAAATGTGTGATGGAATGTTCTTTTCTATTCTGAAAAGAGTAGATCTAGACCTGTAGTTGAATTTCAAACTATGGATCCCTAATCACAGCTGAAAACCCAGAAAATGTTGAAAATCTCAAGTTGTCAGGAATAGGTTGACCATGTAACCATGTTCCAGAATAGATCGACCAAGTCTCTATGTTTTCGAGGCACTTTATTGAAGTTGACTTGAGTTATCCTAGTAGCTCTCAGTTTGTAACCTCCAGATCTGTAATTATCTAGCAAATCTATGGCAGAATGTGTGTGTGTGGGTGGCTATAAAGGGGTTTTCCTTATTCAAGCCCTCTTTTTGGTGATTTCCATCTCCACAAATAGTTTTTTAGAAAAATTGTGTGTGTATGTAGTGCACGTGAATCCTAGATTATAGATCTAGAATGTAATAGAGTTGGAAATGCTAAGAATCTACTCTATAAGTGAAACCCTAGCATGTATGTGTATGCATAAATGTGCAAGATATGAAGAGACAAAGATCATATCTAAACATAGCATAGAAATCATACCAAGCTCCCAAGGCTAAAGTACTCTAACCATCTTTGCGATCCCCTTGCATCTTCATGATGCCATATAATTGCTTGAATGTTTGAGTTATTGTTGAAGTCATCACTTTGAAATGAAGGAACAAGATATGCCCTTAGTTTCCACCTTGCAATTCCTCTATGTCAGATTGGGGTGTCTACATGTGCTTGTACCTTGCTCCCATCATCCATCATCATGTTGTTGTTGTTGAAAACTAATACTTTGGGTGCCATTTTATAGTGAATTTTTAAAATTACCCCCACAGGAGCTGACTACAATGAGCAATAATTACTAGAAATTTACAAATAGGTTTGGGCCCAAAAATCCCCAACCACTTGGGAACAGGTTGACTTGGTCAACTTGTTCTGGAATAGGTCAACCTGGTCGACTTGTTCTTCGAGATGCTAGGATCTTGGGTTTATAACCAAGCTTCTAGATCTGCAGGGATTCCGAGTGTAATATGTATCAGGGTTTGATAATCCAAAGTTAAATTTAGGAAAATGGAGCCTAGTAAGAGGAATTTTCCTAGAAATTAGATCCTACCTTAGCCTATGAATCAAAAACAAGGAAATCCAGGAGGAAGTGTTAGGTCCTACCTCAATTTTGCCTAGGTTCTACCTCAATTTCTCCATGGTGCTACTCACAAGGCATGTCCACTCCATAGAGCATGCAATGAGCTTGACCAACCTCACCTCCAAAGTGGGGATGAAGGGAATAGGGTCATCGAAGGCTAGACATGGAAAATTCCCTTCATCTAATATAGAGAAAAGAAAGCCTCCTCCAAAACATTAAACCCAAACAAAGTGCCTAAAAGGATAGGCATGCACAAAGCTCATCCAAAAGAAAGGACAACGACAGAGATAGTACCTACAACAAGTTGTACAAACCCTAATGGAAAAAGTTTGATCAAGTAGGGTCATAAACCACTACAAAAGAAACAATGAGGCAAAAAAATAATAGCTCCCACTCCACAAACACAGGAAAATGCAACCAACCATAGAAACACCTTCCAAACACTTTCAGATCCACCTAGGTCACCATCCTCATCCTAATCCTCACTCTCTTCAACTCCGGAATTTGAAAAACCACCAACCTCACTCAAATGCTCCAGGAGATTATATAGAACCAAAGTGTATTCATGTTCAAGAGTGATTAAAATATTTTAAATTACTCTTTCCCAACTACAAGTGCATCTTCAACTTCATTCTCAATTGCATATTCATGCTTGGGTGCAAGAATGACCTTCGATGACTTGTTGGATTCAAACCAAACTATATGTCTTATAAGACATCCGTTTGAAAGGACAAAACCAAATTTCTTCTTTCTAGTTCCACTTTTATCAACTAATTCACCAACCATGACCTCATGATGATTGGAATGAGCTACCTCGTGTGATTTAAATGAAAGTGTGGTTGCATTTCTTATTTCATTATGTTGTTCAAAAACATCAAATTTGAGATATGTTAAGTTATCATTCAAACTTGAATAAAACTCTTCAATTATGTTTGTGAAAAAGGTCTTCTTCAAATTCCTTGTTAGCTACCTCATGCATAATATGTTTAAGTTTGTGACCTTTTTCTTGGATAACTAAAGGAGTTTCACAACTCCATATGTTGAAATATAGATTCATTCTTTTCATATTGTTCAACTTGATTGATACCTTCGTGCATATGCATCTTTTCACATCTCAAGACATGATTTTCCTCATTTACATCTGGATGGATCATCATCTTGTCAAAGTGGCCTTCATCCTCCTATTTTTAGTGAACAATTAGTAGCCACTCCTTGGAGTGTTTCAATGAACAATCTCAAAGATACATCTTCATTTTCTACACTAAGAGGTCTGCATGAAATGAAAAATGAAAAAATATGCTCATTTGGATGTTGTTTACTATCTTCATAGAACTTAGGAATATTCTTTTATGAACCATGAAGAAGATCATTCAAAGGTGGTGTCAAATTTAAAGGACCAAAAGCATTTCTCCAAGGACCTTGAGTAGCTATCCTACCTAGGTTGAATAGAGGAATAAAAAAACTTTGGGATTTGTGGGACGACTTATAGCTTGGGAGTACTAAAAGCTTTACTTGGTATAGGAAACCTTTTTTTGGTATGAGAAAAACTCCTTGTATTTTGAAGAGATGACCTTGTTTGTAAAGTAAAAATATTGGAGTTAAACTTTTGTAACAATTCAAATGTAGGATCTACAAAACCTTTTCTCCTACCATGCATATAATAACTTTGTTCTTCCAAAACAAAATCTTGACAAACAACAATAAAAAATACTGCGAAAAGTAAGATACTTGTATACTTCAACCAAAAGTGTGAGGCATTTGGTTGCATATTTGTATGCCCAATAGAGTAGCCAAGAATTGTCAGGTGAATATGTTGTGATCAACTAAATCAAATAATTACAAAATGGTTATATCAACCACTGAATAGGGGAGGCTCCCTTCTTATTTCTACTAAACACAACTAATACTTAACTAATCTTATGTACACTAAACTATCAATGGGTTGTTACATTTATCATATTCTCTTGTTTCAGAATAGATTTTTTTTGCTTACAACAAATTTCAAATATCATCCCATGATAATAATGCAATCTACCACAAAGTTTCAATCAGAGAAATAATTCTAATATACAATATTGTTAGACAAAAGAATAACTAGGAATATACTAGCAAATTTTAGTAACCAAAAAGCTCATGAAAGCACAAAGACTTTCATTACTTTTTATGCACATTTAGGAAACAAGATGAAATATATGAGTAGCCAATAGTCTTCAACATAGACCACAACTTAATCATGTAAACTAGAAAATAATAACAGCTCAAAGTCTACAAATCACTTCTAGTTTGTACTCACAACACGAGTTCCAATTATAATAGTGTAACTCAAAGACTACAAAATGATATTTAGAATACCGTCTAATCAAATGATCAACACTACACTATGATTCAATATGCTCAAGATAATGTAAAAAGAAAGACATAAGAATAATCCCACCACACAACAATTTGATCCAAGACAAATATTCGATGCAAACTTGCTTCTTTTATTGATTCAATTTTGATTTACACTTCAAAATCGAAGTTTCGAAATGCTCTTCAAATTGGTAGAGTTTTATTGCATATCCTAAAAGATAATAGTTACAATAAAGCCCCTTCATATATAGAGAGGAGAGATTATGAGAAAAAAGGGGAAAGTTACAACTAACTTGACTTATTCAACAACAAAGTCCCATTTGACTTTGGACTTGTGTTGTTCTTACATGTAATTGTATTTTTACAAACTACATGTAAAATGTCATAAGAAAACCACAAAATACATACAGGGAAAGCATAGAAATTAAACTAAATGTTTGGAGACATGTTCTCATCATCAATATTCTTTGCCATGAAGTCTTCATATCTTTGCAATGCAGCTTGCACTTCAAATCATTGGATCTTGGTGTATAGTTGGAAAAGGCTCAAACTTGTGCGATGGAATCCCATGTGTTTCTAAAGGCCTTCTTGTATTTAATCAGAGTTAATTTCAAGTTATGTAAATTTACTTGAAAATCGATGAAATTATCATTAAAAGATATTGAAAAATCTTTTGATTCTACCTCTGTCTGAATTAGTGAGGTGAACTCTTAGATAATTGTGTCCATTGAAAATGTTTCTTGGTTCTCATTAAAAAAATTTCATGGGATCTCTCTAACCTTAGCAATAATGCCTATTCCTTTGACAATTCCCATTTCCTAAGCTCCTACAAACATTTTATTAGTTCCTCAAGGACCTCCAACTTGTGTTTCATACCTTTTTCTAGAGTTAACTAAGAATAATACTCTTACATTGGGACTCGTCTTCTATCACCCTTTGAAGTCAAACCTAGAAAAATGTCTCATTGATGCTACACAATACACTAATTATGGGTTCAAGTAGTATTTCAAGGTACTTGACACCTTTGAAATTTGATGACAAATTGCATCATTGATCTTCTTTCCCAAAAAAAAATTTGATTGCACTTTCTGATAATGTGTCAAAACATATTTTAGTACTTGTACTTCATGGCCTTCTTTCTTGGAGAATGACCTAACATCTAGAATGAGACTACAATACTGAATTTGAGAATTTATAGTGTTAAAAAAATTGCAAATTCTATGGAAGTGCAGAAAAAATCTGCATTTTTGCACTTTCCATGTAATTGTAGAAAAATTTTACACTCCATTTTCTATGTAATTGCCAAAAACTTCTACACTTCTGCATCCAGAGTTGGTGTTGTAGATATCAAATAAAATTCTATGATTTACATGAAGATTTCATTTCATAGTGCAAAGGTAGATAAATTCTTCAGCCTTGCACTTGGTAACTCAAAACTTGTAGTTCGGAGAAAATTCTTTGAACTACATGAAACAATGTAGTTGGAAGAATAAAACCTAAACTACAATAAGAAGTGTATTTGGGAGAATAAAACCCAAACCACATGAAAAATGTAGTTGGATAATAAAACCCTACTACATAAAAAAGATGTAGCTGGGAGAATAAAACTCAAACTACATATAAAAGTGTATTTAGGCAAAGCATTTCTCCACTACTACACTAAAAATTTAGTTGTGCTAAAATTTCTAGACATTGCATGAGGGAGAAAATGAATAAATCCAAAAACAAACTTGTGTCAAAAATAAAAAGTTGAATGAGAGATTCGATCAAAATAATTTTTTGAGGGATCAAACTATGCAAAGAGCAGTTAATAATTTTCTTGATATGCATGCTTAGAGGACATGGGCTACAAAAAGAATAATTTTCGTAGTGGTTATCCCATAATTTGAGCGAACTAAGATCGATGACAACACCTCTTAGTCATGGAAGGTGGTTCTAGAAACGATGGGCCCTACCTCTTCATATTGAGCTCTATAAATAAGTTGATGCCTTAGTGTATTCTATCAAACCTGTGTTCATTATTTTTGAGATGTCACTACCAAATTTTCTCCAAAATTTTCTATTATTGTATCTACTTATGAAGAACATTAGCTCTATATTTTGTATTGTAACTCCTTGTTGGTGTGATACAATTGAGCTTTGTGTTTTGGAGTGATTTTTTTCCTAAAAAGGTTTTCCCACGTAAATCTAGTGTTATGGTTTTATTAGTTTAAATCTAAAACGTGTAAGTAAATCTAATCTACAATTGTTTATTGGTTCCTAAGATTTTTTTTAAATTCAATCTCTTGTTTTATTAGAATTGAAAATGTTATTCCACACTCATCTTTCTTTGACTTGTCACATTATTAATCCCTCCTTACAACACACTCCCACAAGTGCTCACACATGCATGGGACTTTTGGAAGGGTGTGACATGTAACTTATACACTCATTCCAACCTTCCTTACAAGGTAGTTCACACATGTGTAAACCTTGTTTCTCTTCCCAAATTCATAAATAAACTTTTTGGAGTGAGGTTAGAGAGTGACAAGTCACTTTTCCAAGCCCCCAAATTTCAAATTTGTCATTCCTTAAAATGGTAATTTTGGAAGGGTTGCATCTTGGCCCAAATCCAAAATGAGGTCTTAAAATTGCCCCTAAAAAAACATAAAATAAACCCCTTAGAAGCCTTCAAAAAACCTACAAATCTTAAATCTAAAAATTGACATAAACATTTGACTCTCATTTTTAACACAATGCCCATATCCTAACCTCTTATTTAAAAGCCAATTAAAACACAAAATAATAGAGTTAATTCAACTCACAATATGACATCGCATTGGACTATCTTCTCTAGGAACAAGGTCATACTTAACAACTTCATGAATAAAGTACTTGATAGGGGCTTAGGTGGTTCTCCCTTCTTCCCATTGGCATTAATTTTATATGTATCTTCAAAACACATCATTGGTTAGGGCATCATAATAGTCACTTGCTCTCAAGTCTCAAGAAGATCAAATTCAATGTTTAGTGAGTAACAAAGTGTGTGTGTGTGTGTGTGTAGACACACACACACACACTTGTTACCTTCAACAATAATGAGCTCCTAAGCGTAGATTATGCATTCAATCTTACTATTCAATCGGCTTCCTTTTCAATGACCCTTTAATAATTAAATATCCTCATTCACCCAATTTTGAATGCATATAACTTACCTCATTAGCTCACATTAGGTATGCCTTTTGTCAATTAGAATAGCCTTGATTCACTCTTACCTATGATTACCCAATATTCCTCTTACAGTCCTCTACAACTCTTGAAGAGTCCTCTACAACTCTCGAAGATCATATTCCATCTCTTGATAATAACCTTACCAAGTGACAAAATACATTAGTAAACCATTGGACTATATTTAGGTAGACATTGTTCCTTATCTCATAGCTAATTAAATTTCTTCATTATATAATTTTTTTTCCGAACTCACATACACTTATTACTATGTTGGTTAGACACTAATCCAAACTTAACAATGCAAATTTACATATTATAATATAGGTTAGGTTTCACATTCTAATTCAATAGAAATTTACAAATTTTATTAGGATACAAGGTATGCAACTAGGTAGAACATTAATAGTCTCCAATATCTATAGAAATAAATGTGTGTGTGTACATATGTGTGCACGCACACATGTGCGCACACACATACACACAAAATATTTAAACTGAAATATATGTGTATGCATCTTCGTCAATATCCACACACTTTTAAGAGGACATTCCAAGGGAATGAGAAGAAAAGATTAACCCACCATATTTCTCAAAGGGTCCAGTGCTACATAATTTTGAACAATGTTGGTCAAGCCATTAATTGATCCACCAATATAGCAGAAATGTGCTTACTAAGGAGTTGCAAATGTTGTAGGAAAGGTTCCAAGATTTAAAAGCTCTTGTGGAAAATCATACAAATAGAAAACTTGATGTTTGAGGTTTAAAAATGATAATAACCCCAATGGATTTGAAGCTATTAATGGAAACACAAGGGTCAAGAGGGGTTGATGTAATATAACCCTCAACAAAATGGACTTGCAAAAAGGGATGACATGTTCATTATAAAGATATAAAAAAGTCATGATACGTGGCCTAGGTTTTCCTATTTTACTTTAGATAGAGATGTGAAATTATGTTGATTGTATTAGGAGCATGTCTCATCATAAGATGTTTCATTAAAAGACTGTGAAGGAAGCTATCAAAAGAAAAACTTTATGCTTCTCTTTTGGGTGTTTGGAAGGCTTGTCTACATTCATGTGTCAAAGGAAATGATGAAGATTGAAACCTCCATCTTGAAGAGTGTGTGGGATACAATTAGTCCTCCAAGGCTTACAAGATCAGTATTTCATCATAGTGAAAGACAATAGTGAGTTAAGACATGGTGTTTGATGAGCATGCTTAACGTTTTGTCTTAAGATCCTCCAATGTAGGTTAAGGGGAGTGAACAAATTGTTGTACAACATATTGATTCATAGAGTACAACCATACCAAATGCCTTCAACCAAGTTTTAATACAAAACCAAATATATCATAACCTTCTAGTATAGCCATGAAGCCTAAATTGTTTACTTGAACATCGTAAGAGGCACAAGAACAAGTAGGTGCACCAAAGATTTATTTCCAAGTGAGTCATCCCCCTAATTCTTTTGAGTTATATTCCATTGATGTCTTCCATTATTGATGCAAAGCCTTGCCTAGAGTATCACTCCATTGTGCAAAACTATGTTTGGAAGATTGTGTTGAGATCATATGGGAAATCAACAATGTTACCTGGGGGCCCATTTTCAACATAATTTGACTTGTCTCAAAAATGAGGACGTCGTGAAAACTTTCAAAAACCCATCCCTTGTCTATCCCATAAAATTAATGTTTGAGCTTTGATAATTTGTTTGACTTCCACTCTTATGTGAACTCTCAATTTAAATTATTTAACGCAAACGTTATATGTTAAGCTTCTATAATATAAGCATGCTTTATCCATGTTTTCGTATGAATATTTAAAATCTCCCTATATATTTTAAATTTTCCCTATTTTTTATATAGTCATCCTCACTTATGTCCCCTACTGTCCCGTGCTCTGAGAAAAAAACTTGTCCCAGGAACTCGTTTCCCCCTACCCCCGTCCCCCTTGTCTCAGAAACCCGAGGTACCTTAGGAAATCAATGATTGATCGTAAGTAGTTGTACAATGTGAAACATGCAAGAAATAACAACCTAAAGAGGATAAGGCCAAATTCCTTGCACAAGGTTCTCATAGAGGAAGAATTGACTACAACAAGAACTTTGCTCCAATTGTGAGATACACTTCTACCAAGGTAATTATTTATCCTTCATGTTATTTTAGTTAGACTTTATTTTAGATGGATGTAAAGATAACATTTTTAAATGGAAAGATATATCAAGAAGCATATATCAATCAAAGGGCTTTGAGGTGCATGGGTAAGAAGTCCAAGTATGCAATTGGAAGAAGACCCTATTTGGACTAAAACAAAAACCACATGTTTGGTACTTACTAATTGATGAATACTTTTATAGCTAGATTCTAACTACAATTGTTGAAGAAATCAGCCTTTACTATTTGTTTAATAGATCTAATCTATTAGTGTTGGTCGTGTATATGTATGACCCGATCCTCAAAGGAAGAAATGAGAAGCTATTAGCATGATTCTAGAGGGAATCAGCCCCATAAGTTTGATATGAAGGATTTTGGCCTTAAACACTAATTTCTAGATCTTGAGGTTTAGCAAGGTACAAATGATATTTTCTTTGATTAGGGGAAGTACATAGTCTAGAATCTATAAAGATTTCAGATGATGGATTGTACCTAGCTACTCCAATGGTTCTACATCTAATGTTGATTATAAATTTAAAATCAAATTTAATAGACCCTTCCACATATAGGTTGTTGATAAATTCCCTCATGTATTTAGTAAATACCTAACTTGATATTTACCTTGTGATGATTGCATTGAAACACTTCATTGTTGAGCCAAGGTAGATTCACTAGACTATGGCAAGGCATGTGCTTCAATATATGAAGTGTACACAATTATTGGTTTAAATTATCTTGAAGATAAGAATCATTGTGCATGGCTTTGTTTATTCAAACTAATCAAGTGATGATAGTGCTAGGACAAGCACTTGATGACCTTATTTCAGCTTGGGATCAAGTACGATACCCAGTTCAACAAGAAGCATGCAAAAATGACATTGAGTTTAGTAGAGATAGATTACACACAAGTTATTTTAGTTGTTGTTAGGCTAGTGGGCTTTACAAGTTGATAGCAAAAGATATTGATATGATGTTCAAGCTAACAATTATGTACAATGACAAAAAAAGTTGCATTCATATCTCTAAGAACCCAAGGTTTCATGATCCATCCAAGCATATAGTCATTTGATAACATTTCCTTAGAGACAATGTAGTGGCAATTCTTATGTATGTTCCCTTATATTTGCAATTTGCTTGACTAAAACCCCTCACAGAAGTTTAGTTTGAGTTGTTGATGGAGAGACCTTGCTCACCAAAGGTTAGTTTATAGTAAGAGAGAGAAGAGCTTTGATGGAGAACACCTTGCTCACCAAAGGTTAGTTTATAGTAAGAGAGAGAAGAGCTTTGATGGAGAACACCTTGCTCACCAAAGGTTAGTTTATAGTAAGAGAGAAGAGCCTTGATGGAGAACACCTTCCTCACAACGCGGGAGTGTTTTTCTATAGCTATTGCTTGGCACTTGTTCTCCTTCAATAGTGCACTCACAACATTTGTTAGCTTTTCCTATATTTCAGGAGCATTTTTTTTTTGTTTTTTAAACGTTCGTTTTTTCTGATGTTTAGATTGGACTATAAATTCTTCTAGAAGTTTTTCTTATCATTAAAAAGGTGAGGTGTTCATGTTTTGGGGTTTAATTGATTTTCTACTAGAATTTTTTTCTCCTAGCCTAGGAGCTACACTAAGATGAGGATTTTCATTGTAAACCCTAGAGTTTTTTGGTTCTGTAAAAGAGACCTAGGGCACACCACCAAATTGAGAGAGAGGGAGAGAGGGAGAGAGTGTGCAAATATTTGAGTGTTGAATTAGTGCAGTTTAATTCTTTCAGTTTTAGTAAAGATGCAGTTTAAGAGTTCAAATTTGTGAGTATTTAAATTTCATATGTTGAGCAGTATGTGTTCATAGATTAGCATACTCAGATCTGATGGTCTTATGGAGCTTTTCGTTTTAAGCTTCTTTTCTGTTAAGGTTAATTATCTAAGTGCAGAATCTACTTACCATTGTCCAAAAATTCAACTGCTGCATGCAATCCAGACCACATTTCCTGCAACTAGTTTACTTCCCTAAAAATGGGAATAAGCTTGTACTAGTTAGATTCTTCAAGCATACCATGCATCAAGTGAGAAAGGAAGGGGGAAACACCATGTAGTTTATAATTTTCAAAGATCATTTTCAATAGCAATTATGTGAAAATGAAATCTTTTACTCCAAATTTAAATTTGGCTTTTTATATTGTTCACTAAAACTGGCCACAACCCCAAGTTGGCTACCACTACTTTATAATTTGTGAGGCTTTCCTATCTTTATTTCGGTATCCCAGTTTTTCACCAATTTCTTCAGTTTACTCATGTTCTATACTACTTACAGAGCTTTTAGAGAAAGCGTGTCCCTTGAAGGATAAGGAACATTAACATCTACACATATTAAATGCATTAAGCTAGGCAGCCTATATAATGGTCTAGTAGCAGATATGTCTAGATGAAATCAACGCATGCATTGCATTGATAGATAATCGCCAGAATTAAACTTTAACGACAAAACATATGCTGCCTATGCTAGTTGTATAGTTCATCGGCATATTATAAGAAAAACATAGCAAATCAGGACAGAGTTTCTATGATGCACCATTTCGGAGATACAAAGAACCTCAGATACCCATGATTAAGAATACTCCAAAATGAATAAGGTCAGAAACACATATTTGTCGGCTTATTAAATTATAGCATACAAATAATGTCAATTTTACACTGTACGGGGAAAAGGCACTATGGGTCATTTCAGTTCTAAACACCTACCAATGAAGGTGATAACTTGCATCCTGCATCAATGGATGAGCAAGATAAGCACCAAGAGTTAACAGAAGAATAGTCAAATAAGGAACTCGAAGAAATTCTTTGTAGTAGTCCTTCGGTAATTTTTGACGGCTGTCAATTATAGCAGCAAAGGGGATAATACTAGTGCGATTTTTCACAGTCTCAAATGTTTCTCCATAACGTGCAGCCATTCGCCTATCTCCATTCCATACTCCAAAAATGTGATGTGCCATCAGACCCAATGATGCTGTCAGTACCATAGAGTTTCCCATCCAAAGTGTATGTGCAGCACACCAAATAAACTGCCCAACCATCTAAACAAACACAAATTGAACAAAGTGATTAAGTTCATACTTTAAAACAATCTAAAAATATCTTCAAGAAGTTCATCTTTGAAATCAGCAGCAGTGATATCTATGAAATCACTTCTACATAAAAATCTTAATCTGGTTCAGAAACTGTGCATTGCTTGGAAATAGTATTCCCAGGAAAAGGATTTAACTTTATACTATGCATGTAGAAATTTTCAAGAGCGTCAAAGCACAAATCATTAGAATAAAATGAGTGAAAAAACTAAGGTGTATATGATACACACCTGAGGATGTCTTGTGATACGCATAATTCCAGTTTCCCATAAATGCATTTTAGGCTTGTCCACTGCTGCTACCTCTAGTAAATTAAATGTAGAAGGATAGAGGAAAAAAAACGATATAAAAGACAAAATCCAGACGAGTTGATGTACACCAGGTATACTTTGTACTTGCCATAATTGTGCTCCATCATATCTGTGATTAATGAAGTATACCTGTTTCACATTTGATCAGCATTGGGGCTTCATGAGGTAAATAAAGCATTTTATCAGAACGAGATTTAATTGAGTTGAAAGAATTTTATCTACAAGGTCTAGTTTAGTTAATGGAATCCAAATAGATGTAAATAAAGGTATTTAAATTTATTCATAAGTCTAGCTTAGTCAAGTTATTTATGTTATTGCACAAAACATCATACAAATAATTTCTTTCTCAACCAAGCAAGGCTGAAAAGTAGATTGTAATCTTCTTTTGGGAAAATAATTTTATAAATTTAGCTATTTGTAAAAGACCAAGAGAAGCTCAGAATGGTCTGAGGAAAAATATGAAGTCTTTACCACTGCACTGACTGCCAAAGGAAGGGATGTTCCTGCAAAAATAACCCGAAATGCTCGCTCTCCAATCAGTCTTTCACCAGCATCTCTTAAACTGGCCAATCCACTATGTGCGACCGCAAATATAAAAAGAAGAATTAACAGTGTGACCTGTAAAGGAAAGTGTAAACAAATCAGCAGAAATAATTATGAACTAAAACTCAGCTATTAAAAGTATTATTGAAATGACCGGATCTATCTTGTTTGAGCGAGTTAAGATCTGTAAATTTCATACAACGTTTAGTTGATTATATTGAATAGAATAAGTAATCAATATCTGCTGGTGGAATTTGATACAGGGTGTTTAACACAACCAGCTGTGCCCAAACAAAAGCATTGACCTTTATAGGACTCCAAATCATAATGTTGGTACTCATGAGTCCTCATTGGGATTCGCAAGTACAACTCCAAGGCTAACCCAAATCACAGTGTTGGGATTCACAATGTAATGTTCCCAAATTATAAATTCCCAAATTTTGCCCTAGGTCACAATTTTTAATTGAAACAAAGTAGGGTTAGAGGCACCTTACACTTTGATTGAGACCCTGCAAACAAGTTAGGGATCATTTATAATCATAATTCATAAAATAGATCTCTTTAATTAGAAAAAAACATACACTAGAAGTACAGATCTCATCACAAGATTGCCTAAATCAGTTTAAGAGGGTTCAACCATAGGAAAGATAGGGTAACTTGATCGGGTGCCCTAGAGATCCTCCACCCTAGGCCCAAGAGCAGATATACCATCCCTCTTGGCCTCGTGTGGCCCGTGCCATCCATATGAGCTGGCGTAGCTAGTGAGGTGTCCTATAACCATTCCCCTCAATCTTGCCACTTCTATCCTACTTCCTTTGGTTGAACATTATTAATGCATTCACTTACCATGCAAGAGAGTATGAGGAGCATTCACAATAGGGTGCCCTGGAAGTCCATCCTTTCTAAGCCCAAAGGCAGCCCCCTTGTACCTTTGGCCTCATGGGACTCCTCGGTCTTGTACCATGAGGTGGCGTACCTAGAAGATGACCCCATCACCGTTTCCCTACTTATAACTCCTCATTTCCCCTACCATGGCTGACCTTAAGAATCAATCAGTACATATAAAGAATTCAATATTATGCATGTATTCTATACATGCGATAATCAGTTATCAACAGCATATCCTAATCAGTAATGAGCAGATATAGATAATATTTATTAAAGTGACTATTGCCTCCTCAAGACTACACATGCCTCTTCGTTAGCATTGTGGCTGTTGTGCTTTAAGGATTGAATAAGTACTACAGATCACTGACACAGCAAAGGAAAAAATATTGTGGAAGATGAATTCCTTAATTGGACTTCATGATTATAGAAAATCGTGAAGTCCTACTAATAAGACAATAATTTGAGCAACAGTAACATATATCTATATCAAAATCTGATCTTGTTTCCTCGGATCTGTCTTCCTTTTTCCAAACCTCTCTCCCTCCATGAGGTCTTCTATGAAGAGAGACAACCTTTGGGAAGATGCTGACCCTTGAGAATGGTCACAACTGTTCTTAATGATGCCTTTTCCAACCCAATCACTGCCCTATTCATTTGTTAATCACTGCATTAGTTAATCCCGTCCCTGCTCTATTGCTTTCTTATTAAGTCAGACCTGATCTTTTCCTAATGAATACAAGTGCTGTTTTTATTAATACCCCGCTGCTCCTGGAAAGTCGACGATATCTACTTACTGGGTTGGCCTTTATTATTATTTGCTCTTCTTTTTTCATTAAACAGCCAGGCTTACTATACAATCACTGCCACTATCTTAGTCAGCCCAGTAAAGGTATTATTATTTACAATTTATATTAGCGGTGTTATTAATATATATATTTATTATTAAGTGTTTGTATTCAAACACTTCAGGGGCTGCAAGTCAGCATCAGGGACATGACACACAAGTCCTCACCTGGAGTCATGAGTACAAACCAAGGTGAACCCAGCAAGGCTAGGACCTTGACTTCGCGACCCACTAAGTCCAGTCTCTGGACTTGCAAGTCTGTGCAGACTCTTAAGTCTGCAGAGAGTCTGCAAAGACTCACAAATCCTGATGCTAGGCTTGGCAAGTACCCACACCCAAAAAAAATAGAATCTTCCAAATTAAAAAAACACATCAATTACAACTCTAGATGCACCATAGACTTATAAACACTCACTTGTCCATTTTGACCTAATTTTAACTTGCCATTTGCTATCAAACTATTTTCATTCCACTTGGCTTTCAGTTTTGTCTTCTAAGAAGCTGAAAATTCTTGTGAAAGGAGCTAATATGGATAGATTAATGGTGGATTTGTGCAACAAAGGCCTGTTAGAAGGCCCTAGATTTGAGTTGCAAATTTCAACTTCCACCTTCAAGCATCAAGGTAAGTTAAAAATTTGCATTTTGTCTGATTTTTTTTCTCTTTAATTCTTCTTTATGTTTTTTAGTTTAACTTTCAGAATTTCAGTTTCATACATTTTAAATTTTAAAACATAAAAAAGTAAACGAAGAAAGCATAACTTAAAATCCTAGATTTTTTCCTAGTATGCTTGCTCGTCTTTCTTATCCATTTTTTTTCTTGCATTTTTTTAGTTTAGTTTCTTTCATTTTTAATTAACCCTTAAACATTTTTGTTCTTCTCTCCATGATGTAGGGTTTTCAAATTTTAATATATCTAAATCACAAAGGAATGATTGTTTGGAAGCATGGCAGGTTGGACAATGGCAGGTTGGACACAAAAAAGACGGCACATGTTTTGAAAATATTGTGGCACTGAATTTCTAGGAGACATTAATAGTTTGAAAAAACCACCTTGTCCGTATACCTGGATGTAACGTTTCATTATGCCCAAATGTTGAGCCTGAGATTGTGAGAGAGGTGACAGCACAGTTGGAATCCTTTCTATAAGCAAAGAAAACAAAGATTAAGACAAAAATGACTAATAGCTGCATCTTCCACTTCTCCAATGGCCAAAAGTGGAAGTGGATCAAGCTCTACCAGCCTTGGGTCAAGAATTCACAATTTAGGGAGCTGGTTGTCCCACACAGTACTCCTAGTTCCCAAACATCTTTGGACAGAATAAGTTAGAATGATATGTTGGAATAGGTGTGTCATACACCTTGCAATTCCAATGTTTGAAATTATTTGTAAGCTCATGTGGAAAACGGCATGCCACTTATGACTTTGCCACTATGCCACATTGCCATGTGCACACCTTATTGTAATGTGAATAATGGTAGGCAAGAGAATATCTCATCATGAAGGATGTGTAAGAGCATCTTTATCAAAGATAGATATTAAGACGCACAAGAACATGACGGTGTGGAAGTTGCATTGTTGACTAGGAAACTTGACCAACATTATGATGCAGTGGCATTCTTGGGTATTCAGCAAATCTGCATGGTGGTGTGTTGAAGTGGTTCTGTGTTGCTCGGTTGCAGCTTTGACCAAGGATCTCGGTCGCTGAAGGAACTTGGTAAAACCTTTGGTGCTCGGCGATGCTTGTGGTGCTCAGTCGACATGCTTGCTCAGTGATGCCTAGTGTGCTCGGTTGTTTTTACTGGTGCTCGGTAGTTTTGGTTTACCGACTGGAGTTCTTGGAGTTTTGGTTGGCCGACTTGGTGTATTTAATGTTGGTAGCTTGTGTTGTATTCTCCTATGCGGATCTAGAGGCCGACATGGAGAATTAATTGTTTGTAAGGCTATTTGTGAGCCGACTGTTGTTGCATTTAATATTTGTTTGTAGTAGAAGCCGACTTGGCTTAGGAGTTAATTGTTTCTTCCAGCCGACTTGTGGTTGAGGAAATGTATTTAAGGAGTGTTTGGGTAGATGTTTAGGGAGTCAGTGAGAGTTAGTCAGTAGAAGCAGATTGAGAAGGATAACAATTGGATCCGGCGAGATCTTGAAGATCAGATTGATTGTCTAATAGTTGTAATAGCAGAGCTAGTGGTTTGCATGCTTGGAGACAAGGAGATTGCTTGGAGGCTTGCGAGCTCAAGTTTAGATCTGCCTTAGTGTTTCCATCAGTTGCTGATGTGCTTCAGAGTTGGACTAGCTAGGAGGTTGCAGAAATACTTTGTAAGTGATTGTATTTGGCCCTAACCCGAAAGGCCTTACAGTCGGGCATGTTGAATGAAATTCTATTTGAAGCATTATAGTGTTGTATTCCGTTGTGGTTGTTGTTGTTGTTACCGCTGGTGTAGACTTGGACTGTCCATTTTTGGATCCTCCTTGCCTCCCCTGCGTCAGGTGGTATCAGAGCTTGAAGTTCTTGAGTGTGTAAACCGATCTTCGAATTGAGGCAATTTGCACCAGGACCTTGGTTAGTGATTTGTTGCCTTGGGTTTTCGAAGATCTTGAAGGATGCCTCCGAGAAGATTGGACCTTAGGGCGATTGCAGATCTCTGTGATGTTGTGGAATGGAAGATTACAGAGAAGGTTAAAGTAGATTTCAGATCTAAGATGGAATTGATGAAGAATGACATGATCGCTGAGGTCATGAGGGTTATTGCTGGTATGCCAAGGAATCTTCGTACTGAAGATGGTTATGAGGAAGCTGCTGAAGACTTTGAAGTTGCTGGATCTAGTGGAGATGACCAGAGAGACAGATCTGGTGAAGACAGAACTGGTCAGTTGCATAGATCTGGAGCTCGGTTAAGAACTAGTTAACGAATGGAAGTTTCTACTTTCTCTGGTACTTTGAGACCTAAGGATTTGATTGATTGGACTATACCGAGGAGTTCTATAAGTTGACTATTCGGTCTGGACACAGAGAGCTTGGTAAAGAAAAGGTAGCTCGGTATGTGAATGGTTTGAGATTCAATATTCAGGATGAGCTTGGTATGCTGAAGATTGATTCAATTGAGGATGCTTATCAGTATGCTCTGAAGGCAGAAGATAAGTTGAAAAGGAGACAACATGGTAATTCCCGAGGGAAGGAGAAGCTTGATCACTCGGTGAAGGATAAACCGACTGTTGAAGATGAACTGAAGCCTGTGGAGCCAAAGAAGAAGACAGGTAGGGTTATCTTTAAGGGAACTTGTTATAATTGTGGCGAAGGACATAGATCTTTTGAGTGTACACAGAAGAAGTTTGGTGATCGAAGGAATGTTGTGGTGAATGAAAACATTCAAAATGAACTTAAATCTGAGAACTTGCTGGTTCGGAGAACATTGCTCGGTGCAAAAGTGGAACCTTGTTAGAGGAGTAATTTGTTCAGAACTCAGTGCAAGTCAGGAGGTAAACTTTGTGATGTGATTGTGGACAGTGGTAGTACTGATAACCTTGTAGCTGAGGAGATGGTTCAGAAACTTGGTTTGAAGAGAATGAGACATCCTTATCCTTATAGGATTTGCTGGTTGCAAGATGTTCATGCTCTAGAAGTGAGGGAGCAATGTCTTGTTGATCTTCAAATTGGCCAGTATAAGGATCAAGTGTTGTGTGATATTGTGGATATGAGTAGTTGTCACATATTGCTCGGTAGACCTTGGCAGTATGATTGCAGAGGTATGCATGACTGTGTCAAGAATGTATTTACTGTTGAGAAGAATGACAGGAAGTTTTCCCTGATGCTTTTGTTGGATACAACACTCGGTAGGAGAAACCTGAGCTTTGGTAGCCGAGATGAGTTGAAGAATTCTGAAGGGATTGATCGGTATGGAGAACAGACCTGAGTGTTGTCAAGGAAAGACTTGAAAAGACAGAGGAAGCAGAAATGGAAGTGTATGCAAGGTGGAGACTTGAAGGACTTGTATGTGAAGAACCAGTTCGGGATTTATGTGTTGAATCCCGGAAGATGTTCTTCCAGTCTATGAGAACATCTTTTCGAACCTAGGGTGTCTGATGCAGTGGCATTCTTGGGTATTCAGCAAATCTGCATGGTGGTGTGTTGAAGTGGTTCTGTGTTGCTCGGTTGCAGCTTTGACCGAGGATCTTGGTCATTGAAGAGGCTCGGTCGCTGAAGGAACTTGGTAAAACCTTTGCCGCTCAGTGGGACATGTACTCGACAATGCTTGAGTGCTCGGTCGACGTGCTTTCTCGGTGATGCCTGGCGTGCTCGAATGTTTTTACTGGTGCTCGGTAGTTTTGGTTTACTGACTCGAGTTCTTGGAGTTTTGGTTGGCCAATTTGGTTTATTTAATATTGGTAGCTTGTGTTGTATTCTCCTATGTGGATCTAGAAGCCGACATGGAGAATTAATTGTTTGTAAGGCTATTTGTGAGCCGACTGTTGTTGCATTTAATATTTGTTTGTAGTAGAAGTCGACTTGGCTTAGGAGTTAATTGTTTCTTCCAGCCGACTTGTGGTTGAGGAAATGTATTTAAGGAGTGTTTGGGTAGATGTTTAGGGAGTCAGTGAGAGTCAGTCAGTAGAAGTAGATTGAGAAGGATAACAATTGGATCCGGTGAGATCTTGAAGATCAAATTGATTGTCTGATAATTGTAATAGCAGAGCTAGTGGTTTGCATGCTTGGAGACAAGGAGATTGTTTGGAGGCTTGCGAGCTCAAGTTCAGATCTGCCTTAGTGTTTCCATCAGTTGCTGATGTGCTTCAAATTTGGACTAGCTAGGAGGTTGCAGAAATACTTTGTAAGTGATTGTATTTGGCCCTAACCCGGAAGGCCTTACAGTCGGGCATGTTGAATGAAATTCTATTTGAAGCATTATATTGTTGTATTCCGCTGTGGTTGTTGTTGTTGTTACCGCTGGAGTAGACTTGCACTCTCCATTTTTGGATCCTGCTTGCCTCCCCTGCGTCACATTATGAAGCATGTTATGACAGGTCACAAAGCATCTTTTGAGAGAAGTTATGGAGTATCCAATTTGGTCATTGACAAAGTTATTGAACATTATAATAATGTAGTAGAATCTACTCTTATTAGCATGTCAACTCATCATGGAGGGGGGCGCTGGAATTTGGGCCCTAGATTTGGGCATCATATTTCATGGTTTTGAACCATCATTTGTGATTTACCATTTGCGGTTTCTTGTATTGGATCTCCTTTACATTGGGTGCTCGGATTGGAGCTAAGTATGGGTTGTAAAATTCATTTGTAGGTACTATTATGCTACCAAAATTGTTCTGGAATTAGATTGTTGGTAATACTCTTGTAAAAGCATAGGTTGAGATTTGTATTGTAGCCTAATAGTTGTTGAATAATACAATTGGTTTTTTTTTAAAGTGCAGGGTTTTTCTCCAAAAAGGATTTCCCCACCTAAATCGTCTCGCTATGATATAATCACTTTATGTATTACTTTTGTAATTATAAGATTTTTTTCTGTTGCGCATACCTTCACACAAAGTTTAGTGTAGGAAGCATCTTCTGCATCATTGCTTTCTTTCAGAAAAACAAGAACAAAGTGGCAAGAAAAGAAACTAGTGAGATTTGGTTTATTTGTGAAATTCCCATCAATGTAGCAAGGTGACATTTCAATTTGTATGTCATTTTTATTAAAAAGAATTAATTAATTATTACTTTTACAATTTTGTTGAATGCTTATGTTTTTTATTTTGTTTTTTAATTCTGATTTTTTAGTCAGTGTTTTAAGTCCCCTTATTGCCAAGCAATGGTCAATGCAATTGTAATAGCTATCCGGATGTTTCAAAGGCCCTTCTATTCATTATCTTTAGGGACCAATTTTGAACGAGAAGGGGCTTAGGTATAGTCCATTATTGAGTAGCAGTGAGCTATTTGGATAAAGAAGGGTTGTACTAATATCTCTGATGGATGGGCATAGAAAAATAGGATGTCGCATAATTTTTTACTTTCTTTTTCAGGTGGCACAATGTCCAAGTCAAATGATACTTCAAGGAAGATCAAAATGCAAATTATTTCTAGCATTTTGGAAATTTTGTCAAAAGTGGGAATGGAAAATGTAGTATAGGTCATCACTTATAATGCAATAAATTATGTTACTAATACTAGATTACTAATGGAATGCACCCCAACATTTTTTGGGTTTTGTGCTCAGACATATTGCATTCATCTAATGCTGGAGAACATTGGCAAACATAATGAATCAAACCATGTAATGTCCCCTTTTTGGGCATTCCTACCTATGTATTAGCTCTAGCTTTCTTGCAAGTAGAGATCCTTATTGAGTTTTGGGGATCGTGCTGAGTTTGTTGATGCTTTCCAGGGGTGGTTTCATCTTTCTAGTGCACTCCAAACATATTGGAGAAAAATGCCATTTTTAGAAAGCATCTATTTTTAGTAAGTTAGATTCCCAATGAGCTCCTGAGCATGTCGGCACCTTCAGATTTCACTTTTGGACTATTATTGTGTTTTCCTTCAGCTGTTTGTGTAGGAAACAATTAAAATCTAAATGATTAATTGTAAGTTGTTGAAAAAGTTCATTTAAAGACAGCTTGAATTAATTATTTATAAGGTGAAGGTAAAGTGACTTGAGTGCCAAAAATATTAATTAATTTAATAAATCACTTTTTGGACCAATAAGGATTATTATTTTGATTAGCACTATCATACCACAATTTTATGAATGTATATTTTACCTATACGTCTTGCAGTTTTACCACTTTATATTTACACCTTTTGTTATGATTAAATTTCTTTAGTGCTCCATATTGAATTTTGAAATTTAGAGTCTCCCTATCTTAGCACTTCTCTAGCATTACGGATTGTACCGTTCAACCACTTTGGGTCATCCATGTCATTTATGATTCATATAATTTCTTCTTTTATTTTCTGTATTTACTTATTTCTTTCTCCAACAATGTTTGCAAAATTCTTTACATTATTTTGTGGATATTCCAAAAGCTTCTAAGCTCTAAGTATTTAATGTCTAAATAATCATCCAACAATAAATTGTTTTTGGTAAACCCAAGAGGAAACTACAAACAATGTATCATTACATAATAGGGCTCTTGACCCGTCTATGATTTTCCACCTCAGCCATGTGGCATAATGGATATGCAAGTATTTATAAGGTTCCACATTGTAGATCCTAAACACAAAATCTCCATGGTGAGAATCCTCTCCAATAGGGACTTTCCAAGGCACAAAATCCTCAAAATATAGGTCCAAAGTATGTCCTACTCAAAGTTCCAAAACTCGGACTCGGCAAGGCCAACTCGACCCATGACTCGCCGATGACTCGGCAACGACTCGGCTATGACTCGGCAAAAAAAAAACCAGAGATTTTTTAAAATTTAAAACTTGTTTCACGCACCCATTATTGAATAAAGCTTAAAAACACTATAACATCATCAAATAGAATTTAATTTGATCACATACATAAACATACATCCATCACATAAGTATAAACGTAAATTGTAGGCAACTGAAGGAAATAGAAAACATAGATATGCATAATTATAAAATATAAAATATAAATGTTGTCAAATGTATATAAAATCCATGACATCAAATGTTCCCAAACATGTGTAAAGTTGTGAAATGTAAACAACAAAAACAGGTCTATGGCTCAAGCCTCAAGCTCTAGGTCAGCGTCATCCTCAAAGTAGTCTGTCTGCCTCCTACAAATGCGTCTGAGGTAGGTCCTGGATGACTGACAAGCCATAGTCTTTGCCTGTGAGGTGCCACCCTGATCAACATCAACTCCACGGGCAGCTGATCGTGCTCTATCCTCATCCTCTACCATAGCCACAGCCTCAGCCTCTCTGTCTGCCTGGTCAAACCACTCATGGTCCTCCTCATTGAAGATAGGATCGGTAGACTCAGTGAGCCACTCGGACTCTAGATTGATCTCTGCTAGAGTGATCGGAGAGATGTCAGTGTCCAAAATCTATCTCGCCCTAAGACGGAGGTTGTAATGAACGAAGACAAGATTGTTCAACTTCTCCACAGACAATCTATTACGCCTCTTCGAGTGGATGTGCTCGAACATGGACCAATTGCGCTCACATCCATAAGCGCTGCATGGCTGACTCAAAATACGGATGGCAAGTTTTTGAAGGTTTGGGGTTGTAGGCCCAAACATATGCCACCATCTATCTGAAATAAGGAAAAAAAAAAATCAATGTCATTTCCAAGTTCCAACTTTAAGGATAGATTATAAAATCAAAATGCATAAGCCATAAACTTAAGAGTTAAGTTTAAGTTTAACATATATTTCTACCTGGCTGCAATGTTGTCCTAGACTCTTTGCACATCGTGCTTCAAAAAATCGACCCTCATGGATTACTATATGCATGTATCTCTTGCACTGTAGATGCGGTACAGGTAGATATCTTTTGCATCACTGTATATAGGCCACTAAGAACCTCCTCATCTGCCTTGAAGTTATCAAGGAAACGAAATGATGGATTGAGGAAATAAGCTGCTGCATGGATGGGCCTATGAAGCTGGTTTTGCCATCTCCTATCAATGATCTCCCAAATGGGGCCATACTTATCCTCAACTCCTTTATACTTGGATCTAATGGCCTCCTTGGCCCTATCCATGCCCTCATATAAGTAGCCCACAGAGGGCTTCTCCCCATCAACAACTCGTAGGAGAACTACGAGGGGCTCAGTGACCTACATATAATGTAAAAAAAAATAGTTAAGTGACAAGTGTGCATTAAAAATTTAAAATAAAAAAAATTGCAAACAAAACATAAATATTTTTACCTCCATGATCTATTTACAAGGGGTCCAAAAACCTGGCTCATCAAAAATATAATTTGCCACTTCCCTACCCACAGTGCTCGTAGAATAGGATGAGGCAATCCACTCCTCACCAACAAACATGCGTCTCAAATTCAATTGTGATTTCAACAAGGATTTCAGTGTGAGAAAATTGGAGGCAAATCTTGTGACACCAGGACGAGCCAACTCCCTTTGCCCCTTGTATTTTCTCATCGGGCTAAAGACCAATGCATGATTGTAGATAAACTTGCAAATATTTTTGGCCTTATCAACACATGATTTGATCCATTCAATCTTGCCAATATCCTCTAACATGAGGTCAAGGTAATGGGTTGCACATGGAGACCAAAATATTTTCGGGTGCCTCTCCATCAAAAGTTTACCTGTAGCAATTTTAAATTAATTAGAAATTTAGAAGTGTTAAGAAAATCTTAAATAAATTCATAGATGCCTCTCCATCAAAACTTAAAAAGTTATAAGTTTACCTGCAGCAACGTAACTTGTTGCATTATCAGTCACCACTTGCACCACATTTTCTTCTCCCACCTCAAGTATAACCTCCTCAATAGCCGCACATAAGTATGTGGCATTCTTCACATGTGAGGAAGCATCAATAGACTTCAAGAACATGGTGGTTCCTGAATATAAAGAAAAATAATTATCAATTATCATGGATCAATCAAAAATTCAAAATCAAAATTAAATTATTCAATGCATTTGGGGAAGTAGAATTCAATGAACAATCACCTGCGCTGGAAACAAGAAAATTTAGGAGTGTCCTATTCCTCCTGTCCGTCCAACCATCTGTCATGATGGTGCAACCATTTTGCCTCCAAGACTTCTTGTGGTCCTCTAGCTCAAGTTGCATATCATTAACCATGTCTAACAAGAGGGGGCCACTTCACTCAGTATCAGTAGGGGCTTTAAAGCCCGCCCCACAAATGGTTACAGAATCTATCATACCTTGCCAATAAGGAGACCTATCACAAATAGATTACAATTAATCATTAGACAAAGCATAGTTCAACTTCAAACTATAAAATTTAAAATTTAATTTTAAACTTAAAGAAACTTAGAAAACAAATAAAAGAGAATTACTTGGCAGCAAGAAATGGAATGTTGCAAAAGTACCAAAACTTGCAAATTTGTTTTCGGGCAGCATCATGGACCTCCTTGTTCCAACCCATGCTCTCAAGCGATGGTTGTGCACCAGGAGTAGTGGGTGGCTCAAAATAACTGTCCAACCTTGATTTTCGGACTCTAGGGCCAGGGGTAATATTGCCACTTGAAGGAGCAGCAGTAGAAGCACTAGCACTAGGATAAAAGGGAGGCTTGGAAGAACCCTCTCCAACACAGCCTACAAATGTGGATGCGGATGCGGATGCGGGTGTGAATGAATGAGAGTCAATAACATTTATCTCTTCCCATTGCCTCTTTCTAGTTTCCTTGTCTTTAGCATATATTTCTAATTGGACATAACAAAAACAAATTGCCTCGGGAGTTGCCTTAGTACATGCCTCAACATCATTGCCAGGTATGCCGGCAATATGGTATTTAAGCCTATTGATGCCACCATGAAAAATTTCTTTACAAAAGGTGCATTTTGTTTGGTTTTTTTGTCTACTGGGAAACTCTTCGGAATATTTCCAACATGGACACTTTTGAGGCATTGGGAAGAATTAATGTTTTCAAAACTTGGAATGTGGCTGCAATAAAATTTAAAAAAACTTCAAAAAAAAATCTAAAACAATGGAAAACCATAAACATGCAAGCAAAAATCAACAAAATCTAAAAATTTAACACTTACCTCTTTCAAATGAGTTGAGAATAGTTGCTATGAGCTCCTTGATGCTCTCAATGCAAACCTATGCTTCCCCAATCGGATTTTGTGGACTCCTTGATGCTCTTCTTCCCGGCTGGTTGCAACCCTTTGGCTTCTTTTTTTTCTTCCTCTCTCTCTTCTTCTCCTACAAAGCAACTACAATGCCTTTTAGGGCAAATAACAAAACACTTACGCAAAAAAAAGTCAAAAAAAATCAATGTTTTTTTATGTTTTTAAAAGCCCAGCTTGGGCCTGCCGCGGCCCGGGTCACGAGCCTCAGACTCAGTGAGTCATGCGGGTCATGACCATTACCCGCCAGTTGACTCGGCCGGGTCAAGAAAACTTGGGAGCCACCGCTCGGCCCGCGAGTCATGATAACTCGCCTGACTCGCCGCGGGTAATGATACTCTGGTCCTACTACTAACTTTTCAAAGGAGATTTACCCCAATATCTTTAGTCACCGGCCTAATATTCTGTGGTTTTAGATCTCCCATTATTTTGGGAAAGTAAATCTTTCCAAGCACTGAGACGTTCCTTTTTCCATCTATCCCAACCTATGGAAAAATCCTTTGAATGCTTTGAGATAGGCCAAATGTTTAACCTAGGCCTTTGAACAAGTACATTATATCTGAATTGTTGATTTGGGTACAGGTTTGGAATCATCAATATGACATTTTTTCCGAATTTCAATATATCTGGCTACAGCAATACAATATATATAGAATTGGAAACAAAATGTACTGTGATAAAGATATTTGATATATCAATATCAAATGGCGAATCAATTCAAAATATAGAGCATTAAGCTCATCATTCGGTTCATTTGAACCACAAGTAGTCACAATGTCACTCCCACAAGCTATTTCATGTGTATTAGGATTAGGTGTTGTAACAATTTGCAAAGTCATAGAAACAATTGTAACTATTTAATATTGCATAATTATAATGTTGGGCCATCTCCAAATGGGGCACCCCACATGGGGGACCCTTGAGATTCATGTATGACAAACTCTAACACTTGTCTAAGTGGTTTTGATCGCTGTAAAAGAACACGTAAGAAAGGGCTGACAAAATAGACTTGAAAGAACATCTTCAAATGTCTATTTTGGATAGTACATAAGAGGATCTTGGAAGGCAGGTTGTACTTTCAAGTTGGAGTACCTAGCTTCACTAGTTGACAAGATGGAAAAGAGGTTACATGGTTTATGTGGAGAGACCAAAATTGTGGAAGTGCTTGATATGTTATTAGGTTGGTCATACCAGTCTGTACCTCATAAATAGAACCCAATATAATTATGACTTAATTCAATCAGCTTGTTGCTGCAAATAAGATATTTTCTTAAGAGAACTAACATAGAATTGAAGTGCTTGTCAAAGTGCTGGAAATTAAAATAACTATATAAAAAATGAACAATTGAGTGAGGAAATAACATAAAATGCAAGACATGAGCATGAAGAACACAAAATATATCCTGAACAAACCCATAGGAGTCAACACTCTAGCAATCAGTGTGATTACAAGCTAAATTTTTCCTTGGCCACCAAGATCACCATGGGATAACAGAAAGCACCTCTACAACGATTCTTATGCTTGCTATTCTCTGCAACTGATTCAAATAATGCCACAACCCTTCTACAGTCAATTGCAACAGCTACTAAAGCTCTAGATGCCTCAGCAAGATCCCTAACACATATGTATGCTTATATTGTGTTACCAAACTGGCAGAAGGCTCCAAACTCATAAGCTTCCTTGCTGGGTGATTGGTTCCTGAAATCTGTCATACTGAGCAAATTCAGCAGGGTCTGAATCCACATGTTTGGTATATGCTAATTTTTGCAAGAGGCAGTTTCTGAATCTGCCTGCTTTGGATTTTCTGCAGTGGTAAATTAGGCAACTGCCAGATTCATCTCTGATTATTGATTCCCAGAATTAAAGGTGGCAAGGTGGCCTGAGGACCTGGACATCCTCAAGGGCTTCATCATATTGTCATCCATCTTAGTTATTTGTCTGCTGCATTTCCTCTTCTTCATACAATTAACACACCATCCTTAGGGTTCTCAAAGTCTGGTTTCTTATATGTATACCTGATTTTCTGAAACAAGAAACTAAAAAATGGACACATTGGGTAATCAAGATGGATTATGTGGTTAATGTAGAATCTTGCAAACTTGCAAGAGGGCTGACAAGGCTGATAAAATCCTTAATATTGACTTTGTGGAAGACATGGGAAACATCCTCGAAAAAATCTGAGGATATCTTGTCAGAGATGATGAGATGAAGACTAGTTCGAGTGAGAGGAGCATTTAATGTTTATGTTCTTGCAAAGCAAAAGCAAAGGTTGCACCAAATGACATTTGCTGCTACAGCAGGAGGCGACATAGTATTACTCTACAAAGACAAAAGATGATACTTGTTAAATTCATACCTAGTAAAGTTTGTATAATGCATGTATTGGATATATATCAAAATTTACACGAACTTCAATAGCACGAGAGATATACAAAGCCCACCTAAAAACACTGCAAATTAGAAGGAGATTATATTTTTTGAATCTTTGAAGAATAGATAAGTCCAAGCTGGTAGTGTTTTCTATATGAGGAACAAAAGGGGGAAACTGAAAAATTAAAAATAAAGTAGTTTAACAGGAGTATTGGAAAATTAACTATAGGGGATTTTATTTTCAAAATTGAAAAGCACAAACAAACTAGAGTTTTGATTTTAATCTTAGAAATATTAATTTGTAACATGCATTTTAAAATATAAACAAGAAGGGATAATTATAGATGAAAAATCAAATGCATGTAAATCTAGGGCCTACATGGTGGATTAGTCCTAGCATTGGTTATGCCTTGACCTATAAAAGGCAATGCATTGTACTTTGTTGAGGGGGGAACGGAGAAATTGTTCGTTTTAATACAAATACAGCTAAAAGGTTTTTCAGAATTTTCATGATCTCTCTTTCCCTAGTAAAATATATGTGGTAAATATGCACGCATGTGTTTTACTTTTAATCTCAGTATTTCAATTCATACATGGTGAAAATCTTATTAGAGATGTGCCAGAATTGGGTGCTTTAATGAATTTCTTTTTACAATTTTAATTAAATTAATTCCCGCAGGATATTGCACTAGCTTTGTGGCTCTGTGATTTCATCTAGTTTATTTTCAAAATTTAGTTTAGTTTCAAATTAACCTGTTTATAAATGTTATTATTCAAGCATAATTTCAAAATTAAGATTATCTTCCTTCCCCTTTCTTTCAATATTTTTTTAACAAACATTAAGAATTAGGAAATATCAGCAAAATATTAAAGATTAGTTGTCTAGGGGTGTTCCTAGCATTCATGTTTTATCAGATTCAGGGTCAGGTAAACCAAATTCCAGGGTTGAAAACAATTTAAATTGCTTTATCATCAAAACCTAACACTTATTGTGCAGATCTCGTAATACAATTAAGTCAGTCCCTTTGTAAAAATAGCAAAACAATAAGCAATGGAGTGAACCAATAAGCCATAACCTGACAATCAAAACCTTGGAGCAGTCATCTTCTTTTGGGGATTTGATTTCCTTCAAGAAAGATGTAGGTTTGTTCGAATTTGCATCTGTATTGTTAGTGTGTCAGAACACAATCAATAATACTCTCCACTAGGAACGAATCACTAGGGTTTCCAACAGTTGCAGCCTAAGAAATGTTAATTCAGCTTCTCCATCATTTGTCAATGAAATATATGTTCACATAAGGTTAAATGAATTCAATTGGATAATGCTGAATAACTTCAGCCCAACTCAAATAAGCACTTCATGATGCGGAGCATTAACACCTATAAGAAAGTGGAGCATTAACAGCTCCCTCCTGTACATGGAATTGGTCGGGGAGCAGATCAGTCTTTTAGGATTGATACATACTATTTTTAGACTTCAGTTACGAGTAGATTAATGCTATTTCTGTTGACAGTTGACAGCTGTCTCTAGTTTGTTTTTATAGTTGAGTTAGTTTAGAGTCTTTTAATAATTTGGGGAGTCGTGAGTAGTTTACATAGGATTGGAGAAAGTTAGTGGAGATAGTAATCAAGAGGGAAAATAAATGTTAGGGTTTTTTTGGTGAGAGGGAGGGGAAGGAGAGATGTAGACAGCAGACTGGCATTCTTCTCAGCTCTGTTTTATTTGTGTGGTGCCTGTTCTGTGTAAATGGACTCTTTTTGGGGGATGCTAATTTAATATAAGTAACTGTCCAGTTTCTGAGTTCTATTAATTTTTACTCCTGTATGTACCTTTTCTGTAAAAGGGAAATGTTATTGATTTTAGGTGCTCAGGCTTTCGAAGATAGAATGCTGTTGTGAAGAATTTTTGCAGGTTGCAGGTCTGAAGTTAGCGCTGCATCATTTTGGTATCAGAAGAAAACTGAAAAAAAATGGCTCGGATAAGAGCTCAAATGGCTTGGGGACGAAGAGGCAGGAAGAATGCTAGATGGAGAGGTAATGCAGTGGATGGAGTACTTAGAAGGTTGCAGGCCCTTGAAGCTAGATTGCCTCATGAAGATTCTGAGGAAGAACAAGAGGTTCAGAGAGGACAAGCAGTAGTCCTGGACCCAATGGAAAGGCTTATCGAGGCCATCAGCAAACAAGGAACTAGAGTCAAGGTTAAGGTACCAGATTTTAAAGGTGACGTAGACTCAAAAGTATTCTTGGATTGGATTCAAGAGTTAGACAAGTACTATGACATGGAAGGAATTGAAGAAGATGATCTACAAAGGGTCAAAGTTGCAGCCTCAAAGATGAAGTTTCATGCAGCTCTATGGTGGAAAAATCTCCAACAAAACACTAGAAGTCAAGGAAAGGAGAAAATTAAGCTATGGCCAAAGATGTTGAAGCATTTAAAGGCTAGATTCATGCCATCAGATTATCAGAAGAAACTTTTTCGAGAATTTCAGAACTTAAAGCAGGAGTCCTCCATATCTGCCTACACCGAAGAATTCATGAAGCTAAAAATCATGACTAATTCGCAAGAAGATGATGAGCATATTGTGGCTAGATGTATTAATGGACTTAGATTTCAGCTCCAAAATGAGTTGGCTCTACTCAAAACAAGCACTATGGATGAAGCATATCAACTAGCCTTGAAGGCTGAGGAGAAATGGAATAGAGTCAAGAGTGGCCAACAAAAGAGGTGGTAGTACTTCAAATAGAGGAAGAGGGGTTCTTCCAAATCAACTACTAAAGAAGAGCCTGTGTTTAATGCAAAGCCAAACTTCCAAGAGAGGGGTGGCTTTAGAGGTAGAGGAAGAGGACAACCATTCTTGTGAGGTTGGAAACCTTTGAGGTGATATATTTGGAGTGAAGCCCATAGAGCTATAGATTGCCATCAAAATCCCAAAGGAGCTATGATCACTCATGAAGGAAAAGAGCACATGGTAGAAGAATTGAAAGCAGAGACAGAAGAGAGTTTGATGTTGAGAAGGACCATGGTAGTTGGGGACAAAGAAACCACCAAAGCTGATTGGAGGAGAAATAGTATTTTTCAAACACAATGCAAGTGCAAAGATAAAGTGTGCAAGGTGATTTTTGATGGAGGGTCCACGGATAACTTGGTAACTATAGAAATGGTACAAAAATTAAATCTTGCTTGCATGCCCAAACCAAATCCTTATAAAATTTCTAGGTTAAAAAAGGATCATAGTGTGTTTGTGAACCAGTCTTGCTTAGTTGAATTCAAAATTGGCCCATACGAAGATGAGGTGTTGTGTGATGTAGTGCCAATGGATGTTTGTCACTTGTTATTGGGCAGGCCTTGGCTATATGATAGAGATGTAATCCATCATGGTAAAGAAAATACTTATGAGATACAACATGGAGGAAAACTCCATATTTTGAAGCCTTTTAAGGATGAAGGATCGGCAGAAAAAACAGCTTTGTCACTATCTACAGTAAGGTGGAAAGAGTTTTTAAGAGAATCTAAGGGAGAGATATGTTAACTTCTGTACCCACAAGAAAAAGAGAAATCAGATCAGCAAATAATTCCTTTGGAAGTGCAGGAACTACTGCAACAATATTCAGAATTGATACCAAGTGACCTACCAGCTGATCTACCTCCCTCTAGAGGCATTACTCACCAAATTGATCTAATTCCTGGTGCTAAACTTCCAAATCAAGCAGCTTATAGAATGACTCCCCTAGAGAATGAGAAAATGAGGAGACAAATCACAGAATTAATGGAGAAGGATTCGTGAGAGAAAGTGGAGACTATGTATGGATTCAAGAGCCATTTACAAAATAGGATGGATGACTTATTGGATTGCTTGGCAGGTGCTAAGATCTTCTCCAAGATTGACCTCAGACGTGGTTATCATCAAATTTGAATTTGGGAAGGTGATGTGTTTGACAGTTAGACTACCTTCAAAACCCAAGATGGGTTATTTGAATGGGTGGTGATGCCATTTGGATTGTCTAATGCTCCAGCTACCTTCATGCGAACAATGAACCAAGTATTTAGAACGCACATTGGAAAATTTGTAATAGTATATTTTGATGATATCTTAATCTTTAGTAAATCATTGAAGGAGCATGTAGAACATTTAAGGATTGTACTTGACATACTTAGGGCCGAAAGGTTATTTATCAACCATGAGAAGAGTGAATTTTGCAAAGACAAGTTGGTATTTTTGGGCAATGTTATTTCATCAGATGGATTGAGCATGGATCCAAAAGAGGTCAAAGCTATTCTTGAGTAGCCTACTCCTCAAAGTATTATTGAGGTGAGGAGCTCCTATGGTTTGGTAAATTCTTACAAAAGATTCATCAAGAGTTTTAGTGGCATAAGTGTGTCATTGATTGATTGCACAAAAGGGGAGGTCTTTACTTGGACAAAGGCAGCTGATGCTAGTTTTACACAGCTCAAGAAGAAGGTTATAGAAGCATCTATCCTTGCCATACCTAACTTTGAAAAACTTTTTACAGTTGAATGTGATGCTTCAGGGGTAGATATTGGGGGAGTGTTAAGTCAAGAGGGGAAACCAGTTGCCTTCTTCAGTGAAAAATTAAATGAAGCTAAAAAGAGGTACACCACTTATGATAAAGAATTCTATGTTGCGGTACAAGCATTAAAATATTGGAGGCACCATCTCTTACGCAATAAATTTGTTTTGATGAGTAACAATCACACTTTGAAGTATATAAATTCACAAGGTAAGCTTCCCATAAACATGCTAAATGAGCTTCATTTTTGCAGGCCTGTACTTCTGTTGTGCAACATAGAAGTGGTAAAACCAACGTAGTGGCTAATGAATTGAGTAGAAGTCATTTATTGGTTGTTATGTCACGGGCTAGTTGATTTTGAACAAATGGAGGAATATGCAAATTATTCTCATTTTAGCAGCATCATGGCAATGTTAAACAGTCCAAACCATACTCATGCAATCATTTGAGGACTACATGTAGTTAGATGGATTCTTATTTAAGGGGTCACAACTTTGTATTCCCTTTGGATCACGAAGGGAAAAGCTTGTGAGAGAGACACATTCAAATGGATTAGATGGGCACTTTGGAAGAGATAAAAAATTTTGGATTAGTTAGTGAAGTTCTTTTGGACAAATATGAGAAGAGATGTGAACAAGTTTGTTGCTGCTTGTAGGGTGTGTCAAACAGCAAAAGGAGGAAGCCAAAATACAGGTTTATGCATGCCCTTACCTATGCCAAAGGATCCTTGGATTGGTATCTTTATGGATTTTGTTTGGGGATTCCAAGAACCCAAAGAGGCAATGATTTAGTGTTTGTAGTGGTGGACTGTTTTTCTAAAATAGCCCATTTCATACCATGTAAGAAGATCAATGACGCAGGTTAATTGGCACATTTGTTTTTCAAAGAAGTTGTGAAGTTGCATGGTGTTCCTAAAACAATAACAAGTGATAGGGATACCAAGTTTTTTCACTTTTCGATGGTCTTGTGGAAGTAGTTGGATAGTAGGTTGCAATTTATTATTTAGTTTTGCATATCATCCCCAAACCGATGGTCAAACAGAGGTGGTGAATAGGAGCCTAAGAAATCTATTGAGGTGTTTAGTTGGAGAGAATCCTCGGCAATGGGATTTGGTGATAACTCAAGCTGAGTTTGCCTATAACTCTAGCATAAATAGATCAACAGGTAGGTCTCCTTTTCAAGTTGTATATAGTACAAATCCTAAAGGACTTGTAGACTTCCTTGATTTGCCAATAAGTCCACATAATAACCAAGAAACTACAAGAAATATTCAAGATATACATCAGCAAGTTAGTCTCAAATTGCAGTCCATGAATAAACAATATAAGAAGAAAGCTGATTTGCATTGGACAAGAAAAATCTTTCAAGAAGGAGAATTGGTCATGGTACATCTACGCAAAGAAAAGTACCCTCAAGGTGTGTACAACAAGTTGAAGCCCAAGAAAGTTGGACCTTGCAAAATGATTAAGAGGATAAATGACAATGCCTATCAAATTGAATTGTCTGAATATCTTGACATTAGTCCCATCTTTGATGTTGCTGACGTTTATTCACATTCAGCGGGAACTGGTGAAGAACAGTTTGAAGATGAGAAAAACGAGTGGGAAAATGATAATTGGGCCAAGCATTTGCCAAGGAAGAAAAGAGAGCAGACTGAACAAGTACTAGATACTGAATTAGCAGCTACCCGATCCAGTTCTTATAAGTTGTATTGTGTTAAGTAGGAGGGCCTGCCTGATTCTTACAACTCTTGGGTCTCAGAAGCTGACTTACTAAAGTATAGCAAAGCTTTTCACCTCATGCACCAGAACCAAAAGAGCCAAGAGATCCTCATCTTCTTTTTAGAGCAGGGGAGGACAATGCAGAGCATTAACACCTATAAGAATGTGGAGCATTAACAGCTCCCTCCTGTACATGGAATTGGTTGGCGAACAGATCAGTCTTTTCGGACTGATACATACTATTTTTCGACTTCAGTTTAGAGTAGATTAATGCTTTTTCTGTTGACAGTTGACAGCTGTCTCTACTTTGTTTTTTAGTTGTATTAGTTTAGAGTCTTTTTATAATTTGGGGAGTCATGAGTAGTTTACGTAGGATTGGAGAAAGTTAGTGGAGATAGTAATTAAGAGGGAAAATAAATGTTAGGGGTTTTTCGGTGAGAGGAAGAGGAAGGGGAGACGTAGACAGCAGACTGACATTTTTGTCAGCTCTGTTTTATTTGTGTGGTGACTGTTCTGTGTAAATGGACCTTTTGGGGGGATGCTAACTTAATATAAGAAGTGATGTAGCTCAAAACAAAACAAATTGAAATGTAAAATTCTGCAGAAAACAATGATCAAAAACTCCAAAAAATGAAGACAGGAACTGATTCAGATTGAACAAGTCTTTTCTTTCCCTCTTCTTCAGTACACAGTCATTACATCTCTGAAAAATTACACCCCTTCGTCCCCAAACTCTCACTATCCATCCTTCCCTCCCCTCCTCAACTTAAGACCAAAAAACAAAACTAAAAATAGCACCCAGTCAACATGCAGCTGACTTGACCACAGACCACTCACAACCAAAAATAGAACAAAACCCAAAACCACCACAACAAAATGGAGTCAGCAAAAAGAAGCCCAAAATAGACAAAATCCTTTAATTCCCAGTCAGAACATGGGTAGCGAAAATTAAGGGATCTGCATCATCCTCCCCTACTTTGAGAAAATCTGAGCCTCCTGGTTCTTGTCGACTGTGCTTCATCAGGTCAGCTTCAGTGATCCATGAATTGGAATCTGGCAAATTTTCCCACTTAACGAAATAAAGCTTATATGACTTGGTTCGTGTTGTCACCAATTTGGTATCTAATACTCTTTCAACTCTCTCTCTCTTTTTCTTTGGCAACTGCTTACTCCAAAGGTTGTCCTCATTATGCTCAACTTCCATCTGATCTTCCATAGCTCCAACTGAATATGAGTATAGGTCAGCAAAATAAAAAATGGGACTGATGTCCAATTCTTCTGGTAATTCAATTTGGTAGGTATTGTCATTTATCTTCTTTATAATTTTGCAAGGCCCAATCTTCTTGGGCTTCAATTTGTTGTAGGTGCCTTGTGGATACCACTCTTTGTATAGATGGACCATGACAATTTCTCCCTCTTTGAAGACCTTTCCTCTCCAAAGCAAATCAACTCTTTTCTTATATTGTTCATTCATGGATTTCAATTTGAGCCTAACTTGCTGGTGTATCTCTTGGTTACACTCTAAAAACTCTATAACTTCTTGACTGTTATGCGGGCTTATTGGTAAATCAACCAAGTCTACAACTCCCTTAGGATTTGCTCCATATACAACTTGAAATGCAGACTTACCTATAGACCGATTAATGTTGGAATTATAGGCAAATTCAGCCTGAGGAATCACCATATCCCATTGCCGGGGATTGTCTCCAACTAAACACCTTAATAGGTTGCCCAAGCTCCTATTTACCACCTTTGTTTGACCATCGGTTTGGGGGTGGTATGCTGAACTGAATTGCAATCTGCTCTTCAACTTTTTCCACAAAACTCTCCAAAAGTGGCTTAATAATTTGGTTTCCCTATCACTAGTTATGGTCTTTGGTATACCATGCAATCGCACAAATTCTCTAAAGAACAAATGGGATACTTGACTTGCATCATTAGTCTTCTTACAAGGAATGAAATGGACAATTTTAGAAAATCGGTCCACCACAACAAACATTGAATTGTAACCTCTTTGGGTTCGTGGAAAACCCAAGACAAAATCCATAGAGATATCAGTCCATAGTTCTCTTGGTACTGGTAGAGGCATGGATAGGCCAGTATTTTGATGCCCCCCCTTTTGACATTTGACACACCTTACAAGCAGCAACAAATCTGTCCACATCTCTCTTCATATAAGGCCAGAAGAATTTCTCACGTATTGCTACAGAAGTCTTATCTCTTCCAAAGGGAATGCACAGTTGGTTCTCTTTAAACAAAAATCCATCCAACAGTAAGTAGTTTTCAAATGGCTGCATAAGTGAATGGTCTTGATTGCTGAGAATGGCATATATGTGACCAAAGTTTGAATCATTTTGTATATTCATTCCTCATTTCTTCAAATTCTACTAACTCATGACTCTTACAACCAATAAATGACACCTCCTGCTCAATGTATCAGCCACTACATTAGTTTTACCACTCGTGTGCTGCACAAAAACAGTATAAGCCTACAAGAATGAAGCCCATTTGGCATGCTTGTGGGATAGCTTACCTTGTGAATTTATATATTTCAAGGCTTGGTTGTCAGTCAATAAAATGAACTCTCTATGTAACAAATAATGTCTCCAATATTTTAATGCTTGTACCACTGCATAGAATTCTATATCATATGTTGAATACTTCTTTTTAGCTTCATTTAGCTTCTTGCTGAAAAAGGCCACGGGCTTTCCCTACTGGCTTAACACCCCCCCAATAGCTATACCTAAAGCATCACACTCCACTATAAAAAGCTTTTCAAAATCCAGCAAGGCAAGTGTAGGTGCTTCAATAACCTTCTTCTTGAGTTGTTCAAAGCTCACATCAGTTGCTCTAGTCCAAGTGAAATCCTTTCCTTTAGTGCAATCAGTTATTGGTGCACTAATGCCACTAAAATTCTTAAATGAATCTCTTGTAGAAATTCACCAACCCATGGAAGCTCTTAACCTCGGTCATACTTTGAGGAGTAGACCACTAAAGAATAGCCTTTATTTTTTCTGGGTCCATACTCAATCCATTTGCTAAAATAATATTTCCCAAAAATGCCAACTTATCTTTGCAAAATTCACTCTTTTCAGAGTTGATAAACAACCTTTCTGCTCTAAGTATGTCAAACACTGTTTTCAAATGTTCTAAATGCTCCTCCATATTTTTACTAAAAAACAGGATATCATCAAAATAAATAATGATAAATTTTCCAATATGTAGTCTGAGTACCTGGTTCATTGTTCGCATGAAGGTAGCTGGAGCATTGGATAGTCTGAATGGCATCACCACTCACTCATATAATCCATCTTGTGTTTTGAAGGCAGTCTTCCACTCATCACCTTCATGGATCCGAATATGATGGTAACCACTCCTGAGGTCGATTTTGGAGAAGACTTTAGCTGACAAACAAGCTAATAAGTCATCCATTCTGGGTATGGGATATCGGTACTTCACAATGATTTTGTTAATGGCTCTAGAATCTATACATAACCTCCATTTACCCCCCTTCTTAGGAAAGAGTATAGCAGGTGTGGCACATGGGCTCATACTTTCTCTTACAAGTCCTATTTCCAATAATTTAGTAATTTGTCTCCTCATTTCCTTGTTTTCCAGCGGAGGTAACCTATAGGCAGCCTGGTTTGGAAGTTTAGCACCTGGGATAAGATCAATTTGATGGGTAATGCCTCTGGATAGAGGCAAGCCAGGAGGTAGTTCAGATGGTGTCAAATCAGAATATTGTTGTAACAATTCTTGTACCTTCAATGTAATTATCTGCTGGTCTGAATTCCTTTTCTCCAGAGAGTACAATAGATAGCAAGTCCCTCCGTTAGATTCTCAAAAGAACTCTTTACACCCCACTGTGGTCAAAGACAAATCTTTTACTTCAGAGAGTACAATAGATAGCAAGTCCCTCCGTTAGATTCTCAAAAGAACTCTTTACACCCCACTGTGGTCAAAGACAAATCTTTTACTTCAGTTTTCTCTCCTCCCTTAAATGGTTTCAACACATGGAGTTTACCCTCTAGCTGAATCTCATAGTTGTTTTCTTTGCCATGGTGAGTTACATTTCAATCAAATAACCAAGGTCTACCCAATAAAAGGTGACAAGCATCCACTGGTACTACATCACACAACACTCTATCCTCATAAGGACCAATTTTGAAATCAACTAGACAAGATTGGTTCACGAGCACACTATGATCCTTTTTTAACCAAGAAATTTTACAAGGATTTGGTTTTGGAATACATACCAGCTGTAATTTTTTGACCATTTCTGTACTCACCAAGTTATCAATGGATCCTCCATCCACAAGTACTTTACACACCTTACCTTTACACTTGCATTGCATACGAAACACACTATTTCTTCTCCAATCAGTCGTGAGAGTTTCCTTGTTACCAGAAACCGAAGTTCTATTCAACATTAGGTTCTCACCTATTTCTGCTTCAACTTCTTCTCTCAAGGGCTCTTCTCCTTTTTCCTCGATCACCAATGCCCTCTTGGGATTCCGAGGACAATCAGCCGCTTTATGGGCTTCACTGCAAATGAAGCATTTCAAAGGTCTTCATCCTTCAGGTAATCGTTGTTCTCATCCCCTACCTCTAAGGCCACTCCCTTGGAAGTTTGGCTTCACATCATCTTCAGGCTCTTCTTCATTAGCTGCTTTGGAGGAACTCCCTCTTCCCCTACCTGAACTGTTGCCACCTTTTTTGTTCGCCATTCTGCCCATTCTATTCAACTTTTCTTCTACTTTCAAGGCTAATTGCTATGCCTCATCCACGTTACTGACCTTGAGTAGGGCTAATTCATTCTGGAGTTGGAATCGAAGTCCATTAATGTATCTAGCTGTTGCATGCTCATCATCTTCTCCTAAATTAGTCCTGATTTGCAACCTCAAAAATTCTACAGTATAAGTTGATATGGTCAAATCTCTTTGCTTCAAATTTTGAAACACTTTTAAGAGTTTTTGCTGGTAATCTGAGGACATGAACTTAGTTCTCAGATGTTTTAACATCTTTGGCCAATGTCTGATTTTCTCTTTTCCCTGTCTTCTCCTAGCATTCTGCAGATTCTCCCACCATAAAGCAGCATGAGATTTCAGTTTGGATGCAGCAATTTTGACTCTGCATGGATCAGTCTCTTCAATCCCTTCTATGTCAAATAATTTTTCTAATTCTTGGATCCAATCTAAAAATACTTCTGGATTTAACCTCTAAAATCAGGGACTTCAACCTTAACTTTAGTTCCCTGTTTGGTAAAGGCTTCAATATGTCATCCTATGGGGTCAATGGCCCCCCCTTGGTTCTTCCTCAGAATCTTCATGCAATAATCTGGCCTCAAGGGCCTCCAACCTCCTGAGCACCTCATCCACGGCATTGCCTCGCCCTCTGGCATTTCTTCAACCTCTTCTACGCCAGGTTCCACTCAATGCCATGATAGATGCTCTGATACCAAAATGATGCAGCTCAAAACAAAACAAATTGAAATGTAAAATTCTGCAGAAAACAAATATCAAAAACTCCAAAAAATGAAGACAGGAATTGATTCAGATTGGAAAAGTCTTTTCTTTCCTTCTTCAGTACACAGTCATTACATCTCTGAAAAACTACACCCCTCTGTCCCCAAACTCTCACTGTCCATCCTTCCCTCCCCTCCTCAACTTAAGACCAAAAAATTAAAAAAATTAGCACCCAATGAGCATGCAGCTGACTTCACCACAGACCCACTCACACCCAAAAATAGAAAAAAACCCAAAACCGCTACAACAAAATGGAGACAATAAAAAGCAGCCCAAAATAGACAAAATCCTTTAATTCCCAGTCAGAACATGGGTGGGGAAAATTAAGGGGGATGCTCCGCATCAAGAAGTGACTGTCCAGTTTCTGAGTTCTATTAATTTTTACTCCTGTACGTGCCTTTGCTGTAAAAGGGAAATGTTATTGATTTTAGTTGCTCAGGCTTTAGAAGATAGAATGCTGTTGTGAAGAATTTTTTGCAGGTTGCAGGTCTGATGTTAATGCTGCATCACTTCAAAATAAATTGTTTCTCTTTCAGCCTGTTTGATACAAATCATCTATCTCTGAATTAAATTATACTAAATTTTATCGTATCGATCATGACATGACAGCCTACTGCAATAGTCCTTAATTAGTTAAAGCGATTTAGGAACAAGGACAAATAAATAAATATTAGTTGACATCAGACCAGCTTCAACTAAACCCTAAAACTCCCAATAAATTCAGCTAAAAGTTTTCAAGAAAAACTCATAAGCTCATGTAATGTTATTAATGTAGATCTGCAGGTACTTTAGGAGTAGAAAAAAGTTTTTAAAAAGAACAATTCAACCGAAATTCACTAAGGCATTTGCTAACATAATTCTAAGCAAAACAAGTACTCAACCAGCTCAAACCAATTTTGCAAATGGCCTCTTAAGCAGCAAATGTTGTGATAAAAATGCAGAATTAAAAATGAAAAATCAGATAAACAGACCAAGCTGAAAAGACACACAAACACACAGAGAAAAACCAAAGATTTATAGTGGTTCGTCCAAAAGGACTACATCCACTCTTCAAGCCAAGGATATCAGTCCTTTATTTAATGAATCTGTTTTTACAATGTAGCAGCTCAATAATAAAGAATATGGCATCGCAGCTGGGAATATGAAACAGTAAAACAAACTGAAAGGTTGCAGACCAGAGAAGAGGATTGGTCTTCACAGTCCTCTGACAACCAGACAGAGTCAGAGCCGTTACAATCTCCCACTTGAAGTCCAATCAGTCCTGCGAAAAGAGAGCTGCATAGAGATATCCTCGCTTGGATCTTATGGCTAGGTCATCACAAGGCCGAGAGAAGCTCTACAAAATTCGAACTTCTCCCGAGATACAACCTTCGTTAAAACATCTGCCGGATTCACTTTAGTGTGGATTTTCTGTAACTGGAATTTGCCTTCCTCAAGAGCATGACAGATGAAATGATGCCGAATTTCGATGTGCTTCATGCAACTATGGAAAGCGGAATTTTTAGCCAAGTGAATGGTGCTATTACTGTCACAAAACAGAGTGAAACCAGATTGTTTACATCCCAACTCTCCTAACAATCGTTGAAGCCATATCATCTCTTTGGCTCCCTCAGTTAGAGCAACATATTCAGCCTCGGTAGAGGAAAGAGCAACTACCAGTTGCTTACGAGAGGCCCAGCTAATTGCTGCCCCGGAAAATGTAAACACATAACCGGTAGTAGATTTTCGTTCATCTAAGTCTCCAGCCATATCAGAATCAACATAACCACGAAGTTGGATTTCTCTCCCAGTAAAACATAAAACATAAGAAGTACCTTTCAAGTACCGGAGAATCCACTGAACTGCCTGCCAATGAGTCTTTCCTGGATTACTCATAAATTTGCTCACAACTCCCACTGCATGAGCAATATCCAAATGAGTGCAAACCATTGCATACATAAGGCTGCCAACTGCAGATGAATATGGAATATTGTCCATTTCATTTTTGTCTTCCGGAATTGAAGGACACATCTCAAAGGACAACCGAGAATGATCAGCCAATGGAGTAGAGACTGACTTTGCATTTGACATATTAAATCTGTCCAAGACTTTCAAAATATATTTCTCTTGAGATAATCTAATTTCTCGTTTTTCTCTATTTCGTATTATATCCATCCCAAGAATCCGCTTCGCTGCCCCTAAATCTTTCATTGCAAAACGGAGAGCCAAATGCCTCTTTAATTCATTAACGATCCGCACACAATTTTCGGTAACCAGCATATCGTCAACATAAAGTAATAAAATGACAAACTCACTAGTAGGAAGGCGTTTGTAGTAGACACACGGATCTGATTCACAGTGAATAAAATTTTGCTGAGTCATAAAACTATCGAATTTTAGATACCACTGCCGCAGGGCTTGCTTAAGCTCATATGAGCTGCGTTTCAGTCTGCAACATAAGTGTTCGTTGCCCTTTTTAATGAAGCCTTCCGACTGCTCCATGTATAGTTCTTCCTCAATATCGCCATGAAGAAATGTCATTTTAACATTGAGTTGCTCAAGCTCGAGATCCCAGGCAGCTGCCATACCCAAAACCAAACGTATTGTTTGCATTTTTACAACTGGAGAAAAAATTTCATTAAAATCAATGCCCTTTTGTTGAGCAAAGCCTTTGACTACCAATCTGGCCCAATATCTTTGTCATCCTCCAGCTTCTTCTTTTAACTGATAGACCCATTTATTTTTCAAAATTCTCCGATTTTGTGGAGAAACCAAATCCCAAGTATCATTTGCTTGTAAAGACTCCTGTTCATCTTTCATGGCATCAAGCCAATGTACAGAATTTATATCCTTACAGGCTTGGTTAAAATTTTGAGGCTCCGCCTGATCTGAACACAGAGAGAATAAGAGTTCATAATCATCGAACTTTCTGGGACGTTTTCGTTCTCTTGTAGACCTATGCAGCTGAATACCCAATCCAAAGTCAGGGTCATTTATTTCACCAGTCCCCTACTCATTTCCTATATTATGGTCATGTCCATCTTGCAGTGATGAGAGACCAATGCCCGTAACATTTCCAACGACGTGTGGGCCAGGCAGAGGAAGAACCGAGTGGGGAGTAAGCCACAGTGGGTGGAGACTTGGAGTATTTGAGGATTCGGAAGTCTCTTTTGCACTGGACGAAGGCAGCGTGGTTTCACGCGAAAGAAGAAAAGGGGGCTCCACGCAATGGAGGGAAGAGGCTGCGTTGGGCAAAGGCAGCGTGACTGCACACGCAGGGGAGAATGGGTGCTCCACACGCGAGGGAGAATAATCCAAGCGCGGCAGAGCCTGGTCTGCGCGCGTAAGGGGAGTGTAGGCTGCGGAGGAGATTGGGACGTGAGGTGGAGGAATGGGAAACAGAGCCTCCTGCTCTGTCACTCCACCAGCAAAGGAATTTGCAATCTGCGAAGGCAGGGGGAAAACATTGGAGGTGAGAATGGGATTTGTAATTGTGAGTTGGGGCTGCGTAGGCATTGGACACTGCAGAGATTGAGTAGAAGAGGAGTGGCCAACATTGCTTGAGGGAATAATTGTAGACAGGTGAAAAGTTACTCATGAAATTCTCTGCATAGAATTGCCATTGTCAAACAAATCATATTTAATAAAATCATCAAAAGTGGAGTTCTGATTTTGCAAACCTAAGAAAGACTTCTCATTAAATACAACATCCCGACTCTAAATCACTTTCTTGGTGATTGAATCCCAAAGATGAAAGCCGAATTGATCCTCCCCATACCCCAAAAATATGCACCTCTTCGATTTAAAATCTAATTTTGTTCTCTGCTCTTTCGGAATGTGAACATAAGCATCACACCCAAACACACGCAAATGACTGAATGAAATTCTTTTATCAGACCACCTCTCCTCCGGAATGTCAAAATCAAGTCGAGATGCAGGGGCCCAGTTGATTAGATAAACCGCTATATTACAGGCCTTTGCCCAGAATTCTTTCCGCAAACCGGCATTGGAGAGCATGCATCGAGCTCTTTCCAAAATAGTTTGATTCATCCTTTCAGCCGCACCATTTTCTTGTGGTGTATAAGGGACTGTTTTAATACGACGAATGCCATGATCTGCACAAAAAATATCAAATTCCGAAGAGCAAAACTTGCCACCATTATCCGTTAGTAGACATTTAATTTTCTTGCCTATCTGATTTTCAACCTTTGCCTTCAAAATTTTAAATTTTGTAAATACCTCTAATTTCTTATTCAGCATATAAATCATGACTTTACGAGTGCAATCATCAAGAAAAGTAACGTAATAGTTGGCACCACCGATAGAAATTACCTCCGTAGGACCGAAAACATTGGAATGAATGAGCTCTAACGGAGAAGATTTCTTCTCATGACCCGTCCACACAAAACTGGTCCGATTTTGTTTGCCATAAAGACAATGTTCACATATCTTCAAATCAATTGATTTAAGACCCGGAAGTTGGTCTCATTGAAGCATAACTTCAAGACCCCTTTTGCTCATGTGACCGAGCCTCTTGTTCAACATTGTTGTCCGTAGCGGTCATGGCTGCTCCCACTTCACCATTGCATTCTAAAATATATAAACTCCCTAATTTCTTCCTTTTGCCAAAACCAGCACACATTTGGTTACTTTCCAGGTATCCAAGGAGAAATTAACATTGCAGCCTTGAACATAAAGCTGACTAACAGAAATCAGATATCTTTTGAGAGTAGGGACATGTCTAACATCCTTTAAAATCCATTGTTTACCATTTTTCAGAGATAACAAAACATCACCCATTCCTACAATATCACATTCTTTGTTATCTCCAAGAAAAACTTTACCAAACATACCCTCTTGATAATTTGTGAAGGCACTCTAACATGGAGTAGCATGGAAAGAGGCACCGGAATCGAGAACCCACGAACTTGCATTCGTGTCACTAGCTGCAAGAACCAATACAACATCATCCTTAACAACTGCAATGTTCACTCTGTCATTCATCACTTTGTCTTGAGCCTTTTTGTATTTCCAACATTTCTTCTTTGTATGTCCTGGTTTACCACAAAACCAACATGTGTCACTTCTGCCTCTAGATTGAGACCGATGTGTGGATTGAGATCTTCCATGGTTGTTGTGTCTGCCTCTTTCTTGGCCCCTACCCCGATTGCTTGTGCTGGCCACTATTAATGCATAATCCGAGGAAGACTCGTGATTCTTCCTACGCATGTCTTCGCCGAGAAGTGTAGCAGCAACCTCATCAAATTTCAGTTTGGTTTTGGCAGCCACCGAAGTGCTAACTGTCATAACCACCCCTTCCCAGCTATTCGGTAATGAACATAGCAACAGAATAGCTTTCATTTCATCATCTACTGTTATGCCTACTGAGATCAACTAAGAAAGTAAGGTATTGAACTCATTTAAATGATTCGACATAACTCCTCCTTTCATTTTCAGATTGTATAACTTTTTCATTATGAATACCTTGTTTGATGCTAAAGCTATCTCACATAATGAAGATAACTTATCCCACAGCTCTTTCGTTGTCGGCTCTGTCGAAACATTGAAGAGAACATTGCTTGAGAGTGATAAGAAAATTGTTGCTCTCGCTTTCTGATCAATCTTCCCCCAATCTTCATCTGATAAAGATCCTTTACCCTTGGTTTTTCCAAGCAATGCGATTGATAGATCCTGCTTGATTAGTAGTGATTCTATCTGCACTTTCTATAGTCCGAAATTTTGCCCTGCAAATTTTTCGATCTTCCATTTGTCTGCCTCATTCATGATTTCGAGAAATCTTTACTGATTTCCTAGAAAAAATCAAAACGAGCTTTCCCAGCTCTGATACCAATTGTTGTGATAAAAATGCAAAATTAAAAATGAAAAATCAGATAAACAGACCAAGCTGAAAAGACACACAAACACACAGAGAAAAACCAGAGATTTACAGTGGTTCGTCCAAAAGGACTACGTCCACTCTTCAAGCCGAGGATATCAGTCCTTTATTTAATGAATCTGTTTTTACAATGCAGCAGCTCAATAATAAAGAATATGGCATCGCAGCTGGGAATATGAAACGGTAAAACAAACTGAAAGGTTGCAGACCAGAGAAGAGGATTGGTCTTCACAGTCCTCTGACAACCAGACAGAGTCAGAGCCGTTACAGCAAAAACTTAAGCTGAATTTTAAAAGTTAAAACCAATAGGCAAAATGCCAAAATGGGGACCATATCATTCTGCAAAAACTATCTCAATTTGGTATAATCCCAAAGACGATGATTGTTCACAGGCTCTTCCATCCACCTTGGTTGCACAATCTGCTATGTTTATGCTCAAATTATGTTTTAAAAAATGAAAAATAAAAAAATTGCCCGCAGGCAAACTAACTTGATAAGAGTACGTCATCCGGTACATATAATTTATCCGTGCAGACTAAATTTGCTAGATTCTAAGATACTTCGGACGTAATTTTTTTAATTTCAATTTGGAAAACATATACACTTCCATTGAAGGAATTATAGGAGCAGTTATTTCCACAAACAGTAGCACAAAAAAACATAACAGAAAAACGATTCCGTCGCAAAATATACAGAGAGATGCAATGCAATACAGCGTCAAACAAAACAATGATGAAAACTAAGAATTATTACGAATAAAAAGAAAAATAAAATTCCCAGATGTTTTTCATTTTCAACCTCAAGCACTGTGAAAACCCATGTACAATATAACCAAAAACAAACTTAGGATAGACAAACACTGACCTCGGAACTGGAAGAAAGCGATGAAACGGCATCGACAAAATCGTCACCATAGCCGGTGGAGGGATTGATCCAGGCGACATACAGAACTCCAAGAACCACACCAAGAATCAAACTAAAATATATCCAAGACGACACTTTTTGCCTGTTAATGTCAAAGACCGCGGCGTCTTCTCCCATGATGTCATCCGTTAGCTCTGCTGAACTGCCCGGGTTACTAACCTTCAGGGATTCGAACCCCGGTTGTCCTTTCTCTGGACTTACTTGGGCTTTGCACAGCAGTCTGTAAAAGCTCGGCTTTTGAGTTCCACAGAACTTGAGGCCTTGTGCTTTGGGAATTCCGCGGTAAAGGAGGCGACCTTGTGAAATTGGTGTGTGCTTAACGCAGGATATGTGGCATGGAGCTCTTAGCAATATAGCTGCCATTGCTGCTCGCTTAAGTCTACTGAACTTGCTAGCGCTTCATACAACCATCTTCAGCCTTTAAAATGGATTCAATTAATGTTCAGGATCGACGGTAACATGAACAAAGGAATCAGGTTGATCAGATATTCTGTCAAGACAATTTTGTCTCTGCCAAGGGATATTTTGAGTTGGAAATTCAATTGTTTATGTTCGTGCGCCCGCACCATTCAAAGAGTAGAGTGGGTTTGTAGATAGGGACCGCCAAAAGCACTAAAAGCATTTTTAAAGGATATTTGTGATTTTTAAATGTTGTTCATAGTGTTTTCAGACTTCATGTGATTAATGATAAATTTATAAGAAGTATTTTTTTAAGGTATTTTTCAAAGAAACCTAGGAGTTCATAAGTAGGGGAGAGGGATGAGAAGTGGAGCGAGATCTCAAGTGGGCATAGTTGTAGAGGGTTTGGGGATCTATAGTGGAGTTGTCAATTAGTTAAGATTTGTGATAAATATTGTCAAAAATCATGATTAAATGCATTATAGATGTATACATTCAAATTGTTTTAGTATAGATATATATTCATCCAAAATGTCTAATTCTATGAGTACAATTTGACAAATCAAAGCATATTGAATAGGCAACTAGCATTGTATCAATGGTGATAAGAAAATGAACATATCATTAAACACAATAATCTACACATAAGAGAAATGCCACTTAAAGTGTTCGCACGCATGGCCCTTAACCGTTCATATTTTTATCATTTACAAAACAATAAGTCAATCCACATCATCAAGGTACAAGGCATTTCATCCCATCATAAGGATCAATAAGATCTAGTGTTAGTCAGTAAATTCTAGATTTACAACACTTATCAAACAAAAGTCAACACATTGTATCTCATTGACCACAATCAAGAGCCCACCTATTGGCCACTTCCACCTGCATTGGACAACAAGTAGTTGTAAGGCCACTATTAAAGCTATAAAAATAGCAGGACACAACTGAAAGCAGAATAGCATACTATAAGAAATCGACCAAACCGATCAAGTGTGTCATTTATGGCTAATTTGAAATCACATAAATCATATGTAAAAACACAATCAATACAACTGGACATTTATTTCTCCAAATTAAACCAGCAATCCGCAAATCATTAATGCAACCAATTCAAATAGCCATGACATGTGTTCACATTCCACAAATAATTATTTCAACATTTGAGCAGTGGCAACAGTGTAAGTTGTGGAGGAGGAGCAAACAAATATGAGAAGCAAAAACTATTTGTTTCAGGTATTCTCCACATTTTATTTCCAGTTTGTTTCAAGATATGTTCAGCTATATTGTTTATGCACACAATTATTTGTATAGTGTTCTATACAATGTTATATTTATTGGGTTCTAAGTTATAATGTCAAAGGGGTTCTAAGGTGTTTCCATGGTTTCCCATGTAATATTGTAAGTATCATTCAAGTGTTATAAGTGTTGTGTGTCCACATCAACATCCAACTACTTTTCCATGTAGGCAAACTAGTTGCATGCATAAAAAAGTCATTCTCTTCCTTTGTGTATGCATGCACCAATATAAATTGTTCAACAGATTTCTAAGTTATATTGTTAATGGGGTTTTAAGTTACTATTGCTATCCACTTTCCATACTTGGCCAAAATCCCCTTCCCATGACTACATATTTAATATTGTAAGTAGTGTTTATGTACTATAAGTGTAATTTAAGTCCTCTAAGTGTCTTTTAGGTCCTCTAAGTTTTGTTTACGTCGTACAAGTACCTTTTAATGTTCTTCCCAATTTATTGTAATTCTCCTTTAAGTGTTGTTAAGTGTTAGTTAAGTGTTGTAAATGTCATTTGATGGTGTAAGTGTTGTTTAAGTGTTGTATGTACTCTAGCAAGATTATAGGTTCAATGCTTCTAAATGCGTGTCTATGGGGTTCAAAGTTAAAAAAAATTATGCCTCAATGCATGACTATGTTATTTTAACTTCTACTATTTATGCCTTTGATGTAAGTGTCTTTCAAGTGTAGTGAGTATTATGTAATGTTCTACCTGTTGTAGGGGAAAATCTGCACAAGCTAGAATAAATGATTAATAGCACCAAACTATTAAAGGAACAAACTAATAATCAAAATAAAAGCCCTACAAACAATAGAATAGAAACATCATGATTTACAAATTGAAATAAATCAATTCAAAGTAAACGGATATGCTTATCTGCTTCTATTGCTTCTTTGCACTCTATGGAAGTGGATTGATGTGGTGCTCAGTGTTGGATTTGACAGCACTTCGACCCAGAGATTTGAGAAAACTAAGATATGATGCTTGATTTCTTGATGAAAACCTGCATAAGATAATTGCTATTCAGAAATCAAGATCATTCATTATGAGAATGAGAGGGTTTATATAGAGATTCAGGGTTCGATAAACGGTCAAGATCGATTTGAGATTTGGAGATTGAATGGTTTAGATAATTAGAGACAAAAAGGATTTGTCTCCAATTCAAACTCAAAAAGCGAAGAGTCATTTAGGAAATAAAAGAGAAGATAAGATTCAAAGATATTTCTGATTTTTTAGTATAAGAGTTTCCAAAAATGCAATTTGGAAAAGAAAATACTTTTTTATTTAAAGATGTTTTTTGCATCTTGAGAAGATTTTAGATGTTGAGAAAATATTAGTTTCCAAATTCGAAGATATTATGCATATTTTTAGATTTTTGAATTTTGGAGATATTCTGATTTTTATTTTTTGAAGATTTAAAAGATTTAAATTAAATTAAAAATTCAATTAATAAGAAAGATGAAATTATATTCAAATTAGTATGAAATTAATTGGAAATGAAATTATTTAGAAATTAAAATGAAAATAAATTAATTTAGGAAATTAATTTAATTGAGAGGAATAATTAGATAATTTAAATAATCAATGATAATTATTTAAACTATAAGGCTTAGGAAATTGAACTTAATTAACTAATAAAGATTAATTAATTAATATTAGGGGAATAATTAAATGACTTAAAGATGAAGTTTTGGAAGAATTAAAGTAATTAATTAAACAATTGAAGAACCATTTAATTAATACAAGAAAAGTTAGTAATTAATTCAAACTTGCAAGAGTGGTCAATTTTGGGTGTCTACATTTGCCCCTCTTTGACACAATATGATTTTGAGCGTTGTGTCAAAGAATATCTGATTATGTCATGACCTAGCTTGCCCTGGCTATAGCAAGTGGATTTTATGCCCCCTCGACAGATTGTTTGTGCAAGAAAGACATGAATGATCTCTCGAAAGAAGATGACAAATGTTAGATGAAATGATGAAAGAGAAGAATAGTAAGAAGTGAAGAATTAGTAGATGATTATGATTGTTTAATCAACATTGACTACAAAGATTGTTAACAAGAATTATGCATGGTTTCAAGAAGGACCCATCCTGTATAAGACTAGTGACAACGTCTGGCTTCAAGAAAGACATACCATGTATAAGACAAGTGGCAACATCTGGTTTCAGGAAAGATATATCTTGTATAAGACATGTGATCATTGATAGATTGACTGATTGATAAAATGATTTGCAAATTTGACAAATTGATGGATTGACTAATTTGATTGATAGAAGAAATGTTAGTGAGAAGCATTAATTAGTAAGAGGTGAAGACTTAGTTGCAATCAAGATAGGTGATGATTCTGAGTCATTATCAAATATTTTCAATGATATTATCATTGCACCTTATTTGAAAAGAAAGTGATTCGAATGCACCTAGATATTGTCCATCTGGATACTGCTACAATCCTTGTTTGAACAAGTAGATAGAAAATAGGGAATGTTTCACTCCATCCTAGGGTTCTTATGCTTGGAGTCGAGGTATGTGTGGCATATCACAATCAAATGCATCCTTTTGGCGTAATATATGTCGCAATTAGATACTTGGTAGATATGTGAAGGCTCTTATCATAGATACCCTAGGTATACTTTCCCCAGAACTTCATCGAAATAATCCACAAATAGAAAACAAAGAAAACAAGATTACGTTCCATCCTGGTCACTCTCACCACTCATTGGTATCCTTGAGGAGCATAGGAACGCAATCATGAAAGATAAATCGACAATAGACTAACATGACTGACTTCTTCAACAATTGTACAGATCATTATTTATATTTATATTGATGTTTGATGTGGATGTTTGATGTGTCTAGTTTCAAGAATGGACTACCTGTATAAGACTGATATGTTTGGTTTCGAGTGTATTTGTCATTGTAGAAGACAATTGATTTATAGATTGGATTTTTGATAAAGATGAGTTGTATGAGTCCATTGCTAATTTATGAAGCTCATTGTTTTTATATGAGTTTGATATTTTGCATCACTTTATGCTTGTCATGATAGGGATGATTTTTATTGCAAAGATTTTTTATGTGTTTTGATTTTTTGATGATTGGTTTCTTCAAGACGTTATGATGTTTTTGGTCCATAATAGGGTTCATATGTTTGGAGTCAAGATATGTGCGGTGTATCACATATGTGAAGGCCCTTATCATAGACACCCCAAACATTGTCGCCCTAAATGAATATTTTTATGTTTTACAATTTTTTTAGGGTTATTTCAAGATCTTTTTATAATGTTTTTGAGATTTTTCTCAGGACTTTTTATGATTTTTTTGGTCTTTTTTTAGGACATTATCTAAGTTTTTAGGGATTTTTTCAAGACTTAATTCTATTTTTAGGGATATTTTTCATGACATTATGCGATTTTTAGGATTTTTTTTAGGACATTAGATATTTGCTTGAGAAAAATTTATTGAATATCCCAATGTCTAGCAAGGAAAGGACATTATAGATTGAAAAATGAATTGGTAGATGGATGAAGGCTAAAAGTTGTTTATTTTGGCATTGGAGCAGTTTGGGTGCCAAGGACTATCCAAGTAATGAGATAATATGATTTTACCAAGCTGAGGGATTGGACATGATAAGATAGGACAATGATACTTTTTGCATTGATTGGCATGTGGTTGCATAGGAATGGACGTGTCAAGAGGTTTTTTGAAAAACACATTTTGCATTTTTATGTCCTTATTTTATATCAAGACCAACATAGGGATTTGGATAGGATAATGATAGGAAATGAATAGGGCAAGTAGGATCAAGAATGGACAAGGGGAAGGGATATGGATTGAAGGCTATGATAAGATATGTAATATGAACCAAAGGGATGCCAATAGGATAAGAGATATGTACCAAAGGGATGTGGACATTTGATGCCTCTAGGGAGATTTGTAGCCTTGCCAAGATCAAAAGTTGGGAAAAAGGAAATATGGATCTTGATAAGATGAAGGATATTAGGCACATAGGATAATGGTGTAAATGAAAGAGATAGGATAGGATAGGAAAACATGGATGGGACCTACCCCCAAGTATGGAATGCAAGAAGTTCATAGATTATACATGACTTCTATTTGTTAGGTTTTCATCATGGTACTTATCCAAAGTGTTTGTTTGCCAAGTTTTCACTATTGGATGAAATTATTTCTCTTTACTTTTTTTTGTTACCAAGATGTATGTTTGCCAGGTTTTTATCAAGACAACAGATTTTTTTATTTTATTTTTTATTTTTTGGACTTTTTGGAAGATGATAGACTCATGATAGAACATGGATGAAGGACTCAAGAATCTTTCTCTTTGTATGGTGCTCTTGAAGGACACATAATAATGGACCATAGATTTTGATGGTATGCTCAAAGATGTCGGTAAGGTCATGACACATGGAGATGAAATGGATGGTTGGATGAAGTGGGATAAGGGTTTATGCAAAGGCACTACTACGTTTGGGGCCAAATTTTGACAAACACTTCCAACAGGTAAATTTTTATTATGAATTTGGTGTTTTTTTTATAATAGGCCCCGATGGTGTCGGTATTCCGATGAGTTTTAAATTGACCGTCGAAATTCTGACAGTTTCGAGGTATAGATGAAAAAAAAAGAAGTGAAATGCCCAAATCATTTTTATTTTGATTGGAGAGAAAAGGAGAGGGAGAAAATGAGTGAAAGCTGAGCGTGAGAGAAGGTATGTGATTTCTTCATCTATTCTCCATCTGGCATCATATTTGACCACAAATTTCAAATGCATTGTATTTTATTTGATCATGAATTCTCTCTTAAATGACCGCATTCTACTGGTGTCTTGCCCTAGCCAGTGCTTTATCTCTATTATTTGATGTTATTGGTGCTTGTGCTCAAGGCTATCGATTCACTATTTTGAAATGTTTGGATTCATGTTTGTTGATATTACTGGCACATTTAATGATGCCATTGTATATTGCTGAGATGCTCACTGAAATGACCGCATTCTACTGGTGTCGTGCCCTAGCCTGTGCTTTAACTCTATTATTTGATGGTATTGGTTATCAATTTTTTTTGAAATGTTGACTGTGGTTATCAAATGTACAACCCGTGAGCTTCTAGCTAGGCGCCATTTGTATTAATAGCTTAGGGCATCAAATGTATTGTATCATTGATAGTTGAGACTTTGTTAAAAGGAAATAGGAGAAAGAATGATTTTGATTTATTTTCTCTATTTTGATCCCTAAGTGGCTTACAACCCTAGAGAAGTATATGCAAATTTACGAATGCAGTTGCTGGATATATAGCAGCCGATAATTCATAAGAAATCTATGCATCCAATTTGAATAGCAATTAATACAAAGAAATAGGGTCCTCCAATGGCCCAATCATCCAGACCTTGACTATCCCCTCAACCAGTGACCCTTCAAAACTGGGTTATCATGCAATCAGTGATTGATCCTTTATTCTCCTGGTCTGCCCTGCATCCAAACATATTGGAAATACACAATACAATGTATGCCATGCCCTTCATTCTCATGGTTTTCTCTACATCCCCTTGCTCCATTTCTTATCAGCTATATCCAATGTTTCATTGAAGTCACGACCAAGAATGAAGGTCACCTTACCCATACCGTTCATGGATTTTGTCATGTCCCTTCTCAAAAGTAAGATTTAATCATAAATAAAATTAAACTATAAAAATAAATAAGTAAATAATAATAAATTATAATATAATATTAAGTGTTTCAATTTTGAGAAGTCTTTAAAGAAATAAAATTACAGTAGATTTGTAGAGCAAGATGATAAAAGGATTACTAGCATGAAGAAACAATACAATATAATCCTTATCATTGTCATGAAGAATAAAGTTTACTTAGACCAAATATGTTTATCAACAGAGAAGAATAATTAATTATTAACTTCATCCAAGTAAGTCACGACATTAAGGAAGGATGATTAGTTGATACTGATCATTTATGTGACAATAATGAAATAGTCTTTATTGATGACCAATCGACTAAACCAATATAAAGATACAATATTTATCATGCATGATGAAATACAATAGGAACATCAACAGACTTAGCAAACATTACCGATTAATATTAATAGTAATGATCAATAACGACAGTTTGGTAAGAAGTAGACAAGTATGGATTAATGCCTAATATCAAGTGTTAACAATGATTAATATTGTTGAGCATCGATAATGACAATAATTAATAACATAAGGAAGTAAACTAATCAGTATCATTTGTATAAACTAATTTGTCTATGTTATGAATAGGAATGAAGTTGAACAAACATGTCTCTCCAATTACACCCATTCTCACCGCACAAGATATAAATTGGAAACCAATCTCATTCTACCGGGGGATAATATATGGAAGAAGAATCGATTTGACATAATCTGAGAAATGACTATTTATAGTTTATTCATGAGAGGAGATTGGATAATATAAATTAAGAAAGACATTTATCAATACATGGGAGGTTGTTGGAATCAACACAAATAATTGGAACCCATATAAAGGAAATGAATTATTACAATCCTGGTAAGCATTGTGTGATATAAAATTATGATGTACTATATCTTTGAGTTAAATACTGATTCACATGCTATTATATTGAATCTTATTAAAAATAGGGAACTACAATTAGCATTGGCATTATCATTAGCTTGATTTGGGATTGATTTGATCATTTTATTTGATATTTAGGGCATCTAGTTTAGCTAGACCATTTTTAGGTGATTATAGCCCTTATTAGGCAATACAGTGATATCATGAATCATTTCACTAGTGATATTAATAGGATTACCTCCAAGCCAAAAGAATTGGTCATGGAAGTGGCTTAGTGTAATCTCCATCCATTTATTTTCGTCAAACTCATGAAATTCTGCAAGCTTTATGATCCCTAGATCATCCAAAAATGCATATTCAAGCTTCAACTGCTCATCATCATCATACATTTCTTCCAAGTCCTTGTAAATTTCTCATAAACCTATCTCCTCATACCTACAATGTATGTATGCCCTAATATCTTCTACATGAAGTACACCAAGAAGCGTATGTGAGAATGCACCTTCAGGATCATCCTCACTTGACTAATTATGAGGGTGTCTTTTGAAATTATACCTTGTTATATCCTTAATATAAAACACCTTGGGTGCTTCCATTCTTAACATACTTCTAGAAATTAAATTGTACGAGATTAAACTAGGGTTTCACAAATACCTTCACCGCAACGTTGTAGAACTAGGGTTCACCTTCTGAATTTATAAAGATCTTTTCTCACAGCACTTCAATCACTTCACTCCTTTAGCTCCAATACTCTTCTTACAATTTCTCTCTGATTGCAATGGTGACAAAATCATCTAAGTGTCACAAGTTATACCATACAAAACACAAAAATCTATGCAACTCCATAAAGTTGTTTCAGTCCAAAAGATCTACAAATCTTCTATGACCATATATCTGACAATGTAGATCCATGTGGTGACTACTAAAGTCATAACATGTCTAAATATATCTGTATTTGAGATTTCATAGCTCTAAACACTAATTCAGGGGGAAAATGGGATTTTGGTGTCATTTTAGCAATGCTCCCCTTAAGGCCTGCAAGGCCCTTCATGCTGATAATACAGAATTAAACATTTATAATTGTAAACAGAATAATAAGTTGGACAGGGTAATAAGTTGGAGATGGGACCCTCAATATATTCATAAGAGGAAATATAAATTCTATTTAAATTATCATTTCATTTAATTAAGTTGAAATACTAAATAGATCTATATGAATTACAACTATGATAACTAGAAATGAGAGATCCAAGGTTACAAACTAACAAGGGTCATTACAGATTCTGAAATGTTGTTCCAAACTCCTGATAACTTTTTTGTTGCTTCTTGTTCTAGTTTAGTTTCTATTAAACATACTACATCAGTTTTTATCTCAAAATACTTTTTGATTAAACGTCTCTAGTTAGGGGCATTGCAACCCCTAAAATTCCATGTTATGAGCTTCATTTCTTTCCAAGAGAGAACAAGTCTCTCCCAGATCTTAACTTTCTCTGGTCTTTTATATTCTCCCTCTCGTCCTCTTTCCTTCTGTATTTATCTTTTTGGACTTATATTTATTTTTCTTGATTATTCTATTTTCCAAAATTCCTTCCCCATCTCTCAAGACAAATTCATCTTATGCCCCTCCTTGATTAAGACCCCCCTCATCCTCAACATGGTCTTCATCACCTATAGTCTCGATTTCATGGATAGGGGACATGTAAATATCTTTAAATACTTCTTCTACCACAATGTCACCCTTAAAATTATGGTCCTCCTCCTCCATCTTCTTGATCTTCCTGGCTAAAGCGGATGAATCGTCCCCATTTTCTATTCTTTCATCCCTCTCTTCCACACTCACTTATATTACTAATATATCTATTCCTTTTTTAACTTAATCTTGTGGATTAAATGTGTTCACAATCGAGCCTGTTGTATTATGCTTGGTTTCCTCTATGATATTTCTAGAATCTCCACTATTCCTATCCTTACCAACAATTCTTAAACATACTTTATCTAATATGATAATAACATGCTAAACTGAACCAATGGCATGTTCTTTGTGTGGTACAAGGAAGATTTGGCTATCAAATCTTCCTTCGTGAAAGCTGAGCATGAGAGAAGGTATGTGATTTCTTCATCTTTGATTGGTATCTTTGATGGGAAATGTCTTTCAAGCCTTTGGCATCATATTCAACCACAAATTTCAAATGCATTGCTTTCTATTTGATCATGAATGCTCACTAAAATGACCGCATTCTATTGGTGTCGTTCCCTAGCCCGTGCTTTATCCTCTCAACTTCCCCAACCACTCCTAATCGGTTAGAGGGATGAGTTGAGTGTTTAGACACTAAAACTTATCATGCAACTCCCTAAATTTCACATACAAAATGAAATCAAATCCATTTATGAATTAAATCCAGTATGCCAAAGGACTAGTCCCAATAATTCTTAAACATACTTTATCTAATAAGATGAATTGTTAATAAAGGTCTAATATAAAATGGTCGTGCCAAAATGTGGTCATTTAAATGAGCATTCATGATCAAATAAAATGCTTGTGCTCAAGGATATCGATTCACTGTTTTGAAATGTTTGGATTCATGTTTGTTGATATTACTGGCATGACCATTGTATATTAGACCTTTATTAACAATTCATCATATCAGATAAAGTATATTTAAGAATTTTTGGGAATAGTCCTTTGGCATACTAGATTTAATTTTATTTTTTATGTGAAATTTTGGGAGTTGCATGAGAAGTTTTAGTGTCTAAACACCCAACTAATCCCTCTAACCGATTAGGAGTGGTTGGGGAAGTTGAGAGGAAAGTTTTCAAACATTCATATTCACTTATTGAATGCTTTGGAGACTAATGGTTTTACTGTCCATGCGTTACCAGTGACTGAGATTCATTAAAGGGTACAAAACCCTTCATTTTGGATTATTGTGTGTGGATTCAAATGTAGGTTTGATTTGGTTAATGTTTAGAAGATATCAATAAAGTATTTAAAAACAATCTTACATGTTTGGAGAGGTTTGAGTGGAACTTATCATGACTGTACCCTCACAAACATCGGTATAGACTGGTTTTACTAAGTTTCCTTTCTCTAAATTGAGGTTTCCTTTCTTTGCCACAGGGGTACAGTCAGAGGGTTCATTGAAAAAATGATCCTTTGAATGGTTACTATGAATATGAATGATTTGATATAGCATATTTCTCATTTTACTTGAAGTTTGGAATAGCTTGTGCAAGGGTGAAAGTACTTTTGATCATTTTGGTCGTGACTGTTCCTGTACAAAGTCAGGAAATGTAACTGTCTAATGAATATATGTAATGTTGAATGGATTAAATGCTTTATTCTTGGTAGAAGTGAATGGAAGGAATAGTGTTGGTGTTAGGTTTCATTTATTATTGAATTCAATGGTTTCCAAGATGTGTTGAGGAGTTTGCTCCTTGTTTAATGTTAACTGTGTTGGAAACAATTGTCTGAAGAAAATTGCTACTCAAATTATGTATTGTCTTTGATGTCACACAATGTCATAGTCCGCAACAATCAGTACCTACCGAGCTCAGTCGATCTGCCTGGCATTAAAATTAGTGCTTACCGAGCTCACTCGGTTATCAAAGAAAATCAGCATTTACCGAGTTCACTCGGTTGTCAAAGAAAAGTTAGCATCTACCGAGTTCAGTCAGTTATCAAAGAAAAAGGATTATCAGTGTTTACCGAGTTCCCTCGGTCTCCAAAAGATTGTAGAAAATTTCATTATGGTCACCGAGCACTATCGGCCCTTGAAGGATCTTTGCAAATAAAGTTTGCTTATTTCAGCCGACTGTTATACTAAGTAATGTCGATTTGACAAATCTAAAATCATATAAATAAAAGGTCAAATGTGAAAAATAAAAAAGTATTATAGAAGAAGATATATAGAAGAAAAGATAGGAAAGGTGTGTGCGAAATTGTGAAGGATGACCAGATATCCTTGAGGAGCAGCAGAGATATATTCGATCAGGAAGGATCTCACTTATACAGAACATAGATCTGTAATTAGCAAGGCAGTTGCATTATTATACAGGTCATTTTCATTGTTACCTTTTTATCATTGTAACAGTGAATTCTAAATCTCTTAACCGAGTTGGTTTAACAACCATATTGTAAATCCTCTAACAAGGTGACAATTCCATTGAATTGTTCTCAAGACCTCTTACCAAGCCACTCCTAGCAGGGTGATTAAATCCTCTAACAAGGTCACACCTAACAGTGTGTTTTGTAACCTTTTACCGGGTTGGCTTCTAACCGGGCATCACTTCAGAAAAGTGAAAATCAATATCTAGATACATTGGTGGTTTTTCCCATATTGGGTTTCCACGTTAAATCTTGTGTCTCTTGTGTTCTTAATAGTTATCTTAATCATATACCAGTGGTGATGAATATCTAAAAGATAATTTTACTAATACTTTCTGCATCTACCAAGTTACTGCAATCTATTTACTGAGTGTTAAACAGATAATATTCATTAAGATATCCTAAGGGATCTGGAAAGAAATAATAGTGAAGTGTTTTATGGTTGACTGATTCACCCCCCCCTCTCAGTCACTTCATCCATATTCCATCAATTGGTATCAGAGCTTTTGGTGCTTGCAGGAAGGGTTTCAAGGACCTAAGCTAAAGATCAGGATGTCTTACAAGAGAGAAATTCCAAAGCTCAATAGAGATAAATTTTCAGCATGGAAAGGTCTCATGAGACTTCATCTGGCTTCCATTGGTGATTTAGGATGCAAATACATTGATGAAGAATACACAGTTCCTACTGGTGCATTAACTGTTGAAGACATTGCAGAGAAAAAGAATCATAACACCATGATGATAGACATTGCATCAGCTCTCAGCTATGAAGAATTTGATGATATTAAAGAATGCACTACTGCATATGAAATGTGGATCACACTGAAGAAAATAGATGGTGGTGATGCAAATGTGAAAAGAGCCAAAGCAGAAAGCCGAAGAGGACAGTTTGACAAGATGAATATGAAAGAAGATGAAAACATTGCAAAATATGTTGAAAGGATCAAAGCAAGTGTTAGTGCAATTAGAGCTTCTGGAGGAACAATCTCTGATGAAACTGTTATAAGCAAGGTACTCAGAACATTACTCCCTATCTATGCAATAAGAGTATCAGCTATTCAAGAAAGAAGATGTGAAACAAACCACAATATAACTTTGGATGCTTTAGTTGGAAGATTGACAGCCTTTGAATTAGACAACTATGACAACTATGTTCCAGTTTCCAAAAATATTGAGTCAGCATTTGAGGCCAAGGTTTCACTAAGGAAGAACAAGAAAATTAAAGAAGTTCAGTCAGAAAGTGAAGAAGTATCAGAAGAAAGTTCTGATAGTGATCTTGAAATTGTAGAAGCATTACTTGCAAAGAAGTACTCTAAAGGGAAAGGTAAATATAAAGGTAAAACTCCTTTAATCTATTTTTCATGTAAAGAAATTGGACATATTGCAGCTAGGTGCCCAAACAAGCAAGCCAAGGAAGAGAAGAGAGGTCACAAGTACTATGGCAAAAATAATTTCAAATCATTCAAGGATAAAGGTAAGAAAACATGTTTTATGGCTAAAGATTCTGATGATAGTGAAGAAGAAATTGTCTTTATTGCTATAAAAGATGAATCTGATGATGATGAAGATAAGATGGCACTTATTTATCATATAAGAAAAGATGATATATGGATAATAGACAGTGGATGTTCACATCACATGACTGGTGACAAGACAAAATTTGAATACCTACAAGACTGTGATAGTGGCAATGTAAGATTTGGAAATAATGAACCTTGTTGTATAAAAGGAAAAGGAAGAATCTCATTAACCAAAGAACTCATATGTGATAATGCTTATTGGGTTGAAGGACTAAAACATAATCTTCTAAGTGTAGCACAGCTAATCAACACTGGTTTCAAGGTTGAATTCATGAATAGTCAAGCAAGACTGCTAGATGGAAAAGGAAAACTCATTGGATCAGGCAAACAAACAAAAGGTAACTTATTTTATCTTGATCTCAGTGAATATTCATGTTTTATTGCTCAAATTGAAGAAAGTTGGCTATGGCACAAAAGGTGATGTCATGTAAATTTTGATAACATGATGAAAATAAGCAAATTCAAGAAGGTAAGAGGCATTCCTACTTTGAAGAAACCTGATACTGGTCTATGTAAGAATTGTCAGATTGGCAAAATGAGTAAGACTAGTTTTAAGAGTAAGAACTATCAGTCTAAAGAGATTTTGGAAATTGTGCATACCGATTTATGTGGACCTATTGGAATAGAAAGCTATAATGGAGATAAATTCTTTATTCTTTTCATTGATGATTATTCTAGAATGATGACTGTTATGTATTTAAGAGAAAAATCAGAAGCATTTGAAAAATTCAAATGGTACTTGGCAAGAGTGGAAAAGGAAACAGGGAAAAGATTGAAATGCTTAAGATCAGACAGAGGTGGTGAATTCATCTCCCATGAATTTAACAACTTTTGCATTGAAAGAGGAATCAAAAGACAGGTATCAGCTCCTAGAACTCCTGACCAGAATGGAATAGCAGAAAGAAGAAATAGATCTATTATGGATTGTGCAAGGACTTTAATGATAAAAAAAGAACATCGCCATAAAGTACTGGAAGGAAGCTATCAGCACTGCAGTTCATACCTTGAACCGAGTACAATTGAAGAAAGACACATTCAAAACTCCTTATGAGTTATGGTATGGCTATAAACCCAATGTAAGTTACATGAAAGTATTTGGTAGCAAGTGTTATATCTTAAAAGAATCCAGAAGAAATAAATTTGATGTGAAAAGTGATGAAGGAATATTCCTAGGATATTCTAGCAAAAGCAAGGCATACAAATGTCTAAACTTGTCTACTCACAAAGTCATAGAAAGTATACATGTAAAATTTGATGAGTTTGCAGAAAAGACTGAAGAAGAAAGCAAAAGGGAACCTGAAAACTACAGGAGATTCATTTACATTGAACCTGAAACATTGCCAGACACAACTATCAATGAGGAAACAATATCTATCGAGCCTAGCACAGTAACCGAGTCACAGGAAGAAGTTCAAACCGAGTCACAGGAAGAAGTTCAAACCGAGTCACAAGAAGAAATTCAAACCGAGTCTCAGCCTGAAGTTACCGAGCAAATATCTACCGAGCCAGAGCAACCTGAAGAAGAGATCCTAGAAGACAACAACATGACTCATTCAAAAAGCAAGGAACCTATACTAGCCAAATATGTTAGAAGGCATCATACACCAGATCAAATCATTGGAAACAAATCAAATGGTACTATGACAAGAAGCAAGCTAAAAGGTACATGTCTGCTTACTGATTTTGAACCTAGAAATATCAAAGATGCATTGAAAAATGAAATTTGGATTGAAGCAATGAATGAAGAATTAGAACAAATACAAAAGAACAAAACATGGACTCTTGTACCTAGACCTAAAGATAAGAATGTAATTGGAACAAAATGGGTATTCAGGAATAAGCTGAATGAAGACGGTCAAGTATCTAGAAACAAAGCTAGATTGGTATGTAAAGGTTATTCTCAAGAAGAAGGTATAGATTATGGTGAAACTTTTGCTCCTATTGCAAGATTACAAGGTGTAAGAACTCTACTTGCTTATGCAGCACATAAAAGATTTAAGGTATATCAGATGGATATAAAATTTGCATTTCTCAATGGAATTCTTGATGAAGAAGTCTACATTGAACAACCTGAAGGTTTTGTTGATCCAGATAAAAAGGACATGGTCTGCAAGTTACACAAAGCATTGTATGGTTTGAAACAAGCTCCTAGAGAATGGTATGAAAGACTCCATAACTATCTGATTCAGATTAATTTCAAAAGAGCCAATGATAACAGCAATCTGTATATTAAAGAAGGACCGGATGACAAAATTGTATTGGCAGAAATATTTGTAGATGATACTATATTTACAGGGAATGATGATCAGTGCAAAGAATTTTCAGAGAAAATGAACAAAGAATTTGAAATGTCTATGTTTGGTTTAATAAAATTCTTTGTTGGTCTTCAAATTCAGCAAAGCAAGAATGGTATATACATTACTCAATCTAAATACATTAAGGAAATACTTAAGAAGTTTGGTATGGAAGATTCAAAACCAGTTGGTACACCCATGTGTACTGGACTGAAACTTACCAAAAATGATGATTCAAAAGAAGTAGATCAGACCTTATACTGATCTATGATTGGAAAATTGCAGTATGTAGTACATACAAGACCTGATATTGCCTTAGCAGTCGGTATAGTAGCTAGATTCTCAGCAAAACCTAAGGAAAATCATGTGATGGCAATCAAAAGAATCTTAAGGTACTTAAGAGGAATTGAAGAATATGGTTTGTGGTATAAATTTGGAGGCAATCTAGACTTAAAAGTGTTTACTAATGCTGATTGGGCAGGGAACATTGATGACAAAAAAAGTACAAGTGGTGGAGCATTTTTTCTTGGAAAAAGACTGGTATCCTGGACCAGCAAAAAGCAAAATTGCACATCTCAATCCATAGCTGAAGCAGAATATGTTGCTGCTGCAGTAAATTGTTCAAATATTGTTTGGTTTAAACAGTTATTACAAGGTATGAAGGTTGAAATCAAAGAACCAGTTGTTATATTTTGTGACAATACCAGTGCAATAAACATTTCGAAGAATCCAGTAATGCATTCCAAAACCAAGCACATTGCTATTAAATATCACTTTGTCAGAGAATTGGTGCAGGACAAGGAAATCAGATTAGAATATATTCATACAAAAGAGCAGATTGCAGACATTTTCACCAAACCATTACGCAAGGATGCATTTGTGTATCTAAGAGGTAAGTTAGGGGTCATTCCCCTATCTGAGGCTCACTAAATACAGTTTTAGTGATGCATCAACCAGAACATGATTGAAAATCAACAAGTTGATGCAGCATATTCAAGGAATCATTGCATATGAATCAGTACTTGAGGTACATTAGTTTACACCGGTAATATGTGAATTGTCTTTGGCATGTGTTGTCAAAGAGGGAGTGTTTGCTATGTCTTTGCTATTACTTCAAGAAATTTTCAATAGTCAGAAGGAAGAGTTTTTAAGAAAAAGGAAGTTTGCTGACAGAGGGAGATTTGAATCTGAACCGAGCTAATCCTTTCAAAATTTCTTATGCTATGACATATTGTGTTGCCATCAATGCCAAAGAGGGAGATTGTTGGAAACAATTGTCTGAAGAAAATTGCTACTCAAATTATGTATTGTCTTTGATGTCACACAATGTCATAGTCCGCAATAATTAGTACCTACCGAGCTCAGTCAGTCTGCCTGGCATTAAAATTAGTGCTTACCAAGTTCACTCGGTTATCAAAGAAAATCAGCATTTACCGAGTTCACTCGGTTGTCAAAGAAAAGTTAGCATCTACCGAGTTCAGTCGGTTATCGAAGAAAAAGGATTATCAATGTTTACCGAGTTCCCTCGGTCTCCAAAAGATTGTAGAAAATTTCATTATGGTCACTGAGCACTGTTAGCCCTTGAAGGATCTTTGCAAATAAAGTTTGCTTATTTCAGCCGACTGTTATACTAAGTAATGTCGATTTGACAAATCTAAAATCATATAAATAAAAGGTCAAATGTGAAAAATAAAAAAGTATTATAGAAGAAGATATATAGAAGAAAAGATAGGAAAGGTGTGTGCGAAATTGTGAAGGATGACCAGATATCCTTGAGGAGCAGTAGAGATATATTCGATCAGGACGGATCTCACTTATACAGAATAGAGATCTGTAATCAGCAAGGTAGTTGCATTATTATACAGGTCATTTTCATTGTTACCTTTTTATCATTGTAACAGTGAATTCTAAATCTCTTAACCGAGTTGGTTTAACAACCATATTGTAAATCCTCTAACAAGGTGACAATTCCATTGAATTGTTCTCAAGACCTCTTACCAGGCCACTCCTAGCAGGGTGATTAAATACTCTAACAAGGTCACACCTAACAGTGTGTTTTGTAACCTTTTACCGGGTTGGCTTCTAATCGGGCATCACTTCAGAAAAGTGAAAATCAGTATCTAGATACATTGGTGGTTTTTCCCATATTGGGTTTCCACGTTAAATCTTGTGTCTCTTGTGTTCTTAATAGTTATCTTAATCATATACAAGTGGTGATGAATATCTAAAAGATAATTTTACTAATACTTTCTGCATCTACCAAGTTACTGCAATCTATTTACCGAGTGTTAAACAAATAATATTCATTAAGATATCCTAAGGGATCTGGAAAGAAATAATAGTGAAGTGTTTTATGGTTGACTGATTCACCCCCCCCTCTCAGTCACTTCATCCATATTCCATCAAACTGTTCCTCCACAATCCACTCATACAACAATGAAATGCTATGTGATTGGCAATTTCTATTTTTTCCATTTGATAACCATAGTCAACATTTCAAAATAGTGAATCATCCTTGAGCACAAGCACCAATATTATCAAATAATGGGGATAAAGCATGGGCTAGGGCATGCCACCAGTAGATTAAAATTGAACCAATGGCATGTTTATAACAAAGAAATAGAATGATAATAATATGATGAAAATTCTATTCTGTTTAATACATGCCAAAGGACCAGTCCCAACAATTCTTAAACATACTTTATCTAATATGATGAATTGTTAATAAAGGTCTAATTCTATAGACTGCTAGTAGGAAGGAAGATTTGACCTAGCCAAATCTTCCTTGTACCACACAAAAAAGTGTGTGATAACTATGTCTACTCCAACCTTAATTGTTTAAGAATTCATCATATTAGATAAACTATGTTTAAGAATTGTTGGGAGTTCTATTACACCTTTGTTGTAAACATGTCATTAGTTCAGTTTTGTAAAAAAAAAATTGTGTTAAATGCATTTAAATGGAACATTAAGCATAGTAATAATATGCTTAATCAATTAGTAATTGGCAGATTAAATGTAGATTAGACCATTGTATATTAGAATTTTATTGACAATTCATCATATCACATAAAGTATGTTTAAGAACTGTTGGGATTAGTCCTTTGGCATACTGGATTTAATTTTATTTTGTATGTGAAATTTTGGGAGTTGCATGAGAAGTTTTAGTGTCTAAACACTCAACTAATCCCTCTAACCAATTAGGAGTGGTTGAGGAAGTTGAGAGGAAAGTTTTCAAACATTCATATTCACTTATTGAATGCTTTGGAGACTACTGGTTTTACTATCCATGCGTTACCAGTGACTGAGATTCATTAAAGGATACAAAACCCTTCATTTTGGGTTATTGTGTGTGGATTCAAATGTAGGTTTGATTTGGTTAATGTTTAGAAGAGATCAATAAAATATTTAAAGACAATCTTACATGTTTGGAGAGGTTTGAGAGGCACTTATCATGATTGTACCCTCACAAACAGCGGCATAGACTGGTTTTACGAAGTTTCTTTTCTCTATTTTGAGGTTCTCATTGCCAAAGTGGCCAAAGACTATGTTAGGCTGATAAAATATGGGAATTCTCTTTACCACTGCAAATCTTTGAAGGTTTTTGCACTTGGACGGATCTGTACCATTGTTAAGGGAATTGGACTGAGTTTGGCTTACCTCAAACAGGTGAGGCAGCATATGGAAAGGTTGTCATCTATTGACCCAAATACCAAGACTATTTTGATATGTGGGTACCCTAATGTTGGAAAAAGTTCTTTTATTAATTATGATGAGTTGTATCATTCCCATCATGTCCCATTCTTGCACCATGTGTAGCCTCAAATATAGGTTGTAAATCATTGTTCTTTTCTTGACCAAAGGCTTCCATATCTTGAGGTAGTGGAGTTATGTCACTATTATGAACTTAGAATTATGGGCATACCCTTGTGACAAATTTTAAATGGATACAAGCACCTTTTTTGTGAAATGGTCTGACCCAACCTTTATATCTTGAATGCCAATGCTAGATACCTCTTCTTTACTGATTAATCCATGTGACAAATCTGCAGACTTGTGAGAATGAGGAAAGGAGCCTCTACTGTCCAAATTCAAAACTTGGGACTTTTCTTTCCTTCCATCTTCAAATTCACCACACACCACTAAATTTAGATTTTCCTCATCTTCAGATTCACCACACACCACTTCATGTTCTTCACCAATTTCTGATTCAAAATCAATCTTTGAGCAATCTGAATACTCATCAAACCTCTCTTGAATGTCCTCACTACAAGGCAGATGTCGTCTTCATTGCATCTTCTTTTTATTTCACGTTTTAATCTTTAAGAACTTGATTGAGAACATAGGTTTTAATGAAATATCAATTTGATTTGCAAATTTTGTGTTCTTTACAAATTTGAAAGGCTCTAATACTTACTAGGGCGGATGTGGATGTGCAACCTTATGCTTTTACTACTAAGTCTCTATTTTTTGGGCATACTAATTATAAGTACTTGACATATATCACAAATGTTGCTAATTAAGGTTGGTAGGATGATTACGCCTATCCTGAAAAAAGACCGTCAAATCATTATGCTTTCAAATCAATTACCTATCAGTGTATCCCTTGCGAGGGAGAGAAGCCAACACATAAAGAACATGCACATAAACACGATAGCTGAAAAACTTAAATGGAATATGCTAAGAAGTACCAAATGGAGGCCAGAACTGTCTATTTCTAGAACTTGATTTTCTAGTCTAAATGATTTTTCTATAGTCGAAATGATTTTTCTAGAACTTGATTTTCTAGTCTTAATGATTTTTCTATAGTCCTAATGATTTTTCTTTCATCCTAATGTTTGTTGCTCTTGATAAATTAGGCCTTGTATTTGAATTTGTGTTCACTATTTTATTTCAGCTTGATATTTCATTCATTTTTCATATTCACAAAGACTACACATGTTGATAAAAAAAATGAGCTATTTGATTTAGGTTAACTATTCATGATTATAAATGGTCAATATTTTTTATGGTACTCCTTGGTGTATTCCATTTTAAAATAATCATGTTTCTATGGCTATGATAAATGTCCCTTTGTGTTGAGAAAATTAGAGTTGAAAAAATGGTTGTTCAGTGTCTGTATCTACAGGTTGCAAACAAATCATCCTTCTTCCACCAACATTCTAGTCAATGTACAAGTAACAAGTCATTCCATTCAAGAAAGACCATGTCTGACAATATCAACCCAGAACAAAATAAGGAGTATGCAGAATTTAGTGATTATATTTGCCATTAGAGCCACTTTATATGCACAGGTGATGAACATGTAGATTTTCCTGAGCACTATTGGGAGCTTACCCAGCAACACATGTACTATTGTGAAAATCACCACAAATCTATTTGTTGTTGGGTCTAGCTCCCAGTATTGCTTGGTCAAATATGCATATTTTTCACCTGTGCATATACCTTCTATGATCAACTCTTATATGCACAGGTGATGAACATTCAGATTTTCCTAAGTAGTACTCTGAGCTTTCCTCCAACACATGTACTATTGTGAAAATCATCACAAGTCCATTTGTTGTAGGAAATCTCATAGTACACATGTTTGGAGGTTTGAAGGAAACAAGAGAATTTGAAGAGTCGCGAGTCTTAAGATTGTACTTAATATAGCCAAGCTTCATTCAATGGTACATTCAAACATGAAACAAACCATTCTTAAACCAAATTAAACTAGTAAACCAAAGGACAACAAACTAAATTGCATTAACTTGATGTGTTGTGAAAAGAAATGAACCACAAATAAATGCAGTTCATTTATGGGATTTTTCTTGGGAAGCTAATTGCTCATCTGTCATCTACTTCATTGTTATGAAGCTAATTGTTGTAGGATCCAGGCCCAAGCTAGAAATATGTCTTCCCAAACACATAAAAAATATGCACATAAACACGAAAACTGAGAAACATAAATGTAGATATCACAATAGCTGAGAAACATAAATGTAGGCATCATGGTCATAATTTTTTGGAGACAACATAATTGAGTTGTATACCCAGATGATGCAAAGCAACTACTACTCCTCTGGTTCCATAGGATTAGTGGTTGCTTTTCATCATCTGGGTATACCACTCAATTATGTTGTCTCCAAAAAATTGTGACGATGATGCCTACATTTATGTTTCTCAGCTATTGTGTCACAGGACCCCTTATGACCCTTTACAACCCTTTAAGACCCCTAAGAATACACATCTTAGAGGTCTTAAAATGTTATAAAGGGTCATAAGAGGCTCCTAGTTTGGGCCAAATGAGCTTCCACCTTCATGTGGTTGGCCCTATTAAGTAGAGAATGTTAAGTTATTCTCGAAACAAAGAGAAGCTCAATTATTTAAGGTCTCGGTCCATGGAGATGGTGAAAAATGATGGGAATCAATGATGGAGAGTTTTTAGATACTGAGAAGATGTATATGCAATGGAGGCCAGAAGGGATTTTTGTGGAGATTTGCTAGATGTGGAGATTTGCTAGAGAGGGTTTCCAGATTGAGTACCAGTGTAGAGATGATGATTCAGTACTACATCTATAAAACCTTCACAAATATCCCTTTTTTGGCCTCCACTCATACCTCTTCTCAAAATCTAGAAACTTTGGATATTGTTTCTCATCCATTCACGAAATGTGCTAGTGATCATATAAAATTACTTTTGTGAGACTAGGATCAATTATGAGAAGGTAAACAACAAGATTATTTTATTTTATCTTTCATTTCTTTTATCCATTCATATTTTTTGTCTTCTCTTATATTGGATACTGTGCAGTGTACATAAAGGCAAGGTGGTGATTATTCTCAACAATCGACAGGCATAAGTCTTCCAGCCCTTACCCAGTAGCTAGGACTAAAGATAGCATAGCTCAAGAGACCATCATAGTTGGTCTCCGTCTTTGGTCCATATACTGACAAAACATTTTACATTTCGTTAGTTCATCAAATGTGGTGATTTGAAAGAATTTAATGGATGATATTTTCATGTATAACATATATTATTTTAATTTGACGGTGAATGAATTTATCTACTTCACACACTTGTATACATTGATTACATCCATAAAGAAGCATCCCCTCTCGTGGCTTGAGTAATGTAGGCCATGGGAGGAGATGCTTCTTTATGGTTGTGCTCGTAGTATACAAGTGTGCGGAGTCGATAAATTTGTGCAACGTCAACTTAAATAATATATGTTATCATGAAAAATATTCTATTAAATTCTTTCAAATCCCCTCATTTGATGAGCTCGCAAAATGTAAAATGTTTTGTCAGTATATGGACCAAAGACAGAGACCAACTATGATAGTCTCTTGAGCTTTTTTGTCTTTACTATGCTATTCCGTCACTTTTTCAATAGGTAGTAAAGCTTTTCCGACAGAAGCGCTATACGTCTGACGAATACTTGTGTCAATAGTTTATTACACATCATCGAATATCCGACAGGTCAACTATCAGATGGAACCCCAATACGATGGATAGGCACGAAGGGGTTGCTATACATTTGATGAGTTCTCCTTTCGGACATCTACTGCGTATCCATCACATTTTTGACTGAAGAAACGTCGTAAGAACTATTTTTCAACAGATCGGTCCCATAGAAAAATTTCTATTTATGTGGCTATTTTCGACTGGAAATGATGTCGGAATACTAATGATTATCACTTTCATCACCATTTCCAATGCAAAAATGTCGACGGACACATTTGTCAAAGTTTTGACAAATAGACGTTGCAAATCCGACACATGGTCATCAGAAAATGGCCTCAAATGTACTAGTGAGGATTGTATAAGGGGTAAGAAAGGATAGAACATATGAGTTGAATAATAGATGGGGTATTAGAAGAATTATGTAGGATTAGATGGAAAGGGTTACAAGGTCAATGTTGGCACACACCTTGAAGGGTGGTGGAGTAATGGAGGAAAATAAGATTTGGAAGCTTTAGATTTTTATGGAGAAGTGAATATGGATTTTGATTTTGGGATATAGGGACCCAAAATGGATTTGGAACTGGATGGAAGTTATTTGGATAGAGGGATAGCAATTTTGGATGCCAACTTTGATTTTTCTTTGGGACACTGTACTTCAAGAAGCCACTTGGGAATCCACATAGATTTTAATTTTTTATTATTCTGTGGGTCCTTGGAATGTATTATTTCTACAAGATATTTAGGAACCCATATTGCTTTTGGCTTCATTTTTTCCTCAAGGGGCCTTTGTGGCCTTTTAGACATTTATTTTTTCTTTTGGATCATATTTTATTTTATTTTAACATGTCAATTAGATTGGACATGTTGATCCTTGATTACATGTGGATTGGTTGACTTATGGAACTTATGCTTGGCATCAAAATTGCTTCCCAAGGTATTGGGATTTATGGATGGATAGGAATTATATGGAGGGTTCACGTGGATATGTGGTGGAAACATCTTCAAGGATGTCTTCCTTCGTTGATCTTGATTTGGAGTAGGATAGGTGGATGGTGAGCAAGAAGTGATAGGGATAGGTGGTGGAGGCATATAAGGACCCAATATGGATGGAATGTTTGAAGGATTTAATGTATGCTTGGGTTTAGATGGAGTAATGTAGGATCTATGAATGGTACCAACATCTTGAGTGAGAGCCATGTATCCAAGGCCATGATTCTTGGGGTTTTCTATTGTATAAGGGGGTTCTAATATGTCTTGTTCATGGATTTCCAACCCTTTTCCTTGATAGAACATGCTTTGGAAGACCTTCTTAGAAAATGGATACTTGTTATTGTATGAACCCTAAAATGGTCACCTAGACTTTGGGCCCCCATTCAGCAATTTATCAAATCCCTGAATCAATATTTTCAAAAATCAGCATTTTATCAATTATATCAATTTCCTTGATCAAGTCCTATTTTATCATTTTCGATTATTTGCCTTGGGCTAACCACCTTATCCTAAGTCTTTATTTAATTAAAAGGAATTACCTCCCCTTTTATTAAATAAAAAGCCCCCACTTTTCATCTTATCCTAAGTTGCACAAATAAAGCATTATTCTTATTTTACAAAAAGAAGAAGAGCACTTTTTGTCTCATATGGACACAAAAGTCAACTCTTATTTTCCCATTGGAGGATACTTGTGCACATAGATTGCTCTTCTTTGATGCTCCACCATTGATTAAATCTTTTGCCTCTTAATCTCCATGGTCCATTCTTTCTCATTTCCTATAAAAGAAGAGTTCTCTTCCTCATCCTAGGTCATTCATTTTTATGCTAACTTTATGCTGCAGGAATTCTTGAAGACTTTGAAGCTTTTTGGGAGATCATTGTGGCATCACATCTTGGCTTTCTTCATTGCTTCATAGTTTAGTTTTCATTCTTGCATAGTAGCTTCATATTTCATGCTTTCATAGTTTAGATTTCCTTTCATGCTTTAGAATAACTCATCTAGTTTAATAGGAAGGATTGTAACACTTGCTATTTCCATTTCATAGTTTAGCTTGTACTTTCATTTCCATTGCTTAGCTTGCATCTCTCATTTCTAGCTTGCATATTCATCTTAATCTAGCTTGCATTTTGCATTTCATTTGATTCTTGAAGATATTGGCATTCTTGCCCTTGTCTTCACTTGAATCTCTCATTGTGTGGTTGACTAGCAAGGTCATTAAGTTTATTAGCTCTAGCTGAGAGCAATTTTAAAATCTTGCAACTCCATACATAGAGAGCTATGGATCGATTTTTGAGACCTCATTCTTGAGTGTTCTTGAGTGTTCTTGATTGTAAGGATTCATAGAAGTGCACTACTTTTGTGTGTACATTTTTTGTGCCCACCGTGGGGCAGAGTAGATTAGCTTTGTCCCTTCTTTTTTATGCATTTTTGTCAATTTTTCAACAAGTTTTGAGCTTAATTTTCGGTCTCTAGTTTTTTTCTCAGAATATCACGCGATACTTCCAGAAATATCACGTGATAGTTCTTTGTATGCGCGTGCAATACTTTTCCTGTTGAAAGTATCATCTGGCTATTGCAAAGAATATTGCCTGGTCTCGGGTGAAGTATCACCTGGCATAGGGAGAAGTATCACCCAGAAGTAAACTATCACCCCGGTATACTGAAAAGTATTGCGCAATACTTCTGGTGTCTGTACTATTGACTGTACCTGGTAGTGACTTGTTTTTCTAAATCTTTTGGGCTGAGTTTAGATTTAATTAGTTTGCTAGTTTAGTTCATTGTGGTTAAGCAGAGTTTAGTCACAAATTTCATTTGGATTTTGAGATTTTTCTAACCTTGTGGGCCTAACAAGTTGTGGTTGTAGGTACATTTGCTTGAAATATTTTGCCAAAAGAATGCATGTCAAAGCTTCAAATGCACAAGGGCTACTAACGGTTTTTGTAGGGCTCCCCAAAGCATAAAAACCCAATCAAGTGCTTGTTTTTATTTTCATTTCAAGTGCGGCATTTACTAGTTGTTTCCTTTAGTAGGCACATAATATTTTGTGAAAGGAATTTTGAGGTGGTAGGAGAAGTATGCTCTTCACCCTTGTGGTGAACTAGAAAATCTTGACCCATCTTAGGATTTTGGAAATAAGAGCGTAATTGAACTTTGCTTGGTGTGTTTGGGAGAAAACTTTTGGGATAAAGGGAGTATGCTCTTCACCCTTAAGGTGGAACAAAATCCTTGAATCTCATAAGTTGATCCAATTTTTGTTTAGATTGTTAGAATCTTTTAGCAGGCCTGCTCTTGAGCAATCAAGAGGAATGACCCAAGTGGGGACAACCTTATTGCCGGCTATTTCGACCCACTATAAACTCAAGGCTATCAAGGACACAAAACCTTGGTAGACGTAGTGCTTATCTTCGCTTGATGTGAGTACTTGTGGGATTGTGACCATGAGGAAAATATTGAGCAAGAATGCTTAAGGTACTCTTGAGGCCACGAGGTTCGTTACTTGCTGCAAGGTAAGGAGTCCCTTTGGCGAGAAAGAGGGGTACTACGAATGGAAGCCCTTATTAAGAACCATAGTTAGAAGCCACCCTATTTTTTTGCTTAGGTTCTTGGTGCAAGGATTGATCCAAGTGGAATAACCCGGATCACCTCAAGATACTCACCATATGTGTTCCTTTGGTTGTGTCATTGACACTTCCATGACAAAGCCAACATCTATTATGGGTAACCACTTTGTGTGAGGCGAGGGGACATCAAGTTGTGGGCCAAGTTGATAAGTAATGAGCCTTGACTTTCTAGGATAGATATTTCTTGAAGTGTCTTCGATTGTGTAATACCAGTGTTAACGTTCTTGAACATTCAAACAATCGGTAGTATTCCTAGGGTGCTTTTCTATTTTGATATCACAAGTGTTTGTCTTAGCAAGGTTGCTTTTGCCCTTGTTTCAAGTGTTTTAAGACATGTTTGATCCCTTACTATTTGTAAACCTGTCGAATTTCTGCTGATATTGTGATTGAGTTCAAAAACATCAACCTTCAGACTAAAATTTTTGATCAAATAGACCCGAAAATGCACATTTCACACAATTATGGTCAAGTATCGTATAAACTAGCAATAGTATCACCTGCTTTGAGAAGAAATATCGCGCGATAGTTCGTTCCTTCTAGACTATTGCTCGGCTTGCCTGGAGTCTATCACCTGGATATTGTGAGGTCTATCACCTGGTGAAAGGCAAAGTATCACCTCAGTAAGAAGTATTGCCTGGTTAGCCTGGAAAGTGTCGCCTGAGAATTCTTTGCTATATACCTAGTTTTAGTCATTTTACAGTTGCTTCTAGTTGGCTAGGTCTCTAGGAAGGTAACTTATCTTACCGCTGGAAGCCTGTCTTTACTCTGAATTTCTATTTTTAGCCCTCTAGGGGTAGTGTCATTTGATTTACCAAGTCACCTCAGGAAGAATTATCAAGTTAGAAGATTATTCTTGTTGAGAAAGTATATCTCTAGAGTTGTTAGTAAGATTCTTGGAGAATTTTAGTACTCTTTTTGTCCAAATCATTTCCACTCAAATTCAATTTTAATTATACAATTTGGCTAAGTCCATCCTCCTGGTTCAAACATGCAAGGATATTGATCCTTTGATTTAAGCACCTCTTTGACAGTGTTGGTAACACCTTTTGCAATTTCTATCTTACCATCTCTTTCTTTTGGACATTGGAGAACTTTGATTATCCTAGTTTGGTGTTGACGCTTTGAGAGGTCACCTTATCATCAAGAATCCTTTTCTTTCATGTCAGTTACAACAAGGTACCAAGTGAATCAAGGGAAACGACCCCCGGTTGCCTTTAATTAGTTACCCTTAGTTAAGACTCGTCAACAGCGAAAGGAAAAAGAGCCCATTTTTTACCAATCCCCTAAGAGCGAGTCTGAGGTTTGTTTTGACCCAAAGAGTAATCCTAGCAAATTGAGTACCTCTGTAGCACATTTTTCATCAAATATGGATATGAGTTACACCTTGACCAAACAACAAAGGGAAATAATAGACCAATCACTTGGTGACATTTTTCAGAGACATAGGAGAAACATGTCATTCGAAGATGGCAATCAACCTGACTCACCTCCTATTAATTCAAGATATCTAGATGCTCATCAACGAGTCGAAAGACATTATCCACAAGCTCATCAAGATGCATGGTCACAACATGAGGACCAAAAAAATGCATCTAGTGAAGCTCATGTCAACGCAGCGCATGCCAATGATTGGTACAAACATTCAAGACCAAGTTCCCCGCTAAACACAACTTCAAGATATACAAGAGAGAGGCTAAAAAGAATTGAGCAAGAAAAACAAGCTGCAGAAAATGAACGAGCTGCAAAAGAAGAAAAACTTAGGCTCCTAGAAGAGGAACAATGAGCCTTGTTGGACATAGAGAGAAAAGCATTCCAAGAGGAACAAGACAGGATATTGGCCCAACAACTCAACAATCAATTTAACAACAGGGGTACCAACAGTGGAACCAACTCTCCACCATCTACTCCCTCAGCAACTCCAAGAAGTAGAAGGAGGTCAAGGACCCCTTCAAGATCACCTAGTCCTAGAGGAAGAAGGACTTCTCAACATGCACATTATAGGAGACATACACCTCCTAGACTTTCAAGAAAACCCTCCCAACGAGCTCATCATGACTCTCAACATGGAGGAAGTAATGCCAACCTTGATACTATTGATTTCATGACAATGCAAGAAGAACCACTATTCCAACAATATGTGGAGAAGTATGTTGAGCAAAATAAGGATCAATTCTTGGAAATCTTGATTAACAAGGGTGCAAGGGTCCCATACAACTTTGATGTGGACAGAAAAATTAAGAAGCAAAACCCTTCAACTGATGAGGTGATTAAGCAGATGCAAAAGACTATGGAGAAAATGATGGCTCCAAAGAATACCTTCAACTTGGACTCCATATGTCCCAATCCCATTGACAAGAGTGTGGTTATGGTAGATTTTCCTAGAAAGGTTGGAATCCCCACATATGACAAATATGATGGTAGTGGTGACCCCCATGACCATGTACGACAGTTCTATATCATGAGCTTTGAATTTCATCATGAGGACTCCTACCTTATGAGATTATTCTTGAGGAGCCTTAAAGGCCAAGCTATGGAGTGGTTTACTAACCTTACCCCTCCTATTAAAACATTCAAAGAACTTGTCCAAAGGCTTGTGCAACACTTTGCATATAATCTATCAAGGTCGGTCACCATGCTTGATTTGTGCAAGCTAAAACAAAATCAGGGGGAACCCTTTGTGACATTTTTACAAAGGTGGAGACGCTTATGCTCCAAATATTCTAGGACCATCCCTGAGGAAGAAAGGATTGATATAATTGTGAGCAATCTAGTGCCAAAATTAAGATATGAAGTTAGAAAAATGGTCTTTAATTCTTTTGACACTATGGTAGAAACTGTGTGTCGCATCGAGGATGTTCTAAAAGAACAAGGTATTTTGGCCAAAAAAAGTAACAACAACAATGGCTCAAACAATAAAAACAACAATAAGGATAAGAAGAACTCATATTGGAACAAAAATAAGCAAGTAGTCAATGACGGAGTTGTTGACTCTCCACAACCTAAGGAACAAGGGGTTCTTAATCTATCTAATGCAGTTCAAGCTATGAAGCTACAAACATCCTTAGATCATCAGGAGCACAAGCCCAAGTATCAAGATAAATCTAAGTCAGGAAAGAGACAATTCACTAAGCTTGGAGACTCTTATGCAGATATTTTTAAGACCTCGATTGCTCATAATTTGGCACAACCTCAGGATCCTACAAAGTTTCGCATACCGGATCCTAAACCTTATTGGTGGAATGAGAAAGCTTACTGTGTATACCACAATGGGATCGGACATGACATTGAAAATTGTTTTAAACTTAAGCATCTTATTCAAGACCTTATTGAGACTGGGAAATTACAGGTTGATGGATTGACCACCAATGAAGACCACAAGGACTTTAAGGAGCCCTTGCCTAAGTATGAGAAGGGGGAGACTTCTAAAAACAAGAATGGCAAGGCTGCTATCAATTATACCTATACAGCTGCAGAAAATGTCATCAATATGCTTGAAGTTGTGGACAATGATGTCAACATGATGAGGGGGAAAGATCCCTGTGGTTATGATGTAAACTCACCTCCCATATTTGATGAAGAACCCATTTTTGTGCTTAGGGGTCCTCAATCTCAAAGGTCATCTCAACCTCTCAATGTTGTTACTAGGAGTCAGTCCCAAGGTCCTATTGTCATTAGAGGTCCTAATTCTAACAAATCCAAGCAACCAGTGTCCAAAAGTGTCCCTTCCAAGTCTACAGTTGGTCCTGATATGAGTTACAACCTTGTTGATCAATTACAGTGAACGCCAGCACATATTTCCATTTTTGAGCTCTTAGAATTATCTCCTAGACACAGGAGTGTCCTTGAGGATGCCTTGTGAGCCGCTAATGTTCCTAATGACATAGATGTTGATCAATTCTAGAACATGGTCAATCACCTTGCTAGCCCTCATTACCTCACATTTTTAGAAGAGGATGATAAAGCATTAAGTCATCCGCACAATTTGGCCCTTCATATCGAGGTCATGATCCATAAAACCCATGTTAGGTGCGTGTTAATAGATGGGGGTGCTGGGCTTAATATTTTCTCTTTGAGTCTATTGAAAGCTTTGGGATATTTTGAGAAAATAATTGACACTAGGAAGAAGATCACAATTAAAGCCTATGATGAAGTAGAGCGAAGCTCTAAGGGATTGGTTGTTCTTCCTGTTAGGATTGGTCCTGTGGAAAAGGACATTTTGTTCCAGATTGTTGATGCTGAACCTTTGGCATATAATATCTTGTTGGGTAGACCATGGATTCATGACATGCAAGCGGTGTCATCTACCTACCACCAATGTGTTAAGTTCCATTACAATGGAGTTGAAGTATGCATACTAGGGGATAGCACATTGTCTGTTAATGCGATTTCAACTGGCTCTCATGTCCCTTTGAATAGAGAGGCTGATAATTTTAATGATGCTCTTGAGCAGTGTAAGAGTAAGTTTAAGTCCATAGACCTGGGCATGGGAGACTACCAAATGGATTCCTTCACAAAAATGCCAATCTCGCCTAGGTCTTATGGAAAACCTTCACCTGAGAGGAAACCTTCATCCTCAGCTATGACATTGTTTGGAAAGTTCGTAGAGCCCTCAGTACCTATTCATGAGGAGAAAGAGGAGGTAGCCATTAGAGATTGGATTTATAGAGAAGAAAAGTATCAACATAACGAGAATTTTGCACCATCTCCTAAAACCTATGGGAGAGGGTATACTTTGGTTAAAAACATGGGCTACCCAAGTCATGGCCCTCTCAGTCACAAGTTAGATGCCAAGGCCGAACCACTCAACCATGCTCTTTTTGGTCGTAGGACTAAGTCAACAATTGGCCTAGGCTTTGATCATGAAAAGAGGACAAGTGTCCCTATCCTAGCTGCGATAGATAGTGACAGTGACTCAAATTATACACCCAATCTTCAAAACCAGCAAGACATGACTGATGATTGGGTACCTTCCACCAATCTCCTTTGGGGGGATTTAGATGATTCAATAGCTGAAAATACAGACACTAGAGAAGGTGATACCCTTCACAATCTTGAAGCTTCTACACCAAGGCATCCCAAGCCTTCTTGGTGTAAACATCCCAGCAGAGATTCAGAAACAGATTTGCATGAGTTTGAGTGGGACTCTCTTTCAGATGGAACAGTTGAATTGGACATGGATGTTGTCCATACCTATAGTACTCAACCTGATGTGACCAATGAGACTAGTATAGGACTAGAGGATTGGACTCCTCGAGTTGCCTTAGTGGACGATGCTTCATTTGGTAGGACGAGTCCTAATTCATGTATCTTAGAAGGAGCCTTGGCAGATCCTAACTGTGTGATCACTAGAGATAATGCCTTTCATATCAATAATGTTGAACCAGTCATTGACCTACCCCTTGCAAACCATCATTTGATTGATTGGTCACAACTTTGTCAAGAGCCTCAGCTCCTCACTTTTCACAATGACTACAAGATAGCCTGCTACTTGAATGCTCTTGAACCCATAGTCTCTTCCACCATGAACCTACAATGAGTATGATAGAGCCGGATATTAAGTACCTCAATCAAAAAATAAAAGAAACAAAAGAAAAGAAAAATGGTTCTGATGGCAAAAACCACTTTGTGGCGGTGTCAGAACCCAAACTAGTAAAAATAAAAGATGTATCTGAAGTTGAAAACCTCTTTGAGGTGCCTAAGGATGAGGTACTTAATAACCTATTGAGTTATTTCCAAGATAGGTCATCAGTTCTTATTGAGCCTACACAACCAGTAAATTTGAATATGGTAGAGGCTCCACAAGTGATACATCTAGCTCAGTCTCTATCAGTGCAAGAAAAAGAGGCATACACAAAGTTCTTACAAAAGAAGAAAATCAATTTTGCTTGGACATATTCAGACATGCCAGGGCTTGACACTAATCTCATTATGCATCACTTATCTATAGCTCCAGGAATTAAACCAGTAAAATAGAAGTTGAGGAAAATGCATCCTCACATAGCTCTCCTTGTTAAGGCTGAATTAGAAAAGCTCTTAGGAGCAGGATTTATTAGAGCTATCGACTACACCGAGTGGATCTCAAATATTGTTCCAGTTTCAAAACATGATGGGTCCATTCATGTATGCACAAACTTCAGAGATCTTAACAAAGCTTGCCCAAAGGATGACTTTCCACTCTCTAACATAGACATGATAGTGGACATGACTGTGGGCTATGAGATATACTCTTTAATGGATGGCTTTTCTGGTTATAACCAAATAAAAATAGCTCCTGAGGATCAAGAAAAGACAGCCTTCACATGTGCATGGGGAACCTATTGTTGGAACGTCATGTCATTTGGATTAAAAAATGTAGGAGCCACATACCAAAGAGCTATGACCACAATATTTCATGATATGATGCATAAAAACATGGAGGATTATGTGGATGATACCTTGGCCAAGTCTAAGCAAAGTGATACACACCTAGAAGATTTGGAAGTAATTCTAGATCGAATGGAGTAGTTTCAGTTAAGATTGAATCTGAAAAAGTGTGCATTTGGGGTTACCTCAAGTAAAATTCTAGGATTCATAATTTTAGCCAAAGGAATAGAGGTGGATCCCAAAAAGGTTCAAGCTATATTAGATATGTCATCTCCCAATAACATTAGTCAGATGAGAAGTCTTCAAGGATGACTCCAATCCATGCGGAGGTTTATTTCACAGCTTGCAAATAGAGCACAACCATTCAACAAGACATTGCATAAGGGAGCCACATGTGCTTGGAATGAGGATTGCCAAAAGAGCCTAGATCAAATAAAGCAATACTTGGCTAATCCTCCAATTTTAATGCCTCCTATCCCAGGAAAACTATTAATTTTGTACATCTTAGCGACAGAATCTTCCTTGGGGCATTGTTGGCTCAACTTGATGATACTGGGAAGGAAAGAGCCATCTACTACATTAGTTGTACTCTAGTATCTTATGAGATCAATTATAATAGTATTGAAAAGTCTTGTCTTGCAGTAGTGTTTGCTTCCCAAAAGTTGTGACACTACATGCTTGCCCATACTATATATCTTGTTGCAAAAATTGATCCTCTTAAGTATTTGCTTAGTAAGGCTTCTCTCACAGGTAGACTTGCTAAGTGGATGATGGTTTTGTCTGAGTTTGATATAGAGTACATTGAGCGTAAGGCTATAAAGGGGCAAGCTATTGCAGATCAACTTATTGATTTCCCAGTCAAGGATAGCATGCCTATTCAAGTGGAATTCCCAGATGAGCATATCATGTACATGACCACGCGTACCTGTAAAATGTTCTTTGATGGCTCAAATATGCAAAATGGATCAGGAGCTAGAGTATTATTTATTTCTCCTCATGGGTACAACATACCTAAGTCTTACAAACTTTTATTTCCATGCACAAATAATATTGCAGAATATGAGGCTCTAACCAATGGACTGAAGATGACTCTAGAGTGGAATATAACAGAGTTACATGTCTTTGGGGATTCATAATTAATTATCAACCAAGTAAATGAAGAGTACCAAACTAAATATGATAAGCTGATACCTTACAAAAAGATGGTTGATTCATTGCGATGTTACTTCACATTTGTGACATTTCAACAGATCCCTAGAGTAGAAAACAAGGCAGTAGATGCTATGGCTACACTAGCTTCACTCCTTCAATTGGAACAACATGAATCTAGATATGAATTCCTGGTGGAAGAGCTACACCATCCCATCTTTGACTCCTCTGAAAGCCACTTCATTTGTACCTTGGTTAGCCATGACTCACCCCGCTATGGTACTATTTACTCATACCTCTGTGATGGCATCATCCCTGACACCTTTAACCATTCTGAAAGAACAAACCTTTTCTGTAATGCCTCTCACCATACCCTTATCTCTGGTGATCTGTATAGGAGGGGTTTAGATGGGACACTTCTTAGGTGCTTGGAAAAGGATGAGTCCGACCAGGCATTAGTTGACATTCATGAAAGCATTTGTGGAGGACATTCCAATGGTCTTGCCATGGCTCGAAGGTTGCTTAGGGTGGGGTACTATTGGCCCACAATGCAGATGGATGCTATAGCTTTTGCCAAGTCTTGTAAAAAGTGTCAGAAACATGGAAACCTGATTCATGCTCCAGGTAGGGAGCTTATTCTTTCTATTTCCCATTGGCCATTTCAGTGATGGGCCTTTGACCTTGTTGGACAGATTCAACCCAACTCATTAGGTGGACATAAATTCATTATTACTGCTACTGACTACTTTACCAAATGGGTAGAAGTCATTCCACTATCTGTTGCTTCAGGAAATACAATCTCTTTGTTCATATTGAATCACATCATTTGTCAGTTTGGGATACCTTCTAAGATAATCACTAACAATGGAGGTTAGTTAAAAAACAAGGACCTTACACACCTCTGCAAGAAATTCAAGATAAAACAGCATTAGTCCTCCATTTACTTCCCACAAGGAAATGGACAAGCAGAAGCTTCTAATAAAACTATTCTTAAGATTCTCCATAGAACAATTCACAAGAATGGTAGGGACTGGCACTTATAGATCAATCCAGCCTTATGGGCTTACAAAATGAGTATACATACTCCCACAGAGGCTACTCCCTTTTCCCTCACTTATGGCACTGAAGCAATATTACCTTTAGAAGTAGAGATCCCCTCACTTAGAATCTCTCTCAAAGGTTTGATAACAAATGACGATTATCGTGCCATGAGGTTACAAGACTTAGAATTTCTAGATGAGAAGCGCAAGGCCTCATTTGATCATATGAGAGTGTATCAGAAGTGTAGGTCAAAGGCATTCAACAAGAAGGTTCACCCTAGAGAGTTTCAAGTAGGTGATCTTGTTTTGTGAGAGAATCCTAAGAACCAACAAAATAGAGAGCAAAAGGGTAAGTTCGAACCTAATTGGCTTGGGCCATATGTCATCACAACTGCTTTTGGGATAGGTGCTTACTTGTTATCTGATGAGGATGGAGAACAGCTCCCCAATCCCATCAATTTTTTGCACCTCAAGAAGTTCTATCCATGATGCCTATTCAGTCTGGGGGCATCCTTTGTACATATCTTATTGATCCTGAAAAAATTCCAAAAAAATTCATATATGATGCTGAAAAAATCCTAAAAAGCATAAAAAGTACTGAAAAAATGAGCATCCTAGTGAAAACTTAGCAATAGGCGCTTTGATGTCTCACCCAAAAAATCAAAAAAATTCAAAAAATTCACAAAAATAGAAAAAGTGCCTTGGTGAAAACCTGGAAACAGGTGCCTTGGTAGCAAAAAATACAAAAAAAATTGAAAAATAAAAAAATCTCCAAGTGGTGAAAACCTGGAAATAGGCGCTACTTGAGGCCTTTTGCACCCTTGTCTCTTAGCATGTGTCTTCGAAACTTAGCCATTCTCCATCATGCCTTGACCTTATTTGACTTGGTCTGGAATTGGTCTTTATTTTTGTCTAGGGGGCATACCTGTTAGCATAGGTCCTTTAGGTGCATTTGTCTCTTGGGGCATTTCACAAACAGGTGTTTTTCAACACCACCCCAAACAGTGTTTTTCAACACTACCCTAGCGTCGAGTGTTTCTCAACACTTATCAGATGTCTTACCCACCAGTCCAGAATGATGCAATATTTCTCACTGGCAGATGCGATACTCAAAGTTTGACTCTATGACCAACACACACGCACTTAATCAATCAACTCAATTGAGATATGTTGACTTTATTTTTCTTCATGTGTTGTCTATGATGATTTCTTTGATGAGTGTTCTCTCCCTATGATAGTTTTCAATGATGCATAGCTAGAAGACTGAGGGCATGAGGGCATGTTTTATTGCTTTTTCTGCTTGTGGGTATATTTTGTTGGTCCTAATTGTCATTAGCATTTATGCTTGATCCACTTGACACCTAGGATCTACAAGTATTATTCTTGACTGTTTGCGAGTGCATGCTTATAGCTACCTTGACTTTCATGCGTCTTGGTACAAGCATAATCTCACCATGCCAAACTTAGGTAATCTCACTGCACTAGTCATCTTGACCTACATGTCTTTGATGCCTAGGTGGGATTCCCACATTTCTATCTGATATAGATCATATTCATATACCCATAGTCATACTAGTGTGTATTGTATGATCTTACGACACTACCAATAACACTCGATGATGATAATTAGATGTCTATAAGCGTTGTGACCTTGCAAGTCAACCACTTTCATAGTAGCTTGCATTTCTAGGTTCATGTTAGATTAGTTTTGCATCTTGCACATGGAGAGAGCTCTCCTTTCATCTTTCGTGGACCTATCGGTCAACTGCGCTCACCTTTCCTTTTCTCGATCATGTCTTTCGCTCCTTGTCTTTCATCTCAAACCTGTTCCTGTCATCACAAGGGGTTAATCATATCATCATATCTATATCTCAAAAATGTTATTTTCAGAAACATGAGTCTACATCATACACATGAGAATCAAACATACATATATGAGAGAGAATATAAATAAGCATTTAAAACATACATTTTGAGAAAAATGACAAGACAATACATAAAATGATACATCCATCACAAGTGAGACAAATACACATGATATATCGAACATCTAGTAATCTCATATATATAACAATGTCATCATACAATACAATATGAGATCCCAAAATCTGGATCAAAAGTCTCAGGATATGTCCAAAACATCTAAACCTAAGCCCTAAACCTAGGACTCACTGCCACCATCCCAAGGACCTGGTGGTGGAGGAGGTGGTGCCGCATCTGGTACTACATCTAATCTACCCACTACTGTTGAGTAGGAAGGAGCCCTTTGACCTGCTAGTACTGCCTGTATGTAGAGACCATGATAATATGTAGCTCACACTGCCTCTCTTTGTCTCTCTATAAGGGCAACTTGTAGGCTCTCTCCCGCCGATCTATCCCTACCCACTGATCAGTGAGTTGCTGCTCTCTAACTACTATGGTGATCCTGAGCTGCTGTATCTTAGCCTCCAGAGCCTGTATCCTGGCTCTCAGGTCCTCTCCTCCCACAGGCTGATCCTGCTGCACCTCTGCCTATCAGCGAGCGGGTCTCACCTCATCTTGGTGTCTACGTGTGATACTAGTGTCTACGCGCATGCGATACATCTGGTACCCATGAAGTATCGCGCGATGTTTCTCTCTAAAGGACGCGATACTTCTAAAGTATCGCGTGATACATCGCTCGGTTCTTGAAATTTGAATTTTTAAATTTTTTAATTCTTTTAAAAAAAATGTGCTAAATATATATTAAATGCAATAAAAGACTCAAAAGTGGCTAGTTTTCGAGAAACGTACTGGGGCACTATACTAAGGAGGCCGGTTATGCAACCGACTGCGCTCAAATCTATGTCTGTGGATCAAAACTGCTGCTTGCTGGGCCATTTTCTCTCTCTAAGCTCCTAAATTCTCAAATAGCTAAATGACAAATGATTTTGAAAATGACACTTTTTGCCCCTTATATAGCATTTTGAATTTTTGACCTAATTTTCAAAACACCTCAAAATTGCACAAAAATTGCACCCCTAGCTAATTTTGATGTTTTGGATCTATTTTCGGACTTGAAATCAAAATCTGAGTTAATCTTGATAGTCAAAATCGCATTTCAAATGTTCCCCTTCTTCTGCGCAGTTGGCTGACCATTTGAGGCCTGATCCTTTTATCTTTGTTGGGGCACCTTCATTTCTTCACCCCCATCTCTTTCAAACTTCTAGTCTTCCATTCACCTTCATTCAATTCATCTCTCTGAGGTTTGACTCCATCTTTATCCTATATCTTTCCCAGTCAAACTTGGTCAAACTGGGGCATGTCTTCATTGCTTGATGGTTATCCTATCATGTTTTCATCTTCGATTATGATTTCATTATGATTTGATCATCTTTTATCAATCTATTGTTCTCCTCTACTTGATTTCGATTTCGATTCCGAGGGGGCAGTACCTATTAGATTTAATCCCTGATTTTATTGATTCAGCTATCTTTTTATGAGCTTTTTCTCAGCTTGAGATTTTTAATCTCTTATTTTGGATATGATCCCAAAATGAACTCATGTCTAGAATCTTTTGTTTATTTTTGTCCAGGCATGTTCCCAAAATGAACACACATCTAAGTTGTTTTGTGATCCCAAAATGAACTCACATTTCAATTCTTCTTTGACCGCATGTGTTCCCAAAATGATCACACATTAGTCAAAGAGGGGAAAATGTATGCACCCTAAAATGGTCGCCTAGACTTTGGGCCCCCATTCAGCAATTTATCAAATCCCTGAATCAATATTTTCAAAAATCAGCATTTTATCAATTATATCAATTTCCTTGATCAAGTCCTATTTTATCATTTTCGATTATTTACCTTGGGCTAACCACCTTATCCTAAGTCTTTATTTAATTAAAATGAATTCCCTCCCCTTTTATTAAATAAAAATCCCCCACTTTTCATCTTATCCTAAGTTGCATAAATAAAGCATTATTCTTATTTTACAAAAAGAAGAAGAGCACTTTTTGTCTCATATGGACACAAAAGTCAACTCTTATTTTCCCATTGGAGGATACTTGTGCACATGGATTTCTCTTCTTTGATTCTCCACCTTTGATTAAATCTTTTGCCTCTTAATCTCCATGGTCCATTCTTTCTCATTTCCTATAAAAGAAGAGCTCTCTTCCTCATCCTAGGTCATTCATTTTTATGCTAACTTTATGCTGCAGGAATTTTTGAAGACTTTGAAGCTTTTTGGGAGATCATTGTGGCATCACATCTTGGCTTTCTTCATTGCTTCATAGTTTAGTTTTCATTCTTACATAGTAGCTTCATATTTCATGCTTTCATAGTTTAGATTTCCTTTCATGCTTTAGAATAACTCATCTAGTTTAATAGGAAGGATTGTAACACTTGCTATTTCCATTTCATAGTTTAGCTTGTACTTTCATTTCCACAGCTTAGCTTGCATCTCTCATTTCTAGCTTGCATATTCATCTTAATCTAGCTTGCATTTTGTATTTCATTTGATTCTTGGAGATATTGGCATTCTTGCCCTTGTCTTCACTTAAATCTCTCATTGTGTGGTTGACTAGCAAGGTCATTAAGTTTATTAGCTCTATCTGAGAGCAATTTTACAATCTTGCAACTCCATACATAGAGAGCTATGGATCAATATTTTAGACCTCATTCTTGAGTGTTCTTGATTGTAAGGATTCATAGAAGTGCACTACTTTTGTGTGTATAGTTACTTTGATAGAAAGATGCAAGTCCATTTTTTGGTGGAGGAGGTATCTAAGGCATGATAGGATCATGAATTATATAGGCTTGAGTGAAAGTGGATGAACCAAGTTTATATGTATGGGGTTCATAAACAACTTGTGAAAATGTGCTAGGATCATAGGGGGGATCAAGAGGAATAATGGGATCATGTGATGGAATAGGAGTAGTGATATGATCATTTGGTAGGATAGGATCTTGTGGAGAATATAAAGGATTAGGACATAGAGATGAAGGAATGGTAGGCTTGTGAGGAGGATATGGAGGGATGATGGGATCTTGAGGAGGACATGATGGTGAAGAGATACTTTGATTTTGACGTGTAATGGGATCATCTGACTTAATTTTAAAGGTGGTTTTCTCTTAACTATGAATCTAATTGTCTAGAATAATGGAAGGGGTGGCATGGTCTTGTTTAGGAATAGGATGGTCAATATGACTTGGAAGGAAACTTTGTTCTTGGGATGGAAGAGGATCATCTTGGATAGGATGAACAAGGATAGTAGAATCTTTACGAGACTCTAGAAAGATGCACGATCTTGGTAAAAAACTAGATAGATTTGGTCATTGTTGGGATCTGGATCATGATTTTCTTTAGGATTTGTTTCTTCATGTTTTTCATCACCTTCTTGACATGGGGTATGAATTTGGATATGTATGATGGATTCTCAAAAGGGTTCAATGTTTTGGCATGAGGGAGAAGAACTTTTAATCAGACTCTCTAGAGTAGGTTTTTCTGATAATGGAACATATGGTGGCATTGGATGCAGGATTGTTGAATTGTAGAAGGGAATTGTATTAGGAAAGGGATTATCTTGGAAATAAATTTTGGATATCCCTTGGGAGGTCTCATCACTAGATATATCATTTGATGGAAAAGGAAAAGACTTCTCTTGTAACACTTTAGGAGATGAAGGATAGGTGGGAAATATGGAGGCTTCTTCAAGGACAACTTCTTCATGGGAGATGAACGTGTCATTGGTGTGATTATTTTGGAATGTGTCATTTATAGACATGGGTAGATTATTTTAATCTTGTTCAACAATAGAATGATGTCTGTGAACCAATTTTTGAAGCAAACAATTGAAAGATTTAGATTGGAATTTTTGTTGCTTGGGAGATCTTGTTGGTGATACCACACTGACATTTCCATGTTGTAAGTCATTATTTGATTGAACATGTGGTGCAATAGGTTGTTTATTGATAATTCTTTATTGATGTCGAAAGGATGACATATTTGTAATTGTATTTTTTTGGAGATCCTCAATGGTAGATTTGAGGAAATAAGAGAATTTTCATCAACACGTGATGTGATCTGAGGCATATAGCTTGATTGATTAACGTGGTATGGATATAAGTCCTTTGTGGTGTAAGACTTTGGTTGATTTTGATTTTAAAGATCATTTAGTTGAGCTTGCAAGTATTGCATTTTTGCATGAGGATATTAGTTTTCAATTGTTCATGTGCCAACTCAGGGAGATTTTTTGAATAAACAAAAGGGTCTATGCCATCATAGTAGTTGGATTCTTTCTCTTCTTCGTATAGAGGAAATGGATTTAAGTACATGTCATCTGATTTATTGCTTGTCTAATATTTGTTTATAGGTCTCCAACCAAAAGGGTTATATGGAAGAGACATCTTGTTGTTGATTTGGAATGACCAAAATGTGATCTAAGTTGATAGGATAGGGTTTCAATGATGTTTTTAACCAAAATGACTTGGTCCTATGGTGAAGTCTAATAGAGAAAAATCTCTCTATGATGAAGACTTGAGATGTTGATATTGATTTCTTGGTTCTAAAGACCTTTAATCCTTGATGGAGAACTTCTAAAATCAAAGATAAGGACTTTTGACAACATTTGCAAAGATAAGATTTAGATTAAAACAATAAGATCACCAAGTACAACACACACTTCAAACAATTGTTTCATCCTAGAATATACACATTAAGTGTCTGTTCTCAATCATTCCCACAGGTCTTACATAGAGAAAACAACTCAGTCAAGCTACATATGGTCAATTTTGGCTTCAATGGACAAAAAGTTAATCTTACTAAACCAATTTGTAATTAGGATTCTATTCGAAAATATTTGAGTCTATCCCCCATTACAAAGGCCTCCCACTGCCATGAAAACAATGTTTTGCGCAATCCCAAAGGACTACTAGAGGAGGTATAATTCTCAAGCTCTTTCTATCACTCACCCTATTAAGGATGAATGCATTTTATTTTATAGTGGGTTCCAGATTAACATGGCTTAAATGGTTGTATCCCACTTGGGTCATTCCCTCTCATCGGCCTCATTAAGGAACATCTTGGGAGGAAGACCCATTATGGATTAATTGCACTAAATGAAATTGAAAATGAAGCTAAGATAGGTCTTGTATTCTAATCTTCTGAAAGGTGAGAGCATATCCCTACTATATTTTACTTTCAAACACAAAAAAAACACAATTCATTTTTTAGACATTATCTAATCTAAGGGGGACTTTGATAGGTTTGGCATTCTGATCACCTAAAAGGTGAGAGCATAGGCCTATTACCTCCACCCAAAAACATGCAAGGTCTTCCTAATTTATCTATTTTTGTAAAATAAATGTTGTAAATAAAGAAAAGGGGAAAAATTGAAGAGTTGAAGAACGTGCACCTTGGATTATTAATGCACATTTTTTATTTCTACCATTTACCTGGGCAATCACTCCAGCTCCTTAGCATCCTCAACAAGCTTCCACAAACATTAGTCCAACACATACAATCCAAGAATAGAAAAATTAACATGATTAGAAAATCAAAAATTTTACCAAGGACAAACATACAAATCAATTGAATTTGGAACATTTGCATCTTGATTTTATTTGTTCTTTTGACCTAGTCATCAAGATCCAATTTTTAGATATATTGCTAGCCCAAAAAATAGAAATGGAAAGAAGTAACCCCTATTAAAAAACAACGAGCTTTCCAAAAATATAAGAATTTTCAAAAAACTCCTTCATTTGTGCCCTAGGGACCTAATTTATCAAAATAGACCAGATTTCAAAGATCTATTATTTTTAATCATTATTTGTCATCAAAATTAAAATCATAGAGAACCTACCCCATTTAGAATTTCAATAGATTTTCAAATATGTAAATTTTTCAAAATAAATCATTGATTTGTGCTCATAATTATTTCTTATGAAAAATCATTAAAAAACTATATTATCACACAAAAGTAATAAGAAAAATCTGATTTTTGGATTGTAGACGCTTGATATCATCTCTAACCTACAGTAAAAATTTCATAGAATAATTCCAAACTGTTTAGAAGATATGACCAAATCTTTGAAAAAAATGCATGCAACTACAAATCAACAAAGAAAACCTACATGCAAATATAGAAGACAAATTTATCAGTTTTTTAGCATGTTCACGTTGGGTTTACCAAAATATCATAGGGGAAAATCCACACAAGCTAGAATAAACAATTAATAGCATTGAACTATTAAAATAACAAACTAATAATTTAAAAAAAACCCTAAAAACAACATAATAGAAACATCATGATTTACAAATTGAAATAAATGAATTCAAAGCAAACCAATATGTTTCTTTTCTTTTGTTGCTTCTCTGCACTCTATGGAAGGAAGTGGATTAATGTGGGACATAGTGTTGGATTCGACGACACTTTGACCCAGAGATTCAAGAAAGCTAAGATATGATGCTCGATTGCTTGATAAAAACCTGCATAAGACAATTGCTATTAAAAAATTAGGATCCTTCATTATGAGAATGAGAGGGTTTATATAGAGATTTAGGGTTTGATGAATGGTCAAGATCGATTGGTGAAAAATAGATTGAATGGTTGAGATAATTAGATACTATAAGGATTTGTTTCCAATTCAAACTCAAAAAGCGAAAAGTCATTTAGGAAATAAAAGAGAAGATAAGATTTGAAGATATTTCTGATTTTTTAAGATAAAAGTTTCCAAAAATGTAGTTTTGAAAAAGAAAATAGTTTTTTATTTAAAGTTGGTTTTTGCATTTTGAGAAGATTTTAGATATTCAGAAAATATTAGTTTCAAAATTCAAAGATATTATGCATTTTGGATTTATGCATTTTTTTTTTAGAATTTAGAATGTTGGAGATATTCTGAATTTTTATTTTCTGAAGATTTAAAAGGTTTAAATTGAATTAAAAATTCAATTTATGAGAAAGATGAAATTAGTATGAAATTACTTGGAAATGAAATCATTTAGAAATTAAAATGAAATCAAATTAATTTAATTGAGAGGAGTAATTAGATAATTGAAATAATTAACTTAGGAAATTGAACTTAATTAACCAATAAAGATTAATTAATTAAAGTTAATTAATCAAATAATATTAACTATTTAATTAATATTAGGCGAATGATTAAATCAGTAAAAAAAGAAGTTTTGGAGGAAATAAAGTAATTAATTAAAAAATTGAAGAACCTGTTGGTGTTTCAAAACGGCTTATGCTCTTAGGCTGCCAATATACCTGCAGACATATTTTAGGAGTGGTTAGTTCCATAATGTATAAGGGGCTTAAGGTAATTGGACCAACTATAGGGACAAGACTCCCTCTGCACTTTTGGCTCTGCAAAACCAAGGTGGGTATACCTAATCCAATGAAAACAATACTCTTACACACCAAGACTAGATTTGAACAACATATGATAGCAAGAAAGTACTAAATGTCAACCAAACATTCATTGACTCTCCATTGCTATGGACAAGCAAACAAATCCTCAACCAAAAATTAAAAGCTTAAAACTAGTTCTTGATTTAATTTGGTGATTGTAACAACCTTGATCAGTGTATATTAATAGGAGATCTCATTTAGATCAGTGCCTTATCCATTTCACAAGAACTCCAAAACACATAAGATGTAAAGAGTAGAAAAAACTTAAGATTCATAGCCATAAATACATCTACCACAATCCTTACTACTTATAGAGAATCCTTGTGTGAATTAGGATGAATTCATATCCCACCCAGAGAAATATTTAATCTAATCCTAGATCAGAACTTAGGAATGAAGATACATACATAACAGTTATGTAATGAACTAGAAAATTAAAAACTCATAAAAATTGACACAGAGGAGAGAAAAGAACCAGATATTTGTATTAAGTATGATGGATCCTACCTGTACATACAATTTATCTCAAAATACAAGCTTGCAAATAATAGCTTAGACCTGCAACTTTTTATCTTCCATTAACAAGCACTGAAACAAAAATTCTTACAATCATGATTGAGACTAGGGTTCACAAAGTATGCCTTTCAAACACCTAACTCCCAATACCTCTGAATGATCATGAAAAATCCTTTTATCACAAGGATTGCAACAAGCATCTGATCATTCAGGAAAAAATTAAAGCCACCCAACCACTTTCAAATAATTGAATTACTGCAGACAAGACATGCCACCTAGCACAAGGCCATTGAGATCAAACTAATCATCAACCTGAGAAACACTCTATCCATGTACCTCACAAGGACATAGAAATTATAATTAAAAACCCTGTTGATTTAGGCTGCATTAGAGGCGACGTGACTTTCATATCAAATTCTCCTCGGTAGAAGCACCTCAGGATACAAAATCAGCATGAGACGACCACCATGATCCTATTCATAAATTTTCACCTGCAACCGAGCTAAAACATGACCAAATCTGATCCAGCTGTATGGCTTTCCGACTCGCTACTTCAAACCCTACAGAAAACCTTAAATAGAATTTTGAGTTTTGAAAAATAACAGCTACCACTAGGTTTAAAACATGACTGTCGATCATATATCTTCCTGGCACATTGAGTGGCTCCCGTGATTTAGAAACAACCAACTAATCCTTTTAGAATATCCAGCCACATCAACATTCTCGACAAGCAATCAGAAATAGGCACATCAGATCAACTTGGCACTAAGGACCCACCTTCTTATTAGTCTCTGCATCGAATGGTTGTTGCAATGTTGCGATGAATATCTATCCTGCATCTTTCTTTAGCAGCATCACGACCACCGTAGATCTTCTCTAGACTTGTATTGCCTTTATCTTAACCTCGGCAAGCTTCCCTTAACCCTTAGTCATCTAGCAAATACGCGACCAAAGGCATTCGCCAGGTCACTGAAAGTTTATCTTAACTCAAACTTAATCTGGAGATCACGTGAACAAAGCATTCACGTGATCGCTAAATCATTCCTTTTTTTGAGGTCTCATCCAGAGAATACGCAACCACTGCCCGATCAAAATTGTATCAACAGCCTAGATTAAGTCTCAGAATGCTCTTTGCCTTTAACCCAGCCTCTATTTAGAAAACCAACGACTGGAGGAATCTCGTGATCACTCAATATTTCACTTAACTCTAGTATGGTTCAGAGATCACACGACTGAAGAATTTGCTGAATCACTAAGTCTTTTCTTAACTCTGAGTTTTATCAAGTGAATAAATGCTAGCCATCAATCCTATCTTCATCATGTGGTCCTCGTTCATTATTCAAAACCTTGCCTTAACTCACCATGGATCTGGAGAACACGTGACTGAAGGCATTCACCAAATCACTCAATCTTTATCTTGACCAGGGTTATATTCAGAGAACATGTGAATGCAATGTTCGCTAGATCACCAGATGCCTTGCTTAACTCTAATTCCATCTCAAGAACATGTGCCAACCATTGATCAAGATCAACATCGACAGTCCTCGTTTAATTTCTAAATGCTAAGTGCCTTGGCTATTTCATCTAGAGAATCAGCGACTGAGGGAAAAAATAACCGTTCGCTAGGTCGCTAGATGTTAAGCCACTAACTACTAGGACCAGGAGAACACGCGAACACTCATTCATGTAATCACCAATTAGAAGACCTAACTACCTGGACAAAAAAATAATACATGTGCATAAAGGGGACTTAAGTGGCTAGGACAAGGTAACGGAGAAATAGAAATGGCTAGGGTTTTGGACTTATACAAATTTATGAAACCTTAGGACATGGATTAACCCTATTTCTCAGACCTTAAAAATGCCATATCTTTCTAGTTTTTACACTTGAGCACATGCGATCTGAACTGGAGCTTGGTCACATCTTGAACTATCCCTGGCTAAGTTCGCAAGCTATGAAACATGATAGATTTTCTTCACAGATCAAAACAAGTTGCAACTAGGGAAATACAATTTCCTTAGGGTTTGTACAGGATCAAACCATTTTCTTTGGATTTTTGGAATTGATAGGAAAATGGGCTAACACTGGCTTTGTTTGGGGATGCATGCCTCTTGCAGGTGTGACAAGAATTCAGAAACTCTGGGGGAAGCAAGCCACCTACAAAAAACATAAATTGAAAGAAAACACACTATACAAAAAATGTACAAGGGAACCCTAAACTACTATTCATGGAAAAGATACTTCAAGAGAAGTAAAACTTTAGGAATTTTCCATGAACAAGCAATTCCAAATTACCTCCAGTTAAATCCTTCAAGATATAAGAATTTGTCCCCCATTTTTCTTTAATAAGATAAGGGCCCAACCAGATTGGGTCGAATTTCCCATGCTTACCTTTATCTTCTAACCTTGCATTCCACATCAGAACAAGATCACCACTCTCAAAGATTCTATGAGTAGCTATCCTATCATACAAAATCTTGCATTGTGTTTGAGCCTTCACATTTATGTCATGTGCTTCACTTCTTGCCTCATTCAACTGTATCAGGTCATTCAACCTTATTCTCATTTCATCCTCTAATTCATCATCATACGTCTGAATGAACTGGTACATCTGCAGTAAGTTATTTTGGGGCAATCTAGTATTTATCCCATAGACTATATCAAAAGGGGCACACCCTATAGCTTTCTTTACAGTCACCCTATCAACCCATAAGGCCAATTGTAACCTTGAGTCCCAAGCTTTCTTTTTTTTATCCAGTACTCTCTTGAGAATCTTAATCAGATTTTTGTTACTGGACTCAGCCTGGTCATTTCCATGTGGATGATATGGGGGTGAGTATTGTTGTCACTAAGGATTACACCCTGTTTTGCTAAGTATTGAACCCAACAATCCTGTGAAACATAGGACTATTCTCAGGTTGTGGGTAACCTATCTGAGAATAGACCTCCGGATTAAGGGCCGGCTTCCCCTGGATCACTTGAAACTTATCTAAACTTGGAGGGAAAAGGGATGGAAAAATTGCCTAAAAATAAATAGCTGCAACTTGAAATGAAAGGAAGGTGATCCACTGAATTTGAAGAGAATCCACATTTGAGAAAAAAGTTCACTTCATCAGCAATTCAAATCTAACTCACAACTCAATCCTACTTTCTTAACCCTCAATGAAATAAGGTACTTAGAATCCAGAAAAGGAAGAAAAACTTCACAAATCTAACATTCTTGATTATACACAAATCACACCACTGAATTAAGACAAATCCCTAAATACCCACTTGAATCCAAAATGCAGATTAAGGATATAGAAACATCACAATAATCTTACATATGGCTTCAACAGCAAACCCAAAATTATAGGAGAACAAGAAGGATGAATTTTTATTGCTAAAAGAAATAGGTACAATTGTGTCTCTCAGAGCTACATCACTCATATCAGAGAGAAAAAGTGAAGAGCTAACCTCAATCACCAAAAGTGAGAGGTATAAAACTAAAACCAAAGAATCTGCATTCAAACTCCACTACCTCCTAAGAATAGAATAGTCAAAACATGGACCTATGAGGCAGCATCATGGTCTGAATGCCAGATTCCTGGATTCCTAGGGGCGAGGGAAGTGGGGGCCTAAAAATGAATAGTCAAAGATGACCATTACACCCACTAAGTCATGCCACTAATTGATAATCTGACAATGGTTTATAGAAAATTCCACTTGTCGATATCCTACAATAAAAGATGGCCATGACTTAACATTTAAAACTATCCACTATGACTTCTAATAGATACAATTATATTTTTAAAGAAAAAGCCTCAACCAAAAAGGGAAGCACATCTTTAAAAATAACAACATTAAAACAAAATCTTCAACCCCTAAGGAAAACTATAGGTTACATACAAAAAGATGGAATATCAACTCCCCAAAAATGGGAGGATATCCATACGATGAAAAAATCACATATAACCTAAAGTCTTGAGGCATCGGCATTACACTCAACCTTGAAAAAGGGGAGGAAGCAATAATATCATCAAATAATGCTCAAAAAATGGCATTCCAGCTCCCACACTCAGCATTTGGCAACATTCTAAACCTACTGCAGCTCCTCCCGGTCATCACTTGGAAACAACACTCGAACAATGGCAACATTCTGAGGTAGGCATGTATGAAATGATATATCTTTCTTGTGGCAACATTGTTTCATTTTTTTCTTGCTGTAGACTTCGTATGCTAGGGTATTATGAAAGTTCTTCATAGCACTATACTTTGAATTTCCTGTATATTGCAATGCATAATTGAGTTTGCATGTAACATCCCTTCAAAAATCAGGGCTTTGTGACTTGATGTTGTTCTCTGTATACCATAATGTTTTGCAGACTATGTATTTCATGTTTGGTTCTTTGCAAAAGTAAGGCATTACTGCATTCAAAAGTATTTGAGCCTTGATAATGGCGAGGGCACTGCATACACATTGTGCTTACTATTTTTAATTCATGTGCTCGACATTAGGATTCTCCCCTGTTTGTATTACTTCTTCATATGGCACTGTTGCATCTGTATTGTTCTCTATCACTTTTGAAAGAAATATGTGAACCCCAGGTGCCCGATGAGCCATGGGCTAGGGCACGACATACACATTGGTTTATTTGTATTTTATTGCCTCTATATGCAATACATCTCTTAGGGGATCAATTCTCTAACTCTATTTTGATAGAATGGGGCACTGTTATTGTATCATTATGTTCAGTACCTGTATCGGCACTGGTTAACCATGAATGCTAGGGTATTGAGACACAATTTGTATTGCACCAGTGTGATCAAGGACATCACCTGCATCTATCGTTTATCTTATTTCACACCTCGAGGGTTTAAGAAACTGCTATTCATTGATTCTGTATATATTCATTGCATCACTGATTTGAATATGCTATGTTATTATTTGATTTACTACTAGATACATGAGCCCATGAACCTAGGGCATCACGGTTTGAAAATGGCATTGATGCCGCTCACCACTGAATTTGGGAGCCCGTATGGTGTCCAAACTATTGGTTGTATGCATGACTGTTGTAACCTGTGGTTATTGGCTTGAGGCCGTGAGCTCGAACTTGAGCATACATGCAATTGTTCCCTCTATGCCGACTAGGGCATGCATCTATGCTTTGTTGAAAATTTAAACACCGTGAGCTGCATATTGTTAATGCTCTTCTATCTTTTAAATTGCTTGGTTGTGACATCTTGTGTTGACTGAGATGTATGTTTTGATGGGGGCCCAAGCTTGCTATTTCTATTCTTGTTGGCCTGTGTACTTGGTTGTGCTATGTTGCAGCCATTTCTATTGATGTTGGCACCGAATTCCTCATTCAATGCAATTAGTTTTTTTTGCTATTACTCCTTGAATGATGATGTATTTAGAAACACATGATCATAGTTTATTTACTGATTTGGAGTACCATATATTTCCTAGGATAACTGATAGATGACCCTCGAGCCATGAGCTAGGGCATTGTTATTGTGTATCACTATTATTTCTTATTGCAAACAACCCGAGAACTGTTGGGGTGTTGTATCTATTGTTGATGCTTGAATTGGGTTTCAAACCATGACACCTATCAATCTGTTATTAGTTTGGGCATCATTCACTGTTGGTATCCATGTTATCAATCAGACCACTATCTCCTTCATTTATTGATTCAAAACCTGTGATCCTCATGCATTATACTTGACAATTGGTGTTGATGTTTGATAGTCACTCACTACTGTATGCTTCACTGTTGATACCCGATTATTGCACTTGTTTGGTCACCACTTCACTGCTGAGTGGCATCATCATTCATGACCTTTGCTGGTTCTATTACACTATGGGGGCATTGCATGGTTGGATCCAAGGCCTCTTGTGGTTATTTATATTGCACTTGTTAGACCAACATGCCCCTGTTTGAACATTAATGCAGCTCAGAAAAACATCTATGTTTTAGTGTGCCCTGTTAAGCTCTATTTTTCTTTTATGTCATTGTGGATTTCTTCTATTCATTCATCATAGTTTGATTGACAACATGCCTCAGTGCCCCTGCTAGCTTATTAAATCATCATGTTCATGTTACAACACATAGATTATGTTTGCACCTTCATAATAGTATTTACTTATCATGCCATGCTGTTTGATTGATCCTCATTGATGTTGAATCATCTGGATGCTCCTCATCTGTACATACTGTGTGTGCCCTTGGCCCTTGATGCGATCATGATGGAGATCATGAGGTTTCCCTATCATGATCTACATCAAGGGCCCAGATCATTCATGGAATTCATTATTGGGTCAGCTTCCCTGTATCTGCACATGAAACAAACACGTTAGTGAAAACATGGTGCCTCTTTTTGGATCTTTGGATGGTTCTCATGCACATGCCCTGAGCACAACCTTTGTTAGAGGTGCATGGCTAAGTGTATGTATGCATTCTGTGATATTGTGATACCAGCCATTGTATGCACCCAAAAATGGTCGCCTAGACTTTGGGCCTCATTTATTTGATTTATCAACCATGAATCAGTTTTATCAATAATTAATATTTTCAACATTATCAATTTCTTAATCAAATCTTAATTTCGATCATATATTGGATTTTTATCCTATGGGCTAACCATTTTATCCTAAGTTTTTATTTATTTATTTAAAAGGAATAGTTCCTCTCGTTTTATTAAATAAAAATCCTCACCTTTTCTTCTTATCCTAAGTTGCACAAACAAAGTATTATTCTTATTTTATGAAAAGGGAAAAAATACTTTTTATCTCATATGGACACAAAAGTCAACTCCTATTTTCTCATTGGAGGATACTTGTGCACATGGATTTCTCCTCTTTCAAGCTCCACCATTGATTAAGTCTTTTGCCTCTTAATCTCAATGGTCCATTTCACCTCACTTCTTATAAAAGGAGAGCTCTCTCCTTCATTTGCATCCATCTTTTTTATGACATTGTTATGCTGCAGGTTTTCTAGCTCACTTTGAAGACTCCTTTGAAGACTTGCTTTCTTTCATTTTCTTTCATCATTTAGTTGCACCTTTCATTTGATTAGTTTAATCATGGCATTTTAGAGTATTTTTCCTTTTATGCAATATATTTAGCTCACATAGCTTAATTAGAGGCTTGTAATTCATTGCTATTTCCTTTCATAGTTGCATTGTACTTTCATTTTGGTAGATTAATCTTGCATATTCATATTAGTTTGCATTTCATTTGCATACTTTGATTCAATTTGGGGATATTGGCATTCTTTCCCTTGTCTTTGGATTTGAATCTCTCATTGTATGGTTGACTAGCAAGGTCACAAGTTTGTAGCTCTAGCTGAGAGCAATTTTATCATAGTCCCTTGCAACTCCATGCATAGAGAGCTATGAGCCACTTTGTGAGGCCTTATTTTTGAGCAACCTTGCACGTAATGGTTCATAGAAGTGTGGTCACTTTTTCACCATACATTTCTGGCGCCCACCGTGGGGCAGAGTAGATAGACTTTGTCCTTTAATTTCTTGCATTTTTGTCTTTTTTTTCGGATTAATTTTTTGATATTTTGTGTTCTTTGTTTTCTGTCTTAGAGTATCGTGCGACACTTCTTAGGTATATCATGTGATAGACCTTATAATATGGGTGCGACACTTCGTGCAAAGGAAGAATCACCCGCCAGTATTAAGGTCTGTTGCCTAGCATCATGTGAAGTATCACCCGCATGTTTTGCAGTGTATCACCCAGACTGAGGTATATCGCCTAGGTACAAGAAACTGTGTTGCGTGATTCTGGTGAAGTCTGAGGTATATTGCCTGATTTGACAGAGAGTTGCAATTTAAGTTTTATCATCCAAATCTGATCATATTTAGTTTGTTGGTTTACTTTATTGCATTTAGATAGATCTAACTTGTATTTCTTAGCCTAGATTAGTCAGTTTCTTGCATCACTTTCATTTAGATTTTGGATTTCCCTAACCATAATTGTCTAACAAGTTGTGGTTGTAGGGGCTTTGCTTGAAGTAGATTGCCATAAATTGCATACTAAAGGGCTACTAATGGTTTTTGCAGGGCTGCCCAAAGCATAATAAAAAAACAAAAAGAAATTTTTTTCAAGTGTTTGTGATTTACTTCCTTTCAAGTGTGGCATCTACTAATTGTTTTAGGAATATTAATACCTTGTGGAAGAGATTTTGAGGTGGTAGGAGAAATATGCTCTTCACCTTTAGGTGAACTAGAAAATCTTGACCCATCTTAAGGTTTTGGAAGCAAGGGGGTAATTGATTTTGCTTGGTGTGTTTGGGAGAATTTTTTGAGATAGGGGAGTATTCTCTTCACCCTTGTGGTGAACCAAAAACCTTGAACCTCAAAAATCATCCATTCTTTGCTTAGTTTAGGATCCTTTAGCGGGCGTGCTCTTGAGCAATCAAGAGGAATGACCCAAGCGGGGACAAGCCTTTTGCCAGCTATTCCAACTCACTATAATCTCAAGGCTACCTCAGACACTAAAAACCTTGGTAGACATAACACTTGTCTTTGCTTGATGTGAGTAGCTCATGGGATTGTGACCATGGAGAAAGCATTGAGCAAGAATGCTTAAGGTACTCTTGAGGCTACGAGGTCCAAGTCCTCTATGAGGAGCAAGAGGGGTGTTATGAACGGAAGCCCTTACTAAGAACCATAGATTAGAGGCCACCTATTTTAGCCGCTTATCTTCTTAGTGCAAGGATTGATCCAAGTGGACTAACCCGGATCACCCCAAGATACTCACCATATGTGTCCCTTTGGTTGTGTTTTTTGACACTTCCACGACAAAGCCAATATCTCTTGTGGGAACCACTTGGTGTGAGGCAAGGGGACATCAAGTTGTGGGCTAAGTTGGTAAGTATTGAGCCTTGTCTTGTAGGTAGATATTGCTTGAAGTGATTTTGAATGTGCTAAACCAGTGTAAACATTCTCAACATACGAACAATCGGTAGCTTCCATAGGGTACAATTTTATTTTTGATATCACAAGTGTTTGTCTTGGTGAGGTTGCTTTTGCCCTTATTTCAAGTGTTTGAAGACATGTTTGATAACCTACTATTTGCAAACCTATCCAATTATTGTTAAATTTGTGATTGAAATCAGACATTTTCACCCTTAGATTCAGAAACTTAAAATCAGACCTTAAAAACTTGAAATTTTGCACACATTTGGTCAAAAATTGCATCAGTATCGCTTGCTTAAGAGAGAAATATCATGCGATAGTTCACCTGGAATTGTATCGCCTGATAGTTATTAGGTTTTTCGCCTGCCAGTATTGAGGTATATTGCTTGGTATTGTGCGAAGTATCACCCGGTCCTAGGTGTATCGCCCAGCCTGCCTGGAGTTTCTCACCTGGAAGTTTTTAGCAATATTTTTAGTTTCAGTCATTAAGTTGCTTTTAGTACAACCTGACCTTTGATTAGGATATCTGGTCTTGCTGTTAGAGACCTGTTTTGATTGCAAATTTTTTATTTTAGCCTTCTAGAGATCATTTCAATTGATTTATAAGGTTGCCTTGAAAATAATTTGTCAACTTAGAGAGGTATTCGTAGTGAAAAATTTGTCCTCGGAATTGTTGACTACACTCTTGGAGAATTCTGATCCTACTATTGTCCAAATCATTTTTCATATATCTCAATTTCAATTTGAATTTTGGCTAAGTCCAACCTCTTGATTCAAAAGTGTAAGGGTATTCACCCTTTGATTTGAAGCACCTCTTTGACAGTGTTGGTGACACCTTTTATTTTCTATCTTTTTATTTTCTCTTTGGACAATAGAGAATCTCAATTATCCTAGGTTGGAATTGACACTTTGAGAGATTGACCCATCATTAAGAATCTCTTTCTTTCATGTCAGTTACAACAAGGTACCAAGTCAATCAAGGGAAGTGACCCCCTGTTGTCTTTAGCCAGTTACCACCAGTTAAGACTCGTCAACAACACAAGGGAAAAGAACCCCTTTTCGATCAATCTCCTAGAAGTGAATCTGAGGTTTGTTTTAATCCAAAAGGTAATCCTAGTGAAGTGAGCACCTCTTTAGTACCACTTTCATCAAGTATGGACATGAGTTACACTTTCACTCGACAACAAAGAGAAGCCATGAATCAAACTCTTGAGGATATTTTCCAATGGCATAGGAGTACCAGAGTGTATGGCGGTTCTTCTCATGCTAGTCCACCTGGGTCACCCCCCAACAAAATAAGGTATTTTGATGCTCATCAACGAGTTGAGAGATATTATAGGAAAACTCACTCAGATTCAGGGTCACAACACGAGGACCAGAACAATGAATCTAGTGACCATCACATCAACATAGCCAATGCAATAAGGCATTCAAGACAATCTTCTCCACTTAAAGATACCTCTCAATATGAAAATACGAGATTGAAAAGCATTGAAAGGGAGAAGCAAGCCTATCTAGATGAACAAGCCACCAAAAAGGAGAAATTTAGACAACTAGAGGAAGAGGAATGTGCATTATTGGACATAAGAAAAAGAGTCACCCAAGAAGAAGAAGATAGGCTCTATGCACAAAAACTCCAAAATCAATTTAATGGGAGGGGTACCAATAGTGGGACCAACTCACCCCCATCTACCCCTTCACCAAGTCCTAGAAGAAGGTCAAGGATGCCCTCAAGGTCCCAGAGTCCTAGAGGAAGAAGGACTTCAAGATATGATCACCATAGGAGACGGTCACCTCATAGACTTTCAAAACAACCCTCCCAATGAGCACATCATGGTTCACAACACGGAGGAAGTTATGCCATCTTTGATAAAATGGATTTTATGACTATGCAATAAGAACCATCTTTTCAAGCATATGTGGAAAGATATGTGGAACAAAACAAGGACCAATTCCAAGAAAGTCTCATCAACAAAGGTGCTAAGGTCCCATATAATTTTGATGTCCACCAAAAGATTAAGAAACAAAATCCTTCAACCAATGAGGTGATCATGCAAATGCAAAAGGATATAGAAAGGATGAGGGCTTCTAAGAGCACATTTAATTTGGACTCCATATGTTCCAACCCTATAGACAAAAGTGTGGTGATGATTGAATTTCCTAAGAAGGTTGAGTTCCCAACTTATGACAAATATGATGGCATTGGTGATCCTCATGACCATGTTAGACAATTTTATATAATGAGCTTTTCTTTTCATCATGAAGACTCCTATTTAATGAGATTATTCCCAAGGAGTCTAAAAGGTCAAGCTATGGAGTGGTTCACCAACCTTACTCCTCTAGTGAAGATGTTTAAAGAACTTGTCCAAAAATTTGTCCAACATTTTGTTTACAATCTATCTAGGTCAGTCACAATGCTTGATTTGTGCAAACTCAAACAAAATCAAGGAGAACCTTTTGTCACCTTCTTGCAAAGATGGAGACGGTTATGCTCAAAGTATCCTAGGACAATTCCTGAGGAAGAAAGAATAGACATCATTGTGAGCAATTTAATACCAGAGCTAAGGTATGAGGTCAAGAAGATCCCATTTAATTCTTTTGATACCATGGTAGAAGTGGCATGTCACATAGAGGATGTCCTAAAAGAACAAGGAATTTTGGCTAAACCAACTAATAACAACAATGGCCAAAACAACAACACTAATGGTAATAAGGACAAAAAGAACCCTTATTGGAATAAGAATAAGCAAGTGGTCAATGACAGAGTTGCTGACTCATCTCAACCTAAGAATGAAGGAGTTCTTAATCTATCCAATGCAGTCCAAGCCATGAAGCTACAAACATCTTCAGCACAACAAGAGAATAAACCCAAGTATCAAGCGAGACCTAAAATAGAAAAAAGGCAATTTACCAAACTTGGGGACTCCTATGCAGACATTTTCAAGACATTAAATGCTCATAATTTGGCACACCCCCAAGATCCTGCAAAGCACCGCATACCAGATCCTAAACCTCATTGGTGGGAGGAGAAGGCTTTTTGTGTCTTTCACAATGAAATTGGACATGATATAGAAAATTATTTTAAACTTAAACATCTTGTCCAAGATCTTATTGAAAGTGGATGATTACAAGTTGATGGTTTAACCACTAATGTGGATCACAAAGCTTTTAAAGAACCCTTGCCCAAATATGAGAAAGGAGAGAATTCTAGCAATAAGAATAGCAAGGCTGCTATTAACTACACCTACACAAATGCGGAGAATGTTATTAACATGCTCGAAGTTGCTGATGATAATGTCAACATGATGAGAGCGAAAGACCCTTATGGATATGATAAGGATTCGACTCCTATGCTTGATGAAGGACTTGTTGTGGTCCTAAGAGGTCCTCACTCACGAAGGATGTCTCAACCCCTCAATGCTGTCACTAGGAGTCAGTCTCAAGCTCCCATTGTTATTAGAGGTCCTAACTCTTGTAAGTCTAAGTAGCCAGTGTCAAAAGGTGTTCTTCCTAAATATGCCATTGGTCCTGATTCAAACTATAACCTTATTGATCAATTACAATGCACACCAGTGTAGATATCTATTTTTGAGCTTTTGGAATTGTCCCCCAGGCATAAGCGTGTCCTTGAGGATGCTTTGCGAGCAGCTAATGTCCCTAATGATATAGATGTAGATCAATTCTAGAATATGGTCAACCACTTGGCCAGCCCTCATTACCTTACATTCTCAGAAGAAGATGACAAGTCATTAAGCCACCCACACAATTTGGCCCTTCATATAGAGGTTATGATCCACAAGACCCATGTGAGGTGTGTGTTGATAGGTGGGGGTGTTGGGCTTAATATTTGTTCTTTGAGCTTATTGAAGGCCTTGAGTTATTTAGAAGAAGTCATTGATACAAGGAAGAAGATAACTATCAAGGCTTATGATGAAGTAGAACATAGTTCTAAAGGATTGGTTGTTCTTCCTATCCGAATTGGTCCTGTAGAGAAAGATATTTTGTTTCAGATTGTTGATGTCGGTCCTTTGGCTTACAATATTTTTTTAGGTAGACCATGGATACATGAGATGCAAGTGGTCCCATCTACTTATCATCAGTGTGTAAAGTTCCCTTACAATGGAATATAAGTCTGCATACCCAGGGACAACACACTGTCAGTCAACACAATTTCAGCAGGGTCTCACATTCCTTTGAATAGGGAGGCTAACACTTTTGATACTACATTTGAACAATGCAAGAATAAATTTAAGACCATAGATCTTGGTATGGGGGATTACAAAATGGATTCATTCAAAAAATTGCCAATTTCCCCTAGGTCTTATGGCAAACCTTCTCAAGAAATGAAGCCCTCGTCTTCAGCCATGACATTGTTCGATAAGTTTGTAGAATCCTTAGTTCTAATTCAAGAGGAAAAAGAAGAGGTTTCCATTAGGGACTGGATTTACTGAGAAGAGAAATACCGACATAATGAGAATTTTGCACCTTCCCCTAGAGCTTATGGGAGAGGGTATACATTGGTCAAGAATATGGGTTATCCAGGACATGGTCCCCTTAGTCATAGGTTGGATGCTAAGGCTGAACCTCTTAACCATGCCCTTTTTGGATGAAGGAATAAGTCAACAGTTGGCTTAGGTTTTGAAAATAAGAAACAAAAAAGTGTCCATGTCTCAGCTGTGACGGACAGTGACAATGACTTAGACTACACACCTAATATTTCTAATCAACAAGACATATCTGATGATTGGGTGCCTTAAAAAAATCTCCTTTGGGGAGATTCAAAAGATTTGACAACTGATAGTACTCCTATCCTAGTTGGAACGGATAGTAACAATGCTAGTGTTAGAGAAGGGGAAACTCTTCCCAATCTTGAGGCTTCTACATCACAAAGCCCAGATAATGATTTAGAAACAGACTCACATGAGTTCGAATGGGACTCACTTTTAGATGCAATAGTTGATTTGGACATGGATGTTGTCCATACTTATAGTACTCAACCTGATGTGACCAACGAGCCTAGTGTAGGACTAGAGGATTGGACTCCTCAAATTTCCTTAGTAGACGACACTTCATTTGGTAGGACAAATCTTGACTCGGGTATCTTAGGAGGGGACTTGATGAATCCCCATTATATGGTCACCAGAGATAACACCTTCCACATAAAAAATGTTGAACCAGTCATTGACTTACCCCTTGTTCACTATGACCTAATTGACTGGTCTCAGTGACATCAAGAGCCTAAACTCCTCACTTTTTAGAATGACTACAAAATTGCCTGCTATTTGAATGCTCTTGAACATGTAGTCTCTTCCACCAGTGAACTGACAACAAGTATGACAGAGCCTGATATTAAGTACCTCAGTCTAAAAATAAAAGAAAATAAAAAAAAGAAAAATAGGTCTGATGGCGAAAACCACTTTGTGGCGGTGGGTGAAAACCTCTTTGAGGTGCCTAAGGATGGGGTACTTAATAACTTGCCAAGTTACTTCCAAGATAGGTCATCAGTTCTTATTGAGCCTACACAGCCAGTGAATGTGAATATAGAAGAGGCTCCCCAAATAGTGCACCTAGCTCAGTCTCTATCAGCTGAAGAAAAAGAAGCATATACAAAGTTTTTGCAAAAGAAGAAAATAAACTTTGCTTGGACATATTTAGATATGCCAGGACTTGACACTCTTCTTATTATGCATCATCTATCTATAGCTCCAGGAATAAAACTGGTCAAACAAAAGTTGAGGAAAATGCATCCTCACATAGCTCTCCTTGTTACGGCTGAATTAGAAAAGCTCTTAGGAGCAGGATTTATTAGAGCTATCGACTATGTTGAATGGATCTCCAATATTGTTCCAATTTCAAAACATGATGGGTCCATTCGCATTTGCACAGACTTCAGAGACCTCAACAAAGCATGCCCAAAGGATGACTTTCCACTCCCAAACATAGACATGTAGTGGATATGACGGCGGGTTATGAGATATACTCCTTAATGGATGGGTTTTCCAGATATAACCAAATAAAAATAGCTTTCACATGTGCATGGGGAACCTATTGTTGGAACGTCATGCCATTTGGCCTAAAGAATGTAGGAGCAACATACCAATGAGCTATGACCACAATTTTTCATGATATGATGCATAAGAACATGGAAGATTATGTGGATGATACCTTGGCTAAATCTAGAAAATAGGATACACACCTCGACGATTTGGAAGTAATTCTAGATCGCATGGCACAGTTTCAGCTTAGATTGAATATAAAAAAGTGTGCATTTAGAGTTGCCTCAGGTAAACTCCTAGGATTCATAATTTTAGGAAAAGGAATAGAGGTTGATCCTGAAAAGGTCCAAGCTATATTAGATATGCCACCTCCAGGAAATTTTAGTCAAATGAGAAGTCTTCAAGGATGACTCCAATCCATAAGGAGGTTTATTTCACAACTTGCAGATTGAGCACAACCATTCAATAAAACATTGCATAAGGGAGCCACATGTGCTTGGAATGAGGATTGCCAAAAGAGCCTTGATCAAATAAAACAATATTTGGCTAATCCTCCAATTCTGATGCCGCCTAGTCTTGGAAAACCATTAATTTTATACATTTCAGCAATAGAGTCTTCCTTGGGGGCATTGTTGGCTCAATTAGATGACACTGGGAAAGAAAGGGCCATATACTACATCAGTCGTACTCTAGTATCTTATGAGATCAATTATAATAGCATTGAAAAGTCTTGTCTGGTAGTAGTGTTTGCTTCCCAAAAGTTGCAACACTATATGCTTGCTCATACTATACATTTAGTTGCAAAAATTGATCCTCTTAAGTACTTGCTTAGTAAGGCTGCCCTCATGGGTAGACTTGCTAAGTGGATGATGGTTTTATCTGAGTTTGATATAGAGTACATTGAAAGAAAGGCCATAAAAGGGCAAGGTATTGCTGACCAATTAGCTGACTTCCCAGTTAAGGATAGTATGCCTATTCAGGTAGAATTCCCAGATGAACACATATTGTATATGACTACCTGCACTTGGAAGATGTTCTTTGATGGTTCCCCACATGCAAAATGGATCAGGTGCTTGAGTATTATTTATCTCTCCACATGGGTACAACATTCCAAAATCTTACAAAATTTTATTCCCATGTACAAATAATATTGCCGAATATGAAGCTTTGACCAATGGATTGAAAATGACTATAGAATGGAACATAACAAAGTTACATGTCTTTGGGGATTCACAGTTAATTATCAACCAAGTCAATGAGGAGTATCAAACCAAGGATGATAAATTGGTACCTTACAAAAAGATGGTTGAATCATTGAGACGTTACTTTACATTTATGACATTTCAACAGATCCCTAGGACAAAGAACAAAGCTGCAGATGCTATGGCCACATTAGCTTCACTCCTTTAGTTGGAACAACATGAATTGAGATTTGAATTCCTGGTGGAAGAGCTACACCATCCCATATTTGACTCATCTAAAAGCCATGTCATTTGTACCCTGGTCACTCATGAGTCTTCCCGATATGGTGCTATCTATTCATATCTCTGTGATGGCATCATCCCTGACACATTCAACTATTCTGAATGTCGAAACCTTGTCTGTAATGCCTCTCCCCACACCCTTATCTCTGGTGATTTGTATAAGAGGGGTTTAGATGTGACACTTCTTAGGTGCTTGGAAAAGGAGGAATCCAACCAAGTGTTAGTAGACATCCATGAGGGCATTTGTGGTGGACATTCCAATGGTCTTTCCATGGCCCAAAGGTTGCTTAGGGCGGGGTATTACTGGCCCACAATGCAAAAAGATGCAGTAGCTTTCTCTAAATCTTGTGAGAAATGTCAAAAACATGGAAACCTGATTCATGCTCCAGCTAGGGAGCTAATTCCTTCTATTTCTCATTGGCCATTTCAGCGCAGGGCCTTTGACCTTGTGGGGAAAATTCACCCCAATTCATCAGGTGGGCATAAGTTTATCATCACAGCTACTAATTATTTCATGAAATGGGTAGAGGCAATCCCTCTTTCTGTTGCCTCGGGCAAGACTGTCTCACTATTTATCTTGAATCATATCATTTGCCGGTTTGGAGTGCCTTCTGAGATTATTACTGATAATGGAGGTCAATTCAAGAACAAGGACCTAAAACATTTATGCAAAAAGTTTAAAATCAAACAACATTGGTCCTCTATCTATTTTCCACAGGGAAATGGACAAGTAGAAGCCTCTAATAAGACCATTCTCAAGATTCTTCATAGGATAGTACACAAGAATGGTAGAGATTGGCACTTGCAAATTAATCCGGCACTATGGGCCTATAGAACTAGCATTCGTACACCTACAGGAGCTACTCCTTTTGTTCTTACCTATGGCACTGAAGCAGTGTTGCCTTTAGAAGTAGAGATACCTTCACTTAGAATCTCTCTCAAAGGTTTGATTACATATGAAGATTACCGTGCCATGAGGTTACAAGAACTAGAACTTCTAGATGAGAAGTGTAAGGCTTTCTTTGATCACATGAGAGTATATCAGAAGCGTATGTCCAAAGCATTCAACAAGAAGGTTCACCCTAGGGAATTTTAGATAGGTGATCTTGTTTTGAGAGAGAACCCTAAGAATCAACAGAACAGAGAACAAAAGGGCAAGTTCGAACCTAATTGGCTTGGACCATACATTATTACAGCAGCTTTTGGTATAGGTGCATATTTACTGTCGAATGAAGATGGAGAACAGCTCCCTGAGCCCATCAACATTTTGCACCTAAAGAAGTTCTATCCTTGATGCCCATTTCTGTCTGGGGGCATCCTTTGTACATATTTTATTGATCCTGAGAAAATTTTAAAAAAATTGATATATGATGCTAAAAAAATCCTAAAAAGCATAAAAAGTCCTGAAAAAATACAAAAAAATAAAAAAATTGAAAAATGAAAAAAAGAATCCAAGTGGTGAAAACCTGGAAATAGGCGCTACTTGAGGCCTTTGCACCCTTGTCTTTTAGCATGCGTCCTCGACACTGAGCCTTTCCATCATACCTTGACCTTATTTGGCTTAGTCTGGAATTGGTCTTTACCTTTATCTAGGGGGCATAACTATTAGCATAGGTCCTTTAAGTGCGTTTGTCTCTTGGGGCATTTCACAACAGGTGTTTTTCAACACCACCCCAACAGTGTTTTTCAACACTACCCTTGCGTTGAGTGTTTCTTAACACTTATCAGATGTCTTTCCCAATAGTCTGAGTGTAATGCGATATTTCTCATTGATAAATGTGATAACCAGAGTCTGACTCTATGACCAACACACATGCACTTAAACACTCAACTCGCTGAGACTTGCTTGGCTTTATTTTTTCTTTGTGTGTTGTCTATGAGGATTTCTTTGATGAGTGGTCTCTCCCTGAGAAGTTTTCGATGATGCATAGCTAGAAGACTGAGGGTATGAGAACATGTTTCATTTCTTTATCTACTTGTGGGTATATTTTGTTGATCCTAACTGTCATGAGCATTTATGTTGGTCTTACTTGACACTATGGATTGACAAGGTATTATCCTTGACTGTTTTGCGAGTGCATGCTTCTAGCTATCCTGACTTTCATATGTCTTGATACAAGCATAATCTTTCCATATCAAAATTTAGGTGATCTCACTGCATTAGTCATATGGACCTACATGTCTTTGATGCCTAGATGAGATTTCCACATTTCTATCTGATAAAGATCATATTCATATCCACATAGTTATGCTAGTGTGCATTGTATGATCTTACGGTGCTACCTAACGCTTGATGATGATAATTAGATGTCTATAAGCATTGTGACCTTGCAAGTCAACCACTTTCATAGTAGCTTGCATTTCTAGGTTCATGATTAGTCTAGTTTTGCACTTTGCATATGGAGAGAGCTCTCCTTTTCATCTCACATGGACCTGTTAGTTGACTGCGCTTATCTTTCCTTCTTCTTGATCACATCTTCCACTCCTTGTCTTTTTCATCTCGAACCTGTTCTTGTCATCAAAAAGGGGTTAATCATATCATCATGTCTATCTTTCAAAAATTGTCATTTTCAGAAACATGAGTCTATATCATATATATGAGAATCAAACATACATCTATGAGAGATAACATACATAAGCACATACATAAACATTTTGAGCGAAGTAAGACAAGACAATACATATACACATCGAAGTGAGACAATCAAATATGATACATCAAACATCCAGTATATCTCATATATAAAAGAAAAGTCATGGTACAATGTCATCACTGATATAAAACCATACAAATGAGATCCCAATTGGATCAAAAGTCTCAAAAGCATCATCTAACATAAATCTAAACCTAAGCCCTAACCCTAGGTTTGACTCTCCCCATCACGTGGTGGTGGTGGAGGTGGTGCTGCTACCTTGTCTGGCACCATGTCTGATGCCCCTGCTCTCTGAGAGTAGGACGATGCTCTCTAACCCTCTGGCACTGCCTGGAGATAGAGTCCGTGATAATATGCAGCTCTGGCTGTCTCTCGTCAGATCTCTAGTGTAGTTTCCTGTACTGCCGTCTCACGGCATGCTATCTCTGCCTTGAGATCTCTCATCTGTTGATCTCTCTCTGATCTCAGATCTGCTAATTGCTGATCCCATACTGCTAAAGTGACCCTCAGTTGCTGAATCTATACCTCAAGAGTCTGAATGCGGGCTCTCAAATCATCCCCTGCAGCTGGATCCACCTGTCCCTGTACCTACTCCTGAGAAGGTCTCTGTACCTCCTCACTCCCCGAGCCCTAACCTCATGGCCATTTCTGGCCACCAGCTCTAGATCCCTCTCCCACCTCTCTAACATGGCCTCCTCCTCTGTCCTCATCGTCTCCTCTATCTCCTCCTCTTGGGGCAACCTGTGCTGCATCTGGTATAGTAAATCGAGGGAATGGTGCCCTCCGTCACTCTGCCCTGTACACTGCATCGACTCCCGCATCTGCCATTTCTAGGAGATACTCCTAGGGCTCCCTCCTGATCCCAACCATCTCCTCGATAGCCCACTAATAGTCTAACATGGGTAACCACCCATGTCCCTCCTCATCTCTAGCCCTCACATATGTAGTGGTCTCTGTAGAGACTCGCTGCTACCTCCCAAACTGTCGCCATACCCGAGTGATGCAGAACCTCTCAACAATCTCTAAGTGTCGGCCTACCAGTGGCCGAGTACACAGCATGTAGCTTAGCTCATCCTCTGCATCACCCCATGCCTCAACATCTATGTATGGCCTCCATGTGAATGAGGTCATCTCATCCACAATCCACCTATAATGTATCACATCCCCTGTATGAGCATGTGATATGAAACCTACATATCTATAAATATATGGGTATCTCCTCTCTCTTGGCTAAACCCTGGGGTGCATCACAACAATGTGCTCCCATGCCCACACATGTGCCAGGATGGCCCCGCATGCCCATGTCCGACCGTCCCTGTAGATGACCTTGTGCAACTCATGATACATCTCTACTAGTATGGCAGGACCCCACGCCATACGTCGCGGTCTCCCTACCAAGTCCACCAGTAACCTGCCCTAGCCGAGAGGGAATCCCTTCTGACTGTGGTCAGTCATAAGGATCTGTGAGATAAATGATGCCACAATGCATGGCACCAGGAAGTCTCTACCAAAATCGTCTATCAACCTCTCCCAGCTGACATGCCTATCTAGAATGGTGACATCCTGGAACATCTCCTGTATCAATCGTCGCCCCTTGGTGGCATCCTGGTCATAATACACCTGTGCCAACACACAAATCATGTTAGTTTTCATCATATGAAAACTTTACACTTACACAATTATATCTCAAAACATGATTTTACTCACAGGCTCACCATGGCATGGTACCCGGAGGATCCTGTAGACATCCTCTAATGTGATGGATGCCTCTCCTATTGGCAAGTGAAATATGTTGTGCTCACTATGTCATCACTCTGCCAAGGCTGTCAGTAGCCCGTGATCAGCTCTAATGTAGGGGAATCTCAGTAGGTACCGAAATCCCATCGCTCTGATGTCGTCCTCACCTGGATCATCTAGGTTCCAGACACATCTCAATCTCACCACCTTCGGCGCTCTGATGATCAACGCCGGAAAGACCTCCTAGAAATCATTCAACCAAGCCATATGTCAGTGCCTACTATGATGAAAATCAGTACAAGACACTTAAAGCACAACTATTGTCTAGACCCATGTCTTACTTTGCTCAAAATGATCCAAATTTCAAGTTTTACGGAGAAGTATCATGCAATACTTCTCTCTATATCAATGTGATACACCTTTGGCCGTGTGATACTTCACCTGGTATCGTGCGATATTTTGCCAACTATCGTGTGATATTTTGCCAACTATCGTGTGATACTGGTGTCTATATGCGTGTGATACTTTGGGGACCCGCAAAGTATCGCACGATATTTCTTCCCAAAGGGCGCGATACTTCTAAAGTATCGCGTGATAGTTCGCCTAAACCTAGAAATTTGAAATTTTCAAAATTTCAAAACGTGCTAAAATTTGCATTAAATGCTATAAATGACTCAAACAACGGCTAGTTTTTAGATACATACCGGGGCACCATAATGTGGAGGCCGGTTGTGCAATCGAGAGCGCTCAAATTGGTGTCTGTGGACGGGAACTCCTGCTGGTTGAGCCATCGCTATCTCTCAGAGCTCTAGATTTTCAAATATTTAAAATTCAAATAATTTTGAAAATGATATCAACTTTTTTTGACCAATTTCACCATTGCATTATCAACCACCAAGGTCTCTAGACAACCAAATCTGGTTAGAATATTTTGCATAACAAAATCCATTACAACTTTACTAGTAGCTCTTCTAGTGGGGATGGCTTCAACCCACTTAGTAAAGTAGTCAGTTGCTACCAGTATCCAAGAATGTCCACCACTAGATTTTTTTGGAATTTATCTAATAAAATCTATACCCCATTTATGAAAAGGGGCCTGAACTACAATAGGTTTGAGTGGTAGATTTCCATTAAAGTTCAATTTACTAGAAAATCTTTGACATGCATCACATTTTCTTACAAACTGATGAGCATCCTTAAAAATTGTAGGCCACCAGAATCCAGATCTGAGAGTCTTATGGGCTATATTTTTTGCCATGTAATGACCCCCACAAACACCACTATGCATTTCTTCTAGAAAGATTTTAGATCAATCCTAATTCACACATCTGAGCAATACTCCTTCATTACTTCTCCACCATAATTTACCACCTACAATAGCATATCTAGCAACCTGCAACTTGACAGTCCTCTTTTTATTTTCATCCATATCAGGGGGAAGGGTCAACCTTTGCAAGTAACCAATAACATCCTTGTACCAATCATAACAATCCATATGACAAATATATGGCCTTTGTTCTTCCTCTAGCATGTTTACATGATTGGAAACTAAGTTACTTTGGGCCATCAATTTTGAAAGACCTAGGCCTCTTACCAATTTTGTAACCTGGATATCAATGTTAAATTCTTGGATCTTGTTGATCCATCTACATCTCCTCCCTGAAGCTTCTTGTTGCACCATTATATCCTTAACTGTAGCACTAGGAACATATGCAACCACTATAGCTCCCACAAGGTAACATCTGAAAGCCTTGATAGCCTTGACCAGGGCATATGCCTGTTTCTCAGTAATATCATATTTTACTTCAGCTGCGTGTAAGGATTTGCTAAAAAATAATGTGTTGCTCATATCCATCTACATTCTTTTGCAACAAAACTGTTGCAATAGTATGACAAGAGGCAAAAGAAAATATCTGCATGGGCTTACCACAGTCAGATGTCCTTAAAATAGGGGCATCTTTGATGGCCTATTTAATATCTTTGAAAGACTCATTTGCCTCTTCATTCCACTCAACCTTTGCTCCCTTTTTCAACATTTTGGAGATGGGGATACTGATTTTTGCAAAATTTGTAACAAATCTCCTTAAAAAATTCACCTGTCCAAAAAAAGATTGAATGTCTTTAACATTATTAGGTGGGGAAAGCTTATCTATAGCCATAACCCTCTCGGGGTCAATTCTCACTCCATCTTTAGACACAATATGTCCTAAGAGCTTACCTTCCACAACACCAAAAGCACACTTTTTTGGATTCAAAGAAACCCCATAATCCAAACCTCAAATAAAATTTTTCTCAAGATGCTCACAATACCGACTTTCCTTAGCTAAATATGTTGTGAGATCATCTTGATACATAACCAAAAATTTGTTTATAAAGTCTGCAAAGGCCACATCCATGGCTCTTTGTAAAGTAGCACTAGCATTTGTTAGACCAAAGGGAATCCTAACATATACATATGTTCCCCATGGGGTAGTGAATGTAGTTTTAAATTGCTCTGACTCCTTGACCATAACTTGATTATATCCAGAGAAACCATCCATCATGGACATCAACTTTGATCCAGTGACTTTTTGTAGCATGTTCTCCATATTGGGCGAACCATAATTATCCTTTAAGTTTTTGAATTTGACACAAAGCCTAATGTTACCATTCTTCTTTCTTATAGGAACTAAATTTGACACCCAATTAGAATGTCTGATAGGTTTGATGATCCCGACATCTATCATCGTTTTGAGTTCATCTTGCATTTTTGGTGCTAGGGTGAGATTCACAGGCCTTAATTTCTGTCTAAATGGTTTGGTGCCTTCCTTCAATGGGATCTCATGTTGGAACAAATCTTCTCTTTAGGATTTCAAATCATCATAAGACCATGCAAAAACATGTCTAGATTTCCTGAGAAGATCAATTAAATTTTTTCTGACCTTTGGAGACAATATCCTGCCAATATAAACATTTTTTGGTACCAGACTTGTTCCTAAATTGATTTCCTCCAAATCATTTAGCTTGTCAATGAGTCCTCCAAAAACCTTGTCTTTATTATCAAATGCCCTTTCAAGGGAAACCAGTCCCTTAGGAACCCTATTAGACTTTAATTGCAAGACCTCCTTTCCAAAGACAGTCTCTTTTTTGTTACTGGTGTCAACATAAGTACTAAAATTCATTTCCTTATCACCAAAATGGGACTCACATTGCAAGAATCTTAGTATGTCCTGGTCATCAGAAAATACCTGCCAATTTTCAACGTTGTCTGGGATAGAAGGCCTAGATTGAACTTCAATTTTGGATATCCCAGCAAAAGTGACATCCTCTAGCCTTAAGGCTATATTTGATAATGTAAGAATTTGCCTAAGGCAAAGAGTAGAAACCAAGATCTAGAAGCTCAAGAGATAGCACAAACAAGAGAGACAAGATAATATGATCAAATGATGGATAATAGATTGATTGAATGATTTTATACAATGTAGGAATGCCTCAATATATAGGCAATGCATGATAACTAGAAGTTAGGCAAGTGATAAGATATCAACTAGACATGGTGGAATCACATGTCCACCAAAGGTGGATCATCCTCCATTGTACATGAAAGTATGTGCAACAATGAGAGGATGATAATGTGATAAGAGCACTAAAGGTGGATCTCACACACAAAGAGGTATGTGATGACAACTATCACACCTAAAGTGGAGATTCTCCTAACCATGTGCTAAAAAAGAAATGCAAACTCCTAGGTGTCTCAAAGACAACTAACTATGCAAATGCATTATCCTAAGTAAACTTAAGTAAAGTGTAATTAGTAAATACTTAATTACACCAACAGATAATAAATTAGCCATCCTATTTTGGCTCCTATCCATCCAATCAATACCAAATGCATTGAAATTTTTAATCTCATCCCAAACAACATTTCGGTATTGTTTTAGCCTTTGATTCTTAGATGCATATCTTGATCTAATCTAAGAAATTATTAACTCAAAATCACCAATCACCCTAAGGTACTGTATCCCATGTCTTGATGCTAATATTAAACCAATTAACAAGGCTTCATACTATGCAACATTGTTCGTGCAAGAAAATAGGAGAGTAAAAGAAAACTAAAATTTTTTACCACTTGGAGAGATTAACAACACTCCTTCTCTAGCACCTTATTTTGAACTTGCTCCATCAAAATATAAAGTCCAAAGATCATCACCTTCTACCATGTTTTTTTCATCTTCAGTCAAAAGGATTGACTTGACCTTTCCTTGCATTTCTTTCTCCTGAACTTGGAAAGAACCAATATCAGTGTCCATAAAATAGTTCATACTATCTTCTTCATTTTCCTCAATCATATAAGGGGTTCTAGTTTCCCTTGACACCTTCACACTTTCACCTTCAATGTCAAATGTAGCAAATGACAGGTCACACTAGATACTTCCTCCCATAGAAGCACTCCATCTTCTAGACAACAACATCACATATTGAGGAGGGATATCAACCACCAGAACACTCATAGTTAACAATTTTTTTTGGATATGCTACTAACCTATAAGGTAAAGCCTTAATGGTACCAATAATTGGAACTTCTCTTGAGTCCATAGCCTAACACCTTCAGTGAGGTGTATCAACCTTCATTCCCATTGACTTCATAATCTCTACAGGCATGACAGTATTTGATGCCCCAGAATCAATCATGCAATTTTTCAACAACTTGTCATTTATTATTAGAGACAGAAAGAAAGGATCAATTGTTCCTAATGCAGTATTAACAACATTTGCATCCAAATAGATTTTTGGAATCTTAGAAATAATTTCTTCACCTTTACTATTAAGTTTGACATCCAAAGAAGCTACAGGTTTATCACTTTTATCCATCCCCTGGACATTTGTGGAAGTGACACCATTTACCCAATTCAAGGCTTTCATCTTATGTTTTTCTATTCCCATCATTTCCAAAAGTGGAACCTTGACAGTGATCTGTGAAAGCAACTTGCTCATATCAATAGGAACATATTTATGATCATCCATGTCTTTCTTTATAGAAGAGACATCTCTACTCGCCACTTGGATAGTCAAGTTAGGTTGATCTTTGTGTTGAGACTCACTTCCCTTTTGGGGTGGGGGAACAACTACCTCTAATGTTTTTTCCTTACCTTTATGCATCATAGTAGTCCCAACTAGTCCAAAATTCTTCTTTATTTTAACTTTGCTCACAACATCAACACCCTTCTCCTTTTCCTGAGATTGTTGTGTGCCCTTTTCTTATTTTTTGATAAACATGCTACTTGGTTTACCATTGGCATTTCCAATTTTCCTACTTATCAGGTTATAATTACTCTTGGCTTGAGTGACCATGGTTGCATTAATTTGAGAAATTTCTTCATCAGAGAGTCACCTTAGAAAAACTAGCTCCTCACACTTCACTGCACCACATCCAACATCATCAAATTCTTCATCCTCTTCATCAGAATAAACTTGTTGATGATACACCTCATTTCTAGCTTGTGAGCCAATAACATCCCAATTTTCTATTTCATCATCAGAGTCAATCTCATTCCAAACATGCGAAGAAGTCATTGCACAACCATTTTCATCATATTGCTCATTTTTTTCTTTGTTTTTAGACATGTTTAGGGCAATAAAATAGTACTCAGGACTATGTGGAGATTGACAAGCAGTACACCATGGGATATCATCATTCATATTGACTGAACTCCTTTGCAAAGGATCTGGGGTCCTTTCATCAGGTTTATCCCTTTTAGCTGGAGCAATGGGCTTGCCATCCTTCCACTGAGTATTATAAGGGTAATTTTGCATTCTTGGCTGTCTGCTAAAGTTGCTAAAAGTTGGTTTGTCATTAATTTTAGCCCTATTATTTCTTTTTTCACCAGGCTTTAAATCCTCCAAAGCATTTAGAATCTACTTCATACTATCATCCACCTTAGGCTTTAAGTTTGTAGATCTTCCTGGCTGCCTCTCATTTGGCATCTGAGGCTTCCAATCCTCTCTTCTCCCCAACTTTCCTGATATTCTTTTGTTACTTTCTATGTTAATAGCTAACTTGTAAGCATCCACAAGATTCCTAGGGTTCTTATCCCTCAAGAGGTATCCCATTTTAGCATCAAAAGCATTCAAATATGTCACAAGACATACTCTATCATCTAATTTGATAACCTGCAAGAGTTTGTACATAGCTTTTTGGAATCTTATATTGAATTCAAGAACATCCTCATTTTGATTTTTCTTTATATTATTGAATTCATTCAACATGAAACCCTCATTTGTTTTATCACCATAATGTTCCTTAAAACAATTTATAAATTCATTCCAAGATCCTATACTAGCATGTGGTAGACCTATGAACCAATCCCTAGCATCCTCAGTTAGAGATTGCACAAATAATTTCATTATCCCATCATCAAGTTCAATATTATAATCATCTATTACATCAATAAATTTCTTTAGATGTTCCTCACATGTGATGACATTATTTCCAGCAAATTTAGGGAGCTTTTCTCTAATTTCATTAGGAATTACATTAGGATAACTAGGAATGCCATAGAAGAGAATTTGTTTGTACCTTTCATGAACAGGTCCTCCTTGAGGCAGGCTAGCACCTTGAGATGTAGATCCCTTTGTGTTTGATGTAGTATAAAATTTAGTAGCACCCGGTGGTGGGGTATTTGTTGCTTGTGTCACAATATTTCCATGATTCCCACCTTGTCCCAAAGAAGAAACAACAACATTTGGAGGTCCTAAAGATTGTTTGAGAAACTCAATCTTCTTTTCATTTCTATAGTAGTAGCTTCCAATTTTGCTTTCTCAAGCTCTATAGCCCATATTTCTTTCTCTCTTTTGGCCTTCTCAAGGTCAACATCTAACCTCAACTCCTGATCTAAGGGGTCCTTATTATTAACATGTTCATTAATTGTAACTCCAATAGCTCTTTATTTACCCTTATTTTTGGGTTTGCTTATTTCACATACCTCCTGGATAATTGGTTGTTCTTTTGTTTTTTCAGGCTCTGGAACATAATTTATTGCTTCCAAATCTAGTAACCGTCTCTTTAACTGCTCAGCTCTTATCATAGCATGTCTTACTTTATCTTCCTTTTCTTTTTCTCTTTGTTCTCTAATAGCAATTTGTTCTTGGATTTTTCTCTCCAACTCATAGAATTCTTCAAAGATTTCTTCATATTCTAGGAGAGTTGTCTCAGATTCAGCACCCTCCACATGAAGCTCATCCTCATACTGGTTTAACCCCAAATCAACAGCCTCTTCATATTCTGATGCATTTCCTTCTTGACTAGGCTGGATTGGATTCTCTTGTCTTGTATCTTCTTTCTGTCTCTATGTATGAGACATATCCTTATTTTTCCTTCCCTTCCTTGTCTGACGAGGCCCAGAAGTAGTTGGAAGCTCTTCTTCCAGTCTATCTTCCGGATGTTCTTTCCTTCAGGACCTAGTACCTCTAAACCTCATCTTAAAAATGATTTTCTGACTAGCACTGCTGCGGAGATTCTTTGAGTCGCCACCCAACTATGTTGGGAATCTTCGAACACTATTTCCTCAATAGTAAGTACCATAATGAGTTCTACAAGACAAAGGATAAGTAAAAGGGAAAGAATAACCCTATGTTACCAACGATGACCTACTTGTTATTATAGATTCATGAAACATTTCCCTAGTAGACTCACCATCTTGTTGGTGTTTCAAAATGGCTTATGCTCTTAGGCTACCAATATACCTGCAGACATATTTTAGGAGTGGTTGGTTCCATAATGTATAAGGGGCTTAAGGTAATTGGACCAACTATAGGGACAAGACTTCCCTCTGCACTTTTGGCTCTGCAAAACCAAGGTGGGTATACCTAATCCAATGAAAACAATACTCTTACACACCAAGATTGAATTTGATACAACATATGATAGCAAGAAAGTACTAAATGTCAACCAAACATTCATTGACTCTCCATTGCTATGGACAAGAAAAAAACTCCTCAACCAAAAATTAAAAGCTTAAAACTGGTTCTTGATTTAATTTGGTGATTGTAACAACCCTAATCAGTGTATGTTAATAGGAGATCTACTCATTTAGATCAGTGCCTTATCCATTGGGAAAGAACTCCAAAATACATAAGATGCAAAGACTAGAAAAAATTGAAGATTCATAGCCATAAATACATCTACCACAATCCTTACTACTTACAGAGAATCCTTGTACAAATTAGGATGAATTCATACCCAAAGAAATATTTAATCTAATCCTAGATTAGAACTCAAGAATGAAGATATATACATAACAATTATGCAATGAACTAGAAAATTCAACACTCATAAAACTTGACACAGAGGAGAGAAAAGAACCAGATATTTAAATTAAGTATGATGAATCATGCATGTGCATACAATTTATCTCAAAATACAAGCTTGCAAATAATAGCTTAGTCGACCTACAACTTTATATCTTCCATTAACAAGCACTGAAACACAAATTCTTACAATCTTGATTGAGACTAGGGTTCAAAAAATATGCCTTTCAAACACCTAACTCCCAATACCTCTGAATGATCATGAAAAATCCTTTTATCACAAGGATTGCAACAAGAATCCAATCATTCAGGACAAAATTAAAACCACCCAACCACTTTCAAACAATTGAATTACTGCAAACAAGACATGCCACCTAGAACAAGGCCATCGAGATCAAACTAATCATCAACCTGAGAAACACTCTATCCATGTACCTCACAAGGACAAAGAAATTATCATTAAAACCCCTATTGATTTAGACTGCATTAGAGGCATCAAGACTTTCATATCAAATTCTCCTCGGCAGAAGCACCCCAAGACACAAAATCAGCACGAGACAACCACCATGATCTTATTCATAAATTTTCACCTACAACTGAGCTAAAACAAGACCAAATATGATTCGGCTTTATGGTTTTTTGGCTCGCTATTTCAAACCCTACAAAAAAACCCTAAATAGAATTTTGAATTTTGAAACATAACGGCTACCACCAGGTTTAAAACATGACTGTCGATCATATATCTTGCCAGCACATCGAGCAGTTCCCATGATTTGGCAACAACCAACTAAGCCTTTTAGAATATCTAGCCATGTCATCATTCTCGGAAACCAATCAGAAATAGGCACATCAGATCAACTTGGCACTGAGGACCCGCCTTCTTATTAGTCTCTCCATCAGATGGTTGTCACAATGTCGTGATGAATATCTATCCTGCATGTTTCTTTAGTGGCATCACGTCCATCGTAAATCTTCTCTAGACTTGTATTACCTTTATCTTAACCTTGGCAAGCTTCCCTTAACCCTTAGTCATCTGGTGAATATGCGACCAAAGGCATTTGCCAGGTCATTGAAATTTTATCTTAACCCAAGCTTAATCTGGAGATCACACGAACAAAGCATTCATGTGATCGCTGAATCATTCCTTTACCTGAGGTCTCATCCGGAGAATACGCGACCACCGCCCAATCAAAACTATATCAATGGCCCAGATTAAGTCTTAGAATGCTCTTTTCCTTTAACCCAGCCTCTATTTAGCAAACCAACGACTGAAGGAATCTCGTGATCTCTCAATGTTTCACTTAACTCTGGTCTGGTTCAAAGATCATGTGACTGAAGTATTCGTTGAATCGCTAAGTCTTTTCTTAACTCTGAGTTTTATCAAGCGAATGAGTGCTAGCCATCGATCCTATCTTTATCATGTGGTCCTCGTTCACCGCTCAAAACCTTTCCTTAACTCACCCTGGATCTGAAAAATAGGTGACTGAAGGCATTTAGCTGATCGTTCAATCTTTATCTTGACCAGGGTTATATTCGGAGAACACGTGAATGCAGTGTTCACTGGATCACTGGATGCCTTGCTTAACTTTGATTCCATCTCGAGAACATGCACCAGCCGTTGATCAAGATCAACATCGATAGTCCTTGCTTAATCTCTAAATGCTAAGTGCCTTGGCTGTTTCATCTGGAGAATTAGCAACTGAGGGAAAAAATAACCATTCGCCAGGTCGCTAGATGTTAAGCCGCTAATTGCCAGGATCAGGAAAATGCGCAAACACTCAATTGCGTACTTGCCGAATAGAAGACCTAACTGGCCGGGAAAGAAAATAAGACATGTGCATAAAGGGGACTTAAGTGGCCAGGAAAAGGTAATGGATAAATAGAAATGGCTAGGGTTTTCGACTTAGACAAATTTATGAAACCCTAGGACATGGATTAACCCTATTTCTCAGACCTTAAAACTGCCATATCTTTCTGGTTTTTACACTTGAGCACATGCGATCTGAACTGGAGCTTGGTCACATCTTGAACTATCCCTGGCTATGTTCACAAGGTATGAAACATGATAGATTTTCTTCGCAGATCAAAATAGGTTGCAACTAGGGCAAGACAATTTCCTTAGGGTTTGCACAAGATTAGACTATTTTCTTTGGATTTTTGGCATTGACAAGAAAATGGGCTAACATAACCATTTAATTGATAGAAGAAAAGTTAGTAATTAATTCAAACTCGCAAGAGTGGTCAATTTTGGGTGTCTACACTACCTAGTTTTCTATAAGTGTCATTCAAGTGTTGCAAGTGTCATTTAAATGCTCTAAGTACATCTTGTTGTAAGTTAATTATACATTTTGTGTTTTTCAATGCATATGTACAAGGTTCTAAGTTATATTGTTTATGTCTCCATACATGTTTATGATGGTTTAAGTTATCTTGTTTATGCCTACAATGGTCTTTACTTGCACTATACAATCTAATAATTGTACCCAATTTGTTGTAACTTTTCAAATGTTTTATCTAGTTTGCTAGAAAGAGTATACGTTTACTACATCTAAATGTATGTTTATGAGGTTTTAAATTATATTTTTTATGACTCAAATGTATGTATTTGATGTTTAAAGCTACAATTCTTACGAACGCTAATATAGGTTTCTTACATTGACAATATACATCACAATTACAAAACAACATCTGAACAAAAATAGGGAATTTGTTAAAAAATATTATGTTCAAGCATCACTATAAACTTTCATGTAGCCCTTATAAATTAATATGCTCAAGAATCATTTAATAATATTTCATTTGTGTGGTTGATTGTTTTCAAGTGACAAATGGACCTAGAACTAGATCTTGACCTAAAAATAAAATGGAAATTACAAGGTTGTTTGCACATAAAAGATGAGTTTGATTTCCCCAAGATGAAGTAGCTTTGGAGATTGTCGTAAGTGCCCCAAGACCTATTGCACTAGTAGAGGTGGTTTCTACAACTCTATCTTGGAGATGGGAAATAGTCCAAGAACGTGAATGGTTAGCATAAAAGAGAGCTATGGAGGTAGATATTTTCATGGCTTGGTTAGTTTTCATAGGGATTTAAAGTAGTATTTATGCACCCCTAACTGAAAAAAAAAAAAGACCATAAAAGGAAGTTTAAGTGGACCACAACAGTAGTCAAGAGTTTTGATATGTTGAAGAAGAAAGTCATAGAAACCTATTTTAGCACTTATATATTTCTTTTTTTATCAATCAAAGGCCTAGGCCATATAAATTTTATTAATTTATTTTAAATTTACATTTTTTTAACATCTTTGTTCGTGAGGGCACTAATAGGAAAGAACAAAGAAAAGAAAACCTCTCATCTCGCTTGGGACTTAGATAGTCTGAAACATTATAATGGGTTAATAACCTTGAAGACAAGTGTCTTCAGTTACAGTATTGAAAATTAACAAATACAACTCCTTAGTTTATCTAGAGAATCAATCATGTCACTTATACATTTGTGGCTAGCTTTTATATTCAATGAATCCATATATGTGGATTACTTACATTATAGTAATACTACCATATACCTTACATTCCTACAATTATACACATGAAGCCACAACATCTGGCTTACTACATGTTTTCCATGCTTCTTTACACTTGAGATCATATCATCTAGCTTTAACATATTTTCTATTCAACTTTGGTTAGTACCCCATGTTTCCAATCACCACGATGGACATTACTCCTGCACACTTGGTCTTTTCATCCATTCTGGCAACAAATAGTACATAAATCATGAAAATTGCTTATCTCGTACCTGCATATCTCAATTAGACCATCTACCATTCTTATAATATTAAAAAATACTCAATAAATCTCAATGTAAGTGAAAACTTTTAGTACCCCACTTGTTTGGCCATGTAACCATGGGTGGCTTACTTAGCAATGACATCTGATTAACAATCTAATCCATCCAATACTCCTTTTATAATTAAGGAAACAAGAGCAGTATGAATACCTCATAAGCATTATAACCAAAATAGACTATATTTAATTAAAATTAAAATTTTGTTATTTTTCTAGCAACTTCATAATGTCCTTCTATATGTATATGCCAAATATGATTATGTTAAAGTATGGGTGCATTAATGCAAGACTCTCCTTCATTTATCTTAGGTAATGTAATCAGAAATTTATCCTAATGTTCAATCTGTTGAATCTCAACCACATCTTAAAAACAAAATACAAATGTCTCTAAGGCCTCAATGAGGCTGTTTATATATTTCTGCTAATGTAAATATGCATTTAGTTATTTATTTATTTATTTTTATTTTTTATTTTTTGTATATATATACAAGTCACTAAATACCAGCATGTTGTTAAGACAACAATTTGATAACCACGTCATAGAAAAGAGCATTGATTAGACCCAATAGGATCATGAGAAACTAGACGAGTTACTAAAACAAGTCGAGAGGTATCTTGCATGAATATACTACTAAGGGTGTTCATTTTTAAATGTATGAAATAAAATTTTGATACCAGCAGGTAAACGTTTAAATATAGAACATACCTTTGCAGAAAAGGTCACACCAATTTATCACAAAAAGTGCATATGCTTGAATTTCAAGATGAATTGGTAAAATTATATGATTATATTAATAGATAAGAATCCATAGTTAAAGAGTTTATAATGATAGTAAAAGAAAACTATAACCCACACCGGTATAAAATCCACGAGAGTCTAAACAACCCATATGTCTTATATCAAAAAAGGAAGTGTGTGGAACAATAAAGCTAGGAAAACCTAGAACAACGCTTCCTCCATGTATAAACTAAAGCCCTAAGGCCCCGTTTGTTTGCTGGAATTGGGGCAGAATTGGTGGCGGGACTTCCACTTTTTTAGCAAATCCGTTGTTTGGAACACATATTTGCAATTCGGGTTTCCTCACTCAAAATCTAGTTTTGGCCCTAAAATGGGCGGCACCATCTTCCCACCCAATAGATGAAATTCGAAATCAAATCCAAGTTTTGAAAAAATGTGAACCCCATTTAATAATTGTCTGGTCGGGTCCATTTCTCCATAGAAGATTTGTCCGCCATGGCCAAATACGAGGTTGTTGTTTTCAGTTGTGAATAGCAGAGAAAAGATATCAACGGTGAATGCGATATCAAGCTTATAATATAATTAGGTTTATGGATTATTGATACTGCATTAGCGTGGAAAGTAATAACTTCTGTGTAAAGCTTCGAATCTGGAACAACCCTGTGGTAATTCCTTTATTTCACTACTAGATCACAAACCTACCAGAAATCCCTTACCCCGTCTATTCCATATTTGCCATTTTTGTCATAAAATGGCAAGCTTAATGGATCTGCATAATGTCTTTCATTACAGAATGTGCACGGTTTTTTATCTCCCGACGGTCTTTTGGTGCATTCATTGCCTTTTTTCTAAGGTTTGAATACGATGAACATGGTCCTACAATGCACCATTGAACCGTGGATTATAAGCAACATCCAGTGATATTTCATTATTTGACTGAGAAGCCATACTGCCATCAGAGGACAATGAGCTCCCTCTACATATCCAGATCCATGGCCATTGAAAAGCGGAAAAGGGTTTCAACTAGAAGAGATTGCCAAAGGAGAATCGGGCAGGTGGAGGATCTGTTGCTGGAGATTTCACATAGGTGGAGGAGATCTCTTTGTCACCAGCGCACAGGTCCTGCCATAAACGCTATCACATGCATTTTCCACATCTTAATTTGATGCCTAGATGCCCCAAATTGAACAATGTGAATTGTGGAACCGAGGTCTTCCAATTCTAATTTCAAAACTGGCAACCAAACGTAGAAAACGGATTGCCTCAGTCATCTTCCAAGTCAATCAAACAATCCAAACTATATTCTGAATACACAAAACCGGAATTTCAAAACTTTATTTTGAGATAATCAGATTTTGAATCAAATTCCAATTCTGCAAACAAACGGGGCCTAACCTAGTTTGATACTTTTTCCTTTCATATCCTCCTAAGCTTTGTTTAGTCCAAGATTGTTTGTATCGTCCTGCTTTCTTTTCTGTCATTTATTACCACCATGCTTGCCTCTACAGTTGGTTCCTTCATCTGCATTGTCTATGTTGTCATCGTTATTGATAAAGGATGCATTTGCAATATCCAAATCCTCTTCATAACATGTGATGCCTTCATTCGAGAGATATTGCGCGAACAAGAAATAATTGTTTGGCCTTTTGATGTGAAAGAGCCACATGAGGAAATTCAAATTTTTTGATATTTTTAGGACTCTAGTATCGAACCTATCTCATTCTTCTACCCAAAGAATGGGATACCTTAGCACTGGCTCATTGCGCCACATAATCCTCTTGTAATGCCTTGGCTTAGGAATCATTAAGTCATCATCAATATTCATCAAAACTCTATCTAAATCCACTAGAATATCATTAATGAAGAGACTTTTGCATATACCTTTAACTATGTCCCTATCCCTCTCGAAATACATGGATAGAGCTAAAAACATAGAGGTTATGTCAGATTTTTCCCTAGTCATGTCTATGTTTGGGATATATTCCTCTCCAAACATCTTCATTAAAGCACCAACAACAAGTTCATGAGGAAATTTTAAGATACCTTGTAATCGATCCATCGTCACCACATTTGTAAGAATCATATGCCTCTTCTTCTCAGATAGCTTCACAAGGGTACCCATCCTAATTCAAGAGTCGTTTCAAGGAATGCTAGAGAGATGTGATGCATGAGTTCAATTTCCTAAACCTTCAAGGTGTGATATACAACTTCTACCAATCCATAAATACGCCCTAGAGCGATCCTTACAAAGGCGACGTGGCCATCTAATTATGTTATGTCGTCATCACTAAATGATGACTAGAAATGGTAATTCTCAAAGTACACAGTGTCCTACATTTCTCATATCAAAAGTTACGAAGAGGCCCTTCCGCCTTATTAGGAGGACATTCTTGAGTTTAGCACTTATATATTTCAACAAGGTATTTCAAGTAGATTGTGATGCTAGTTGTAGTGCTATAAGAGTTGTATTGAGTCAAGAAGGTAAACGCATTGCATATTTCAATGAAAAGTTAAATGATGCCAAAAACAATATTATGTCTAATCAAAGAGTTTTATGCCACAGTTTAGGTTTTAAAACAATGGAGGAAGCATTTATTGTCAAAAGAGATATTATATCAAGTTTTCACAATCTATAACTGTTGTATTGTTTGATTTATAAATTTGATAGTGTATTAGTTTTTGAATCAATGTTTTGAATCAGAGTTTGTGATCCATCTCCTAGCTCTCATCCTAATGATGGATCACAGAGTGTGATTTGAAACATTGATTCAAAAACTAATGTGTAATCAAATATGGAAATCAAGCAATACAAAAGAGATATTTTATACTATTCATCAAAATTTACAATATCTCAATAGGAAAGAAAAATTGAATCAAAGGCACTTGAAACAGGTTGATTTTTAACAAAGTTGATACTTTTGATTTGAAACACAAAAGTGGAAGGTCAGATATAGTTGTTGATGTCTTAAATAGAAATAAAAATGTGTTTATAGAGATGAAGGTACAAGTTGTTGGGTTTGATGAACTCAAAAGCTTGTACCCTAAATATCTAAACTTTGCAAAGGCTTGGAATTTGTTACTTTAGATGGGACAAAATGGCTGGATTTCTTAATCCAAAGTGGGATTTTATTCAAAGTAAGTTGTGCATTTTGAGGAGTTCTAGAGAGAGAACTTGATCAAGGAGAAGCATATTAGAGAGTTGACAAGACACTTTAGTTAAAGTAAGACCATTTCTCTTATTAGTGAGTATTATTAGTAGCCACAATTGCACTAGAATGTGAAGAAGTTTGTGCAAAGTTGCAAAGTATGCCAGATGGACAAAAAAGTAAGTGAGAATATTAGGCAATATTAGTCATTACATGTACCAAAGAGACTATGGGAAGATATCAACATGAATTTTGTTCTTTGTTTACTAAGGACACAAAGGGGACATGATTCAATATTTGTGGTGATTGAAAGATTTTTGAAGATGGAACCTTTCATTTTATGTCAAAAGACCAATGATGATGTTTAAATTGTTGAGTTGTTTTTAAGAGAAGTAGTTAGACTTCATGGTCTGCTATGGAGCATATATTTTAAGATAAAAATATCAAATTTGTTTGGCATTTCTATAGTACCTTAGGGAAGGAATCAAAGACTAATTTTGAATTTAAGTTTTACGTGCCATCTATAGATTGGTGGACAAATAGAGGTAGTGAATAGGGGTTTGAGAAACCTATTGAGATTATTAGTAAGAGAAAAGACCAAGAGATGGGATCAGATTTTGTCATAGGCAAAATTCACATATAATATTTTTGTTAATAGGAGTACCAATAAATATTTATTCCAAATTGTCTATGGGGATTGTTTGAGGAATGTTTCTTAGTTGAGGGGGCGAGGGGGGGATGATGGTGTGAATGCTAAGGACTTTGCAAACATCCTAAAGAACTTGTATGAAGAGGTAAGGGAGCATATTAATAAGATTTATACTCAATAAAAGGCAAAAACAACATAGAAGCATAATTTTATAGAATTCAAAGTTGGAGATAAAGTCGTGATTCACGTAAGAAAATAAAGATTTTCTATTGGAACAATAACGATTTGAAAATGAAAAAGATTGGAATAAGCAAGATTCTAAAGAGATGTGATTTAGGAAATGCCTATGAGGTGGAACTGTCAAACAAAGTTAACATTATACCAGTTTTTAACATTGTTGATTTGACAAAATATCATGAAGGAGACAATGATGTTAAATCATTAGAATAAATGTGGAATATATCACTAACTACTCTAGAGATGTAAGAGATAGAAAATATCTTGGATAGTCGTGTGAGTGAAAATACAAGAATGGGTAGTGTGAAAAATATTTGGTTTATTCAGAAAGAAGGTCTATTGAATATTCATCATGGTTGTCTAAGGGAGAGTTTAACCATCTTGGTTTACCTTAAACAACAAATATGTGACAAGTTCACTTATCAAATTATCTCAAGAATCTGATGTAGGAGCATCTTCGATGTAAGGGCAATCTTTCATCACCAAAAAATATTTTATTTTGGTTCTTATTAGATTTTGTGAATAACCACAAAGCTTATTCCATTAAAAAATCCTAAGAGTGGTTTAGAACTCTCAAATGTTCAAAAAGTGCTAAATTTAATAAGGCCTCTAAATTTAGTAAGTTTGAATATGAGCATGTAAGGACTCAAAAATTTCCCCAAAGCTCCATTTAATTGAATTTGGCATGTTTTGAGTGAGTTTTGAGCCAAGGTCAACTCTATGTGGAAAGATATTAAAGATTCAAGTTTTAAAAAATTTCAAAGTTTTCTTTAAAAATAGATTTTGAGGCTTCAAACAATGCTTTAGGGCCTCCAAGATAGAAAAAAATAGACAACTAAATTTTAAGGGTGTAGACCACCTTGGAATCTTCATCTTAGAAAAAGGGGGCTCAATCAAGTGTTACGATCAAAATGTATGGCTCTTGAAAGTTGAGTTACTTTTGTGCAGGAGTTGCAAATTTCAAAAAAATTAAACTTGCTAAGTAGTAAACCAATTGGATGATGGAGGCGCACGAGGTTGGAGGGCACTCAACATCCTCTCATTAGTTACCAGGAATGGGACTGCTTATGAGCCTTGCTGACACTTTTTTTTTTGTTATGTGAAAATTTCATATACTATTGGAAATCAAGTAGCATTATTCTTATTCATGTATGTGTTATTTCTTTATGTAACCTCCTAATGTAAAATATTGCAAAGAACAAAAGCACTAGTAAAATGCAATTGATGGGTCTTATAAAGGTTACTAGTAATCAAGAAAACCATATGAGATTAACAGAGATGCGTGTGTTCTTATTCATGTCTAGGTTTGTGGTAAATCTATGTAAAAACCATGAAAGGTGTATAAGAGCTTATTTGTTTGAATCAAGATCATGAGCCACAAGAGTGAGGGTCACTGCAACTGAAAATATTAAGTTTGAAACGAAGAGACTATGGACGTCATTGATATTGTAAACAAATGTATAGGAGAGTAGCTAACTTCAAAGATCTCCTGATTGTCAAACTTTTATGAAGTATGAACACTCAGTGATGGGTTCACCACAAGTGAGAGTGTAATAAGTTCTCAAATGTAGATGATGTACTTTCTTCCCATGTTCACACTAAGGAGAGGGTGTTAAGAATTACATAGATGTTTAACTTTTTGAAGGTGTCATAATATAAAATATGTAAGTTAATGTTAGGTTGTTGCGAAATAACTTACTCTTATAGTAAGTATATAAATGTATGTGAACATATAACGTGAGTGAGTTGTTAATATAACTCACATGGAGTTATAAATATATGAGTTAGCATAGGAAGAAGAGAATAAAGGTAGTTGAACCCACCTAGATTTAGAGTGAGAAGTTAGTGTTGTTATAAAAGTTATAACAATGCATATTATATATGTAATATAATTTTTCAATATGAGTGGAAAGGAAGCTAAATATTTTTTATTAATAAAATAATTATAAATATGAGTTAGCATAGGAAGGAGAGAACAAAGGTAGTTGAACAACCCGCCTAGATTTAATGTGAGAAGTTAGTGTTATAAAAGTTACACAAGGCATATTCTAAATGTTTTTTATTAATAAAATAATTATAAAATTTCTACTTGGACCTGTCCAAATTTCCAATATGAATCACCACCTTAAATGATAGATACATTAAATATATATGTTTTTTAATATTCTTGCAATTTGTATTGTTCTCACTTGTTTATTAAGTTTCTATTCTGCTCCATTCTTTGTACCATCCTATATCTCATTTTGAAACAATTTATAAGCCCTGTAACCATTGCAATATAAGAAAAAATGTGCAGAATAGTTACAACTGGAATAAACCCAAACTATATAAAACACCGAGTAACACAAAAATGGCCACAAAACATATGCCAAGTCAAAAACTTAAAAAGAATTTTATTGGGCCATTGCTAAGAGTTTACATTTTATAGTTATACTAATGGAAAGGATGATTTCAATAAAAAACTGAGCTTAATTAGTATCTACCAAAAACTCCATGCATAACCTGTAACATGAAATCGACATAGGACTATGGTCAACCAGTGAGTCTGAACTACCAACTGAACTAAAACTTTGTGATAAAATAACTAAATGCTGATCATTAAAGCATTACTTGAATTATAATTAATGATGTTAATGCTGATACAGAGATTGTATATTACAAGTTGTTGCCAAACAATATTGGACTTGCATATGATACAAAATCTGAGGCATTACAATTGTTTGGTGAAGGACATCAAAATGTATGTGTGTACGAGTATAGACCGCAATGTCAAAAAGCAGAATTGACGAGCCAATTCTTCAATTTGTCTTCATGTCAAAACCAGATGCGACTAACAATGTGCTCATTGTTCTTCCCATTCAAGCATGTCTCCCCAGATGCTGTCAGATTATGAGAGAAGAGATACCAAAGACACAAACTCTGCAGTCATTCGTCCTTTAGACCTTGTGTTGATAACAAAATGCTCTGGATATTTTCTGAGCAAAGCTAGAAGTCCAACCCAGGGTCTTCCTTTACTTTCAGAAGCAGGCCAGTCATCTGCTGTCAAAAACTTCCTTATCCTGCTCTGATGCCAAACGCCACTAAAATGTTCTAGAAGCTGTGACAAGCAATACATAATTATAAGTATAAAATTTAAATTGCATTAAAACATGGGCTTAACATACGCTTCTACACATGTTCCTACATCAGGTCAGTACCATCAATAAGCCTAATTTTTTTTAAAAAGAAATTTTAAATCAGCATGGTAAAATCAAGTGCTACACAAAATGAGAATTTTTGAAACGGTATGACAAAAAACTTATCTATAGTACATAGAACTCTCGCCAGCAATTTGAAACAAATAAGATCTGATGAGATCTGATGATGCTTCTGATGCATGGATTGAGAAATCTCGTAAAGAATCAAAATCAAATTGACAAACAAGCTGTCACTTTGGAATAAGACAACTTAGATGCACACTAATACTAATAGCATTCACGATTTTTTCTTAGTGTATAGATAAATATAGAATTAGAAATTGAAATGCTACTAGAACAAAGTAAAAATGAAAAGCATCATCCAACCTTTGGACCATCTACACCATGAGATCTATGCATTCATAATTACTCATCCAAACATGACAAAACTCCAAACTAAACGTAAACAAAAACAGTCCATACACCAGAAATCATGCTTATCCTTCATTATCAAACGCATTTTGAGTAGTTTCTCCGTTTATAATCTAAAGGCCTGATGGTTTCCCTCGGTACTGCTACCTCCACGAGAAACAAGAAATCTATGTTGAATATGTTGTCACTGATGTCAAAGGTTGATGATCAAGGTCGTATTAATCTCAGAGGATTACTAGAAATAATAGAAAATTTGGTTGATCTACTTGCTTGTCCTATTCAGTGGCCATGACAGATTGTATGCCACATCATCATTGAAAATTCCAAAAGTGTATTTGGCGTTGGATATTAAAAAGGGACGACTTTATTCTATGCCTAGATGATAACTATGCAAAAGAGGAGACATGTACTTATTGAGGGCCTGGTGTTATCATGCAAATATATGTGCCGAATGTTTTGTATAAGGTTGGCATTTATAATTCTTCAGCTGTGCGTTACTTATTTTGTGACTCGGTGGCTCTTATTTAAAAAGCTGAGTCGTGTGTTATTTATTTCTGGAGTTCGTAATGAAGTCGTGCGTGGCTAAAAATGGAGGCCGGACGTTTTCTTGCAGAAATAAAGTGGGAATAAGTCTTTTGTTCGTTTTAGTTTTGACTGAAATAAAAAATCAGAAAAGGAGCTTTGCGTATTTTGTGCAGACGATATTCATGTTGACCAGAGTAGCATTTTATCAAGCTTGAAAAGGAATCGAAAAATATAAGAGCCGTTTTTGGGTGAAAAGTCGAATATATCATTAAACTGTTGCAATCGGACTTAGTAGGTGATTTTTTAGCGCGAGGAAAGGAGTCTACAAAATAACTAAATGTATATGTTTGATTCTGTGATGTTGAGGAAAGCATGTCAAGGAGTTGATTATAAACGAATGAGTGATCTGTGTGAAGAAAGTTATTGATTGTGTAATTTTTCTGAAGGGTGGAGTTTCTCAGCTGAGTATATAGTATGGTCTGCTTTTCATATAGTTGGTGAGCTCTTGAGTGCAGGTATTATTGCTGTCAAACCTTTTCAGTGGGACTACATTTATAAGTTTATACTGTGGAGTGTTTTTGGGAGTTGTATGTGATCGAAGGTGCTGGGAGTGTGAAGGAGTAGGAAAACGACTAAGTATACCTTGCCAGGACCGGGCATAAAGTTGATAACGTGTGTAATTCCTATGTTAGATATGTTGTTTGAGTTGTGCATAATATTGGAGGATGTCAATGAATTTGAACAGATTGAAGATGTGTTTTCTGAAGAGGATATTATTCTGATTTTTGAGTTGTCTGAAGTTGGTGCTTCAGCTATTCGAAGTGGGAAGTGGGTGCTTCGAAGAGGGTTATCATTCTGATTTTTGAGTTTTGCCTGAAGTTGGTGCTTCAGCCATTCGAAATGGGAAGTGGGTGCTTCAAAGAGGGTTGGTGCTCTCTTATATTTCCTTGTATGAATGTACTTTATTTGTTTTGAAAATGTTTACTATTTGGCACTGACCATAGTGGCTACCATTGGGTGATCCACCTCTGCCAAAGGGGATAGTGACTCAGATGGTTTTGAGTCTTTGGATATTGATAGCCAAATAGTTTCATGATTGTCATATTTTGATGTTTAGCATTTCTGGATACATGTTTGAGAATTTTGGATATTAATAGATCATGGAAATTTTATATTTGATACTATTGTTATAATGCTTTATTGAGATTTATTATGCTGTTATACTACTGCTCTCATGATTTATTTACATATTGATATTGTTGTTATCAGTTATTGGCATCTCTCTTTTTCCCCTTCTCTCTCTAATATATTACTATTTTTGAAAAATCATATACATATATATGAATTTGTATACTGCCGTCCCCTAAAAATGGCCCTCTAAGAAACGTCCCGGCCATCCCTGTCCCCAAAACGCCATGGAACATAGGATTTTTCTTATGAACTAAAGCCAGCAGACATCAATGTCACAAGTATCATAGATGTCCGCATTAGCAAAAAGCTCCTTGTTATATTCAAACATAAAGCGTCAGGGAGATAACAGAGCTACATCGTATGTAATTTAGAAATATTAAAGTTCTAATTTAGCTTAAGATTGTTATGTTGAGTTTAAATAGAAGGGTAATTTTTTTATTATATTGGGCTATATGATTATCAGGTCCACCTAGGAAGGGCTCCATATTGGCCGTCCAGTAAATCTGAAATTGACATTGGCATGGATGCACTATGATTTTACAGAAATAGTCACACCACCCATTATACCCTGGTTAAATCTATCCGCACCCAGCGACACAAGACAAACATTTAAAATTGAATCAAATACCAGATCCATGAAAATTATGTTGATTTATAGGTCCACATAACAAACATTAACAACTCATTTATTCTGTAGTTTTTCCTTGTTCATACTTCCCCACCTTTCTGATGCCATTAGCTTTTAATTCTACTACAAGACTACTGCAGTTAAAGCATTATAGAGCCACCAAAACTACTTTTGAAGTCACTTCAGCATTTAAGCATTATGGACTTCCAGTGCATAAACCACATTGACCTATCCTAGGTTTAATATTGACAGAGATAAAACTGTCGCATTTATAAAATTTTGTCAGAAAAACTTTTTATCCTCAAATTGTCTATCGCCATCATCAAATCCATTGTGCTTTTTCAAACCATATTTTTCAGGTAACTTTGAGGATGTGTTTTGCTTTACAATGTACAAAAAAGGCTTTATCCAATTTCATTTACATGGGAAAAAAGGATTTACCTCAGAGTGAAGCTTTGCCATTGGCATCCATTCACCCGGCCCACAAAGATCAGAAAGCACAGTTGCTACAGCTGAAACGACATCTTTTTCTTCTGCCTGTATCTGCTGAGAACTATCAGTTTCATGATCCATTCTCCTCCGTGTATCCACCTTTTGATCTGAAAAATGATAAACTAATATTTAGAGAGTATACAAAGCAATAAGCTATAAAGAATCTCAGAGACATAACCACAAGGCCACAAGCAATAAGCCAAATCTATGGGAAACAAACATTCTATGGTTTAAACAAGATCTTAGCTTACATGTAAGGAAACAATTTAATGAGAGCACTTATCCAAATCACCCAGAATTGTAAATTAATTGCATATTATTGAAACAATCTTGTACGACAATTACAAAAAGTACATACCGACCTAAAAATGTACACAACAGACATGAACTGTATCTGAAGGTGGGCTTCATGGGAAACACTTATTTACACTGTAGTCTCTCAGTCAAGCCAGGCAGGAAAGGCAGTGTTAGCATGGCAAAAGACAGTTTTTAGCTTTCAGTAACAGGAGATCACTTCCCAAGTCCCAAACAAAAACTTGATTATAATTTGTTATGATGATTTCTCGAGGGTGCGAAGGTATTTAGTTTCTTATAATCACAATATGCTCAATATATGGGCAATGTTTTAGCTCAGTATATAAAATTAACATTTTAAATTTGTGTTGGTCCTGTCTTCTCTTGGCCTTGAATTTGTTGCAAATGAATAGCATTCAAATTCACCTCTGTATAATTACAGTTGAACATGCAATGCTGGCTGCAATGTCTACGTAAGAATGGACATGAGAGCCAGAGATCTCGTGACAGAAATAAATTTAGTTGTTTCCAAATGTTGCCTGGATGTTATCTGGTCCACTTTCATGTTTTGCATGTCATTTCTTTTAGTTGTACATACTTCAAATCTGATTGGAAGATTCTAGTATACTACAGATTCTCCATGCTTTATATAGAGAAGGTTAACAAATATATATTTGTGGGTGTACTCTTGATAGTGCTGGTTAAAGAAGTTGAAATATGTCTTTGGAAGTTTGTTGACATTATAACTTACTAGATACGTAATTGATGCAAGATATATATCACATTAGAGATTTCAATATCCAATAATCTAATGAGAGTCATGTTACCCTGGGTTTTTGGGATGGGGGGCAGGGAAATGGGTTTCTAGGACGGATTTTTTTCCCAGGGCATGGTGTTGGATATTTCTAATGCATGGGGTGGTGATTGATACACTAAATATGTTTAATCACTACGTTACTGAATGGGCATTCATACTGTTGCCATTTGTGGTTTGTCACTAATGTCAACATATGTTTCTATGAAGAGTACTAGTTCATTATGACAGTGTACGGACACCATACGGATGATTCAGAACATGCGAAGACAGATGAGAGAACAGGAAGATGTTGTGATCTTATATCCAAGATCGCATCATGTAAAGTTTCATATTGAACGAGTTACAGATGTTTTGGTGAGGACTGGTTCTTGGACAATGACAGCAAAAGCTGACAGAGTGAGTCTTTGTGTTTGTGGTATATCTTATAGATGATATGGAATAAGTGTATGCAAGCTTAGGAGATGAAAGACAAGGCACTGAAGGATGTTAATTGATCAGCGCAAGGTACGGAATGCTGGATGACGTCAGCTGTGGTGTGTGATCTGGAGAAGACTTATTTGGGAGCCGACTTCAGAGCTGTAGCGTGGATTTTGTTTTGGGAAATGTAAATTAAGGATGTCGGTCCTTAATTGTTGTAATAGAATCATTGTATACTTGTTTTAGGTACCGTGTGTATCTTAGCAAGAGTTTATGTATTTAGGAAAGCCTAATGGGCCGACCTGATCATGTAGAATGTAATAGGGTATATATGTAAGATCTTTTCTTTGGAAAAGATGTGGAAGTAATATATGTAATGTGAAAGGAATTAGAGGAGCTGCGAGCTTGTATTTGCTAGATGTAGAGCAGAGGATTACTGGTGGACTTCATTGGAACTGATCAAGCAAAGATAGTTGTTGTCGGACAGTTCAAAAGATTGTGTATTTCTTCATATACACTTGTTGCGAATAGTGAGTTCTGAAGGTGGATTTAACCTTCTTTAGGCAGTGAGCCCACCCTTCTTTCTTGACTACTGTCCTCTAACAAGGACTATGTACTGTAATGTTTCAATAAACTCCTAATAGGGCTAAATCTTCTAACAAGGATACTATACTCTCAATACATCATTTGTGGGTGCTAATTCCCACCGGGGTTTTTACCTTTAACAGGGTTTCCCCGTGACCAAAATATTGTGTTGTTGTGTTGGCGTTCATTGTGTTCATTAGATCAGATATTGCTGCTACTCAAAGTTTAAAGTTTAATAATCTTTCATACAACTGATTCACCCCCCCTCCCAGTTGTATTGTGGACTGTTATTCCTAACACAGGGCACGGTAGGGGCTGACAGTGGGGAAAGCTATACAAAAAATAGGGAATTTTTAAATAAGGAAATTTTAAATATTTGTATGAAAACATGGATGAAGCATGCTGATATACATTATAGAAGCTTAACATATAAGGTTTGTGTTAAATAATTTAAATTGAAAATTCACATGAGAGTGGAAGACAGACAAATTATCAAAACTCAAACATTGATTTTTTGGGACAGCCAGAGGACGGGTTTCTGAAAGTTTCCGAGTTACCGGGACGTCCCCATATCCGGGACAGGTCAAAATATGCCAGAAACACATCCCCGGATAACACTGAATGAGAGACATCTCTGAAGCCTTTGCATATGTCTCTGTCATGTTTCAATGTCATTAGCACTATAAATTTCTGACAAAAACAGGCAGCTGGTTCAGAACTGAAGACATTGGGTCAACTGCAGATAAGGTTCAGGGCCTCAGTTACACAGATTACAACCATGCTATGTTTCCCAATTCTTCCATTGCCAACCAGTACAAGATCCACAAGCTCCATTGCAGACTAGATATAAAGGTCCATTGTTCTCGCCATGACACTTCACTCCATTTCCTCCATTGCTCAAGCACTATACACACATTTCCAAATTCAGCAAGCCCTAGTAATCCTTGTCATTCTTGCACACATCAACATTTTCCCCTTTCACTCTAGGCATTACATGCCTATAAAACTTACCGTACAATTGCTTAAATATGAACAACAAAGGTTTGACTGAAGTAAGTTCCTTGATCTATTCTCCCAGTTTTTCTCCCCTATACATAATTAGACAGGTCATTCCCCATTGTTAAATGGTACATTTTCAAATTCTGTAAGCACCAAAGCTAGACCTTATTTTTGGTGACCTCCACAAGTTTTCAGGGTCATGAAAACATCGGACACTAGCATCTCCAAAAGGTCAGTAAAGTCCATCAGACACTAATGTTCCGAGGTCACTAGTGCCATTGCTGGACCCCAATGCCCAGCTGAGTTCACTAGCCCCTTGTTGGTCACAGCCATGCATGGGAGGTCACTACCATCTGCACATTTTACTGAGAGACCTGTAAACGTCCAGAAGTTCCTCAAGTCAACTTTTTAGCCTTCCACAACCAAACCTGCAATCCTCCAGATATGCTTTTGTCCAATCTTATTCTCCTTATTTTACAAGTTCTATTTTCATTTCAATTCTAAGTTCTAATCTTTTATTACACACTTAGCGTAAAAACCAAATATGCTCTATTTTTTATTATATTGGAAGGAAATCCTACTAGTTGAGTAGAGTAAGCACATTGAAAGTTAAAGTAAAACATAATTACTATTAGTTCAGCATTAGGTATAGTTTATTTTACACTCCAACTATATGCTCTTCTTTGTGGCAGTATCTACTGAATGATAAGACTATACACTTCAAATATACTAAGCCGGTGAGACCAACCAAAACAAAGGCATTCCAGTTTGTTTCTTGTAAACAATGTAGTCATGATTTTAAGTGTCTTTCTTTGATGTTGGCAGTGCACAGAGGCATAGCCTCATACACCCTTACAGGTGGAAATCCAATTTCACACAGAAGATGCAGAGCTAGGTAAGAGGGTTTTCTTTTGTTCACTGGTTGTCACAAAAAATGCATTTCCAACTTGTACAAAACCGTCTACACATGAAACCTGCAGACCAACATGACAATCAAGGGCAAACAAAAATAAAACTAAGCAGACAAAAAACAAAGATCAGGCAGCCAACTTGTGGTCTCTGAGAGACAGTTAAACACTCTAGCACTTGAAATACTACTTATTACACCAAGAGGCATTCTACAGTCCATATGGATGTAAAAACCTTTGTCAATTTATAGATGACCCGTTTAATTTGACAGGCATTCTATAAGTCACTAGCACTTGACGTTATTACATCGAGATGCGTTCTACAGTCACATATGGATGTAAAAACTTTTGTCAATTTATAGATGACCCATTTAATTTGACAGGCATTCTATAAGTCACTAGCACATGACATTACAAACAAGCAGCACAGCTGTAATTACTTTGTTTCTTCCATGAGCCACTTCTCCAGAAAAATTCTATACCTTTCCATGTACTAAAAATTACACCTGCACATTGCACCTCATTCACTTCAGCATTCCCGGATGACAGGCATTCTATAAGTCACTAGCACATGACATTACAAACAAGCAGCACAGCTGTAATTACTTTGTTTCTTCCATGAGCCACTTCTCCAGAAAAATTCTATACCTTTCCATGTACTAAAAACTACACCTGCACATTGCACCTCATTCACTTCAGCATTCCCGGAAGGCTATATAGAGTATCGGCAAATACAATTAATCTATCTAGTCATAATCCTAGACCTGTCTCCCTACCTACCTGCTAGAAAGTTCAAATAATATATTGCTCTGTGCATTTGTTTTGAGTTTTTCTTCCAATACAAGAAAGGAATTGAAGTCCCTTGAAGAGTTGTTCAGAGATTATGGAGTCAGGTAATTGACACTGCCCAAGATGACTGAAAGAAAGTGGATTCAGGATGACCAAAATACATTTGCAGTTGCCATTGTGTCTTAAGGTAATTTTATGAAGTACATATTTTTCTAAGAAAAGGGAAATTAGCCTTATCTACAATGATGGTTATGTGAGAAGTTGATTTAGTTAAAAAATGTGTTTATGAAATGGAGACGCTTGCCCTTGTTTTTACAATCTTAAACTGATGGTTAAACATAGGTAGTTGATTAGACCAGTTTTTAGAATCTTAAAACTGGAAAGAATAGAAGAAAAAAGATAATAGCATAGTGTCTGATACTATAAAGATTTCTGGTGAATGTGGGGAAGATATTAGGTGAATCTTGTTATTTAGCAAGAAAGGGTAAATTAGAATCATACATACATCGATGGGATATCCTGAGTATTTTGGTATGGTTGCATATGTATTTTTCTGTCATTGAAAAATTCAAGGGTTGAGATGATTTGTGTGTACAGATTGATTAGATTAATTTTACAAAACTGCAAGCAATGAATTGCTATCTTCAAAATAGAGAACAATTTTTCTTACCTAAAAATAGAAAGATGATGGACAACTTTTTGTAACAAGAAAATAGAGGAATTAATTTTATTCATACGTATGCTGATTGGATCTCTGGAGTACTTTTCTGTGTAGAAGTATGTGTTTCTTTGTCTGGGATGAAATGATTTGCATGTACAGTTTGATTAGACCAATATTTTGGCTCTAAACATTTCAAAGGCATCTTCAAAGGAGAGAACAATATTGTAATTTATAATCTTGTATATTTGGTGGATGTGAGAAGTTTTACATACATATTGAAATAGTTGAACAGTACTGATCTTTTACGTGTAACTGTTCTTCCTCACTATGTTTAGAAGTGCAAGAAAGAAACAAGTGTTTTTGAAGTATTTGACGTGGTAAGAATTGAGAATTTTGTTGAATGTGAGGAAGATATTCATGAATTGTATTAAGGACAGTATTTAAAGAATATGGTGGAAGCAAACTTGCAATTGTATGAGTATTATATTTTTTAGCGACCTTCAAAGGAATGGCAACAATGTGAAGATGGTGAAAGTAAACATTGAAAATATGGTAGACAAGTTTTAAAGATAGTGCAGTTTAAGTACAATAGGTATGTTAAACTATCACTATCATATTGTAATAGTTTAGTAATCATATTTGAAATGATAGACCCTATAAGCTTCAATTTTGGTTGATAAAATTTAATAAACATTTAGGACAATAATAACACAATCAATTAATTACCTTAAGGTTACATTCTTTTGTGAATATGCTAATTCTTCATGAATTTGGCATCACTTTATTAGCCCCTGTACAGTTGGAATGCATTAGTATATGCATAAGTTTTTCTCTATTTATCTCTCTCCGAGATAGGTTTCAATTGAAAACTAGTTGTGTTTCTTTCTAACAATATTTTAAAAACATTGTCAAAATCTAAATATATTGAGAAGAAAAAGTGTGAGTAATATATTTTTCTAATTAAGTAAATTTTGGGATACTTCGACTTAATTTTAATAAATGGTGTTATTTCCCTACCACATTTGTACGTTGTTGGGATGAGTAGAAGAAATTACTCATGTTTCAGTTGGCATGTGTATAGTTCCAACTAAAATAAATTGTTAATTTTTGTAGATGTTTAAACTATAGTTTGAAATTTTGTCTATTTTTTTTCAATTATAAAAATTTATTTTTCTTTTCCCATTCCTTATAACTGATAAATCTATAATTATTACTATGTTGTATGCACGCAATCTTATGAAGACCCTAACCATAACCCTAATTACTTCATATCTTTAAAACAATATCTCTCGGCATACTTACACAGATTTTTTAAAAATACAGGTATGCTATTCTAATAGAAGTCTGAATCCTAAGATGTTCACTTTGCCACTTGGTTTCCACCAGGAAGCATGTTACATTGTCTATCGTCACTATAATTTTATTACAATTTGTATTTTACAGCTTAAACAAAAAGTGCTGTCAATTTGCATCCCAAAATTTTGTTGTCAAGAGAAACATTTGATTTAGATATCATGTATTTTTATGAGTATTCAGGATAGGGTCTCATCATCCCATGAGACTCGGGACAGCATTTCTGCTGCCTCGGCTGTTGCACTAAAGCTGAAAAACATAAAAACAAGAAATTTGCAGCACTCGCAAAGATATTCTTCAGGATTTGACAAATTGTTTCTGTTGAATGGATGCTTCCATTTAGTGTAGACTTTTCCCACGTTATTTAGTGGTAATTTTGGTTGATGATTCCTATAAACGATACTATAGCTGAATATCTTATCTCCCTAGGAATCATTGTACCATGAACGTCTCCATCGAATTATTAATCAATTCCATCAAAATTGAACTTAAACTAATTCTTGGGTTTCATCATTGCCCTGTATTATTGTGGTCACTTTTCTTGAAGAGCATGATAAATTTTATTTTATATGATTAAAATTCACCTCAAACTTGCCCGCTGCTAGTTTAGGACCTTTGGTATAACATTATTCAAGCCATCAACATGAAGAGCATATACACAAAGGTTTGGACCAGGTCTGATGATTTCATGACTACGTCTCATTATGCCTGTAATTATTTCAAGCAGCCAATCCCAACCAACTGTTGTAAATGATATAGTTAGAATGCTGAAAGATACCGAACTCAAACTTGCAGATCTAACTTTAAATCTAAACATAACAGTTATACTAATACTCAGTGACCCTTAAAGAAATATAAATTTAGATCATAGAACTGTCATATTTATGCATTAAATTAAGGAATGACTAAATGGAACTTCAGAATTGTTTGGGAGACTACCCCTTCACCTACAGGAAACTGATATACAAATTAATAAGGAAGAGTCTAAATTTTCATACTGTTATTTGCCCTTCTAGGTGCGAAATCCGATTTGCAGATTATTGTGCCTTGTAAGTGGCGCAAACTCCTGACTGTAGTATCTTGCACTAATGGAGAGACAGGTGTGCAATCCCCTATGCTTTGACTGGTGTTCCACTAGCCCAGCTGCACAACCTGAGTGTAGGCTATGTTCTGGTTGAATGGGCCTCTTCAAGAGTGCTCAGGATATGTTGATATCCAGCCGACAACAATGAACTCAAACTTGTGAAATGATGTTTCCCTGTAGAATGTGAATTCTCAGAGCTGTTGAATAGGGTTTGTGTCCTATTAACAAATGACTTCTCGATTGGGCCTCCAAGAAAATGTGCATTTGAATTAGTGTCCACAAATGAATCCGTCCGCTTCATATTTAGGTATTGGCCAGAACAGGTCGGCCCAACAAGAATTAAAAATAATCATCGAAAATCAGTCGGCCTCCAAGATAAAATATTTAATGATATTTCTTTCTATAATGCAGGTCAGCCCTGAGGATACATAACAGATGTATAAACTTGAATCACAGATGTATAAACTGTTATGGTTGCCTGGGCTGTGCTGAGTTTTCGTGACCATTGGGATCCATATTCTTATGTTTTTAATAGTCCATAGTCATACATCTGGAAATGTAAAGTGACATTTTGAATTTTCAATTTAGCAAGGATGTAATCCAGATCTTTTGATGGTTTCACGTGCCCATTGTTGTGCTAAATATTTGTGCATATATGATGTCCTGTTACTTGGACTGTCAGATTTTCCAACATCAAGCTGGCATGAATTGGGTATATAACATAGGCACAGTTCTCCTGTCATTTACCAGGGTACTACAATCGGAAGAAAATAGCTAGAAATTGCAAGTGCAAAAGCATTCCAAGCTTCTCAATACAAAAACCTAATGAGTCACATGGTCGCCTCTCCTAAATTCAAACATTACAGGTCTGTGCAATTGTGGTTACTTACAAACTCACTTAAGTCCTGAAGATCAAAAACAATAGGGAAACTGATTGCAAACCCTATTTCATAAGAAACACGGTGATAACAAGATTCAAATGCACTAATGTAAAATGGCGGGACTGGCGAAAAAAAAATAAAATTTACTATCACCAAATAGACTCTGGAAAATTAACGTAAGCTCGAAGTAAAACATATGCTAAATCCAGGGAAAAAGACACTATAGACAGGCTCCCACAATCATCATCATCATTAATTGAATTTTTTTCTCGATCTGCTTCAAAACAAAACGTATGCGCATCGAAATTAAACTTCGACAAAACAGACTGCATAGATTTTGAACGAAGCTCCACGGAAATTCAAATTACACACGGAAAGCCAGAAAAATGAAAACCTAAAATTTGCCCTGATAATCATCATCATACTCATTAACGTGAAAAAAAATCTAGATCTGGTTCAAAATGAAAGTACGCCCACCACTATTTGACATCCAGTAAACAGACACTTAAATGAAAACCGAGACAGGGAAAGGAATTGAGAAAGGGAAAAACAAGGAAGAAAAACTCACCGTGCTGATACCCTCCAAATCCTTGCCTAATAGTCGCTCCACCGGGCATAGCATTGTAAGTAACAATTTCGTGATGCGAAGATGGCCAAACATTAGCAGACATCGGCCGCCCCATTTCCACATTATTATTGTTAATATTACCCCCCTGCCCCTTCCGACTCTTCTTGTGATTGTTCCCATCGTCATCACCAACTCCTTTAGGCCTCCCGGGCCTCTTCTTAGCCGCAGCCGTAGCACCGTGCGACGCAAAATTCCCGCCAGGAAACATTGCAGGAGGCTTAAGAAGATTTCGGCATGGCAACAGAAAATAAAACTTCTTGTCCCCCATTTGCAACTGATCCTGCGAATCCAGCTTCACAGGAGGATGTCCAGGCAAGTAAAGCACTCCTTCCACAACACACCCGTTTTTCCCCAAAACCTCGAGCGCAAATCTCCGCCGATCGAAATCATAGAAAATTCTCGCGTGCTGACGAGAAATATTCATTCCGCCCCCGAGGCTAGCCAAATCCACATCAACTGACGATTTCTTGCTGTTCCGTCCCAGAGTGATGGAATACGTCTGCATATAATACTCAAAATCCTCCCCCTGTAACTTCGCAAACCCTGCTTCCAGGTCCGCCATGATTTCCTCCCCTCAGAGATCAGAAAACTCCCGTCAAGAACACAGACAACCCTATACAATTTGCAGTAGCAAATACCCGTATGAATGCCAAGAACAGAAGGGCGAAAATTTCATGGGTAGTCTCAATTTGCGCCGAGGAAGGTTCGAGTAGGTCAGACGATTGCAAAAAATAAATTTTATGGTCATTGTGCAGTGCTCGATTTGGTTAAAATTAGTAAAACAAGTAATAAAAAAGAAAAACATATAAATAAATGATTCTTTTATCGAATTTGATTGAAAAATCGCCTAGCTGAAGATTTGCCTTAGATTCTTCTTCCAAGACATTGTTTTTAAAAAAGAATTCCAGACTGGAAAAATTAAAAACCCATTTTTAAGAAAATTGATTCGTGCTAAAGTATGATTTATATGATGCAAATCATTCAACTCAGAAGGCTAGTTTTCTAGCAGAGAACGAGCCGTCCGAAAGTCATAAATTCTCAGCCGTATTTCTTGTTTTTAAATTTTTGTTTTTCCTTCGGGGATTTCTTTTCACAAGTGAGTACTTTTATACTTTAAAAAGGAATATTGCCACGAAGAGAATCTTTAGAGACTCGGCAAATTCTTTTGCTTTTTAACAGTTTTTCGGGGGTCGGATTCGTTTGGTTTTTTCTACCATGGAATTTTCTATTTCGTTTGCTCTACAATTTATTTTTTTGACGTCCAAAATTGGTGCAAGAAAATTTTGAACAAAAAAAGGTTTAGTTTGATGATCCATCCTTCTTCCTAACTTTCAGCGTTCTTTCCCTGTCAAACTTCCAAAGAAATAAGGTGTTGGTCTTAATGTAAGGAGTGAATGTATAGTACTAAGTGTTAGGATAAATTAGGGATGAGTAGATAGTGAATACATGAGAAGAAGAGGAATGAAGGTGGAATGCAAAAGATAGGGATCAACTCATGAAAACTTAGCATAAGAATCTAGCACTTTTTTATATTTTATTGCATTAAGACATTCTATGTCACGGTGTGCACAAATCTAAATGGGAAATGGCATTGTTTGATAATCTCACCATCACATTTTGTCACTTTTAATGTGCATGTGAATGTTATCATGAACAAGCATTTTAAAGTATATAGACATTTTGACCTTATATGAAAGGTAAACATTCAGATATTCATAAAAGGGTATTAATTTGTATAAAGTAACATATAATTCTTAAATTCTCCTAAGTATAAATGCTCCGTTAAAGCTATAAAATAACAAAAAAAATCAATGAGTAGCATCTACCACATGATAAATAAAAAAGAAAAAACACAACATAAAAGTTGTTATAACTACTTGAAAAAATGAAAAGAGAAGGTATAGAGAATTATGTTTATTTGAAAAGCGGTGTTTAAAAATATGTGTGATACAAAATATGCAATAAGAGTTCATGTAATGTGTTCATGTGATAAAAATACATGTGGTGTGGAAATGCAATCAAACCTCTACATAATATAACATTGGATAAAAAATTATGCAATGCAACCATGTAATATGAAAATACTTTGCATGATGTCATAAATCTCAACGCAATGTGGGCATGTCTTTTCAAAATGGTATTTAACTCTATTTGAATACAATAATGAGTCTTTATCTAGCACAAGATGTCATTTAAAATCTTAGCTATGTATTGTCTTTGATTTTGGCTTGGCAAAATCATAGGGCAACCCCTACGAATTTTTGTCCAACTCGTAGCCTATGTCCTCTAAGGAACATTTTTTGAGATGCAATTAACGTATCCTTAAGTGTTTTGATCATCAAGTTGTTTGATGTCAAAGGTCTAAGTTCTTGATTTTAATTTCAATAATTTTTCAAAGTTGGTTTTTTAAGGTTTCTTGCAATTTCGTGTTTTATACTCTCCATTGCAAATAAGCTTGCATTATTATTTGTAATAATTGCCTCAAGTTTTGCATTGTACTTACAATTCAATTCTTAAGTCCTGAATTGCAAAGTGTGGGCATATAGGCACTTGAGGCAACATTTCAAAAATACCCTTTACTCTTTGCAGTCAAAACTCTAAGTCTACACTGCAATGAAAATACATATTATTGTCTTTTGTAGTCAGAACTTTAAGTCCCAACTGCAAACATAGTCCCATTTGCATTTGTACTTGTATTCGGTCCTTTAAGTCTTGACTACAGTTCATTTTCATACTACCTTTTGCAGTTGGAACTTTAAGTCCTAACTACAATGAAAACACATATCCCTCCTCTTGCAATCAAAACTTTTAGTCTTGATTGTAAGGGTTTTCTCCTTGTATACTTGCAATCAAAACTTTAAGTCTTGACTAAGATTTGTATTGCGTTATTTCACTTTTAGTCAAAACTTGTAGTCCCGACTACAGTTTATTTTTATATTGCATTTTGCAGTTGGAACTTTTAGTCCCAATTGCACCATAGTTTTTACACTTTTCACATGTAGTCAAAACTTTATGTTCTGACTACAAAATGAGTTCCCCTTTTTTATACATACTTGTAATTAAAACTTGGACCTGGTTACAATAATGAACCTTTGCATCTCTTTTCCACTTTTTCGTATCTTTTTAGGATTTTTCTTCATTGTATTGTAGATTGTGTCAAGTTTTTGTCCAACTTTGGAAACCCTCAATATTCATCATTGTAGCTCCATTTTAGATGTTCTCATCCACGTAGTAGGATGTGAAGACTCCAAGCACATGGTACCATGGAGCTACACGAGTACCTCATTGATGGAGGATGATGTAATTGAAATTTGTGTCTTCAGCCACTTAGTTTGTTTTTCATCATGCATTATGCAATTGTTTCTTGACATATCACATGTAAAATGGAAAGTTATAATTACATGAGATCACATTATAAGTTGAAATAGATTAGGATTGTAATGTTGAATAAGTCAAGAGTTAGTTCAGATTCTCCCAAATTTTTCTCATAGCCTCTCTTCTATAGATATGAGAGAGCTCATTGTAAATATCGTATCTTTTTCAATCCAACAAAACTCTGACAGTTTTTGTGAACTCTAAAACTTTGATTTTTGATGTAGATAAAATTGCAATAAATGCAAGTTATTTTCAATCTTTATGTTGGAACAAGTTGTGATGTGACATCATTATCTGAAGTTGATTGTGAGTTTTGTGGTATTATCTAAAAAGGATTTAAACCTAATCTTACAAACTTTGAGCTACTTATTGTGTTTAAATCTATTGTTCTTCAATCAAGCTAAGAAATAATGTGTGGTCCTTGTGCTACTTTTATCTTCTGTGTTTGTGTGTTTAAGTGTAGTATATGTTGTAGTCTTTGAGATACACATAGATTCCATTTCATTTTTTTCTGAAGCTTTGTAAGAAGCCATGGAAAGTCTATTGTAAGAAAGGGTCATTTTTCCTAAAAGAAGAAGATAAGATGAAAGAAGAACGCCTATTTTGAAGAAAGAAAATATGGTGAATGTAACACCCTATTGATTAGCTTAGTGTACATAATCCTATATTCTAGCTCTAGGTTTTAGTTGTTTTCAATAGCAATAAACAAGGGGAGCCTTCCTTCATAGGTAGGAGAGTTGTGTCTCATGTGTTGTGGTTGAAACTATTGTTTTTCAATTGATTCAATTTCAAAATATTTAGCCAACACTATGAAAGTAATATTAAAAAATGTATGCCTACATCCAATTAATTGCATATAATAGATACAAAACATTGGAAGAGAGAGAAAAAGAGACATGACCAAGATAAAAAGATAAAAGTGATAAAGAAATTAAATAATTTTTAAAAAAATCATTAAACACATATAGCATAGGGAAGGGAAAATGTCCCCATGGTTATCCCCAAAATGAGAATTTCAACATCTCACCACTATTATATTGCCCCCTTAATCTTCAATTCCCCTAATTTAATTGAGTTTGTTTCCATTTATGGATAATACCCATAATTTGACACCATATAGGGAAACCTTAAATTTTCATTCTCCTACCACCTATTAAAAAGGAAATAACTTAAATTTTAGGTTTTCCCACCTTATAAGTTTTCATCTTCAAATTCCCTAAGCAATCTCCTTAAAACAAATCAAATTTTCCTCATTTTATATAAAAAAGGTAAATTTTAAGTTGCTTATGTAGTTTTTGCTATCTCTACAAATAGACTAGGGTTTTTCTACAACAATGGGTTATAAACTTGAGACACGCAAAAAAATCTAAGAGGGGTCAAAAAATGTTTGCAACCACCTTCAAACAAAGGTTCTCTAGTTGTATTTGTTCGAAGGTGATATACATGTCACCTTCAAATGAAGTTAAAAAACAAAATATATTTTATTGAATAAAATAATCCCTTTACCTAAGAGCCACCTTCGTGTGAAGGTATTATTTTTTAATTTTTTTGAAGAAGATTGAAAGAAAAAGTGACAACTATTTTGTCATTTTGAGCTACAATTTTAAGGTCAACCAGTAGACAAGTGAAAGCAATGAAAGTGAAGAAGAATGCTACTATTAAAGCAACCTTGGGTCATGCGATGCTCGACCAATGCCTTCATGCAAATGCTAAGTGTCCATCTAGGTTACTTTTATTTTTTTATTTCATGTGTTTTCAAACCCTAGTTTGATGCTTTGGTTTGAGAATATATTTTGGTTCTTGTTCAAATATTAGCGATTAATTTGGTAGATTCTCTGTTTCATATTGTATTATTGATTCTCTATGATGATGTTATAATTTTTTAATGCCCTAGGGTGAATCTTGGATGGTTTTAAATGAATTAGGGTTTATCCTCAAATATGTACATCTTAGCACACATCACATCTTACCTTTGTGCTTTCTTTAATAATACAATAAGTTAGTTGATATCATTGGTCAAATATATTATGTTGTTGATTTATGGATAATTATACGTGCATGGTACTATTTCTAAAATTCACAAAAATGAAATAGAAATGATGATGAATTAATATATATTGCACATTTATTTTTTGGTATAGCTTAATGGACTAGAAATTGAGTGCAAGAACATTGTGAAGATGAAAACATGACTGAGTTAGAGATGCCTCACAATGATTAGCATGATGGAGACCTGGTGCACAAAATCAAATCTTGCTTGATGGAATAAAATTGTTGAATTGGTCTTTCTTTTTGAGATAATTGTATATGTAATGTGGGGTAATACACACACACACACACACACACACACATATTGTAATAGATAAAAAGTGCGTTCACCAAAATGTAATGTATAAAAAAGGAGATCAAGGTGTAATGTATGGTATATATAGGATTGGGGAAGGTAAGATCTTCTTCTTAACCCCAAATTCCCAAAGGAAAGATCTAAATTGATTAACCACAAGAGAATGGTCAATGCCTATATGAATCAATCAATGAAGAATATGAAGAAAGGAGAAAACCTTATATTCTGTTATGGAAGGAAGTATTGAAAATCTTAATTGAATTGAAGATAAATACTAACCTCAAAGTATGACAAATCTAGAAAATGTTGTTTTCCAATGTCTGTACTCAGTTTTAGGAAATTCTACAATATGATCTGGCTTGGAAACACAGAGATAGAGAAAACCTAGAAACCTTTTTGCTTTTCTAAGAAAGGTCAACCTTGACCCCTTTATGTCGACCTTAACCTGCGCTACTCCGATGAAAATTATGTTTGCGGATCCTGAAAGTTTGTCGAAAAGGGTGTCCAGATCTACACTATAATTTGTTGTCCCATACCTGTTCCTACAAGAAAAATGGTTTTGTTTTTTGGGGGGTGAGGGGTTTGCCTTGGTCAAACCCCAATTTAGGAATTAACCTTGAAATTGAATTAAAATTGTAGTAATAAACAAAGTAAATGAAACAATTCACCTTGTCTAGGTTGAAACCCTTATGGAGGATTCGAATCCTTGAATCTACAAGTATGGATGCTCCAAATGAATGTAGAATTGGATGTAGGATGTCTCAAATCAATTTTCTTTAGATCTTCAACACCAATCTTGAATGGATCTTGGAATAGGAAGAAGCTTGAATGGATGTGGATGGAGAAATCTTCAACAAGAGGGCTCCATAGAGATTGAATCCTTCAATGGCTACCAATGGATCTCCTTGATGAATTGGATCTTGAATGCTTGAATGCTTGAAGATGAATGAATGCTTGAATGCTTTCCTTCTCCTTCTTGTTTTCTTCTTGATTTCTTGATTTCGCTTGCTTGAGTGCTTGAGAGATTATGAAAGGATGGAAAGATGGATAAAATGAGAGGAGGCTTCCTTTTATACTAGTCTAGGGCACAAACTTCTAGAGAGGCCTACATAGGAGAATTAAATTCCCATTTAAGTCTTAACCCCTAGAAATGGACCTAAATTAAATATAATTTAAGATTTTACCATTTTGAAGCCCGGGACAACTAACCCGGAAGCAGGAAATAAATCTTTCTGAAACCCAACATCCAAAAACTTTGGGATCTTGAAATTTGGACCCTAGGTCAGGGTCGAGGTTGACCTTGACCTAAAAGGTTGACCTTGATCCAGAGGTCAAGAATCTCAGAGTTACAATTCAGGATGCCAGAATTATGCAGAAAATAAGTGGAAAATGGGGCAGAACATGGGAAAAACCCAGATCCAAGTCAAAGACCCATTCAAGGTGTTTGACATGACCCCAAACCACTTACTCGGAGGGCTAAACCAGTCCTAAATGGAAGTGCTTCCATTTTTTGATGCTACATTTAGCCCCCACTTTAGAAAGAGTATGGACTCGATGCAAACTCTTAGTAAAGGAGATCATAAAGAAAAAGACAATCTTATTGAAATCAAAGGGACAAAGGAATCCTTAAGCCCTTAGGGACTCAAGTCCTCATCAACTCCAAGATTAAAATAAGAGAGACATCTCTAGAGAAAGAGAGAAGAGGGTGTGATTACCTCGCCCAATGATAACTTATGTCCCATTGTGAACCACACAAGGAAACAATGCAACTGGAAAGATGGAGTTGAACCGCCTAGTGAATGTGGCTACTCACTAGTCAACCCATCAAGGATTCACTCCTAGGAATATTCTATTCCAAAAGAGAAAAACCAAAACAAAAGAGATCCAATCTTAAGGACACCTTTGACCTTAAGGGATCAAAACTTGAAAATCAAAACTGGAGGGATCAAGAGATCCTATAAGATAAAAATCCATGCTTTAAGGATTAATCGCTAATTCATAAAGGGAGAAAAGAGCCTTGAAATATATATATATATATATATTGAAAGTGCATGTGTGAAAAAAGTGAGCAGAGTGTATGCCCCCATGTTAAAGTCATTGCTAACACTTTAACAGGAGCAATGGCTTGAACAGAAACATAAACAACTCCATTGATTACGTTTCCACTACGAGATGCCCCCAATCGAAGACAAATCAAGGGAAATATCACATAAACATACAAAGAACACAAAAGGGATGTACCTATCGTGGGGTCAATATGATCATAAGATAATATTTATATATGATATTATTGCAAATGAATTGACATCAATCCCCAAAGAAAGTAGAACTACAATCATAATGGAGGAAAGAAAACATAAGAGTTACGAAGAAGAGTCTTTTTGGACCACAACATGGAGACCAAAAAGAATCAGTGCTACCAAGTCACAAATCCAAGTGGACTACAAAAGGAAAGCATTTATGAACAATAGCACAAGTACAACATAACATGAAAACAACATATAGAATAATAGAGATACATATAGAGGAATAGTACAACAGGTTTGATTCCTTTATCACCTTGCACCAACAAAGTAACAAGGGTTGTATAAAAGAATTTAACAAACATTTAGCAAACACATTAGGAGAGAAGCAAAATACAACAGACAAACACACAAAAAGCTACCATGAAGGACAAGCCAATCAAGTGTGTCACCTACTCTCCCTATCTCATTCTATATCATTTCAGGAAGGTGGGAAACTCACAAGAGGGACTATGTCCAATGCAGTAGGAATAATAGCCAGTTCCAAAAAAGGATCCTCTTGAGAATCATAATGTTCGATACTAGGTGTAATTATCAATTGTGCTAAAAGTATATTAGGTAAATCAATAGCAATGTCAATAGTCTCATATTCATCATTAACATCACTAGTATCATCAAGAGTATCTTCTTCATCAAGATTAATTGAAATAGAATCTAACATATGAATAGAATCATCATAATCATTCATTTTAACATCATTATTAACATTAAATTCTTCTAACACATTAGGCACAAACTGGTCAAAAGAAAGTAAAGAACTTTGAAGAACAAAGGCACAAGCTTTAGCTTGAGCTTGACGCTTCTTACGACATTCATTAGTAGATTGGTTACGTTTTGTCTTGTTTGAAATATGTTGAGAACTAGGAGGGACAACCATAGGTTCCTTCACAGGTTCTATAGGAGGATCAGTAGGATTCTCAATAGGCTGAAAAGCAACACTAGAAGCTTGATTAACAGAACTAGAAGCCATAGATAAAGGAGGTATGGAAGGCGTAGGCAAAAGACCATAGTTAAGATCCATCTGAGGCATACTTAAATCAAGAATCTTGTGATGTTTATAGGCTTGATATGAGCAAAAAAGGTTATCAAGTCGAGAAGGACATGTATTAGGTAATGAAGGCCAAAATAAGTCAAGGGTAGCACAATCCCTAGGCCTAGAAGGTTGATATAAACTATGATTAATCATCTTCACTTCTTCATCATGAATGAATTTAAGACACTTATGGATAGGAGAAGAAATGACATGCATGGCATTCAACCAAGGCAAACCAAACTTAACTTGAAACTTATCAGAAGTAGGAACAACAACAAAGGTAGTGTCCACAACTTTACCACAAAGTTCAATAGGAAAGTTAATAGAACCAAATGATGGATAAAGAATACCATTACAAGTTTGAATCCATACATCTGATGTATCATAAGAATCACGTTGTAAGTTCTTCATAAAAAGATTTTCTTCAGTAATAACATTGACTAAGGATGTAGGATCAACAAGACAACCACATGTAGGTATATTAGAAATCCTAACATAAATGTAGAGGGGACCATCAGGAGCTTTAATAGTCTCAGAATCATCGAAGTTAATCAAGAGTTCCCTAGGTCTTTTATTCTTAGGTTATTTTTGAGGTTTAGGTTGAGGTTGAGGTTTAGGCTTAGGTTGAGTTGGAACTTGAAGTTGAGTTTGAGATTGACGCTAGGGTGGAGATATAGATTGAGACAAAATAGCATGCTCCACATGGTTAACAATGTGATTAAGATCATCCATCTTTGAATCATAAACAATATCCATGGAAGATGGCTGAACAATGGTATTAGTATCATGTGTAGGCAAAGGATTCATGTAGATTTGGAGATTCTGATTAGGAGGAGAGACATATTTATTCCCACTACCATTAAAATTATCAACAGATAAAGCATTAGAATCAATTAAGTCTTGAACCTTATGTTTTAAAGAATAACACTTCTCAATATCATGGCCATTTTGACGATGGTATTGACAAAAGGCTTTGGAATCAAAGGATTTGGATGCCACCATAGCAAGTAAAAGAGGTTGAATAGGAGGTAAAGTAATCATATTAGCAGTCAACAATTTACTCATAATAGAATGCAAAGATTCAGAAAGAGGAGTAAACATATGATTCAGATGAAAAGCAGTGGATGCAGAAGTGGCATTGTTGGGTGTAATAGCAACTTGATCAACAATTGCATTTGCTTGCTTATTTATCTTGACATAGTTGTTAGGTTTTTGAAACTTGTTGGTATTAGGAGTAACATCACTCTTATCAACTAGAACAAGAGCCATTGGAGTGTTGCTCTCAAATTGACTCACTTGTAATTGATAATGATTAAGTGTTGTACAAAGTTGTTGAAAAGAGGTAAATTCAGTAAGCACAATCTTATCTCTAATATCCTTTTGTAAATTTGAAATAAACATACGTTGAATATAAATATCAAGAACATGATAAGAAATTTGAGCATACAAATGCTTAAATCTACCAATAAATTCAGTCAATTTTTCTTTAGAATTTTGTTTACAATGCATCAAATCAGTTAAGGACACTTGCGAACCAATGTTATTTTGAAATTTTTGGATAAAGGCATTAGCAAGTTTTGGAAAAGAGTCAATAGAATAAGGAGGCAAGGAACAATACCATTGCAAGGCCTTATCATGAAAAGTTCTAGCAAAAAACTAGGCTAAAATCCTATGGTCATGAGCATAGTCACTACAAAGGATTTGGAATGTTTTAACATGAGTAACAGGGTCTCGCTTACCATTGTAATTCTCAAGATGAGGTATATCGGCTTGCTGAGGAACAAGAGCATGAATAATGTCTAGGGATAAAGGACTGTGCATGTCACATGTAGGAATGCTAAACTTGGATTGAGTTAAAGACACAAGTTGTTGTTGTAAAGAGGACACATTTTGAGCCAAACTAATGATTGTGGAATCATTAGATGAAGTAGGAGGCATAGAAACATTAGAAATGCTAGGTAAAGTGTATGAAGTGGTGGGAATGGAAGACACAACCAGGGGAACACTTGGAACCACCATTAGAAGAGGATTGGAATAAGTAAAAAGGAACATTATGATAAGAAGGTTTTGAAGTAGGTAGGGACACGGGTGGAACACTCATAGGAAGAGAGGGAACCGACGTAGTCACTAAAGGAGGAGTATAAGTAGGAATGCTAGGTAAAGGAATGGAAGAAGGTTCCACACTAGTGACAAGAGGAGTGAATCCTAAATCTTGAGCTTCATGAGCTAAAGGTTTAACATTTGAATGCACAAGATGATTAATACCACACAAGAGATTAACACCTTGATCATTGTCACAAAGAACTTTCTTAAGATCATATATAGCTTGAATAGAATCTTGATTATGGTTCTCTTGAGTAAGCCAATTTCCCATTTTATCAAGTTCAGTTGAAAGTTTTTGGACTTGTTTAGGAGGAACTCTTAAAGCATCATCCTCATCATGAGATGAGTGAGAAGAGTTATGCTCCATAGTAGGATTGGAATCATGATTAATCAAATTATCATCCAGGATCCTAAGGATAGGAGAGGAGGACTCAGGATCAAAGAAATCCATAAGTCTACGACTTCCTCTAGCTAGAATATTATAAGTAGGACTAGAGATAGTAAAGCTCATATACCAATGAAATGCAAATGAACTAAACTAGGAAAACACAAAGCATCAACAAATAAATGTTTTTTATATTCTTACTTTATATGAAATGTAAATGCAAACACATAAAAGAAGGCTAATACATGCAAGATCTAACACCATAAAAGAAAGAGTTGTCTATCGTGGGTTCACCAAAATGTAATAGATAAAAAGTGTGTTCACCAAAATGTAATGTATAAAAAGGGAGATCAAGGTGTAATGTACGGTATATATAGATTTGGGGAAGGTAAGATCTTCTTAACCCCAAATTCCCAAAGGAAAGATCTAAATTGATTAACCACAAGAGAATGGTCAATGCCTGTATGAATCAATTGATGAAGAATGTGAAGAAAGGAGAAAACCTTATATTTCGTTATGGAAGGAAGTATTGAAAATCTTAATTAAATTGAAGACAAATACTAACCTCAAAGTATGACATATCTAGAAATCACTCTTTTCTGGTGTCTGTACTCAATTTTGGGAAATTCTACAACCTGATCTGGCTTGGAAACACAGAGACAAAGAAAACCCATAAACATTTTTCTTTTCTAAGAAAGGTCGACCTTGACCTGGGCTACTTTGACAGAAATGCTGCTCGCGGATCCCAAAAATTTTCCAAAAAGGGTGTCTAGATCTGCACTTTAATTTGATGTCTTGTACCTGTTCCTGCAAGAAAAGTGGTTTTGTTTGTTGGGGGGTGAGTATTTTTCCTTGGTCAAACCCCAATTTAGGAATTAACCTTGAAATTGAATATAAATTGCAGTAATAAACAAAGTAAATGAAATAATTCACCTTGTCTAGGTTGAAACCCTTATGGAGGATTCAAATCCTTGAATCCACAAGTATGGATGCTCCAAATGAATGTAGAATTGGATGTAGGATGTCTCAAATCAATTGTCTTTAGATCTTTAACACCAATCTTGAATGGATCTTGGAATAGGAAGAAGCTTGAATCGATGTGGATGGAGAAATCTTCAACAAGAGGGCTCCATAGAGATTGAATCCTTCAATGGCTACCAATGGATCTCCTTGATGAATTGGATCTTGAATTCTTGAATGCTTTCCTTCTCCTTCTTTATTTCTTCTTGATTGCTTGATTTCTCTTGCTTGAGTGCTTCAAAGATTATGAAAGGATGGAAAGATGGATAAAATGAGAGGAGGAGGCTTCCTTTTATACTAGTCTAGGGCACAAACTTCTAGAGAGGCTTACATATGAGAATTAAATTCCCATTTAAGCCTTAACCCCTAGAAATGGACCTAAATTAAATATAATTTAAGAGTTTATCGTTTCGAAGCCCAAAACAGCCGACTTGGAAGCGGGAAATAAATCATTCCGAAACCCGACATCTGAAAACTTTGGGATCTTGAAATTTGGACCCTGGGTCAAGGTCAAGGTCGACCTTGACACCTCACCCTTGACCCTAAGGTCTAGAATCTCAGAGTTACAATTCAGGATGCCAGAATTATGTAGAAAAGAAGTGAAAAATGGGGTAGAATAGGGGAAAAAGCCAGATCCAAGTCAAAGACCCATTCAAGACATTTGACATGACCCCAAACCACTTACTCAGAGGGCTAAACCAGTCCTGAATGGAAGTGCTTCCATTTTCTGACACTACATACACACACACACACACACACACACACACACATACATATACAAATATATATCATATATACATAAATATCTACATATAAATATGAACATATATGTACACACACACACACACACATATATATATATATATATACACACACATACATATGTATACATATATGTGTATACACATATACATATGTATACATATACGTGTATACACATATACAAATATATACACAGATATAAGATATACATATAGATATATACATAAATATATAGATATAGATGTGTGAGTGTGTGTATACACACACACATATGTAAGTGCATATGTATACTCTCTCTCTCTCTCTCTCACTCACACACACACACACACATGTAGCATCTTATAATTGCATCACTATGCAATTAATCATTTAGCTAGGCCCTATTTTAGCATTTATGAGCTCCCATATTAATTTTTTCTACTCTAGCCCTGGTTCTACTTTCCATTCCAATATCCCCTCATCAATTAGGACTCATGCTTCAAAATTTGAGGCATATCAGTGGGACTAGGCTGGCCTAATTGGTCTATTACCCTATGGTTACTCCAAAATTTGAATGATGTAATGATCTTGATGGTTGAGTAGAAAATTCAAACTCTCATTGGCTTTCTTTGAGTGTTGAGCTCCAAAATATTTGTGAGGGATATATAAGCAACCTACCTCTCCATATTTGGGTATCAAGGGATCACAACATAACCACAATTTGAATTCAAGAACACACCTACAATTTTTTCATCTCAAGCATTCTAAGGAATATTTACAAGCATCAAAGGCATTTCCAAGGCAACCTGGCAAGCTTCTCTCCTTGATTGATGGGAAGGTAGAGGAGACCATAATCAAGAAAGAAAAATATAGCGTAATCATCTATTCACAAGCATTCAATTCATTCTCCTTCTCCACATCAAGCATTATAGAAAACTACAATAATAATTATGAAAGGAATGTCTTTCATGATTTCCTTTTATATTTTTAGGTGGAGTTATGTTATTGCATCAACACTTGTGATCACATTCAAAGAAACATAGCATCATCAAGGTATAAGACACTTTACATTTAAGATCTAATGTCTTCTTTTTACTAGCACACTTTCCTTTCAAGCATATTTCAATTCAATTTCAAGGTTTATTGCAAACTAGGGTTTGACTTAGGAAAACCCCTCTCTACACAATATTTCTTCTCTCTTTTTTTGTGTGTAGGAATAGGTAGCACCAATTTTGGAAAAGGATTCAAACAAACCAAGAGCTTGGATATAGTCTACAAATAAAATTATCAGAGAGTGTAGGGAATGAGCTAACTCAATCAACCTAGTCTTAGGACCATGCTGGCCAAGTTGCCATAATCCCTCTATTTTTTCTTAAAATTTGGATTGGAGGTGAGTTATAATCTCTATTTATGAGATCTAATCTTAGAATTGGTTTGTTAGTTCTTAGTCATTTTGTGCATACAAAAAACCATATTTTCTTCCTTTCTAGTCCTCGATCTTGCATTTGTCAATCATGTGTAAATAATGTACCCTCAATTATAGCTAAGGGTCATTACACCTGTAATACCCCTCTAACCCTAATATAAGTTTTGTGTTTTTGAAAGAATTAAGATCCTTCGATGTTTTCTTACAACTTAAGTTGTATATGATACTTGTTTGATCTATTCCTATAGTTGTTTATAATAATTTCATAAGCTAGTACTCAATGATTCTAATATCAGACATACTATCTAAAGGTATCATTCTTGTATGTATTTATCTCCATGTATGTATTGAGTACCTACAAGACCTTTATGAACATAGTTAGGATGTTATATGATATGTACTTGATAGATATATATAAGTGGTTATTTATATTTTCTTCTATTAAGGTTACCTTGGATGAATCTTGTATCTCACTTGATGATTTGATTATGTTAATTTATTATTAGTATTGATAAGAGACTAACACAATGCTTGAGATTCTAACCTTCATTATGATGATGCTACATGCTTTGAGTGTATATATATACATGATGTGTTTTCATGATTCAGGACGAAGTCGTAGTTACTCACATAGCTGAGGTCCACATGATGTATCGATCCTGGTCATCTGTCTGCAATGTTTTCTTTTATATGTATATCCGTGCATATGTATTTCTTCTTTGTGATGCAGGCTTGCAGGTACCGGGCATCGACTTCACCTGGCTTCACAGGTCTGAGCATGCCCTCAAATCCTCAATGGTTGTTGTTATGGAGATAGTACTAAGGCCCCTACATGAGTCTTCCTTTGTCATTATTCCAATTTGGGAATATTAGGGTTCCTTCTTTGTCAGTCAACCTTTGGGTCAAAAACCCAGATCCAACGCACCCGGTTGGGCATGGTTGTAGTTAGTGCCTTGTGACCACTTGAATTCATTTGGTTGTATGATTTGTTTACTCATTTTATTTATTTCTCCTTCTTGGTATGATTCTTAGTTAATCTTTCTATGTTGTGTTTCAGGAGTTTGGCTTGACTTTCTTTGTTGACTTTGGTTGACCTTGTTTGATCTTATGGTTTTCTCGATATGTTTCATAGATGATTTGTATGGCCTCTTTGGATGATTAGATTTATTTTGAGGAATGTGATTTTATTCTACCTCAGTGTTATATCCTATAGCAATTATAAATAGGTAATAATTTATTGTGATCTATTACTTCATAATCTTATAGATTATAGTGTTTGGTATTTGGCATGTATCTATATATATATATATATATATATATATATATATATATATATATATATATATATATATATATATATATATATATATATATATATATATGGAAATATATATATGGGTGCACACATATATGTATTTATATATATATAATTTATATGTGATTATATGTTAATTATTGTAGATATTGTTGATGGTGTATATTTTGGGATTAATGTAAAGTATAATATTATTAATAATTAAATATTAAATAATGCGAGGTATATTATTCTCAATTGTTAATTATTAATAATGAGGATAGGTTATATATATAGATATTGATGTAATTAATGATGGCATATGCATATATGTTAGGATAATATTACATATGTGTATGAATGAATACAAATAATCTTTTATTGTATATTTGAGTAATATAGTTGTATGATATTAAGTTATTTTATAATACCCTTTAGTTAAGAGTTAGTTGGGAGTTGGTTACTTTTCCTCTCAACCTTTGGAAATCTATTTATATGCACTACTTTCTCATTTGAAGGGGGGGGATTTTGGGGCTGAAGCATTGAGGAGAGGATGGCCTTACTTTTCATGGAGATTTTGGAGAGAAAACTTGGAGATGTGAGGGAGAGTTTGTAAGCATATGTCTTTAAGAATTTTTGGTTATCTTTGTTTTTGGGAGAGAGACATTTTTGTGAGAATTTCAATAGTTGAGAGAGGGATTCTTTGCTGTGGAATTATTTCTTTCTTTCATGGAGATTTCTGAAAGTGGATAGGGTTTGAAGGATGCATCTCAAGTTTGGATTTGTCTTCTCTTTTGTTTCCTTCCTTCTTCGATTCAACCTTCGTAGGACATGAGGTATGGATTGAATATGTTAGTTACTTTATGTCTCTGATAGATTATGGATCTATTCATATATTATAATTATTTATTATATCTGTACTTTTAATTTCTATGGTTATTTTAAAGTTTTGAGTTTTTGTTTGTAAGAATTGGCACGTGTTTTCCTAGGGTTTTTAGCAACCCATTTTTGGAGATCTATTATTATAATAATTTAAATTGAATCTAGGGTTTTACTAAATTGATTTTATGGAAGTAAAATTCACAGATCTCAAATGGGTATCTCTCTGATTTTATTTTTAGGGTCGAATTAATGCCTTATTTTTGACATTTTGGCAGACTATGCCTGTCCATTCTCGATTCCAAATTTTCTGTCAAATGTATTCGTATGCTACAGGCTGATATGATTATATAAAAGTCTAAATTTGATATAAAATATTCTCCTAACTCTTATCTTTCATTTCCAATTGGTTTGGAGAATTTTTATTATGTTTTGTGAAAATTACAACCGTTTTAGTGAAGGCAGGTCTGAACCCTAACCAGAATTTTCTATTTTAAACCAGAAGTCATAACTTTCTTTCCCACCATTGGATCTTCCTAAAAATAAAATTGAGAGTCCATAATTATGTTATCTAAATCTCCACCAAAGTGATTGCCTTTATTATTTGTTTTGTGGAAGATATGGATGACTGTTCTATGATGACTATTCTTTGCATTTAATCCTTGCTTGAAATAATTCAGTTTAAGAACATCATTAAGTTTTAAGGTTTCGTATGGTCACCAGAGGCTATTAGAATATTTTTTTGGTTAATTGGATCTATGTATACTCTAAATATGTTTATAATATCACTTGGATGTCTTCTTATATGTTTGGAACATTCTGTATGCCATAGTGGGTTTAGGGTTGTCAAGTGGACTAGGGACAACATATGTTTTCCTAAACTCAATCAAATGTTGTTATGGAATTGATATGAATTCTTGATGATGGATCTATTATGCTCTTATGATTTTTATATGTATGTTAGGGAACCTAAGTACACTAGGTGAGTGGCTCATAGTGAGGGGCCGGGGCCCTAAGTGGCTAGTACCAGGATAACCTACTATGAGTTATTTAATCAAGTGATAACCTAAATAAATGAATTGGGAATGGGAGATTATTGGAATGAGAAATTACACACTAATCAAGATTAATTGTGCCTCACCCATGCCTTTAGTGCTAGTAAAGACTAAGGATGGGAGTGGGAGAAGGTACCTATGCATAGGTACGACTGGATGACCTTGTCTGTACGAGAGGCATTCGGTTCCGCATGTGCCTACTTGGGGGCCGGGGCCAAGAATGGCTAGTACCAGGACAACCCAAGGGGTGAGGGCTATGCGATGACACTCACCTAGCTTGTAGCTTAGAGTCTCTACTAAATTTGATCATGCCTCTGGTAGTCTTTGTGGTCTTCTTGTCTTTTCTTTTGTGTTGTGACTTTGGGGAAATTTTATCACCACCTTAGGAATTTCTTAGTCGTTACCTCTTGTATGGGCCTTTGGTTCTATCTCCTAGCTCGGGGGAGTGGGCCTATTGGTTCCACGTGGTTGGGTGGTTAATATTTATATCGAGGTATTGATCGTGATTCTTTGGATGATCCTAGCACATATTCCTTTCCAGATCTGCAGTTGAAGATTTCTTATTGGATATTTTAATATGTTGAGATGTACTTATGTATTTGTATTCATGTAATTTTTAATCTCCTAAAAGGAGTCTTGTAGTATTGATGCAATCTCAATTCAAAGCAATGCATAAGGGAATGGGTAGTTCTAGGTAAAAGAAAGGGAAAAGAATGTGGAATATTGGACATGTTACTAGCATTAAAATAAAGTATTTATGTTATTTCTCCTATCCTCTTATGTTGTCCATGTGTAAAGGAAATAATCTTAAATATAATTATATATAATGATGTATCACAACAATAATGTATTCTCTCTTGATGAAAGAATTCAAAGAGATTATTGAGAAATGATAGATTAGTGATTGGAATTATTAACAATGAATGGTTATGAAACAATGCAATAGAATAGTAATTTGATTTTAATGTTAATACTTGGTTCATGTTAATGAAGTACCTAGGATGATGCCTACCTTAATGAATATTAATCTCTTACCTAAATTATTAGAGAAAAGTGATATAAAGGATAGTAGATGTAGATGAAATCAATATGAATTTATGGAATGAGTTGATAAAAGGAATAATGATGTTGGATGATTAACCTATGTTTAATAAAAGAAATAAGTTAGGGACATTTAACTTGGTGCATTAAAATGAATGTAGATCTTTTAAGCTCATGATTCCGTGAATATCTTATGCATGTAAATGGTTTATATGATGTTGCTTTAGTAGCGACGTTAGGGAACCCGGGAGGACTTAAGTTGTATAAATCTTACATTCAAGTAGTAGAAAATTATTTCTTCTTTTAGAAATATGAAGTGTAATGATGAATATTATTCTAGTAATAAATAAATAAATAAAATAAAATAAAAATTCACTACTTGCATTTTATAGAGGTTTTATGTCTTGTCCTCTTGGGTTTCCTGGCGGGGCGTTACAACACCCACTTATCTCTTAAACCCTTATTGAGCCTAGTGATTCATCTTCATTCCAATCCAATTTTGCTTCCATTTTTAATTCCAATTTTGCTTCTAATTTTGCTTCCAAGTTTGCTTATGGTATAACGTTGCTTATTGCATTTATCTTTACTTCTATTTTTACGTGTTTTATTGCTTTTGATATTACTTCTATTATTGTATCTTTTGTTGCTTATACAATTACTTCCATTATTACTTCTTTGTTTGATACCTGAATTGCTTCCTATATAACACCAAGTTTTTCTTATGGTTTTCTTCTAGTTTGGCTTCTATTATTGCTCCCTTTTTTTAATTCTAAAAATGCTTCTTATTTTGCTTCCATTTATTAATTTAATATGTTTTATTTTAATTAATTTAGTCATATATTTAATGATATTAGGGAATGATGGAATCAAACCATCATCCTCCTTTTTGTAAAATAGGTGCTCATCCATTGAGCTAGTACCTTTAAAGAATAATCATACCATGTATATACTAGTACTTTCCATTAAACATGATTTCAAGTTTTTCCAATCTATAGTTCAAGGGAAACAAAGACTAAGGGGAGGATGACTAGTGATACTCTAAAATCAATGGTAAAGTTATAGTGTAGGCAATGATAAAAATAAGAAAGCATGTGTTTTATACCTTAACTTTCCTAAATAGGTTATCGTTGCCTACATGAGAAAGACAAGAAAGCATGTGCCTTATGCCTTAACTTACATGTACTATCCCTACACTGATGTATTACAATGATGGAGCCTCTAGATAATATGATAAAACTTGACACAAATTAAATTACATGGAGGAGAAACAAAAAGCAACAATGTAATTTGAATGATTCCAAAGTGATCATATTCTACTCTAATTGAATGCAAATCAACAACCAAATAGACTTTCAGAACTAGAAAACTAGAATATCTTATAGTGGATGGTAATACAAATTTTGGAACTAAATGATACACAAAATAAAGATTCTCTATCCATAGCCAAACTCTAGTTTGTGATAAAAAAATAAAGAATAGATAATGCAAATAGTATGCATACCTTGTGTTTACGAGAAGAGTCTTCAAGATGTGTCCTAAAGATAGAAAGTTTCTCCTTCAAAATATACGTTTGTATTTTAGTGACATTATCTCCAAGCTACTTATATTGATCCTATAGATTAGAAAATTATGAATGATTAGACGTTAGAAATCAATTTTGATACAAATAAATCAATTCTATTTGAAGTCATATGCAAAACAAAGAATATGGTCATTGTATTTGGTGAAAAACCCTTTGAATATGACATGTAAATAGATTCAAAATAAAAAATAAATACAAAAGTGGAAGCAACAACAACTATAAAAAAGTTTTAATAGCTAGAGGAATAGTTAGCTGCTAAAACTAAAATAGTTACCTCTATTTTGCCTTATAAGAATAGTAACACGTATCTATAAAATACACAAGATAAAGACCATAGCTATAAGATGATAAGAAACATTGGAAAATAACTCTCTAAAGATGAAATAGATGCTACAGGAAATAATGAAATGTAGATAATCAAAACAATATGCCCGAAATATCCATGCATTGGTAGAGAATTTCCAATACATCCAAAATATAGAAATCCAACTTCCTAATACTAGTGTTACAACTTATGTCATCACAAGGCACATTTCTTGATATTAGGGCTACTAGTGCTATTATAATTGGGACTTCCACTTAATATTAGGACCCATATTGGTAACCGATGTGTAATCTTTATATTTTTTAGCTGAGGTCCACCAAATCTAGAGGAGATTGAAAATTACAGCCAAAACTATCTAATCCACAACAAAGAGATGTACAATACTTGACAAATTGTGAAACAATTTTCAAGTTTAAAAATTTAAGTACTTTTAGAAATCCAATATGTGAGAAACAACATGTGGATTAAAGACCCAAATTTTAGGAAGGTAGACCCTCACCACGACTTGGAGTTTTTCAAAAAAGAAAAATTAGAGGTTGCCCATGAATAAAGAGAATAACAAGTTTTGCAAAGTTCTTGCAAAGAAAAATGGAATTCTAATGACTAATGTTTAGATCTATATGTGAGTTCAACATCTTTCCTTTTAAAAGAAGGTTTGTTAATACAAAAATAAGTTGTTTCATAGATTGAAATAGTAGTGCATACAATAAAAGTGTGTTCATAGTCAAGGGTAGAAATTACATGACAAAGGGAAGGCAAAATAACAACATTTCAAGAAGCAGTGCATCATAAATGAGCAGATTTAAAACTCTAAAGTGACAACCTCTTTGAAGAAATGGAGGATAATAAAAGAATATAAGAGTTCTTTACCAATGAACAACAAATTTTTGGAAAGGAAATAACAGATTTTTAAAATTAAGCATGAAAGGTCAATGAACAAAGAGTAGATTTAAAGATTTGGACAACAACTTTTGATGGAAAGAACAAGGAGTTTAAAAGAGAATTGTTCTTTCATTCATGGACGTCATGAAAAGGAAACATATTCATTAAGAAAATAATGATTGAAATGTGATGAAATTATTTTTTATTCCAAAGGAATAGCTATGAGAATCAATGACAAGGAACATCATTAACAGATGCATGTATTTAGAAAAAGAAAATTAGTGCATGTGTAAAGAATAATATATCTTTGCATGTGATAAATTTTGGGCATGCAATGAATGCAAAATCTCAATGGAAGAGAGAAAATTTATGAAAAGAGCAATGGTTCTTCATATTAATAATGGATTCATAGATAATACACAAATAGAATTCAAAGAAATTGTGATCTATTTGCAACTATGAATAATAAATCTTAAAATACTAGTATTTATTGCTTTAAATAGAGCATTGTATTTTAGAAATGATCAAATGATAGTGATTTTTAATGCTGAAAAAGGTGGTATGAAACATAACTTCAAGACCACCAAGCCCATTAATGCAATCACAATGGTATGACATAAGTAGTAGTATTTATAGGAGCAATAAACAAAGAGCTCAAATATGTAGAATATCAATAGGTACAGTGAAAGAGAATTATCAAAGACCATGTATATGAGAGACAATCAAGTGAAAATACCTTGTGAGTATGGATGCAATAGCTTCAAGATAAAATCATCCTACATGATTGGAACATGCGGCTACATAATTACTAGTGCATGCTTTGTGGTAGGTGCTTTGGTGAACAAAGGTAAGCTAGATCCTGTAAAAAAAATGATAGGAATAAAGGCCATAAAGAAATGTTTAATCATTTCACTATCATTAGGATTATAAGGGCTGTCATGTATGATTGGTGAGAAAGAAAACTTTAAAGAAAAAGATAATTTTGTGATCAGCTATTGAGATCACTATCATAGTAGGAACTCAAAGAAACTATATTAACATTCATGAATGAACAAGCTAGGTTATATACTCAAAAGTACATAAAAAATAGAAGTTAAAACTAAGAGAACAATGAAAGGACACCACTCATTATTCTTATTACATGCAAAGAAAGTAAATTTTCACTAATAATAACATTGCTTGTACAAGTATTGGCTGCAAAACAAATTGTGCATACTTGATTAGCATAAGTTTGCTGAAATGGGATTTTGTCTACATTAAGTTGTCAAAAGAAAGTAACATGCTTTAGAATTCTCAAAAGAATTTACTTTATGTCTAACATTTGGAACTTAAAATATAGAACACATAATGAAAAATATCGATAGAGGACAAAATGTTGTCCACTCAATGGGCAAATAATAAAATCAAAAAATGTATGATAGTGAGCAACAACTTCTGATAAATGTTGCATCATTTCATGGTGTTCCTATATTTACAAAGGCTATGTTGATGCTATAGTAAACACAAATGTCATCATATGAGAGCACCTACAGAAGTTAAAACTAAGAGAACAATGAAAGGCCACCACTCATTATGCTTATAATATATGCAAAGAAAGTAAATGCTCACTAATAATAACATTGCTTGTACAAGTATTGGCTGCAAAACAAATTGTGCATACCTTATTAGCATAAGTTCGCTAAAATAGGTTTTTTCCTGTATTAAGTTGTCAAAAGAAAGTAACATACTTTAGAATTCTCAAAATAATTTACTTTATGTCTGACATTTGGAACTTCAAATATAGAACAAATAATGAAAAATACCAATAGATGACAAAATGTTGTCCACTCAATAGCCAAATAATAAAATTAGAAAATGTATGATAGTGGGCAACAAATTCTGATAAATGTTACAACATTTCATGGTGTTCCTATATTTACAAAGGCTATGTGGATGCTATAGTAAATAAAGATGTCATCGTAGGAGAGCACCTACAGAAAATAAAACTAAGAGAACGATGAAAGAAAAGAAATTAAATGCTCACTACTAATAGCATTGCTTGTAGAAGTATTAGCTATAAAACAAATTGTGCATACCTGATTAGCATAAGTTTGATGAAATGGGCTTTTGTTTGCATTAACATGTCAAAAGAAAGTAACACGCTTTAGAATTCTCAAAAGAATTTACTTTATGTATGACATTTGGAACTTCAAATATATAACACATAATGAAAAATACTAACAGAGGACAAAATGTTGTCCACTCAATGGTCAAATAATAAAATTAGAAAATGTATGATAGTGAGAAACAGCTTCTAATAATTGTTTCAACATTTCATGGTGTTCCTATATTTACAAAGGCAATGTCGAAGCTATAGTAAACAAAGACGTCATCATAGTAAACAAAGATGTCATCATAGGAGAGAACCTATAGGATTGTTTAAGAGCAACACTAAGGAAAATGATCCAGAGTGTCCAAGGGTATAGAACCGAGGAAAACCAAAAATCCAAAATTTTCATATTTTTTAAATTTTTTTCTTGTTGTTTTTAAATTTAATTGTGTGAACATTTTAGCATCCATATTTTAGATACATTCTGATCTTATCATTGCACTATGAACAATGATTTTTAATGTTAAAAATGTGGTATGAAACAAAACTTCAAGACCACCAAACCCATTAATGCAATCACAATAGTGTGACATGAGTAGTAGCAGCTACAAGATTAATAAACAAAGAGATTGGAGATGCATAACATCAACATGTACAATGAAAGAGAATTATCAAAGACCATATATATGAGAGACAATCAAGTGAAAAGAGAATGTGAGTAGGAATGCAATTGCTTCAAGATAAAATCATCCTACATGATTAGAACATGCAACTATATAATTACTAGTGCATTATTTGTGGTAGGTTCTTTGGTAAAAAAAGTGATGAAACCACAAAGCCTCTACAACCTTCATGTCATCTAGTGACATGATCTCTCAAAGGAAAACACAGGACAATTTTTAGAAATTTAATTGTTTGACCCCTTAAAACTCAAAATATTTTTTTCTAGAAATAATAAAGTTTGTTCATAACATAAATATATTACTCCTCACCAATTTGTAGGGTCCTACTAGTCTGTATTTATCCGTAACACTATTTTATTTAGCTACAAGTTCTGGGAAACATTTCTGAACAGGGTGTTGTTACGAAAATGGACATAACTCACTCATTTATCCATGAAATTACCTCACACTTGAAACAAATGAAACTAGAATCATATATTTCATTTGGTTATGGTATCATACATTCATATGTTTGTACAAGGTCTTACCATGTGTGCAAAGTGACTCTAGCAGTAAAAAGTCAGAAAATAGTGAGGGTTTCAAAGGCAGAGTTTTCTTTCTTTTAATCTCCTTCAAAAACCACCAAAAAACTCACTTATCAATGTTTACATGGGATATTTAAATTATTATAAGTCATTAAACTAAGGGAAACCCCATTTTAACCTTCTAACTACCCAATGACTCTTCATATTCCAAGTTGCACTCTTGACATTTTAGACAATGACAACTTTTACATGAGTTTGCGACTTTTACATGATTTTGTAACTTTTACATAATGATTCAAATGACCTCCAAATTTCCATTATTACATAAAAAACATGAAATAAAATCCCTAAAACTTCAATCAAATATATGTATAAAGATTCCAATGGTGAAAGGTGCTCCAATAAATAATGTCTTGTCAAAACCCTCAAAACCCTCATCCACGGGACATTTTTTGGAAATTGAGTTAGTTGAACCCTTAAACCTCAAAATGAATTTTTATGGAAAGAATAAAGTTTTTTCATGACATAAATATATTACTTCTCACCAATTTATAGGTTTGTACTAGTGCATATATATCCATACCACTATTTTCTTTGGTTGCAAGTTCTAGAAAATGTTTCTGAACAGGGTGTTGTCACTAAAATAGACATAACTCATTCATTTCTCCATGAAATTACGTCAAAATTGAACCAAATTATACTAGACTCATATATATTTAGTTTGGTCACAGTCTCATGCACTCATGTGTCTATATAGGGATGTACCATGTGTGCAAAGTGACTATGGCAGTAAAAAATTATAAAATAATGGAATTACAAAAAAGAAATGTTTGGATTCTTATTAATTTCTCTTCAAATTCACCATCCAATTTCCCCATTTGACAAAAATGGGGATTTTTAATATTTTTATGTAGAGAATACTACTCCAATACAAAATCCAAGGGTACTAACTGACTCAAACTCCATTTAAGGTTCTTTATCTCATAAATGAGGAATCTAACAAGATTAATGACTTCCCAACTTGACAATTAACCATCTCTATCAAAGGACTCTCCCAAGGTTTAATATACTTGTACTTTCATCTTTAACTGAAAAGGACTCACCAATGCACTCCAACATGCCCTTAATAACTTCAACAAATCATAAAACTCACCTTTATTCAATCTGACTAAAAACTGGGTCTAGGAATATTTGACCTCCATCATCTATTTGTTGATCATAGCTTCATACAACACCAACTCAAAATAATCAAATTTGATCAATTCACTATGAAGACAATCCAAAAGAACCTTTCCATAACCATATACTGAGTAGACTCACCCCTTTCAAGATCCAATACCCAAATACAATGTGTTTAAGGCTCTTATCCTAGGATGCTTAAAGTGAATACATCAACTTATCATAATAGAAAAAAAAAACTTCAGACTGTGCTTGTCACAATCATGAGACATTTTGGCAACATTTTTTAAAATTATAGATTAAAGACACTCATAACATTTGTCATGTAGTTTTAAAGGTTGTTCCATGTGTGGTCATGCTTTATGTTTTCTTTTGTTGTTTTTAAAATCAATCATTTCACATCATATGATGCACACGGATACTCAAAGTCAAGAGAGACTACCATTGTGACCAGTGCTATAAGTGACATAGATACAATGACAAGGGATATGATATTCAAAAGGATAAATAAATGATAATGCATAAAATTTTAGTCATATCAGCAAAATACCAAAGATGATGGTTGTGAGATGAAATGATAGCCATTGTTATTAGGCAAGGCAACGTCAGTCATAGGTCAATTAATTATTTCAACATAAAAAAAATGACAAGCATGTAAGTTGTTGTTATAAAACACTTCCAAAGCCAATAACAAAGCACAAAACTCTCATCCCAACTTGTTGAGTATATAGAAGGCGTGGTGAACAAAGTGACAGAGTGAACAAGGAAATGTCGATGGGGTTTCAACAAAGAAAGCTTATTTTTTTTAAAAACACAGTGATTTACAGATGGGCATAGGAAATAAAAATACACCATTTTCTATCTTTGAAAAACCCCAAATGATCAGCTATAGGAAGTGCACAGTTTATATATGCTACAACCATTAAAGAAGGTGTTTTGTAAATACATGGAGACCAAAATAACAAGAGTGTTCATTCAAGCCAAAAGATATACAAAAGTATGAAGTGTTTTATTGAAATATGAAACAATTTTTAACTTTTTATGAGTAATGGAGCTCGAAAGGAATATTTCCAAAATGTAGAGAGTGTGAAGCGGAGAACATAGAGAGCAATGACTAAATCTAGAATTGCATAGCATAAATATGGAATGTACACAGCAAGTGAAAAACCCAGATGAAGGAAATAAATCTAGATCATAAGTAACAACATGGAATACATAGAAAATGAAGAGTTTCTCCTTTTATTTCTTTGCAAATATAGTGCAGGACACAAGGAAGAAGTTTTTAAAAACACCAAGAGCTTCATTTTCAGAGATACAAAGCAAGAAAATGAGTTCATGGAGATGCTTAAACAATAGAATACCTAAAGAATGTGAGAAATATTTAGAGAAATCTCCAATAAAATCTATTAATAATCCTTCAAAGCCCTTGAGATTCCATTAGAGCCCTAGCATGGCGGAACCCGGAGTAACAAAGGGAAAAGTGTGAAAATGAAGATGAAAAAATGAACGTGCGTGAATTATTTTTAGGTTTTGTATAACCACCACAATGAAAGGATTTTCCTGTCTTTATTTTTTTTTAATCTCATGGCCAAATATCCCATGGGAAGGGGATTTTTTAGAAGTTTTGTTAAGTGGGTGAACCCACAAAAGTGAGTCCCACTTTTGGGGACAAAGGATTTTTGGTCGGGTGCTGAAAATGCCTTTTTGGGGTCTTCATTTGAAGTAGAGGTCTTTGGAAGAAGGGGTAAGACCCCTTCATGTGAAGACCCTGACATGGGGTACTTCACATGAAGGGGTGAGACCCCCTTCAGACGAAGACCCCCTTCTCCTGAAGTACCCCTACGCTAGATTCCCTACAAATTTCTGGCGGAGGGGTCATTTTCACAATCACTATTTTTGGAGAGCTTGTAGACCCCCAGAGGTTGAGCAAACCCCTTGACGACCTCATTGCCTTCGTCCTCCTTGCCTTCTTTTTGACCTCCTTTGACCGTTGTATATTCCAAGTACACACATTTTTCCTTTTTTTTTAAAATTATTTTGTATTGTAAATTATATGTTTATAAATTATTTTAGTTCATTTTTTTTCAAATAGTTATTTCATTTTCAGTAATTTTTTATTTTAAAAAATTAGATTTAAGTTACAAAATTATGTTAGTAAATGTTAGAAAACACTAGAAAATGTTAAAAAAAAATAGTTTTATAGTAATCTTATTGCTTGTTTTTAAATTATTTTTAATTAGTAATGTTAAAATGTTATTTTTAAATTATTTTTATTAGAAAATTTTAGAACATTAAGAAAATTTAGAAAAAATTAAAACCTTAGGAAAATTTACAAAAACTTGAAACTTTAGGAAAATTTAGAAACATTTGAAACCTTTGAAAAAATTAGAAAATGTTATAAAAATTTAAAACTTTGTCTCTCCTCGTGCCCCTTAGGAATCTCTCACCAAACTCCTTAATACTCTGTCCACACCCTCTTAAGACTCTCTCTCTCCCCGCCCATTAAGAATATTTTTCTTTCTCACTACTGTTTGACACTAATTAAGTCTCTCTCACCAAACCCCTTAAGACACCCCCCAACCCCTTAAAAAACTCTATGCTCCCTTTAACACTATTTGTATCTCCACTTAAGACTCTCTCTCCCCACCCCTGAAGATTACCCCTTAGGACTCTCTCTCTCCACACCCCTAAAGAATCCCTCTCTCTCTAAGACTCTCTCTCTCCCCGCCCATTAAGATTCTCTCTCCCCTATGTATTTATCAAACCTTGATAAAAAATATTGTCCCAACTTTGAAAACATAGGAACTCAAACCTTGTAGTCTTGTTTTAACTTTCCATCTAGGTGTCATTTAGGCTTCCTCACTTGTATCTTTCATCCTAGATAATTTATTTAGTCATTACCTTAGTACTCTCTCTCTCTCAGGACTCAAGACATCTTATGTTTTTAGTTTCATTAACATAGTTTAATTTAGAATTGTATTTGTATAATTTTAGATTGTAATATTATTTTACATGCACATGTAATGTACTTACTTAAATTTCAAAATTTAATAATGTATGTTACCCCTAGATGGACACACATGATCATGTACCTCAGGACAAGGTTCCTCAGGGTGACCCAACATAGGGTACCCCACCCCATCATGACCTGACACATGGTGTCCCACCCCATCATGACCCAACACATGCTTCCCTCAAGATGACCCGGCACAGGGTGCCCCACATCAGGGGCTTGATGTTCCTGATATGGGAGTGATATTTCATTTTGCTACCCAGGAGATGGGGCACTTATGTGATTTTATCACTTCGTATGAGGAGACTGTGTATAGAGATATTTATACCACCATTTTGCAGATTTTAGAGGATCTAACTACACACATGAGTAGATAGACTACATATACCCCTCAAATTGTTGATTCCATTTTTCAAGAGTTGAGATTCAAGATCTCTGATGATATATCCTTAGTTGAGGTCCAAACATAGATCTCAAAGGAGAGGTTTTCCCTTGCTATCGAGAGAAGAGAAAGGTTAGAGCATATCAGGTTATGCGATGTGTGGTTCCTGAGATTGAACACATGATACACTCATAGTTCCTTGTTGTACATGATCATTATCCTGATAACGACCAATTTCCACTCTACTTTTCACAATAGGTTTACACTGAGGTCCATTTGGGTCTCAACGTGAAGGTCTTCCGAGCTACTTTGGACAAGGGCACAATAGAGTTGTAGACCACGATCAGTATCATAGGCCTGATCACCTTGTACTAAGACACAAACACTTGGTTGGATAGAGGGAACCTGTAGTGGCACCATCTATGGCCGATACTGTTGATAGAGTTGTCATTGCTTTCCAGAGGGAAGCAATTGATAGGATTGGACACATTGCATCTACGGCCGCCAAAATTACATCTGATAAACTCACTCGATATATTATGACTAGATCGAGTCGACCCTAGGCATCTTTAGAGACATCATCTAGTAGTGCACCCCCTATTGATGAGACATATAGAGATGTTGGTCTCCCTAGACCATATGATATATGAGCTCTTACTGGACATCAAAGTTACCTTGAGATGGCACAATATTTTTTGGAGGACCTGTTACATGCATATACCTATATTTATCATTTGGAGAGGGTTCCTATACAGTATTTCAGAGACACCATTACACTATCTTAGGGCCCTCTAGTTCCACCACCCCAAAGAAACCATCAGCTCATGCATATCATAGTTCACAACACTCACACCCACTGATCACTTTGTAGCTACACATGTAGGGATGCAACTTGGTGATGTTTTCATCACAATGGAGGGTCGAGATGGTTTTGAGGAGGAGTTACAGGGATTGAGACATAACAACACTAACACTGGCATAGCTTCATATATGGATATTCTACTTCATCCAAACTATGACTCTACACCACTCCCTTCTCAGCTACACACCCCATTACACTCCTCATTAGAGAGGATTGGTACCAGAGATGATGCAGATGATGGTGTTTTTGTAGATGATGTTATGGTGCACTTTGATGATCCTCTTTCTCCTAAGACCTAGGCATAAATTTAATTTTCAATTTATTTTTAGTCAATAAATTGATTACATAGTTTTGTGTACTAATGCTCATATATATGTATTCTATATATAATATTTGTAGGCACAATTGTATGAGGGTACTACCTCTAGTGTGGGATCATAGCATGTATGCATGAGAGATTTTGTTGAGGTGACACCTACTAGTTCTCAGGTAGGTTTTAAATATACAAGTTTAAATTCATGTATTAATATATTTTAAATACTTTGTATATAATTATTTATGAATGCACATATATATATTTGACAACTTGTTGTACTAAATTTGTAGGGGTCTATTGTTGCTTCACGTGCAGAGCATGCTCAGGACACTTGGTTAGAGGGCCACTCTATTCGTATGCGACTTGATTAGTCTAGGATACCTTAGGATATTTGTTATGCATCTTTGATTTAACATTTGTTGTGCATCTTTGATTTAACATTTGTTTTGCATCTTTGATTTAACATTTGTTGTGCATCTTTGATTTATGTTCTAGATATTTCACATATGTTTGACATTTATATGTTCTGGACCTATGCATAGATTATTTGTATGTTTATGGTTGACATTTATATGTTATGGTTAGATGGTTACATGATTTGATTTGATTATGGTTAGACGGTTATATGATACAATCTTTGATTATGATTAGACAGTTATACAATTTTATTTGATGCATGTTTTCTATCCTCTTGCAACCATACACAATTTTTCTATCCACACCTGAATACATGCATATATAATATAAATTTCATTTTATAAATTTGAATAAAGAATGTAGAATTTAAACAAGAATAAATATATATATCAAACATGCATAATTTAGAAACACGTACATACCTTTTATCTCCCAAAACTCTCTATGTGGTACTACTTGAGTCATTCTATGATGTGCCATCCTCATTTATTGTGAAATGTGTCCTGCACCATTCAAGAACATCATGTGCATTTTTATAAAAACTCCCTTATAATTCATTTGATACTTTCGTAGAGCACATTTGATGCAAGCTCCAACACCATCATGTTCACCTTTTCCATGTCCACTCTCAAAGAAACTCCAGACATGTGGTATATTTTCATTACAATGATATCTACATAGTGCATAAAATGATCTAGATGATTTGAATTATGCAACACATCCATCTGACCAAACATTATGTTTATCAATTTTTATACGTCTTTCTTTCAAATTTGCAAAAAAAATCTTGAACCGGTGTTCTACATAATGAATGTCATGCTCTTTATCATCACTTATATAAAAATGATATTCCTTCTTGATGACCCGTGCTTGAAATGTGCTTTGAATACCATCCAAATCTAACTATGCATGTCAATAACACACGTGTATCATAATAGTAACCTACTCTGAAAAGTAGTATTTTGATTGAACTGCCTTTTGATGAACAAAGGAATAGTTTTTTGTTAAATCAACAACTGATAAAATAGTTCCAAGTGGGAAATTGTCTCTCAGTGTTTGGAATTGTTGTGCTTGCCACTTTGCAAAAAAAACATGATGAATGTAGGGTTGAATCAATATTTTAAATTTGTCCATAAATGCTCCAACAATTAATTCATCTTCAACATATTCTAACCTTTTGGATTCTTTCCCAAATTTTGTTTCATTCTTTACATATTTGTAACTCTTGTAATTTACCATATATGTTACATCCATGTTTTCATTTTTCAAAGGAAAAAGAGCCAAATCAGCACATGTTTCACATAATCCTTTTATGCAATTTATTTGACCAGCTGGATCATCTCTTTTGTCACATAAAATGGATGATATGTACTCACTTCATCTATTAGGAGGAGCATATTCAAAACCATAAGTGTCTTCTACAAAATTTTGAAAAACCTGATAGTGGAAATCAAATTCAATATGATAATGACAACAACAAGTTTCGAACACTTTGTTTGTCTTGACATAATATGGCTTCAATCTTTCAAATAATGTTTGCCCAATCTTTAAATTAGGAGAATACAAAATGACACATACATTTCATGTTGCGTTGTGTCCAACCAATGTTTTTTATGATGTTCATATTGATTAGCTACAATTCTATGTCTGATAACATCTCTACTGTTTGATGAAGGATGAGTATTATCATTCCAAAATAATGTGACCAAATTCTTGATTCCCTCATCAATCCTATCAGAATGAGGAGCTCTACACAGGATTGCCCAATTTCCTTCCAAGGTGCTATCATCCAAAAGAATTATCCTCTTAACATATCATGATATTATTTTCCTACTAAAACCAATCCGAGATGAAACTGAAGATATTTGTCTATTTCAGAGCATAGTGTTACCTACAATGGATGTCAACATAACTCTTCTTGTAGTGGTCTTATCTTTAGTTCAAGATCACTTCCCTACATGGTTCAAACCTTTCCTAAGACTTTCAATCATATTAGTTTTCATGTCAACAACGTTTCTCTGCTTTGATGTTGTGTCTATACCCAATAATTTTAATGCATCTTCCAAAGTTTTGTTTATAAGTACAACTAAAAGCATCTGGGTTTGTTCAAGTGTTTCAAAATTATCAAATTTAGCCAATATTTATCTTTCTATGTTATTCATTAACCTCTTCTTAGAAAGACTTAAAGGTTGAACATTAGAAAATGATCTCAATTTCTCCACATTCATTGTAAGTAAATGCTCTAAGTTTCTATAATTAATATTTCTCTTTATAGTTTCAGCTAGATCTATAAGTTCATCCATACTAGTAGGAGCACTTGATCATGACCCTTCTTCAATGTGCAATTCAACTTGGCTTGACCCTCCTACTTGAGCTTCTCCTTCTCCTTGACCATGTTGATTGTGAGCTACATGCACAAAAATGAATCAAATTAGAAAAAAATAGAGCATAGGTCCATAAAATTTGGGCACGTAAAATTAGAGGCAGGGAAAACTTTAAGAAACCCCCTCCCTAGAAAAGGTGTAAAATCCTGGTGAATCCTATATTATTTTGCATGGAAAAAAATAATATTGTTGGTGAAGCTTTTTAATTTGAAAGGAAAAAAATATTAATTTAACTGATGATTTTTTTCAATTATATAAAAATTCTATAAAATCTTGGTGAATCTTTCATTGTTGAAGAAAATCATGGCTAGAAGTACACATACCTAGCAACCATCATTTCACCATTATTTTTATATGGATCCTAATTAATTATCAGAATTGAAGGTTAAATTTTCCCCACTTTTATTGCTGCAATTTCCCTCCAAATTATTGAATGGGGGTTTTGGGGCAGCACCTTTGAAAGCTCAAATGATTTTTAATATTTTAGTAAGGTTTCCTAAGTTAATTTTATATCATCTGATATATAGTAAACCTATTTTTTATAACTGTTGGATGATCCTAAATCAATGACATAAATCCTATTTGTGGCCAAAATTTTAAAGGACACCACGTTCTAGAGAGTCTTTGAAATAAAGACATGTGTCCACAATCAAATTTATTTTGGGCCAAACTTTGAAAGGATAAAAAGTTCCATGAAAAATCTTTGGAATAGAGACACATGTCAAATCTATGTACTTAACCTATGCCCTAACTTAAATTTTGACCATAAATTGGCAAATATGACCATCGATTAAGACAAACTTTGGAAATTGTAGGCAAAAATATTCAATTTACTGTGTGGAAAAATTAGATTCTATTGGCGAAGTCACCGCTAAAATACAAATAATTCCATATCACTATTGGTGATTGGCCTATGCATGGGACCCAATTTTTATAAAGCCCAGGCAATATGGCCACCCCAAAAGTCCAATTTTTTTCACCAAATTCTGGGTCCCCGACGAGTGAAATTCACCAATTGGAAAATATTCACCACTAAAGTTATCCCTGATTAGAGTCTAGGTCCATACCTTCTTTAGTTTTATAATAATATGTCAATGCAGCTTCACAATTTCTTTGTTCGGTACTAGGTGATCTTTATCTTACAAATTTATTTTTTCTTCCCTTCTTGTTCCCCATTTCTTCTCTCCAAAAACATGTCTTCTAAAAAATTGGCAATAGTAATTCTCCTCTTCAAAAAAGATCTTAGAAAAAATCACCTTACTAATAATTCTCCTCTCAAAAAATCATCTTTCATAAAAACACCAATAGTAATTCTCCTCCAAAAAAATGGCTTTCAAAAAATTAGAGAAATAGTAGAAAATGCAAATTAATTTGATTGCAATTGTGTGAAAAAAAAAACATTTTCTTTTATACCATACAAAAATAAAAAAACATAATTAGCCGACCTAGTTCAAGCAAACTAGGTTGGGTAAAAGTCCAGTGGGGCTTGTTTGCACCAGACTTTTCCCAAGGGGTCTTTGCATGAAGACCCCTTCACCCAAAACCTTGGGATCCCTTCAGGCGAAGGGTGTCTTTGCTCGAAGACCCCAAACTTGAAGGTTTTATCAAGGGAAAAAAAACTACAAAAAAATGGCCTTTCAAGGCCTGAAACAAAGACCAAACAAGATGATCTTCTGAAACAAAAAATGCCAGATGATGATACTTGGAGGAAGCTTTCTAATGACTATAATTTTAATACATATTGAGTTCATTGTCACTTTTAAATTTTAGTTTAATTAAACATAGGTTGTTTGGTCATTCAACAACCTATATCTTCGATGCTTCGAGAAAAATAGTAACTTAGAAATTTTTTTTATGAAAAATATGTAGGAAAAGAGTATATGTGTTACCTTTCTATCAAAAAAATAAAATTTAATTTTGATACATACAGATCAAGTTAGAGTGATCCAAAAGAAGCTATGTCTAAATTACAGTTTTTGATTGAGGTAACAACAAGTTTTGAAGGGATCCTGAAACTCTTTACAATCTAGGAGAAAGATAAAATATTAAGAGCATCAACAAAACAACAAATGTCTTGAAGGAAGTGATGGAACCAAAAGGGGTAGGCCCCAAGATATTACAATAAGATCCAAACAAAAAAGATCAGCAAAAACAAAAAACTTCCAGCAGGCCAACACAAAAAAATGCCTAGTAGCACAAATCAGTCCAGTTTGTTAAGGAACTCCTTAGAGTCCACCAACATGGCCTGAATCTTTTGGATAGATTCCTTAAGGCTTGAAAGATCCTTAGGTGGGGAAGCCATCTTCTTCTTTGTGCAAGATCTAGTTCTAGTACCAGGACCCTCGGTTTGTTCTTCCTATTTAGCAGTATCATTGGCAATAACAATGGCCTTGGTGTTCAAATGGTTACCTTCTAGTAAAGCATACATAGCATTCAGATTAGATATAATAGATTTGATTCCCTTGTTTATGAGGGTTAGAAACTTCCTAAGCATCATATCATTACTTTTGGCTCTTCGAAGATGGAGGTTAGCTTCTCCTCGATGATGCTATTTATCTTCTCTTCCCGCAAACCAGTATTCTCAAAATCCTCAATAAAAACATTTTTACCTTTACTTGTATATGCTAAATGTGGGCCTCTTCTTTAGCCATACACTTCAACATAGTCATTATTCATCAGATACATACAAGAATGAATGTGGGGTCATTCATCCTGCATGCTTGGATGATTCAACTTGTTGCCTCCTATCTAGGTAGGGTTTCAAGTAGCTCTCAAAATCGAGAGTCCAACAACCATAGACTAGCTCTAGAATGGAGGATTTAAGCTAACATGCAAATGCAATTATGCTAAAATGAAAGTACAAGATTAATCTAGAGTAATGAGAAATGAATAGTAATCTAAGAAAAATTAAAGTAAACTAAGTTAAGATGAAATGTATTTTTAATCTAAGAGTGATATTAATCTAGAAATGATATTAAGATAACAGATAATGAAAGCTTTAATGCACACAATTTGAGGTAATAGTTTGATAGAGGTTCAATACTCAAAAGTTGCATCCCCCTGAATGAGAAACAAGATGGTTCTTTTATAGAATCCTAGAATCAATCGACGGTCGGGATTGAATGAGACAAATGGTGGAGATTGAAAGGAAGTTCAGTTTAGAATGGTAAGTTTCCTATAGAGAGACAGTCAACTGTTTGCCTTTTGAGTGAGTGGAGCAGTTAACTGGCTTGTTGCACTTTTGGATTTCCAATTAACTCAAAGTTTCCTTTTCTGAAGGGAGGATTTTGGAGAGAATATCTAATTAAATAAATACAATATGACCTCATAAATGAACTTTCTCAATTATTTGAATAATTAAATTCAATTTTTGAAATGAGGATATTTATTTAAAAAACAAATATTATTTGATTCCCTTTTATGTGATTTAGCTAAAAGGGGTGGTTTTTAATTTAATTAAAGTGCTAGGACTTTGTAATTAAATTAATCAATCATAGGGTTTATTTAGCCAATTATAGTCGATATTTAGGAATTAAATATAACATGTGATTAATGTAGATTTAGGGTTTTCTACATTTTGACACTAAGTCAAGTATGGTCAATTAGGAAGATAGAATTGCCTAGGATGATAGGACTTCAATGATTCAGAAAGATTGATAGAATGAGACTAAATGCAACAAAATTGGTTAGGGTTTCTAGATGTCAATTTTGGGGTATTACATTTTGCCCCTCTTTGAATTGATGTGCAAGGAGCGCATCGATTCAAAGAATAGTTTGATGTGACAATTGATGAGAGTTTTAGGATTATCTTTAGAATGAAGCTTAACCCTGAGAAGTTTAGGTTAGATTGCCAAGAAACCGGTTAAGTTATCACTTTTTATAAGACTATCCCTAGAATGAGGCTCAATCTTCATGAATTAGGGTTGGATTGCTCCAATACCCATCTATCGGATGATGAATGACAAATATTTTAGGACTATCTCCAGAACGAAGCTTAGTCTTTCAAAATCTAGGTTAGATTGTCGAGATACCAGTTAGAAAGAGCTTTTGAGAGCCATCTTTAGAACAAAGATTAACTTTCAGGGATCGAGGTTAGATTGCCCTAATACCTAGTAGTGAGATTTCAAGAACCATCTCTAGAACGAAGCTTGATCCCTAGGGATATGAGTTAGATTGCTCAGATACCTAATAGTAAGATTTTGAGAACCATCTCTAGAAAGAAGCTTGATCCCCAGGGATCTGAGTTAGATTGCTTAGATACATAATAGTAAGATGACAAGATGTAAGGAACAGAGATGCCCCTAGTGATTCAAGATGACCCTTACGATGAGGACTTTTGAGTTGAGATTAGATTGATTCAAGAATTGATTCAGTGATTTAGTGATGCAATCATCCTACCCCCTCGGGAGTGAATTGAAAGATGACACGTCATAAAGATGATTGACATCAATAGGTTGTAGATATAAAGATGATCAGATGTCTAGAAGAATTCAGGACAGATTACAGAAGATGTGAGAAGATTTGGAAGTGATTGGGAGTGATTTCAAGGTCTAGTTGACCAAGTTTGACCAAGGTTGACTAGAGTTGACTTTTGATGAAAATGTTGAAGACATTGAGAAAATGTTGATGTAAGATGAGGCTGAGAAGAAAGCAATGTCAGAAGGTCGACTGCACAAGTGTCTGATTACATCGGTCCCAAAAATTTTAAAATGAGATTTTGAGCTATATAGAAGTGTTAGATTTTGATTTCAATCCCAAAAATGGATTCAGAGCGGTCAATTTAGCCAAGGGTGAAGTTTTTGCGCAAAAAAAAGAACTTTTGAAAATTAGGTCAAAACCTATATAAGGCCCAAAAGGGTCATTTTCAAATCATTTCAAACCTTTTGACTTTTGTGAAAAGAGAGCTCTGAGTGAAAATGGTGGGAGTCCCCGTGAGATCACATTGATCAAGCATTCGAGACGTCACAGTCGGCCGCTGACGTATGACGCACCTGCAAGTAGTCGAGAACTTTTCTTGCATTTTAAATTTTTATGCATTTTAGTATATTTATGAGTTTTTAGCACATTTTTAGGAGTCAACTCGTAGGTTCTTGCATGAGAAAAGAGTTTCTTCACGTGGGTTGGTGAAGTTCCTCATGTGAGAAAGTGAAATAAAGCACTTCCTCGCGGGAGCCTCTCCACAGGCTTGCATGTGAGGTACCTTGGACTCGTGTAGGAAACCCTTGACAGGGGGTTTCCTCGCATGGGTTGATGCAAAAGTTCGCATAGTTGTGAAACTTCGTGCGAGGCCCATAGTTACTCGTGCGAGATTTTTCATGAAAGGAAAATCTTTGTGTGGGAAAAGGGGTTAGACTGAGAGCCTTATGAGCTGATTTTGTGTAAAATGGGCCAATTAGATAGTTTGAAAGCCATTTTTAGGATAGCTACATAGTTTCAAGTTTTGTTTAAAATGTCATCATGATTTCAAGCAGATACTGATCATGTGTTGTTGCTTGCATTGCAGGTTGACTTCCCTGATATCATGTTCTGGTCTCACCATCCAGTGATAGGCGAGTTAGTCAGACATCTAGATGATGCTAAGTCAGCACACATAGATGCACTAGGATTATCACATCTTCGTGATGTACCTAATATTTTGGTAAATCACAAGCTATTGGGTACACTGGTGGAGCATTTCCATTCAGAGATGAACACTTTCTACCTACCTTAGGGCAAGATGATAGTGACACACGAGGACATCTATAGGATATTGAGGATACCATTCTATGGGCCCCGTGTGGAGTATGATGTGCAACCATGGGTAGGGACTACTACATTGAGGGATACTTTTCAGGATGAGCTTGTGATGGGTCGGGTGATCCCTTGGGAGGAGCTAATCAGGGACTACAGGCCAGGGCATAGATTGGTGGTCATTCTAGTAGCATTCTTGGGTTGCTACCTTATACCAGACCGGGGACAACACGGATTGGAGTCTGGGTGGGGCAGGATGCTACAGTGTATGCTAGGACAACCTATTCATTATGGATGGGGTTAGTGCATGCTGGCCCACATGTATCATGAGATGCATGAGATTGTTTACAATGAGGCTAGGAGCATGGCAGCAGGAGTCTTTGTATTACAAGTATGGGCTTGGGAGCACCTCCCAATATGTAGGTCAATTTTTTATTATACACGATAGCCCCTCGAACCATATATTTATAGGTACGAAGGACTGATGACCCAACCCACACTGGGTGAGATTGAGCAATGGTGAGTGTAGCTTGATGATATGGTCATCGTAGTATGGTGGCCATGGAGAGACATAGAGGCTTGGGATGATGTTAGTACTTAGTTGGGCTATATGTTTTGCTCACGGTTACTAATTGACCACTTGATTGTAGTTATTAAGTGATTCCCTCTAACACGGGTATTGTAACAATTCCACCATCCATAGGACATCTCCTAGGAGTACTGTTCATATGCCCGCTTCATCGATGAGGTGAAGAAGGGCTGGTTGATGAGATTAGATCTTGGGTGTTCTATGATTGATGCACGGGTAGCGCTAGCTTGGTGGGACTACATGGCTAGGGTGGTAAATGGTGGTATGACACCAACATACTGAGAGTACTTGGCCAACCATCAATTCTCCCATTTCACAGATCTGGTTGGTATCGGTGCACCAACACAGGTGGTGTAGTAGCAAGTGGCACAACAATAGGTGCCACAGTAGAGGACTACACAAGTTCCTATTCCTCCCCAATGGATGAGGAAAAATCTCGGCGCTGGTAGTAGTAGATCTTAGGAGAGATCATCCAAGTAGAGGACAAATGAACCACCTACATAGTAGCTAGAGACAGAGGCACAGGTTCAGGGCGATAATGAGGATATGTTGGATCAGGCTGCATAGGGTCTTGTTCCTAGAGACACATTATCACAAATGCATGAGGCACTGTGGAGGAGTCAGAAGAGGGTGTAGAATTTCTAGAGGTAGTTAGGTGAGTTGTAGATACAGCTAGCTATTCAGGATACATGACTCAGAGATAGGGACTAGGAGGTCCGGGAGCTCAAGGAGTAGTTAGAGAGATCACGGAAGGAGACTTGACAGTAGTCCTCCCAAGAAGCATACTATTACGTAGCATATGTTGGTGTGGTGCCCGATGCAGCTAAGAAGGTACCCATATTTTCATAGTATGCACAAGCATCAGAGGGTGCACAGGCACCTCCTCATCCAGATATGCCCCCTCCTCCTCCTTCTCCTGGTGATGAGGGGGAAGGCCAGAGCTAGACCCTGTAGCTCAATTTTTTTGATTTAGATGGTATCATGATGTATCTAATGTGTTGGCATCCATGTATTGTAGCCCATTCTTTTGAAATATATATTGTGCTTGAGTAGCACCATTTTTTGTATACAGACACTTCGATATATATAGAGATGAGCTCGTCTTTTGGTATCATTGTATGTGTCATATTTTCTTTGAATGTTTATGCTTTATGAGATGTATCATAAATGATTAGATGAGTAGATGTAAAATGTATGACATGCATGAATGCGTAGATGAATATGAATGAAATACACATGTTATCTTTTATGCATGTATGCAATGTAAATGCGTTCTATTATGGATGAATGAGATGTAAATGCTTTCCTTTATGTATGGATGAGATACACATGTGTATTTGTAGATGTAGATGTGTATGTATGTAGATGGTCTATGATAATGGACCTTCTAAATGAGATATGAAAATGCAATGTATGTGGTACTAATCATCTTGTGCATGATATCATGACATATGACAAGTACTAACCAAAAGAACTTTCTTGAAGATCGAGAGCAAGGATTGAACACTTGTGCAGTCATGATGAAGCTGAGATGTGAAATGTGAACCCTTAGCACACAAATCTAGGAGAATGCAATGAAATGGTCATCGAACATTGTCGCAATGCAACTCTAGAAATGAAAATGAAAGTCTAAGCTAGATGCAATCCCTAGGACTTGGCTGTTGGACCCATTAGATAATTTTCATCACAAAGCTTTTCTTATAGGAAGGTCACAAGATGTCATACAACCCTCACTGACAAGGCAATCATGAAAATATGAATATGACTTTAGTCTTATATTTTTCAGAATGAGGTGTAAGTAGTAAGGTATAAGAAGCTAGAATGACCATAACACCTATTCATGTTGATTTAGCAAGTAAACATAAGCACCAAAGCACATTTTCTATAATGACCAAAATGTTTCTTGCATAAAAGCACATTAGGCACGTGAGAGTTTCTTCTTTTTCTAAGTGATTATGAGTATATGAAGGATGCTCGTAGTGACCCTTATGTTCACTTCACAGGATGAGATTTGAGATTTCACTTGTAGCAGAAAAGAAGTCACTCGAACAGACAAGGAGAAGAACCAACCTCACCGAAGTTTCCATATAAAAGGAGTCAAGGTACACATGACCATCTAACATGTGATAGAGGCTCTCATAGTGGACACCCATTTTATATGGACCCATTGGATCATTGGAACTAAACCAACATGTAAAAAGAAAAGAAAAGATCATGCCCCCAGTCTTCGCATCTCTTAGTCAAGATAGACTTCTTGGAGTTGCTCGAGAAGGAATGACAAAGAGAAAAGACAAACACACAGAAGAAAAGCTCATCATGTAGTAGAGAGTTTCAAATCCAATTTATGTTTAAGTGGATTTATGTCAAATCAGAAGTATATGTCATTTGCGAGAAGTCTCATTAGTATGGAAATAGTAGACGGACATAGTGAGAACCATTGGTGACTGATGAGAGGGAGATCCTCAAGGAGAGAGATCTTAGTGATAGCTAGGAATCAGTAGGAAAACATAGTGAGAACCATTGGTGATAGATGCGAGAGATATATTTGAAAGTGATAGGATGGTGCCCCCTAGACTAGGAAGGTTACCCCTAGAGTATGACCAGTTTCAATCCATGTAGATTCAAGAAGAGTCTTAAAGGTAACTGAGAGAAAGTGCACGAGCGAGAAAACTTAAAGTAGAAAAGTGGTAAAGTAAAGAGCAATTGTACAAAGACAAGCGGTGTTGCGATAGGTATAGCATTATAGAACAAGAGGCACCTGTTTACCAGGTTTTCACCATCTTGGAAGAAATTTATTTATTTTTGCTACCATGATGCCTGTTTGCCAGGTTTTCATCAATGGCACATTTTTTCTTTTTTCAATTTTTTTCAATTTTTGATTTTTTTTGTATTATCAAGGCACCTGTTTACTAGGTTTTCACCAGGATAGTAGATTTTTTCAGGACATTTCACAATTTTTAGGATTTTTTTAGAGTTTATGTATGTACATGGAGCATTCTAAAGATGTCTCAGCTATAGAATCATTTCAAATGCAAAGCGTTGATAGGCTCCTTAAGTTGTTCTCCTTCAGTAGTAAAGATTTGATAAGCACCAGACCCAAACACTACAGTAATAATATACAGACCAAGCTAATTAGGCTCAAATTTTCCCTTTTGAATCCATTGTTGTTGATTCTTAGGGTTCTCTCTCAGGATGAGATCACCCACTTGGAAATCCTGTGGTCTAACTTTTTTTTGTAGCTCTTGGAAATTCTCTTCTGATATGCTCGAAGGTGATCAAACACCACTTGCTGATGTTCATCCAGTAGTTCTAGCTCTTGTAGCTAAGATATTTAGTTATCATCATCAGTGATGAGGCCTTTCAAAGAGACTCACAAAGTAGGAATCTTGACCTCAATCGATAAAACAAAGCAAAGGGCGTGGCCCCTATCGGTGTTTGTATACTTGTTCGATAAGCCCATAGAGTCAGATTGATCTGGAGATGCTAGTCTCATCCAGACTTGTGAATTGTGCGGTGCATGATTTTGAGGATTGCTTTGTTTGATGCTTCCGCTTTTCCATTGCCCTGGGGATAATAGATGGAAGACTAGTGTTGCATGATTTTGAACTTAGAGCATAGCTCTTTCAAATCCTTATTCTTAAACTACCCCCATTATTAGTGATTATTGAGGAGGGTACACCATACCTACAGATGATGTAATTTAGTATGAACATGGCTACAGATTTGCCATTGGCTATGGTCAGAGGTACTGTCTCGACCCACTTGGTGAAATAATTTGTAGCAATGATGATGAACTTGTGTCCATTCGATGAAGATGGATGAATCTGACCCACCAAATCAAAGGCCCATTATTGAAATGGCCAGAAAGTGATGAAGGGAATAAGCTCCTTGGTAGGAGTGTGAATCAAATTTTTGTGTAGTTGACACTATTTGCAAGACTTGGCATATTATGTAGCTTCTTTTTCCATATCTGGCCAATAGTAACTAGCTCTAATAATCTTATGGGCCAATGTTAGGCTGCTCGAGTGATATCCATAGATGCCTTCATGCACCTTAGTTAATGCACACTTAGACTCATCAAGTTCTAAACACCTAAGGAGGGTATCGTCTAGACCTTGCCTATAAAAGTCGTTAGCTATGATGACATACCATGAAGCACTGAGGATTAGGTGACATTTCTCATTCCAGGTGTAAGTATCCAAAACAATCTGGTCATGGAGGTAGGATTAGATGTGATGGTAGTGAGATGAATCATGTCCAATGACTAAACAGATCATCCAAGATTTAGGGGCATCATAGGCTGGGTAGAGTAACATTTCCACTAGGAATTCATGTTGGAAGTCATTCTCTGGCATCTATAGCATAGAAGTGAGAGTAGCCATTGCATCAACCACTTTGTTGTATGCCCTTGGAATCTACTGGAAGGTGATATGTGCAAAGTACTTTCTTAGATCATTGACCATTCGTTTGTAAGGCACCAGTTTGTCATCCTTTGTCTGATAGATGTCATTGACCTAATTGATGACCAATTGTGAGTCTCCAAAGACTTTGAGTTCATCCACTCACCATTTGATGGCTATCTTCATGCCATTTATCAGAGTTTCATACTCAGTAATGTTGTTTGTACAAGGAAACAACATCTTGTATGCTTTAGGTAAAGAGTACCTTTGTGGCGTGATAAAAAATATCCCGGCACCTGACCCCTATTGGGTGAATGATCCGTTAAAGAACATGGTCCATGATTGATGTGTGAGAATCATTATGGACTCATTTAGGAATTTAATGCTTAATGGTTGATGATATGTGAGAGGTGCCTTTGCCAATTGATCTATGATTTCCTGCCCTTTGATGGCTTTTCTTTCGACATACTCGATGTCAAACTCACTGAGTATCATGACCCACTTTTCTAGTCTACCTATGAGGGAAGCTTTATTGAGCAAGTATTCTAATGGATCAATCTTGGAAATGAGACATGTAGTGTGAGAAAGCATGTAGTGTCATAGTTTCTATGAAGCAAACACCACTGCTAAGAAAGCCTTCTCTATGATAGAGTAGTTTGTTTCATAGGAGACCAATGTCCTACTGATGTAGTAAATAGATCTTTCGCTATTATTCTGATCTTCTTAAGCTAAGAGGACACCTAGTGATGTATCCATAGAAGAGATGTAGAGAATGAGTGACTTCCCAAGAATAGGAGGCATCAGTATTGGAGGATTCGTAAGATACTACTTGATCCATGTGAGCCCTTTATCACAATCTTCATCCCATTTGTAAGTCACACCTTTGTGTAAAGTCTTGGTGAAGGGCTATGACTTGTCAGCCAACTGTGAGATGAAGCATCAGATAGACTACAATCGATCCTGAAGTCCTCTCATCTGACTGATGTTGCACAGTGGAGGCATTTTCATGATGGATTGGACTTTCTCAGGATCCACTTTGATACCCTTTGTGGAGATGATGTAGCCAAGTAACTTTCTAGATGTAACTCCAAATGCACACTTTTTTGGGTTGAGCCTCAGACTAAACTATTCTATTCAATCCAATATAGATCTGTGAGATGTGCCTTTCATTGCATTCTCTTAGCTAAGGTGTCATCCACATAGTCTTTCATCATCTTATGCATCATGTCATGAAAGATAGTGGTGACAACCCTTTGATATGTAGCTCCAAGATTTTTAAGTTTGAAGGGCATGACATTCCAATAGAAAGTTCCCCAGACACATTTGAAGGCAATATTCTCTTGATCTTCTAGTGCCATCTTTATCTGGTTGTAGCCAAAGAAACCATCCATCAATGAGTGCATTTCATAACCAGCTATCATGTCCACAATCATGTCAATGTTGAGTAATAGAAAGTCATCTTTAGGACATGCCTTGTTCAAGTCCTAAAAATCTGTGCAAACTTGGATAGATTTGTCATGTTTAGATACTAGAATGATGTTGGAAATCCATTTTGCATAGTCAATTGCTCTAATGAAGCCAACTTTGAGAAGTTTTTTCAATTCAGCCTTGACTAGTAATGCCACATGCAGATGCATCTTACGAAGCTTTTATTTTATAGGATTAATGCCTGGTGCAATGGATAAGTGATGCATGATCAGATTAGGGTCCAATCTTGGCATGTCAAAATATGTCCAGGCAAAATTGATTTTCTTATGTAGATAATGACTTTGCCAAATGAATGATCTAAGGTTCACCTTTTGTGACCAAGTTCAAAGGTTGAGTTGACTCAATCAGTACTGATGACCTTTCTTGAAAATGACTTGGAAGCGTATTAAGTATCCCATCCTTGGGAACCTCAGAGAGGTTTTCACCCTCGGATATATCTTTTGTTTTTACTTTTTTTTGGCTCTAATACTGCCATAGTGTGGTTTTCACCATCAGAGTGCCCATTCTTTTTTCTTTCAATTTTGTGACTGAGATACTTGATATCAGGCTCAGTCATGTTGAAACTACCTTCACTGGTGGAGGATGTTACTGGTTTGACAATGTTAAGGTAGCAGGGAAGAGTATAGTCATTCTAGAATGTAAGGACTTCACTGGATGGGGAGGAAGAGTTTCATTTTATGAGCTCAGGATGGTGGAGTGGAAGAGAAGTGACAAGTTCTAGTGCATTCATGACATAATCATCGAAAGTGTGGACAAGCAAGTTGACACCTAAAGTGATCTCATCCAGAGATGCGTTCGAATTCCTTCGAATCCTCACATCCATAGTAGAGGGTATGTTAATGTTGATGAAATCTAACTCATTTTTCCTAACACTAGACCCTTCACCTACTTTGAGAAGGTTTTCATACATATGCACAATATCTACATCCTTATCGGAGGTCCCATCAGATAGAGAATCAAACTCATACTCATGTGAGTCGGTAATACTTGAGATAGGTACTCCATCACAACTTGCACTACCATCTAATTTTTTGTTCATCCCTCGCATCGTGGATTGTCTGTTGGATCTGTTCTTGTTTGAACCACTCTTGCAAAGATGATGACATGTACAATTCCTATTGATAGTTAGGATGAGAAATTTTCATTTTCCTCAACCACTCGTATGTTAGTGGAATAACTAAGGTGGTGTCATCAGAGTCATTGTCAGTCTCTTCTTTTATGACATGTGGTATAAGATCATTTGGCTCTGCAAAGAGTGTGACAAGATCTAGAGGAATAGGATAAGGAAAGGTATCCTCATCATAGCTATCTTTTGAGTTTTCAGCTGTAGCAGTGTCTTCAGGTTCTGACAGGTATTCCAATTTTGGTACAAATTTGTTAATCCCTAAATGAAATAGGATCTTCTTGAAGCCTAAACCAATAACGTCCCTTATTTTTTGGCTTGTAGCTTCAAGTGGTTCAAGAAATACTTTTTTGTCTACCCCTATAGGGCCATTCCATTTGTAACCAAAGAATTTCATGAGCTCAAAGCCCGTGCCATACTGTTAAGGGTCTATCTCATGAGTAGAAGTGACATGCTCAGATGTGTCATCCTCTATGTAAATTCAAGCTACAATAGCTCTATTTTTATCCTCGTCCTCTAGTGGCATCGTGGCTTGTACAAAGGCACAATCATAGATTGTTTGAGGAGAGACGACAGAAAGTTTCTTGCTCTCAGAGGGTCTCCCATAGGAATGTGAAGATGGTGGTAGAGTTTCTAATGACAACATAGGTTTAATCTGATACTCCCCCATACTAGTATCTTTGAGCTTTAGATTATGTTCCATTTCCTTGAGTTTGGCATTGAATAATTCAGTAGACTCTTTGTTGGTTGGGATAAATATGTCACCAAATTGTGTCAGCATATTGCAAGAATAACTCATATTATCAGGTACTGTTACTTCTACTCCATGGAATGGGAACTTTATACATTGATGATAGGTGGAAGGAACTGCCTGCATCTCATGGATCCATGGTCTTCCCAATAGTATATTGTATGCTAGGGGAATGTCCAGAACCTGACAGATGACATCCCTCTCAATAGGTCCAACCCAAATTGGTAACATAACTAGCCCTTAAGATTTTCGCTCTTCTTCATCATACGCTTTAATGGTGATCTTTTTGTGAGCATCTATACAATCTTCACCATATCCTAACTGGGTGAGAAAGCTAGCAGAGCATATGTTAAGGCCAACACCATTATCAATAAGGACATGATGGATGCGCTTTGGGATGATCATGACTTCAATGTGCAAGGGGTTATTATGTGGATGGCTTAGAGAATGATCATCTTCTTCAGAGAAAGCTAGATAATGGGGTGAGGTTAGGTGACCTACCATAGATTGAAACTAGTCCAGATTAAGATCCTTGGGGACATTTGCCTCAGCGAGGGCTTTATCAAGAATTTGCCTATGAGCAGGCAAGATTTTCAATAGCTCAAAGATAGTAATTTGAGCATTGGTCCATTGCAGTTGGTCCAGGATGCTATAATTAGCATTATTAGGCATGGTGACCAATCTCAAATTATTGTTGGCAATGCCAACAACAAATTTATCTATTGGTTATTTGGTGTTGATGTAGAAGGCTCGGGGCCTTTGAGAATGATCTTCGTGTGAGATTGAGTAATAGCATTTTCACAAGCCTGAGACTATTCTTGTTTAGAGGATTGAGGCACAGGGCCTCACAAGACAAATGAAACCATGGGTCTAGGGGCATCCTCACTCCCCTTGATGGTGATCACATCATAGTATTCAACATCGACAGACTCAACCATATTAATGACATTCTCATTGGTACTATACGTCTAGTTGACCTTTTCATTGGCATTTTTGGCTTTGGAAGATTCTCCTTTCTCATGAGGAGGAAAGGGGTCTTTGAATGCCTGGTGATCCAAGTTCTTATTGTGGTTTCCCACAACAACATCACCATTGTCGATAAGATCTTGGATCTTATGCCGCAGTTTGATGCTGCAGGTAGCTCTTTGGTGACCTTTGTTTTGATGGTAATCATAGTATGCAGATTTGTTCCACCAAGAGGGTCGCAGTTGCAGATCATAAGGACGTGAATTATCTAGAGGAGTGAGTATTTGATTTTTCAATAGAGTCTTGTAAACCATGTCAAGAGGTTCCCCTAGGGGAGTGTACTCACACTTGGGTCGAGGGGCCCAAGGTTTGCTTTTGGAATACTTTGAAGGTGGCTGAGTGTCAGCCGTAGCCTTCTCAGTGGCTTTGGTTTCCTGCATGCTGGAGGTAAGATTGAACACAACCTTTAGAGGCTTTGGAGTTATGTTGTGAACAACCCCATCATTCACAACATCCTGGTTTTTATTAACAAATTTAGGTTTGTCTTTTCTTGAGGAGGACCCCTATTTGTTATCATTGTGTAGAGTCAGTTCTCCTTTCTTAACAATGAATGTTTCTATTCTCACAGCTTGTTTATTCATGTCATCGAAGGTCAAATGACCTTGTAGCTTGTAGTTGTCTCTATCTCTAGAAAAATGTCAAGAAAGGTTCCCTATGTCATTGTTTCAAGGTGCAAAGATCATGAATGTTAACCAAGTGTTGAATGTTGTGTGAATAGTTCTGGAGAAATAAATTGGCAATCTCATCGAAAGACTTGATGCCAGTAGGTAACCGAGAGAACCACTCCATAGAAGAACCTCCCAAGCTATGCGGGAAGAGACACATGAGGTAAGTTTGGTTGTGTATAAACTCCATAGATAGAGCACTAAACTCTCTCAAGTGATCTTGAGGATTAGAGGTACCCAAATATTTTTTGTATTTGGGAAGTTCTACTCCTTTAGGGAAAGGAGGCATGGAAAGAATCTTATCACATGGGAATATACAAATGCTATCTAGGGTGAACTATTTTTCTAGTTTGACCTTGTCCTTCATGATTTGACTAATTTGGTCTTGCATGTCTTGAACTACCTTTTGCAGTCTAGTAGTCTCAGTTTCCTCTTCTTTGACCAAAAGAGTCTCAACTTTGTAGTTCGGAGGTAACTTGGCCCCTTGGTTGGCCAATTTGAGAAAGTATTTCTCCTTCTCTTCTTTCATGAGGATCTCCATCATCTTGAGGAGGCCTTTATTAGTTCAAGTAGCCTCTATGTCTTGTTGAGTTATCTCCTCATTGTCATTACCAATATTGTCAAAAATGCTTTGAGCATGATATCTATCTCGATCATTTTGAGATTGATCATGACCTCGACTGTGTTCACCCTCTTGGTTTTGATTTTCCATCTTGCTAGAGTGGAAGTGTGTAGTGTGTACAAACTTAGTGCGAGGGTGTGTAGTATGTCGAGAGGTCATGGCTAAGGAAACCTTTGGTGCGTCAATAGGGTCAGATTTAAATGATGACCCTTTAGAGTTTTGATGTTCTTGAAACAAGGGGTTTAAGACCCAACTAAAATCCATAGGGAATGAATGTTGAACGTAAGGTCGAATGATAGGAGAGGGAGATTGAGATGACCCCTCTCTAGACGTAGCTGGCGAGGAGGAACATGAAGACCCTCTGCAACACTGAGATTGTGTGACAAGTTTGGAATGACCTCTTCCTTGGTTGTGAGGTCTACCTCTACCTCATCTAGTAAGGTGTAAAGGGAATACATTGCTACTTCGAGTTGCAACAGTCATAGACAAAGATTGTGTAACAAAAGAAAACTAGGACTATGCTTGGAAACATGTCTTGAGATAAGTGCAAAGAGTGACAAAGGTGAAATATACCCAACACAATTTGTCAAAAGTAAGGCTAAATAAACCAAGAGATGACTATCGTATCACAAGGTATGATAACATAGCAGAATGAGAAAACAATAGAGAGACAAGGTAAGTTCAAGAGATCATCACATAGTTCTCAACTTGAGACATCTAGTTTCAGACTGTGTACAGGAAGGAAGACATGCAGACATACCCCAAATAGAGACCAGACCAAGTAGAAAGATGACCAAAAGATAAGAAATAGCTCATTGTTCTAACAAAAATAGTATAGTGTCACACGAGGAAATACAGTCCCGTGCAAAGAAATGCCAGGCTCGTGTGAAGAAGCACTAGTATTGGCATGAAGATGTGCAGTCTCATGTGAAAAATGTGACATGAGTCTGACATAAAATTTGACAGAGATAGGGTACAACCTTGCATGAGGATCTAGAATCTCACATGAAAAGATGCAGAACAATGCAAAATCTCACATGAAACTATGCAGAAAACCAGGTGAGGAAGCACAAAAACTGACAGTCTGGATCATTTTTTGAGACAAAAAAAAGTTATGAGACATAGCTTGGACTTTTCTCTGACAGAGTGTTTAGTTTATAGATCAGTTTTGGATAGTTTTGAACAAATCTCAATTTGAATGTACGAGAATTAGTCGTTAATAAGCACATAGGTTTGGACTTTCAGGTAGGTGTGATACAATCAATAGTTGAAAATAGTTGCATCCAGGACAAAGCAACTTAGAAGAATCATGGGAGTCTTGAAAAGTTTGAGCATGTTGGATGCTTTGAGACTCGAAAAAAACACTCATTTATCCCTACAAATAAAATGGTAGAGAAGACAAAATCCATGCCTCACAACTTATGCGCATGCGTTCACCTCACACAGCTATGTCACCCCCTAGAGGGCTCCCATGTTTTTGGTGTTTCCAAGGAATCAATAGTATATGTTCAAAATTTACCCTTGAAGTAGGGGTAGTGTCATATACCACCTTCAAACATCCAGGTGCATACCTATGGTGAGAATCTATGAGAGATATTATTCCCCCTCCCTGCGCAAAGATCATGCCCCCCTTCGAAGATGAACCAAGTAGGCCACTAGCTAAAAAAGTGTTTAATAGGCTTCCATTCACATTAACCTCTAATTCCCTTTCAAGCAAGGTTTAGGCCTCTCAACCACACTGACACCTGCAAGTGTACACCCCCGACAAGTAGGGCTAGGAGTGGCACCGCTTAGTATAATAGACATGGCTTCCTCAAGATGTTCGACATCATGGATGAAGAGGAAGAAATTAACATGGCTTTGGAGTCTTTCGCTCAATAAAGAAAATTTATTATAGTGAGGTGGAATCATTGGCAAAAGGTGTGTACCCACTTGGGTCATTCCCAGAGGTTCAACTTTCGGTAGGCCCGCTAAAGGTGACTTGGACTTGGTTTGGATTCAAGGGTTTGAGTTTCTAATTCTCTCAAAGCGAGAAGAGCATAATCCTCTACCTCTGCACCTTACCCAGACACACCAGATGTGTTCATCACCGAGCTAACTCCTCTCTCAACAAATCTAAGAGCTTCTAGGTTTTTGATTCTCTCAAAGAGAGAAGAGCATAATCCCCTCACTAGTGGATGTGTCAATTGATTTGTTACCTTTCCTTTCTCCCCTAGGTATTTATCCTTCTAGTAGAGTCTGGGTCTTGGATTCATTCATGGTCATCACTTCCATGTGATGAAGAACCTAACACCCTATTATACTATCAAGACCCTTAAGATATTTTAACAAGGCCCTAATTAGACTATGCAAAGAAAGCATGAAAGCATATATAATGTTTTGTGGGTTTTAAATTCTTTGAAAAGCATCCTACAATCAAACAGTCAGTAAGTGTGCATAGTCATGTTTTAAGGAGCCTTCGACATATGTCCTACAACCCACTGTCAAGCTGTATCATAAAATAATACCAAGAAATCATAGTAAATAGAAAGATATCATTAAACAAAAAACTAAAGTACAAAACTACAAATTATAAGTCTCTGGTGTCAAAGTTCATGTGAGAAAGTGTAGGGCTTTGTGGGAGAAAGTACATTTGTCATTCAAGGAAATGCTTATACAAGCACAACTTCACGTGAGAATCTGTAGCAAAGATGTACGAATAAAATGCTTAATTTGATTAAAAAAAGAAAAGACATGAGGCCAGAAATTGAATATTCTGCCCCATGGTGGGTGCTAGAAATGTATATGCTAAATGTGGGCCTCTTCTTTACCCATACACTTCAACATAGTCATTATTCATCAGATACATACAAGAATGAATGTGGGGTCATTCATCCTGCATGCTTGGATGATTCGACCTATTGCCTCCTATCTAGATAGGGTTTTGATTAGCTCTTAGAATCAAGAGTCCAACAACCATATACTATCTCTAGAATGGAGGATTTAAGCTAACATGCAAATGCAATTATACTAAAATGAAAGTAAAAGATTAATCTAGAGTAATGAGAAATGAATAGTAATCTAAGAACAATGAAAGTAAACTAAGTTAAGATGAAATGCATTTTTAATCTAAGAGTGATATTAATCTAAAAATGATATTAAGATAACAAACAATGAAAGCTTGAATGCACACAATTTGAGGTAATAGTTCTACAGAGGTTCAATACTCAAAAGTTGCATCTCCCTGAATGAGAAACAAGAGGTTTCTTTTATAGAATCCTAAAATCAATCAACGGTCAGGATTGAACGAGATGAACGGTGAGATTGAAAGGAAGTTTAGTTCAGAATTTTAAGTTTCATGTAGAGAGACAGTCAACTATTTGCCTTTTGAGTGAGTGGAGCAGTTAACTGGCTTGTTGCACTTTTGGATTTCCAATTAACTCAAAGTTTCCTTTTCTAAAGGGAGGATTTTGGAGAGAATATCTGATTAAATAAATACAATATGACCTCATAAATGAAATTTCTTAATTATTTGAATAATTAAATTCAATTATTGAAATGAGGATATTTATTTAAAAACCAAATATTATTTAATTTCTTTTTATGTGATTTAGCTAAAAGGGGTGGTTTTTAATTTAATTAAAGTGCTAGGACTTTGTAATTAAATTAATCAATCATAGGGTTTATTTAGCTAATTATAGTCGATATTTAGGAATTAAATATAAAATGTGATTGATGTAGATTTAGGGTTTTCTACATTTTGACACTAAGTCAAGTAGGGTCAATTAGGAAGATAGAATTGCTTAGGATGATAGGACTTCGATGATTAAGAAAGATAGATAGAATGAGACTAAATGCAACAAAATTGGTTAGGGTTGCAAGATGCCAATTTTGGGGTATTACATTACTATTGTACATGGTAGCATCATTTCTCATTTTATCCACCATCTCATCAAGCACCTCATTCCTAGCATCCAGGACACGATACTTCACTTTCAGCTCTTGGATTTTATGGAAGGCCCATTTGTCGAGGTTGAAAGACAAGATAGCTCTTCTTCTAGATTCATTCAGGATGCTCATGTTGGTAATTATTTTTGGGTTGAAATCATGTTCCTCAAGAGCCATTGTATCCTCTTTATTCTAACTGTCATTTTTCTTTCCTTTACCAATAATATACTCTCTATTGAGGTTCTCAATAGAAGTATTTTGACAAACATCTGTAGCCCATTTAACTATAGAATTGATAATGTTGGTAAGATTATCCAAAAGGGTAGGTTCCTTAACATTATCTTACATTCCCATCTCACCAATTTCCTCATTTCCAACAACATTCCCATCCTCATCAATTTTCCCGTCGAGATTCTCCTCTTCCACATTTCCTTCCTCTTTATGTTCACCATCCTCCTCTGATAATTATTTACAACAAACTAATCCTAATCCAACACATTTAAAATATCCTGAGAGAACTCCTGGCGAGAATCCTTACCAACATCCTCCTTGAGCTCATTAGGGTCAATATCTTTAGTACCTTCAAGATGGGGTGGGCTCTGCACCAGGGCATTATTGTCCTCTTCATCCTTATCAACCATCAGGGTAGCTTCCTTCTCTGAGATCTCCTTGATTTTGGGCTCCTTTGTTTTCAAACTTTCCTCTTCAAAGTTGTTGTCTTCATCATCTTCTTTAGACTTCATGCCCTTCACCTCATCAAAGATAGAAATATTCTCCTCTTTCTTAGGAGTAGCCTTTCTTTTCTTGGAAGAAGTCAGGCTAGTTTTCTTCGTGGGACTGGCCTAAATAGACTTACATTTCTGCTTGCTTATCTGCTTTGGAAAAGGTTCATAAACCTTGTCTCAAGCATACTCCACAATGAGAAGAATTAAAACTTCATGAAGGATTGGATAACTAGACTTGATTCTGTTATCCATGATACTCTGGCTCAAAGAACTCAACAAGAAATAAGGGAAATAAACCCTAGTATTATAGTGGAAATGGTTCACAAGAACAAAATGGAAATTATAAACCCTAGTGAATCTTCTATCTAAAGTGAAGTATTCCATGATAACCCTCAAGACTTGTGCCCAAATGAGCTTGATATTGTTAATACTAACATAGTTGACACTACCCTTAACAAGCATAGCCTTTTCTTCTATTGTTTTAGGAAAATCCTTGTAGGCCTTATTACCAATTTTCCTATCTTTGAAATAATTCATACCTTCAAGTGGGAGGTCAATAATATCTATAATTAGGTCCAGAGTCAAAGGAAAAGACTTACCCCCAATGTGCACCACACCATTGTCCCAACCAGAGGCAAACTCCTTTATTATGTCCTTGTCAGTACCATGCAAATGCTTAAGATATTGATCAATCTTTCCCTTCTTGATTTTTTTCCAAACTATTTTCTACTGAATCCACTTAAACTCTAAAGGTTCTTCTCTCTTTAGATCCTCTCCCATATCTTCCATCATACACTTAGGCTCTAGAGAAAAAAACATAGAGTTGAGCGTTAGAAAATTGAGACCAGAGTTTCTCAAATAGGACACGCAAAGCACTGAATAAAATAACTTCTGCACAAGAGTCATTTTTAACACCCATAAAACATGTATAAAAGGATGAGTCTTAATGATCTTGCACTTTGTTTTCCATTTCCCTTCACAAGTTCTTAAAATCTGCATCATATCACTCGATATCATCATTACTTTGTATGATTCCTTCCTTTTGGTTAATATTATCATAATAAATAAGTTTATTAATATCATCATTAATATTGCAAGTCTCAATCCACTTGTAGGTGATGTCATTTATAACCCCAATATTAGCAAGCCCATTCACAACCATGTTGGTTTCATGGTAGTCATCGGTTAAGTGAAATCTTTCAAATTTGTGAGCAATATAATTAATTTTTTCTATTATATGCTCAATTGTCCATGAAGGTTTAGTAAGACCTTTGATATTATTGATGATATTGAGAGAGTCCCCCTCCAGCCACAAATTCTTACAACCTAGCTCATCAACCAACATAATAGTATTGAGAGATGCCATAGCTTCCGCTCTATGATTAGATTGGATTCCCAAAGGGGAGGCAATTGCCCCAACACAATTACCAGCCAAGTCTCTTATAATACCACTAGCATTGCCCAGATTACCTTTGGCAGCCCCATCAAAGTTGGCTTTGAGCCAACCTTGGGGAGGAGAGGTCCAGCCACAAGACATCATCTCTAGGATGCAGAACTTTAGGATCAGTATTGCTAAACTACCAGTTTTTTATTTTCTCCTTATTTTCTTGAGAGGAAATCATAGAAGGATAGTTATTGATAATGATATTGAAATTTTCCTCCATCCCTCTGCATATTTGATTCCCAACCAATTTAGATTTAGAATACTTCTCCTGGAACACTCTATTATTTCTCTCCTTCCAATTGTGCCAACTCATATGTGGGAGGATCAAATTATAGAAATCTTTAGCCATTTTGTTCAAAGACAAAAAAGTCCATTGTGTAATAAAATCCTACCAAGAGAGAGGGAAAAACCAATAGAGGTTCCCTTTTCTAAGAATTATCTCCCAAACCATGTGAGAATAGGAGCAATGTAGCATACTATGATCAAAAGACTCAGCTTCCTCCATACACAAGTAGCATCTATTAGGAAAATAGAAGCCTCTTTTTGAGAGATTATCTAAAGTCAGAGGTTTATTTTGGGCTAAAAGCCAGAAAAAGAAATTAATCTTAGGAATTAAAAATTTATACCAAACCTTAGAACATGGTGACCTTTCAACATCCGTAGCCATAAGCTTATTGGAAGAGGCAACAAAGTAACTTCCATCCAAGTTGGGAGCCCATATTAGTTTTTCATGGCAATTCTCATAAAAAAACCATGTTTGTAACACAATATGAAGAGACTGAAGCTTTCTGTCAAATTCTCCCAAATTGATCTATTTATTTCCTCTCCAGTAATTACTAACTTTCTCCCCAAAAGATTATTTACATATTTCTATAGCTTAGGATCATTTAGGGAAACATTAGGGAAATATTGTCACTTCAACAACATGAAATAGTGAAGCAATTTATTACAGAAGTGACAAGGAAGAAATCCTTAAATTAATCAGAAAAATTAGAGACAAGTTTTATATCTTTTACATTGTGGAAACCCCAGCAGTCAAACTAAAAATTAGGGCATAATTCCTTTTCTCCCTATGACAAGAACATCATCATAAATATCTTATCTACCACTCTGCATCCAAGACTTGAACTCCTTGACAACTTGTTCAAACCATAACTGTTGCATCTAGAAGCAAGCAAATAATAAATTTGGGGTGACAAGAAAATATGATCTAATCATAATCGGCCCAACCACTACTAAGTTCATTCAATTTCTCAACCGCAAACTATCATTTATGGCCCAAGATGAAATCAGATTTGATCGTTCTTTCCTTTTGTGTACTGTCATTTCTATTCTCTGCAAGCCCTAGCTCAGAAAATTTAAATATATGACTGACAACGGTTAATTTATCAATTTTAAAATATGACCGTCGATCCTGATCTTTTCCCAACACTTTGGGCAACTCTCATTCAATCTCTGATAGTTAATTTATCATTTGAAATTAACCAGACTCATCATCTCTTAGAAACCAACTGGGAGTGAGCACATCATCACACCTGACACTATCCTTATCTTAACCCTAAGTCATCTGGCGAACTGGCAACTGAAGACTATCTCCCAATCTCAGAATATTTCACTTAACCTGGGTCTGGTGTGGAGATTGGGTGATAAAGGCATTCACGTGATCACTCAATAATTTCATTAACTGTGATTTGATTGGGAGATCTGGCGACCACTACCTAATCTTATCTGAATCTATAGCCCACACTAAATCATTAAACATTTATCTTAACTCAACCTTTCATTATGAGATCTCGTGACTTAAGGAACTCAAGATCACTGGATCCTAGCACTAACCCTCATTTCATCTAGAGAATGAGTGACCAAGGTAATTCTCACGATTGCTAAATATTTTCTTGACTCATGGTTACATTCAGAGAATACGTAACCACCACCCGATCTTATCTATATTGATGACTCATATCCAATCTCCATTTCTTTATCTCTAACCCAACTCAATCACATGACTGAAGGCATTCACTAAATTGCTAGATATTTGCTTAACCCTAAGTTTCATCTTTAGAACATGCACTAGTCATTGATCTTTCCCTCATCCTACAGTCCTTGTTGATTCACTAGATATCTCATGACTTAACATTTTCATCACGAGATCTGGAGATAACCATGTCACTGAATCACTATATGTTTAGCACTTAACCACCAGGATCAGGAGAACATGCGAACACTTAGTCTCCAAGTTGTTGAATACAAGACTTAACTACCAGAATCAAACATTATGCTAACTCTTGACTTAACCCAGACCTATATGGAGATCACGTGACTAAAGAAAAATCAGAGTTAACGAATATTTATCTTAACTATGGTCCCATTCTAAGAACAAGCACCAACCGTCAATCTCAATCTGCATCAACGATCCTCACCAATTTGCAAAATGTTTATTGCCTTAGCCATTTTATTACGTGAATCAATGACTGAAGAAAAAAAAACCGCCCGCTGGATTGCTGGATGTTAGGCCACTATCTGCCAAGATCAAGAGAACACATGAATGCCTCGGTCGCGGAGTCACTAAATAAAATTTTAACTGCTTGGGCTTATAAAATAAAACATGTGCAAAATGGGGACTTTAAGTGGCCTGAAAAGGTAGCGAGAAAATAGAATAAGGGTAGGGTTTTGGACTTAGACAAATTTTGAAACCCTTGGGCATGGATAAACCCTAATTCTTAGACCTTCAAGCAGCCATATCTCACTAGTTTTTTCATTTAAGCACATGTGATCTTAACTAGAGCTTGCACACACCATAAACTATCCTTGGCGAAGTTCACAAGCCATAAAACATCATACATCTTCTTTGCTAACCAAAACAAGTTTTCAACAGGACATGGCAACTTTCGTAGTCTTTTGCAAGGATGAAGACCATTTTCATTGGATTTTGCATTTGACAGGAAAATGGGCTAATAGGAAGGACCCCACTACTGCATCCCAAGATTTTAGAAATATTCCTTTGTCTCTCCTCAGGAGTATTAATGAAAAATATAGAGCTTTTGTTCCAATTAATGAGCTGACCAGAGGCCAAGGTATAAGTAGTTAGAGCTTTCTTCAAATTTTTGGCTTCCTTAATACTAGCTACCCCCATAGTGATTGTATCATCAACAAATTTCTCATGGGAGAAAAAGGTTTTGGTAGAGGAAGGTTGGAGACCAGTTATTAGACCTTCTCCTACCAGCTTACTAATGTATCTACCCAAACATTCAACCATAATAGCAAAAGGATAGGAGAGATAGGATCACCTTGTCTAAGACCCCAAGAGGATCTAAAGAAATTAGAAGATCCCCCATTAATACTAATAGATGAAGAAACAATAGTCACCAGTTGCATTATCAGTTTTATAACTCCCTTAGAAAAGCCAAAAGCTTCAAGAGTTTTTATCATAAAATCCAGTCCACTCTATCGTAAGTCTTTGAGAGGTCAAGCTTCATAAGAAAACCTTTTTTCTTGGCCGCTTCCAAAGAATGAATATTTCATGAACAATAATAATGGAAACCAAGATTTTTCGTTGTGGAAAAAAGCCATTTTGCTAGGGGGAGATAATCAAGGGAAGAATAGACAACATCCTCAGAGTAACCACTTTAGATATTATTTTATAAAGGGAATTATAGAGGCTAATAGGTCTAAAATCATCAATAGTATCAGCTCCAAGCTTCTTCGGTACCAGAACTAGAAAAGTAGCATTAAGCTCCCTAAGAAGGTTTTTAGTACCAAAAAACTCTTTAACTGTTGCATTCACCTCTTTTCCAACTATGCCCCAAAATTGCTGAAAGAAAAACATGGGAAAGCCATCTAGTCCTGGAGACTTCTCACCTTCAAAGGAAAAGATAGTCTTCCTAATTTCCTTATCAAAAGGGATAGCTTGGAGCCTATCATTGGTTTCTTTATCAATTAACGAAGGGATTGCTGCCTGAATTTTATCCTGATCAGAAGAAGCCAACTTAGAATATTTAGTGAGGAGAGAGGAAAAATAATTGAGCATTTCCTTTTTGATATCCTCCTCCTTAACTATATTTTTACTTTTAGAAGAAATGAAAGTGATTCTGTTCACTGCCTTGTGCTTCATGGAGGTCATATGAAAAAATATAGTGTTTATGTCCCTATCTTTAAGCCATAAAACTCTAGATCTTTGTCTCTAGAAAGTTTCCTCCTTGGAAATAATATTATGATAATTTGCTAGCAAAGAGTTTTCAATATTTTTTAGTTCCTCAGAGAAGCCTTCCTTCTAAATGTGGTTGTGGACCTCTTTAATGTCAAGTTGCACACTACTTTTGGATAGGAAGATATCTCCAAAGACATCTTTATTCCAATCCTTAATCTTTCTTTTTATAGAATGCAATTTCTTTGCCACTTTGTACATTTCTCCACCTTCCATAGAACAATTCTACTAGTCCTTGATTATATCCTTCAGATTGGGATGAGCCATGCACATTTTTTGAAACCAAAAAGGAGAATTTCTTTTGCCACTTAAGGGATTAGCAAAAAAGGATATAGGAAAATGATCAGACCCAATTCTCAGCATAGAAGAAAGTGAGCAAGAGTATCTTGAGAGACAATCCAAAGAAATGAGAGTTTTGTCTAGCTTCACCTAGATAAGCTCAGCCCCAATTCTCCTATTAGATGAAGTAAAAGGAATGCCCTACAACTCCACATCTAAAAGAGCCTCTTCATTGCTATAGTCCATTAAATCTGACCTGCTATCAATCTATGAAGGGTTTCCTCCATTTTTTTTAGCATCTTTCAGAGGAGTATTGAAATCTCCCATAACCATCCAGCTAGTGTCTAGAAAAATCTTACGTAGATCCCTCAGGCAATGCCAAAATTTATGTCTACCTAATCTAGTATCAGGGGCATATATATTAATCAAATTCCAAGATAAATTATCTCTAATATAGGTAACTTTCACCATAATGATGTTCTTCTCAACCTTAATAAGAGAATAATTAATAGAATTTTTTTCCAAAAAATTGTCACTCCTCCTGAGGCCCCATCTGCTTCACTACCTATACTACCTCCATTCTTGATCGGGTGAATTTTTTCCACTTTCTCCCTAAGCATTTTAGTTTCTTGAATAAGTAAAATATTTGGGTTAAAATCTCTAACAATGTTTAGTAGAACATCCTATTTATGGGGAATATTCAATCCTCTAATATTCTAGGAGATGATTTTCATTTACAATATGGTGAGAAAATATCTGAGATGGTAAGTTGACAACCATCCACAATATTATGTCTTGCTTCTTGTTCTCACCTCTTTCATTGACCTTCTACCTGTATTCTCCCCTTTAGGAGATCTAACATCGACCTTCTATTATCATCTTGTTTGCACTCCTCCATAGACTTGACTTTCATTTTTCTTGGTTGATCCAGCTATTAAAGATGCTTGATTCTTTATCTTTGCCTTTTTTGTTGATTTTTGGTGATGATTTTTTCCACCTACTTTTGTCCATGATCCTTCTCGATCATTCTCAGTGATAAAAGGATTGTTCAGGATCTCTTCCCTCCAACTACTCAGAGATAGAGGGTATTCATTTCTACTATCCTCAATAGTATCACTATTCGAGGTTCCATCTTCCATAGTATTCCTTTGGGGGTTAATGTTTTTCAAGGATTCCTCATCTCTTACCACCTCCTTAAATCAATCTTCCACTCTAGAAACTAGAGTAGTATTATCCAGTTCTTGAGATCCAACACTCTCCATTCTCCTAGTAGTCAGGGATAAATCTCCATCCATTTTGACTTCAGGATCTTTTTTGATCTTAATAGTGGAAAACCTCACATTTCATCTAACATCCTATATTCTTTGGTAATAGCTAGAGGGTTATCCTTTTCTTTAGAAATATCATTCTCAAGATAAGCCCCTTCTAACTCTTTATCCCTTTTTTCCTCACTTATATTTCCAATAGTTCTTGAATTAGGCTTACTATTTTGGTTTTTTTCCTTCCATTCTTTCTTTGTCTCTTTTTTTTTTTTCTTGAATCTCCTTGGTATTCTTATGTTGTTTATGAGGACACTGCTTTTCCAAATACCTAGATATTTTGCAAACAAAACAAGCAAAGGGCACAAATTCGTATTCTACCGACTGAACATATTTTCCCAACTTAGACATGATAGATATAACTTCAGGAAGATCCATAGATTGGTGGACATTCAAACATATTATTGCATAAAATAACCTTGATCTTGTTGTTGTCATAGGATCAATGGACATGAGTTCACCAAATGCACCCGCTAATCCTACAAAAACATCCTCATGCCAATATTCTAACAGAAGACTAGGGAAACACACCCAAACAAGAGTAGAAAAACATAAGTCATCATTAAGATTCAAATTAGTTGACCACTTTTGCAAAGCCAAGGATGACTTTCCAAACATCTAGGGTCCTCCACAGAGAACTCTAGAAAGATCTTCAGCATTGGAAAACTCAAATGAGAAGAATCCTTTTGGCATGGAAGCTATATCTACTTGTCCCTTAAGACTCCATTTTTTCATTGCATAGTCTCTAACCACATCTATGTTTCATCTTGACCCAGTAAATTTTCCTACCAGAGTCAGAGCCATAGTAGAGATAGTATGGTCCACTAGAGGGTCAGGTAAAAAATTATTGAAAAATCCCTTCCCAAAGCTCAAAAATATTTTTAATATTCAAGTTGATGAGAAAAAAACCCATAGATCCCAAGAACACTTGCATGCAAACACATGTCAAAAAAATAGAGAGAAGAAGCAAGAAGCTATGGAGGCCTGAACGCATTGATCCATGAGAGAGGAGAAATCATTCTTGATGTGCAAAAACAAAAGTTGCAATTCAATAATGAATAATTTGTTATACAATCTTTTATGAAAACAAAGGAGATCAATCCTTATAAAAGGAGATTTGAAAACCTAAAAAGGTAAAACCTAGGTTGCACAATAATAATTAATAAAATAATTAATTATTATATGCCTAAAGTTTAGCTTAAGTAGAAAGAGATAATAAGTGACTTAGTAATTAAATCAAACATGATTTAATTAATAAGAAAACACTTTATTACTCTAACACCCCTCCTTAAGATGAACTTTGGGAGAAGCTAAAAACCTAGAAAGAACTACTGAAAGAAAATGGGTCCCGACAACAAAAGGCCTGATTAGGTACCCAAGTAAAAAAGAGAGTCTCTTGAAAGTGGAGAAATAGAGAAAACCACATAGGAAAAACTCTACTCTAAAAAGAGACAAAGACTAGTCTGAAGGACTAAAGAAGCCTCCAAAACTAGGAATGTTCCAGAAAATAGGAACAAGGATGAACATGTACAACATCACTGAAGCAAGAAACTACAAACTTTGTCAAGAAGTAACTGATGATCTGAAGATCCTCCACTGAAATATGACCAGGTAGAGAAGACTGTAATCTGTACGAGTACCCTCAAATGACACTACTCGAATCATGAGGCAAACAAAGGAAAAAAAATGAAGTCGAAGATATAAAATACTGTAATCTACATGAGTGCCTTTAAATGAAACTACTTGAATCAAGAGGCAAACAAAGTAAAACACCTGAACTCAAAGATAAAGATGGCATAAAAACACCAAAGTCTGAAGAGTTGATCAATTAAAGATAGAAGAGTGCATCCAAAAATAGGAAAGAAAGAGTGTCCATATGGTAAATGATTCATCTCATCGGAATGCATAGGTACCCAGCCATTGCATCCACCTAGTGCATAGAATCAAATACTGAATACATAGCTCACACTATCAAACCAAGGAAGTAGTAGAACCAATAGTAGAAACCCTCCCATAATGCTGACAAGGGAGTAATGATAGGTACACATTAAATATCATCCAATATGAACTACATGATGAAGATGAATCAGACACATCAAAGGGGCAGAGAGAGTAAAAACACAAATAAAGATACCTAAGGCTAATGTTGTTGGAGGAATGCTCACATGAAAAAAGTAGATGGAAAACAAAGACAAAACATCAAACCCCCCATGACACTTTATAATATAGTGCGAGTACAAAGAGCACAAACATGTGCAAGATCCCATACATATAATACAATGGCACTTTATCTCAGTGCGTGTGTAGAAAAGAATGCTACAAAAGTGAAGTATACATTGCTCAAAGAAGAGAGAAGACTGCTGAAACAAAAGAACAACCTAAGATGAGCCATCCCTCAAAGGGAAGATATCCCATGACCTGAAACATCCAAGATATCCACCAGATTGTGAAAATGCAAAAATTTGAATAAAATATACCTAGAGCAGAATCTAGAGAAATGACTCACAACATGGGAAGTCTCTTAAAAAAAGATTTCCAATGATATATCGTTTGCCCAAAATGGAATCTGGATTTGCAAGATAGAGCTCCCAGAGTGCAAAAATGAACATCTAGCTTTGACAGTAAAAAACACCATAAAAAAACCAAAATAAAAAATTCAAACCTCCAGATCTGGATAGAGCTTAGAACCATCTTTTCAATGATATCTCATTTTATTGATTTCGACATCGTATGCTCAAGCTATGAGAAAAAAACCACCAAGTACTCTGGAGGGCTCTAGAAGGTGTCAAAACCTTGCTGACGTCAGTAGTCTACAGGATTAAATTTGACGGCCAAAAAACCATCACCAAAAAAAAAATAGGCCCCTGGGGCCAAAAAATTTTGGCCCCTGGTCGCCACATGACCAGGGGCTGAAGGCTCTGGGGCTAGGGGTTGGTCTCCCATGTGTCGTCATGCTCTGCATGGGGGGTTTTGTCTCGCAAACCACTGGTGACAGGCGGTTAACTGATGTGGGCCTGCCGGTCACTGCGGTAGTGACTACTGACTACAACAGTCACCGTACAGTAACCCAATGGTGACACCGCCACGGGCTGCTAGAGTGGTGCACTGGTGGTGCCTGGGTAGCCGCTGGGTGGCGCCCATGTGGCCCCTGCCCCAAAATTTTATTTATTTTTTATTGCAGAGGATCCATACTACCTCGATCCACATGCCATGCCATATGCCTTGGTATGCTCTTATACCATATTGGATTTGATGAGAAAACAACCCATAGCTACCAAGAATAGCTGCATGAAAACACCTGTCACAGAAAGAGAGAGAAGAAGCAAGAAGCTATGGAGGCCTGAATGCATTGATCCACGAGAGAGGAGAAATCATTCTTGATGTGGAAAAACAAAAGTTGCAATTCAATAATGAATAATCTGTTACACAATCTATTATGAAAACAAAGGAGATCAATCCTTATAAAAGGAGATCTGAAAACCTAAAAAGGTAAAACCTAGGTTGCATAATAATAATTAATAAAATAATTAATTATTATATGCCTAAAGTTTAGCTTAAGTAGAAAGAGATAATAAGTGACTTAGTAATTAAATCAAACATGATTTAATTAATAAGCAAACAATTTATTACTCTAACAGTTAACACCTAGAAAAGAATATTTTTCGGTAGGTTTAACCCCAAAAAGCGAAGACCAACAGTGTTTGTTGAGAGACTTACCCACCAAAGGAGATAAAGTTTTCTCAGGCCCACCACCTCAGGAAAGAGTATCATCAGGCTACTTGTCTTTTTCTGATTCCTTTGTGGAGCCCTCACCTAACGTTCCTCCCCCCTTCTGCAACTCACCTACATCATTTCCTGTAGAGAATCTACCATTAGCATGTTTCCCACCCAAAATAGAATTTGAATTCAAACCTCCAGCTCCACTTGATCCTTCCTCTAAATTACAGTTACTCTCACTTTAGAACTTAATAACATATGAATATTGAATCAAAATGAATGAAACCAATTCTATCCATTAGATATTGAAGTTAAAAATATAATCTTGAAATAATTACATTGCTTTCATTTTTTTTTAAAAAAGGTATGCTTATCCAAGTACAACCACTCCTTAAAAATGTTGATTTTTCACACAAATCACATTTTGAAGGAGAAAGAAAAATGGATTCAAATCAATTCTTTTAAAAAAAAAAATATTTAGAAACTAGAAAGAATATGCTAAAATACTCTAGTTTACATCATCTTCAAATTCCTAATATTTTTGCAGCAATAGGTGTTTGAAAGTGAAGTTTTTTTTTTCAGAACGTTGATCTCAGTGTCAAAGTTGGCCAAAAAGTGGGACACACTATTGTGGGACCACCTATAATTATATATATGTACATATACATGTATATATATGTACATATGCATATATATATGTATGTATATGTTAGAATATATGTATATGTATATGTGCACACACACACACACACACACACACACACACACACACACACTAGTGAGATAAATCCCATTGACTTTGAATAATTAGATCTCCTGGTCTCTTTTTATTTTGTTGATGTTGTGGGTTTTATGTAGCATCTATTGCAAGGTAGCATTTTTTGGATACATCTCAAGTTATTATTTGAAGACACAACATCCCTTCTCCTTAGAATGACTTGTTCTTCTTTCTATGTAGCACATATCACTCTAGGGAGAAGAGGGGGTGATTATCATATTTAAATTCTCTCATTCTTGTCTTGTGATTCTTATAATTGATTTTGAGGATATATCTTCATTTAGATATCTTATTTTTCATCTAATGTGGGGACAACCCATTGGACTTTATCTTTGAGCATGTCTATGTCTCTTTTCTATGGTTGTCCTACAATACAATATTAATTAGTCATAGGTCGACTGGATTTTTTCCTATGGTCCTTAGCATAACACAACTTGCTACCCATACATATTGGCGTTGTCTTATGTATACAAAATTTTTGATTTCTAGTTTTCACTTTTCCCTAATGTGTTTGTCTGCATCTAATATGTTTGTGGTAATACAACAAAACAATATTTCTACAAGATCAACTCAAGTTTCTTCCTTGAGGGAAAATTTGCACAAATATAAGACTTTTCTTTCCCTTCATATCCTAGGTATAAGATTCTCAAATATATTCATCTCTACTTTAGCTTAGATTCCTTTAAGATTATATATATTTTCACTAAAGGAAAGACAAAATATAATTTTTTAAATTACATCCTATGCAAGTTCCCATTACATGAGATTTCCCTTTAGTTGTAATTAAGATGGTTAATTATCGTTACTTTCAAATTTTGTCTGAAATATCACTCGCAACCTTTTATGTCTAATTCCTTGATCATTATCTCTAGATTATGTTTGGATGTATGTGTGCCATAGAGACATCCATGTGTCATACTAGCATCTTGCAAATGCCCATGACTAAATTGGTAGTTGAAAAAATTGTACTTTTTTGGATTTTAGTAGTGTAACATCCCCATCAATTTGCATTGATGTCAGGGGTAACTGGCTATTGATAAAAATTTCCTATTTTTCTCTTTTCTCCGTCTTGAACTCTTAAGGGTCTTTTAGAATATTTTCAATCTAGAAACTTCATTCTTGCTCCTTCTCAATTATTTTGCATTCAAAAACACTATTCTTGCATCATCTATTCATAGCATCCACCATTATCATTCTCATCGTGATTTCTTTCAAAACCTTTCCATTATCATTAGAAAGGATCACACCTAGCTTGAGGATTTGTTGTTATTGTTAGATTCATTACTCTAGCAGGTCATTTTCTTTTAGTTTTTAGGGAAGTAGCTCCTTGAGATTTTTCTTTTGTATTTATAGTATAATTATCAACATATTGCTCATATATGTCTTATGTCTATTTTTATATCACCTTGTCTAAAGTCTGCCCATGGAGATAGAAATACCACAATGGGAGTTTGATTGAGGTAAGCCTCTTAGTTCATAACTACCCAACATTTTTTCTTTGGTCTTATGTATGCAAATGTAGATAAAGATAAAGCTTTTGAACTTACTAGAGCATCATAATGTCTTTTCGGTGATATATTTCTATCTCATCTTCATTATTTAATTACTTTAATTCTATTTAGTATTACCATTTAAGTAGTTTCATTGGACCACCATATATTTTTGTTTTCATAATATTTAATGTGTAGACATAAAATTGAATATTTTATGTTTCTCTAAGGTATTTTTGGTCTTATGTTTGTATATGACATTAGCACACCATGTTGTCATGCTTGATGCACGTGCTTTTCCTCTAGACATAGAGCTTATTGAGCTCCCTAAGAGAACTTTGTTCTTTTATTTTTTAATTTTATGGTATCTAAGAAATTTAGTTAATTTATATAATTGATTAAACATACATTTAATTAAGTAGTGAAAAAACTTGATAGTTGTAGTTTCCTAAAGTTTTGTTCAAAGTGAAGAGTGGATACTCAAATTCTTGAGGGGTTTCATAATCCTTCATAATGATATCTCTCTCTCTCTCTCTCTCTCTATATATATATATATATATATACATATATTGTAAGAAAGTTTATTTATTTTTAATAGCACAATTGAATGAGTTGTTGAAAAAATTATTCTTCATGTTGTTGAACGAGTTTCTTATTCCTTATTCTATGGATGTTTATGCTCCATCTTCCTAGGAAGTAATAATGTAAATCCACCTATTTCTATGGTGTGATTAGTTTGTTAGTAGTTAGTTCTCTTATAAATAAGCAGTTACTCTCCTGCAAAAACAAGCTAGAAGAGAGTGATTTGTGTAATAGAATATTCTATTTTTATCTAAGTTCAATTTTCATGAATGTAATCATTACTATTTTTGTTATATGAATAAAATGATGAAGTTTTGAAGATCAATATTTTGTAACTAAGTTCCATCCTCACTCACTCAAGGGGTCCCACTTGGTGAGTAAGCCCTAGTTAGTATTAGTTTACATTCATATAGTAATTAGTTTCAATTCTTGAAATGGCCTATTCTTGTAGCCACTGGAAGTCATTTCTTGTTACTATTCCTACAACCTAAAGAAGGTAGAGTAGTCCCTGTATGATTCAATCTAAAATTTGTCTTGATTAGTTGCATGAATTCAATTTAGTGTTTTATTCTACAAGTATTTTGGTTAAGTTCTTTCCAAGAGTTTATTTCCTGCATCCATAGAATAGAGTTACTTTCAAGCATTTACTTCCTACAACTTAGAGATAGCATGGCTCTAGTGGGAACTTAGTGCATAAATTGTGCAGACCCATTTCAAGTACTCTTCTTTGGGTTGATGATTAAATTATCCTTCATAATGAGAAATATAGCTACTCCAGATAGGATAGCCAATCCATGAGTTGAGTGATGCACCTATTTATTAATCCCTTTATGAATTCAATCATTTTTGGTGTCGTTTCTAGGGATGGTGTCAATCTAAGGACCTATTGCACTTATGAGTCAAGTTTTAGTTCATTTCATGTTACTTGTAGTCTGTATTTATGAAGTTCCATTTTAGCCTAAGTTAGTTTTGAATCACTAAATTTGCATGTATTGAAGAAGAAGAGATACCATAGGAAGATTCATTTCCAATGCCCTTGATAATTAGTTAGGTGAAATCTTTGTCCATAAAGAAGAAGAAGAAGAGAAAGATAATCCCTTTGATGATTTTGTTCAAAATTTACTTGCTTCCTCATCTACCTTAGAAGAACCTATTGGTCTAAACATCTTTAAAGAGCCTATAGACATAAATCTTTTTGTTGAAATCTTCACCAATTTATATATTCATGCTCCTCATAATCTAGTCGATCATAATCAATTTGATAATCAACTAGCACTTGTATTTTATCAACCAAGAGGTCCACCAAGAGTTCCACCAAGAATGGAAGCTCCTCTCACCTTTCCATTTCCTATTACTGATCAACATGAAAATAACAACCTCAAGAATATTCCCCAGTCTTCAGCCCTTCCTAATTTCTATGTCTTAGTAACAAAGGATCCATATGCCTTTCTCTTTAAGTTTGACATCCTCTATAGAATATATATTAAATACACTAATAATGCTCATAGGCTTAAATTATTTCCTACAAATCTTAAGGAGTCAGTATTGAGATGGTTCATGGGCCTAGGAAGAGATGTTGTGGATACTTGGAATGAAATGAAGACTATATTTTTGGAAAAGTACAAGAAGTATTATAGAGTAAATGATATGAGAGATAATGATATCATCAAGATGTCACAAAAATAGGATGAGAGTCTAGAGGACTACAGATCTCGATTTCTATTTAGCTTGATGTATGCAATTTTGAAGTATTAACTAATCTAAGCTATTAAATCAATTAAAATAAAACTATAATGAAGAATACAATTAAATTGAAGTTAAAATAAAGCTTTACCTTCACCTACCATGTAGATAATCTCCATTGGCCTCCTAGCCTTGATTCCTTGGATGTGTTGAGCTCTCATATTTCTAATTGAAGCTCCTTGTCCAAGATGCTATCAAAGTGTGGAGATTGAGTGAATTGTATGCAAAATGGCTTAAAAGCTTAATTATGGAACTAATGGATGAAATGAAAATGATATGAAAATAACTTGGATGCTTGAAGATTTGAATGCTTGGATGCTTAGAATGATTATATGCTTGAAAATCACTATTGCCTATTAGCTCACAAAGGGGAAATGAGGCTCCTTTTATATATTTTTGGAGGACTCAAGCCTAGGTGACACAATCCTAGGGTGGAGATTGAAAGGTGAAAGATTCTAGGGCTGCTATTGACTTGGTTGAAGGGGTCGAGAGAAAGGGGGATGTAGTTGGAATGTGAGAGGAAGAATAGGGAGGATGTTCCTCCTACATTGACATGGAAGAGAAGAAGGTGGAAGGGAAAGCACATGTTAAGTGTCTCACAAAGACCATTGAGAGGAAGGGGGAAGGACCTTTTCCTCATGATGACTCTTGGTACAAGTGTCCCATGAGTCACCTTCGAATCTTTGAGGTGGCTTGAGAAGCTCCTTAGGAATAAGATTTACTTTCTTGAATTGGTTTAGAAGAAGACATGTGGTCATGAGACCAAGTCTTATGAGGCCACATAGCCCTTAGAAATAGGATGTGTGTGTGAGGATAATGACTTATTAATAATTAATAATAATTAATTATTTTAGCCAAGGTGATGTGTCAAGTGACTAGGTGGATGAGGTGGACTAGGGGACTTAGTCATATTTGGTGATTGTGTAATTGATTAAACCACTTTAATAAGACTATTTAGAGGACTTAGGATAGAAGAATAAACTATAGTGAATTTATTAAATAAATTGAATAATTTATTTAATAAATAGAGGAAATAAATATTTAATTAATTCATCAAGTCAGTATTAATTAAATAATAAATATTTAATTAATTAATGAAGTCACTTTTTAGTGTATACACCTGCAAAAGAACACTCAACATTAGCTCAATGAGGAATCCCAAAAATTTCTCTTAGATGAATAAATGAAAGTTGTGTTGAAGCTTTGGACCTTATGGAAGGAGGAGATATAACTCAATCAACATGGGATGACATAAATAAAACATGTCTCAACTATTCTAGAGCTTTTGTTAAGAAAGGAAGAAGATAGAGGCCTTATATGGGGGAAAAAATGGCACTAGAGTTTCAAGGACATAGATTACTCATCTTCTATCATATTTCAAGACGCACATCATTAAAAATATGGAAACACAACTGGATGCCATGTAAGAAAAGAAGGAACATGAGGATGTTGAGGCTATGAAACACAACTGGATACCATGTAAGCAAAGAAGGAACATGAGGATGTTGAGGCTATGCTAGGTAGGGCTCACACATCAAGCAAAATGGGTCCACAGGCTATATATAGGGTCAAAGAGTCCACTATAGGGTCATTGTGCACACTTATCATTTGGAGATTAGAGCTTGGAGAGAGAGAAGAGGAGAGCTGAGAAGATACTGTTCCCGCTATCAGATCATCAGTTCAAGAGGGTTAGACACTTCCAGAGGCCGCTAGATTCTGGAGAGTCAGTAGGTGGCCCACAGAAATGTGTGTGTGAGTTTGTGGCCTACAACACAACACTTCAATAGGATAATAACATCACTTGTTAGTGGAAAATAAAGATCTAATTGAGAAAGCTAACAAGCAAAAACATCCTATTGCTCTCTAATTAATGTGAGTATGAAATAAGGGTTAGTTTGCTCTTAGTTTTGACCCTTAAAATAGTGACAATCTACACTAAAATGAGAGATTCAAGAGTACATGTATGCAACTACAACAAAACATGAAATCTTAATTCCTTCCATTATGACCCAAATTGAAGTGTTTTCTACTTAATAAAAGCTTGAAAGCATGGAAAACAACTATCAATCTAAGCATTAGCTAGAAAATTCTCCAAAGCACGAGAGTTCATAATCATGGATTATGAAGCCTCAAATTCATGAGCAAGTATAGCCAAATTGGAAGCATGTAAAAGCATTAAAATCTTAGAAGCAAGTAGCAATATTGAGAAGAAGAAGACAACCTTTGAAAATTCTATTTTATAGGATTTGGAAGAGAATTGACGATTGAGATGCATCTATGAGGAGTGGTTGAGATGCATCTTGCCTTGATCCTTGATCCATGTGCAAGCCTCCTAATCATAAAGTGTGTTTGTTGTGTTGGTTTGATTTAGGAGGTATTTATACATTTGTTTTAATTAATAACTCTAGCCTTTGCATTTGATGGGATTTGATTAATTAAATAGGCCTAGAGTTAATAACTTTGATTTTTGCTTGGACCTTAGTAATGAATGCTTGATCTAGGATTTTGATGGGGTTTATTGAATTTTTGAGAGTTCATGCTAATAATCAAAGATTGAATTAACACAATTAAGGTTATATGCTGAGTTAAGGGCAAATAGGGCCTTAGGTTCTATTAGCCCAATTTTAGATGATTACATTTACCCCTCTTTGAATTGCTTTGCAAACAACACATGGATTCAAAGAAAATCTGATTCAAAGTGTGATTCGGGAGATTTATAGAGCAGCGAGAACTACTTTGAAGTTGAGAATTCTAAGCTTAATTGAATGAAATCCTACTTGATTAAAAATCTGTCAATTCTGAACTTGATTGAACATAAATTGACATTACCGATTATGAGCTTGATTGAACGAAGACCGATAAAAGAATCTTGAGCTTGATCGAATGAAATTCTGCATGATTTGAGAACTTATCAATTATGAACTTGATTGGACAAGAATTGACAATACCGACTCCGAGCTTGATTGAATGAAGGTCAATATGAGGTTTTGAAAAGAATTTTCAGTTGAAAATAACAGTCTCAGCTTGATTGAAGAGAACTGTCATGCCTCTGGTATGAAAGAATTTGATTCAAAGCACTAGATTTGGTATGATTATGCCCCCTCGGGACTAAAATTGGAACAAATTTGAATGAACTCATCAGTTTCAAGCATTTAGAAAGATTATTCATGATTGAATTAGTGTCGAATCAAGCATAGATCGATTGAATAAAGTTTTCAAGCCATTTAGATCGATTTAAGTGCCCCAAAAGCACTGTTTGACCAAGTTTGACCAAGAATTTGAGAGAGTTGACCAATTTTGACTTGTGTTGAAATGATATCCCAGCATATAAATTTGATTTGCCTTGCTTACTGCATCATTTATGCACCATTTGCTCCTATTTGACCGTAATTTGACCATTTTGACCTTTTGCCTTTTGGATGTTGACTTTGCTGTGTAACTCTATTTTTATTGCATTTGGATGATATAAGTCACCTGTTTCAATTTTGGTCCCGATATTAAACCTCTGTGATGTCTTATAGATAAATGTCTCTTAGGGTTCTGGGGTCCCCGGGAGGCTTAAATAGGTCAAAAATTGACTTTTAACTATTCATTTTCACTTTTAACCTTTGAGAATTCACTAAGCTCTGAGAAACCATGGTGTTCCTAGTGGAGAAGCATAGATTTGAGATAGCCAGATGACATGACTACCCGAGGCATTATGCAGCACCTATGAGTATTCAATAATGAATCTTGTCAATTTGAAAAATTTAATTTTCACGCATTTTCATGCATTTTATAGGCAAAATAATTTTGAGTCGCATCCCAGATATAGGATTGCATACAGTCCAACCCGTGTCACTTCCCAAATTCTAGATCACATCTGGGATTTTGAGGATTGCACCCCTTCGGGTCGCGTTCGGTCAAATTTGAATTTCCTTTAGCTTTTTAAGCCAATTTTTAAAACAGGTTCACATCTGATATACTGGATCACATCCCATATTTCCTGGTCTGCATCTAGGATTTCTAGAGTCATATCCAATTTTAGGGTCACATCCCATATTTCCTGGTCCACATCTGGGATTCTAAATCACATCTAGTTTATTTTGTTCTAAGCTAAGTACACTTGATTTTTTTTGAACTTTTAAGTAATTTTTCGGCCAATTTCCTTCGTCTAACACTGACATAGTGCCCCTATTTTCTGTTGCATAGGCTGATTTTCTAGTTGTGTCATTTAGATCCCCAAGGCCATCCCAGGGCTTGGCTCTACATGATTAGTTGAGTGAGGAGGATCAGTACATTGTTAGGCGATGCGGTCTTTGGAGTCTGGGTGATTTACCTCACATTCAGGTAAATCGCAGGCTTCTCACAGCTTTGGTGGAGAGGTGGCACTCAGAGCACAACACCTCCTACCTACCAACTAACAAGATGATGGTGACACCTGAGGACATGTGGAGGATCCTGCATGTATATATTATGGGACATCATATAGAGTATGAGGCATCTGAGCATGTGGCGATTGTTGATGCTAGGAGAGTCTTTGGACACGAGACCATTGCTAGCCGTTACTTGAGTTGGGATGACATGGTCACCAAATATGCCCCTCTTTCTATATATTTAGCTAGTTTGATAGGAGGCATCATGATGCCAGATAGGGGTCAGCATGGTTTTATTGTGGCTGGTCCCGTGTGATAGGCCAAATGATCCAGACTCCTGGCAGGTATGCCTGGGGTAGTTGTATACTTGCTCACATGTACCATGAGCTTCATGAGATCATCTACTAGCACTCCTACTCCATGACTTTAGGGAGCATTGTGTTGCAGATCTGGGCATGGGAGCACATCCCTATGACCCATCCTATTGTTGATAGGCACCGCGATGCCAGTTTTTTGTATATTTACATGTATTATGGATTCATTCAGTAGCCCCACCTGGGCAAGTTAGAGTACTAGCGTCATCTGTTGGATGATGTTACTAAGGTGCAGTGGCAACCTTATCATGATTGCATGGCCTGGCCCTCAAATGTCAGATAGATGCCCTTCTTCTTTCAGACTAGGTACCTTGTCGGGTGGACCTGCTATGTGATTGAGAAATTTTTGATCACCCAAGTCTGTCATCAGTATGGACATGTTCAGGGCATGTCACAAGAGACTTGTCTATATGCTTGTATCAGGAGTGAGGAGGCTCAGTGGGGAGCTCGGTTAGTATATGAGACAACTATTTATGAGATCGCACACATGTAGCCTATGGACTGGGATTATCAGGCAGTTGTTCATGATGCTGGTGTCATCAATGAGTATCATGATCACTACATGAGGCACCCTTATCCTCAATTTACTACTCCTGATGATGCCATTCCTCAGATTGAGGACAGTCTTGATTATGATCCTGACAATGATGTTGGAGGGCGAGCCCGAGCTGCTAGAGGAGGTGACAGAGGGAGAGGTCACGATGGAGCCCACAAAGGTAGAGGTAGGGATGGAGATGGGCTCCGTGGGGGTAGAGGTGATGGAGGAGATGGAGATGATAGAGGAAAAGATAGGGGTGGTGGTGGTGCAGCAGTGGGTGGTAGCAGCCGATGGGCCTCTGAAGGTGACACTAGTCATAGGCAGCGCAAGGTATGGATCACTCCTCAGAGGGATACATGACCATTATTACATAGGGATGAGCATGCGTAGAGACCTACAGGGGGAGATCAAGATCCACAACAGCAGTAGACATGATAGGATCCCCCCACAGGCGGTGACGGTGATAGGCTTTCACAGTGTGAGCAGGAGAGAGCTGCTTTGAGATTACAGGTGGCTACCCTCATAGCGTAGTTAGTAGAGAGGGACTCATAGCTAGCGCAGGTTAGAGATGAGAGAGATACATAGATAGCTTAGCTGAGAGCAGATAGGGATGCTCAGACGTTGACATAGTTGAGAGCATGCAGAGATGCAAAGTTAGCACAGTTGAGAGCCGAGCGTGATAGGTATGCACATACAACTACCCACCAAGGACAATGAGTCACATATTACTTCACTTTATATTCTGGTGCTATTCCTGCCCCTCAGAGGGCTCCACTTTATTCAGTTATTGTGCAATAGTCAGAGGGTGCCATGCCACCTCCACCACCATCGAGCAGAGCAGATGCACCCCCTCCTGACCCTCCTATTGAGGATGAGGGGGCCAGTGAGGTGTACACCTCATGTTATATTCAAATTTTTTACCTCTGGAAATATTATATATCATGACATATCTTGTACCTATACCATTTTTTATCGATGTACTCTCATATCTCCTGGACTCTATATTTTTGTTTATATGTTGTTTCATGCTTTGATATACTCATACTCTGATTCATTGATGATCTTCGATAGACATTCTTGCTTATGGACATTTTTGATTATATATTGATGCTCGCACTGATTCTACCATTGATACTGTTTATTTGATGCCTCATGTGTTTCCATTTCTAATGTCTAATATTTCATGGTTTCAATTTCTACACATGTGATATATGATGTTTGATTTATGCTTGGGGTATTTGATGTGATAGTCATACTTGGTCAAGATTAGATAAAGTGATGATAAAATGATGTCATAATATATTTAACTGATATATGCTTATGTTTTTGTTATTTTCAAAGCTTCATGAATGTATGGATGTATGAGATGTATTGCGATAGGATGTATGGACATCTCACTTTTATTTATGTATGGATGAATATGGATACAAAATGCAAGTGGTTTTATGATATGAAATGGTTTATGAATATAAATGGATATCAATGATTTATACTCTATCATTTTAGATTCAGTTGTTTATGATTTCATGATGTACTTGGCCTCACATGTCAAATGATTAATGGCTAATGCTTTAGAATTTTCAGCTTATGTCATAAATGCTTTAGATAGATCTTAGTTTATATCATTGCTTCAGATAGTTGAATCCACATTTTCATGCTTATGCAAGATTAAAATGAATGCAACTATATTAAAATGAATGCAATTTAAAATGAATTTCAATGCAACTAAAGACAATGAAATGCATCTAAATGAATCTAATGCAAATTAATATGATATGCAACTAAAATGAACCTTAATGCAATTAATCAATGAAATGCATGTAAGACACCTAGGACAGTCACTGTTTATTCAAAGCGAGTTGTTTTTCATCATAGAGCCTCTGTTAGCTGGACCTCATTAGGATAGTACAATTTTCACGAATAAATTTGGCAATCCTAAAAATATGAATACATCCTTTTTATTTCATCATGTTGGAAGACAACCTAAACATTAAAGCACCCAACTATAAATGTCTTTTCAGTTACTTCCTGTTTGATATAAACTATTTCTTTTCTAGTGCATAATATGTAAATGTATAGCCACAATGACCTTTCATTTTGTATTCATATCCTAGGGTATAATCCGATTTATCATGCACTTTACTAGGAAATAATTTATCTTTGTTAGTTTTTAAACATGCAAGGAAATAGACCCAACCTCACTAAGGCTTTCATAGGAAATAGGTCAAGGTATACATGGTGTTCCACTACAAGGTGGAGGCACTTATAAGTAGACACCCATTCCCCATGATCACTAAAGATCATTGGATTTATTACCATAAATAGAAAACAAAGAAAATGTTATGCCCCCAGTCTTTGTTTCTCTAGTCCGTAGACATCATCGAGTTACTCATGGAAACATAATGATAAAAAATTGATAATAAGAAAAGTTCATTGTCCTTTAGCATGTTCATTGTATTTACAAAATATAAACAGATAGTTGTGGTTATAGTGTTTAAAAACACTCTTGATTCATCTTGCAAACACATGTTTTAAGAACTATCATCAATCAAAGATACATTTCTTCATCCATAAGTGTCTCACCTATTTTAGTGTTTAGAAACACTGTTTTCATCATGACATTGTGTTGAGAAACACATTTTTAGATCCCGCTAATTGGTGTTTAAAAACACCATTTTTCGTAGTTTATAGTCAGTTGCGGACAAAGGTGGTATTGAGAAATACCATTGTTCATAGTTTATTGTCATTGCGGATGAAAAATCTTGTCAAAAAAAGTGATTTAATCAATGCCCCCTAGGGAAAAACAATTTACCTAGGACCCTAATGTGGACAGTTCCAGTCTTAGGAAGACACAATTCTCTAATAGTTCCCTTAGGATTTGGCGTGTCACAAAAGTGACTGAAGGATATGTACAAACTGATATTTACATAAGCCAATGGAGCAAAGTGTTGTCTTGATAGATAGAGCATTGATTACAAGTAGCGCCTGTTTACCAGGTTTTCACCAAGACACCTTTTCCTTTTTCAAATTTTTAAATTTTTTTTTAAATTTTCTATTTTTTTGGTATTTTTCTCTTTTCTATTTTTTTTTTGTTGACATATCAAGGTGCCTATTGCTAGGTTTTCACCAAGATAGTCATTTTTCAAGACTTTTCCAATGTTTTTGATTTTTTTTAGGATCCATATTTGTTGTTTTTGAACTTTTTCAGGACTCTTTTCACTATATAGGAATTTCCTCCAGAATGTCAGGCATAAAACCTTTTCAAATGTAGAGTATTGATTGGATCTAGAAAAACATCTCCTTCAAGCATAGCCAATTGATAGGCTCCTGATCCAAATGCTACTGTAATGACAAAGGGACCTAGCCAGTTGGGTTCAAATTTTCCCTTTTGTTCTCGATGTTGTTGGTTTTTAGGATTTTCTCTAAGAACTAGATCCCCTATTTGAAAACTTCTGGGTTTTACTTTCTTGTTATATCCTCTTCACATTCTTTTCTGATAAGCTTTAAGATGGTCAAATGCCTATTGTCTACGCTCATCTAGCAATTCAAGCTCTTGCAGTCTAGAGATTCGATAGTCCTCATCAGTGACTAGATGTTTTAGTGATACTCTCAGTGATGGAATCTCTACCTCAATTGGTAAGACTGCCTTTGATCCATAGAATAGTGTGAATGGAGTTGCACCACTTGGAGTTCTTATGCTCATTTTGAAAGCCCAAAATATTGGATTGATTTACAAGTGCCAATCCCTTCCTAATTTGTTTACTATCCTATGCAAGATTTTCAGAATATTTTTGTTTGATGCCTCAGCCTATCCATCACCTTGTGGGTAATAGATTGAGGAATAGTGTTGAGTGATTTTCAATTGCAGACATAGCTCATCTATGTATTTTTTCTTGAATTGTCCCCCATTGTCAGTCACAATCAACGAGGGTATGCCATAACGACAAATGATGTAATTCAAGATAAACATTGAAACTTGTTTTCCTATTGCATTAGATAGTGGGACAGCCTCCACCCATTTTGTGAAATATTCAGTTGTGATGATGATATATTTATGTCCTCTTGATGAATTGGGGTAAATTTGTCCAACCAAATCAAAGGCCCATTGTTGAAATGGCCAGTGTGTTATGAAAGGAATCAACTCTCTAGCTGGTGCATGTATGAGATTGCCATGAATCTGGCATTTCTTACAAGTTTTTGCAAAGTGAATAGCATCTCTTTCTAGAGTGGGCCAATAGTATCCAACCCTTAGGATTTTCTTGGCTAATGAAAAACCATTTGAGTGTGATCCACACACCTTCATGAACTTCTTTTAATACATGATTAGAATCTTCATGTTCTAAACACCTAAGAAGCATGCCATCTAGACTACGTCTAAACAAGTCATTAGCAATGATTACATAACATGATGCTACTCTTAGGAGGGATCTCTTTTCATTTCTAGAATAGCCTTCATGAATTGTTTGGTATTTAAGATAGGAGTAGATATGGACATATCTAGATAACACTTGCATTTCAAGGGCACAAACAATTTTGCATTTAGGAGAGTCATAAGCTGGGAAAGGGAGTTCTTCCACCAAGAAATCATAGCGAAATTGGTGTTCTTCCAATTGTAACATAGATGCTAAAGTAGCCATCGCATCAACTGCTCTATTTTATGACCTCAAAATTTGCTGAAAGGTAATGAAGACAAAGTACTTTTTCAAGTCATCCACCATTTTTCTATAGGGCATTAGCTTTTCATCCTTAGTTTGATAATCACCATTTACTTGGTTGATGATAAGTTATGAATCCCCATAGATGTGTAATTCAATCATTTTACACTCTATTACAAGCTTGAGCCCATTCACAAGAGCTTCATATTCCACCATATTGTTGGTACATGGAAAGATCATCTTATAAGCTTTTGGGATCTTATATCCTTGTGGTGTAATGAATAAACATCCAACTCCTGATCCTTGTTGTGTGAATGATCCATCAAAGTACATTTTCCAGGGATGTTTTGTTAGGTGCATGATAGATTCATCTGGAAATTCTACAAGTAATGGCTTATCATTAGTTAATGGTGTCTTTGCAATTTGATCAGTGATCACCTACCCTTTAATGGCTTTCCTATCTACACACTCAATGTCAAATTCACTTAGAATCATGACCCACTTAGCAAGTCTTCCTGTCAGCATTGATTTGTTCAATAAGTATTTAAGTGGATTAATTTTAGCCATTAGTTTCACCTTGTGTGCTAACATATAGTGTCTTAGCTTCTGGGATGCAAACACCATTGCTAAGCATGCTTTCTCAATCATTGAATAGTTTATCTCATATGTGACCAAAGTCCTATTGATGTAATATATGGCTCTTTCTTTCTTGGCCTCATCCTCTTGTGCAAGAAATACTCCTAGTGATGTATCTATTGCTGATATGTAGAGAAACAAGGGTTTTCCATAAATTGGCACCATTAGGATTGGAAGATTCATCAGATAATTCTTGACTTGGGTAAAATTCTCCTCACACTATGCATCCCAAGTGAATGTGGTTCCTTTCCTCATCAACTTTGTGAAAAGTTGTGCCTTATCAGCCAACTAAGATATGAACCTTCTTATGGATTGTAGCTTGCCTTGTAAGGTTCTCATTTGACTAATGTTCTTTGGTGGTTTCATTTCTAGAAGTGCCTTCACCTTTGCCGGATCCACCTTTGCCGGATCCACCTTAATTCCCTTAGCCGAAACTATGAATCCTAAGATTTTTCCAGATGACACGCCAAATGCACACTTCTTAGGATTAAGTCTTAATTGAAATTGTTCCATCTTGTCAAAGATTCTCCTCATATCCTCTATGTGTGTAGTCCTTATCCTTGATTTCTCCAAAGTGTCATCAACATAGTCTTCCATGTTCTTGTGCATCATATCGTGGAAGATTGTGGTCATTTCCCTTTGATATGTGGTACCTACATTTTTGAGACCAAATGGCATCACATTACAATAGTAGGTTCCCCATGCACAGGTGAATGTTGTTTTCTCTTGGTCTTCAGGAGCAATTTTGATCTGGTTATATCCTAAAAATCTATCCATTAGGGAATACATCTCATAACCTGTTGTTAAGTCCATAATCATGTCTATGTTTGGGAGTGGAAAATCATCTTTTGGAAAAGCCTTGTTGAGATCCCTAAAATTTGTGCACACTCTTATGGATTTGTCTACCTTAGAAACATGAACTATATTGGAGATCCACTCTGCATAATCAATTGCTCTAATGAATCCTGCTTTCAATAGTTTTTCTAGTTTTGCTTTCACTAGCAATGCCACTTGTGGATTCATTTTTCTAAGTTTTTGCTTGACAGGTTTTACATTTGGTGAAATAGACAAATGGTGCATAATCAAATCTGTATCCAATCCGGGCATATCTGAGTAAGACCAAGCAAAGTTGATCTTCTTTTCTTTGAAGAAATCAGTGAATTGGATTTTCTCATCTTCTGTCAATGATTGAGCTATGTGGACTAACTGAGAAGCTTCTAATGTTCCCAAATTAATGGGTTGTGTTGGTTCTATCAAAACTAAGGACATTTCTTGAAAATGATCTGGGAGGATATCAAGCATCCCATCCTTTGGTGCCTCAAGGAGGTTTTCACCATTGGATACGTCCTTTTATTTTTCTCTTTTAGGGTCTAATACTGCCACTAAGTGGTTTTCACCATCAGACCTCTTGTTATTTTTGTTTTTCTTTTTAAGACTGAGGAACTTGATATCCTCCTTAGTCATGATTTTGCTGGTTATGCTGGTGGAAGAATGGAATGGTTCATAAGCATTAAGATAATAGGCTATGGAATAGTCATTATCAAAGGATAGCAAGCTTGTGTTTGTAGGTTCAGCCCAATTTATCAAGTTAGGGTGTTTAAAGGGAAAATATTCAATAGGTTCAAGAGACAACACCACATTGTTATCACCATTCATAACTTGCAAGATATCATTAACTAAGTTTGCTTCTAGATAAGTGTTAGGATTATTAGAGTCAGATTTGATATTATTAGAGTTCATGTTAATGTTATGCGGATCTAACTCTAGTGATCTAACATTAGAACTTTCTCCTTCTTCAATCAAGATCCTAGGATAAAACTTGTGTATCACATCTATTTCTATGTCCATGGTTGCATCAGAAAGGACATCCCATTTGTACTCATGTGAATCCACCTGACTATAATTTGAGACTCCCAAAAAGTGAGCAATAGTCATAGGCACCTCATTTTATTCATTATCATGGTTCTCTTCTTCTTGCAATGGTTCTTGTGGATTCATTGCTTCAGGTTCTTCGTCAAAATGTGGCGTATCAAAGATAAGAGGTTCTTGTTCTTGTTCTTCATTAGGTTCATCTGCTTGTTCTCCTTCTGATTCTTGTCTAATACTTGTGCCAAGGAAAGTAATATTTGGGTCCCCTTGTAAGAGTAGAAACCTTTCATAAGGAAGGGGATGTCCTTCCACTTCTTCTTCATCATCAGAATCTTTTGATCTATCAAATACAGGACCCCTTTCTATTGTAGGATGAAATCTATCTTCTCTGAAGCCTAATCCAGTCTTATCCTTAGGATTTCTGAAATCCATGTGTAAGGGTTCCACTAGTCCTTTGTTGTTTTGTCCCATTGGTCCTTTTCCTTTGTACCCCATTCATTTCATAAGATCATATCTTTTCCCATATTTTCTTGAGAAAATCTCAACATGTTTAACATTCCCATCTTCTTTGGGTTCTTTATAAAGCCATTGCAAAACAGCCTTTTCTTCATTCTCTTCCTCTAGGGATACCTATTGGCATTAAGCAGGATTGCCACTAGTGACAACACTTATTTGCATTCTGAGTGCAAACCGAGCAGAACAGTGCAAACCAAGCAGAACAGTGCAAACTGAGCAGAAGAGTGCAAACTGAGCAGAACAGTACAAACCGAGTAGAACAGTGCAAACCGAGCAGAACAGTGCAAACTGAGCAGAATAGTGCAAACCGAGCAGGACAGTGCAAACTGAGCAGGACAGTGTAAACTGAGTAACATTATGTCTACCGAGTCACCAATATTTATCGAGTTCAAAACCTACCCAGTGGTTAGTATGAACCGTGCCTTCACTTCTACCGAGTGCATGATGATGCCAAGTAATACAGTGGACGTCGAGTATCAGAAAGTCACCGAGTTAGTTTGCAGAAACTGTGTAACCATACTTGGGCCGACTTAGTAGCACTTATGTTTATTTGTCAAGCTGACTTTGTAATTGTAATTGTAATTAATTGTTTAGACTTGTATATAAACAATGTTGTTAAATACCAAGATGTATTATAATGAGTATGAATGTGAAAAAGAAAGAAAGGCAGAGATAAGCGAATTACAAAGGGCTACAGCAGTATAAGGAATAGCAAAGAAAAACTCATCACAGAAGGTGATCAGTACATCAGCGAATCTCATTCAGCAATCTAGTTGCAAAGCAAGAGATCTACTGTTTCATCCTAACAGGTGAATCAGCCTAAAATCCTTTAACCAGGTAGACTTAACAGTCTTTTGTAAAATCTCTTTACCGAGTACATACTTCTTTGTAAGTTTGTAAAATCCTCTAACAAGGTGGACCTAGCAGTCCTTATTGCTCCTAGCAGGGCAGATCATTAGAAGTGATCAATTGTAAGCCTTAACTGGCCAACTTTATACTGCAGTACTAAAACTTTGTGGGTTTCATCCCCACCCTAGTTTTACTTTCTTTTTGGAAGGTTTCTGGGTAACCAAATCTATGTGTCATTGTTGTGAATGCTTTTAAGTTTCATGCTTTCTATATGTATAAGGATAAAGTGAACTATATGTTAATAAATCTGTAATTGAAAGAAAATTCGGAGTTACTGATTCACCCCTCCCCTCTCAGTAACTTGGTTAATTCCTGAATATTTCCAACAATTGGTATCAGAGCAGTATTGGTTCTCAAGATAAAGCTTAACTAGCTTGAGCAAAGATCCAGGACAATGGAGGTATTCAAACTGAACAAGGTGATTGAAAATGAAAAGCTAGATCTGGAAATGGCCATAGCTAAACTTAAAGAAGCAAAAGAACATCTTTCCCAATCCCTAAGAAGAAGGAAGGAACTTGCAAATCAGATGAATGATCAGAATTACATTGAAGAAAAGATTGAAGATCTTTTTCCCTCAGATAGCTCAGATGAAGCAAACAATGCTGTCAAAGAACTCCTAGAAAAGAATGGGTCTCTGCAGGAAGAAGTAAGAAAATTGAAAAGAGAACAAGAGCTACACTCAACAAGATTTTGTGAGATCTTAGAACAAAGAAACAAGTTGAAAGATGAATTAGATGGAAGGAACAATGAAGTTCAAAATAAAACCCTTAAGCTAGAAAACCTAATTGATCAGATCTCCCATACAAATGAGGAAATTCTGAATCTAAGATCAGAAATAGAAAGCACTAGAGAAGAATTAAGATCTGAAAAGGAAATCAATCTAAGATTGGTGGATGACCTAAACACCGAAAAACAAATCAATGAAAGAATGCTGAAAAGCCAAGAAGACTTAGATCAGCTGTATAATCGAAATCTTCATAGGCAAAAAGGAAAAGCAGGACTTGGATACAAAACAGAAGGTAAATCTTCTAAGAAAGGTACTCAAAGAAATAAGAAACCTACTTGTAATCATTATGGTAAAATAGGACATACTTCAAATAAATGTTGGAGCAATGAAAAAGAAGAATTCAATGGAAAATGCTACAACTGCAATCAGCACGGTCACAAAGCAAATGAATGCAGGGAAAAACCAAGATTCAAAGGTAATTGTCACAAATGCAACAAACAAGGTCACAAGGCATCCGAGTGCAGATCCAAAACATTCAATCTAGCAGAACAAATTATGAAAGCAATGTTTGGATGGAATTACAACACTTGGTGTAGATGTCATTACTATGGAGAATATGGACACATTGGCATGAACTGCATAAAACATCATCTAAGGAAAAGAGATACTACCGTAAGATGCTTCAAATGCACTAAACTCGGTCACATAGCCAGAAATTGCATGAATGCTAGTGAAGTTGAAGATGGAAAGAAGAATGAAGCAACTAAGGTCAGGAAACAGGTAAGACAACAGTGGATTCCTAAATCTACCGGGCAAACCAGTCCAAGTAATGGAATGGGTGGCTCTACCGACTCAAACTAAATTCCCAAGAAAGCACTGGAACTGTATTCTCATAGACCAATTTCAAGCAGTTCCAGAACTGAATTAAAAGAAAGATCTAAATCGGCATACAAAGATGCAACAAGATCACATGAAGGTCGGTATCAGTTTTCACCGAGCAAGGTCGGTACCAGTCTTTACCGAGCGAGGTCAGAGCAATTTGAATTCTCGAGTTCACCGAGTTGCGAAGTCTTTACCGAGCAAATTAATTCATAGTGGGTGACAGTCTGTCGGAATTCATACCCTAATTCATACTGAGCATTAATGACAGAGTTGTAAACAAAAGGCAAGAAATCAAACTCATTCTTCACCGCAAACTTTAGCACTTTGAGAGAAGAAAATTTGAAGAGCAATCCAGTGATTCAAACACTTTTGCGAAAAGAATTTTCTGTGAGCTACCATGGCATCATCCAACACTTCAGCGAAGAAAGGATCATAAATGTTAGTCCAAGGGGAATGGAGCGCACCAGATTTCAAGCTCGTGCCCGCAATTACAGTAGCCCTAGATCCGAACGAAGCTCAATCTCAGATTCCTCCTAAGGTACTACTTGTTAACGATATTCGCAATCATTTCAATTGTGCAATTCAAGAAATGGGAAACCTAGAGCTAGATATTGTGCGTGAGGAACTGTGTGTGGATGGTATTTTAAAACCTGAGCACAAACATCTGGAAGACAAGGGATTAGTTCACATTGCACATTTACCTCGAAACTTTCGGGAGAAATGGGTTAGATACATTCTCAGCCGTGTACATGAAGGCAAGATTTGGCTTGAGCAACCCATAGAGATCACTAAGAAGATGATTCATCAAATCACCGATCTTCCCATGTTAAACAAAGTAAAATCTACCAAAACCCTAGGTCGGCCGAAACTGGAGAAGAAAACCCTAGCCGAGTGGGACGGTAGAGGCATGAAAGTAAGCAGCATTACTGATGCTGAACTGAAGTTTGGTACACACATAATTGCCCATAAGATATACAGTTCAAGTCGACAGAATAGTGTCTCCTATGAAGTTGTTGACCTAGCATACAAGGTGGTCAAGAATAATCTATCATTTGACCTTGCAGATTTATTGTTAAAACAGTTTAACAAGAACATGGAAAGCATTCAAACTTCCAAAAACAATCCATGTAAGTTTGGATCTTTACTGGTCTGTTTATTCTTCTACGTTCATAAATTCTTCCCTTCCAAAGGAAAAGTAGTATGGAGAAAAGATGTGCCAGTTCTTTATGAGATAAATGAATATATTTCAGAAATGGGTGAAAATTTTGAAAGCATCATGGATAGTTATTTTGAGTCTTTCAAAGAGAAAATGAATGACAGATTCTGGATTCCACAGAAGTTGGTTGAGGATTATAAGGATGATATTTGTTTCATGGTGTACTGTGATAGAGTATACATTCAAGTAGCTAAACCAAGGATTGTACATGTAAAACCTCTTCCTTATGAGGTAAACATTGATGAAACAAAGGATATCATTGAAGCCCTCCTTAATCAGCCTGTTAATCCCAAAGCTCCATATTTTGGAACATATGATGAAGCTAAGGTGAGAATTGAATTAAGCATAAAACTTCCACAGGCGGTAAATAAAGGAAAGAAGAGGATAGCCAAAATGCAAATGCTAACCGAGGACAAAGGAGAAGACACTCAAGAAGAAAAGGAAAAGGATGAGAAAACAGAGGAACCAGAACCTGCAAAGAAGAAAGGAAAGGTATTCATCACTAAGGCACCTAAGCCTCCTACTATTTTATTTACAAGGAGAAGTGCAAGAGGTAAAGCAGACAAGACAGACAAAGATATAATATTCAAAAGGCCTCCTCTAACCCTTCAAGAGAAGATCAAACTTTTTAGAGAAGGATCAGGATCTGGAGTAAGTAATATAAAATCTTTTAAATATGAAACAAGAATGGAAATAGAACAAAAGGAAATAGAAGATGCTGTTATTGAAAAGATGGGACAGTGGAAATACTCTCCTGATGAAATAGCCCCACAAGTTCTAGCAGCTTTATTAGATCTAATAAAAATGAGATGGAGCAATGCCAAGCAAACTGTAAAAGACATATTTGATCAAACCCTGAGATAGTTAATGCCAAGCTTGAAAAATGATGAAATAAAGAAGGCATTAAAGGAGAATGAAAATAAGATGACACTGAAGTTCAATACTTGTTTGATTCTGATTAACAATATTGAATTGGTTGTGAAGGCTGCAAATGCCACATGGAAGAACATATACCATCTTCACCAACCGAGTATTGAAACAGTTATAATAAAAGACATTGAAGATGACAGTGATGAACAGGAAGAAGCCACTGAGGTAGATGATACTGTGAGGATAGCGGCAGAAGTCATTGCATCACTTCCTACCTCTCCAGTAAAAGTTTCTACATCTAGCCCGGAGACACCTTCAAGCATGGTTGTGACAACTTCAACATTTGTCCAATCACCTATAGCAACAACAGAAGCAACTACCATTTCTTCTATCGAGTTGCAGTTTCCTACTTCATCAAGTTTTCTAGTAGTAAGTATTCCAGTTTTTGATTCTACATGTGTAAATACTTTAAGTTCTCCAATAGACAGTATACCAGTCTCTATAGCCAGTCCTACTATGTCTAATGTTACTACTACTAAGGCGTTAAGTACAGATAAGCCTAAGGCTCAATCGAGTATAAGATTTTTGGGTAAGAATATAGTAGAGGATATAGACCTACATGAGGAAATAGAAATTCCAACATTGGATTTTGCAAATCTATCAGCGGACCAAATGCAAAATATAGGTGAAATCCTCCAAAGGAAAGTGAAGCAAAAGAAGCTTAAAGAGGAGAGAGACAAGGAATATCAAATCATTAAGGATGCTAAGGACATTTTGTCTGAAGCATTAGGTATTAAAGTAGACTCCTCTCAACATGTTTTGTTACAATTAGCAGAAGCAGTAAATAAATACAATGAGGATTCATCTGGGACATAAAAGTTAGTTGAAAAAGCCAAGAAGAGATTCAACAATAAAGTGCTTGAGCACATTGCTCAGCACATAGCTATTAATCAAGTGGAATTGTCTTCAGTTTTGTCAAACATTGAATCTTCCTATTCGAATGTTACCTCTCTTTTGGCCAGACTGTGCAATGTTGCCGAGTTCACCAAGGATGTCAAGGATAAAATGAATAAAATTGATGAGGATTTGAAGATTAGCATACAGAAGCTGCAACTTGAACCAAGTTCAAGCTCTGCTCATCACATGAAAATCTCATACCTATCAAATACGCAGTCAGAACTACTGAAAGATGACACAAGGATCCGGTCCACACTGCTAGACATTCAGAACATGATCCTTCCCATCATGAATATAATGTATAAGCACATTGAACATTCCAAAACATTGATTCATGACAATCAGTTCTCAATAGCAGATCACATGATTGAACTCTCTGCAGAAGTCCAAATTGCAATCCAAACATGCAAGATTCTGCAAGAAAATTGGGATAGAACCCTGACACTGATAATGAAGGTACATTTTGATTTTCTATCAAATTTTGGATTCTCTCTGTAAATCACTTGTATATACACCTTTGGCATTATCATCAAAAAGGGGGAGATATGTATAGAAGAAGATATGTATAGAAGAAAAGTTAGCACATTGAAAGGGGGAGATAATTTACAAAGACAAATTTTTGAAAAATCAAAATAAATCTCAGCATGGTTCATGTATATAAGTTTTGGACAATAAGTGTTTTTGTCACTAATGCCAAAGGGGGAGATTGTTGGCATTAAGCAAGATTGCCACTAGTGACAACACTTATTTGCATTCTGAGTGCAAACTGAGTAGAACAGTGCAAACTGAGCAGAACAGTGCAAACCGAGTAGAACAGTGGAAACCAAGCAGAACAGTGCAAACCGAGCAGGACAGTGTAAACCGAGTAACATTATGTCTACCAAGTCACTAGTATTTATCGAGTTCAAAACCTACCGAGTGGTTAGTATGAACCATGCCTTCACTTCTACCGAGTGCATGATGATGCCGAGTAATACAGTGGATGCCGAGTATTAGAAAGTCACCGAGTTAGTTTGCAGAAACTGTGTAACCATACTTGGGCCGACTTAGTAGCACTTATGTTTATTTGTCAAGCTGACTTTGTAATTGTAATTGTAATTAATTGTTTAGACTTGTATATAAACAATGTTGTTAAATACCAAGATGTATTATAATGAGTATGAATGTGAAAAAGAAAGAAAGGCAGAGATAAGAGAATTACAAAGGGCTACAACAGTATAAGGAATAGCAAAGAAAAATTCATCATAGAAGGTGATCAGTACATCAGCGAATCTCATTCAGCAATCTAGTTGCAAAGAAAGAGATCTACTGTTTCATCCTAACAGGTGAATCAACCTAAAATCGTTTAATCGGGTAGACTTAACAGTCTTTTGTAAAATCTCTTTATCGAGTACATACTTCTTTGTAAGTTTGTAAAATCCTCTAACAAGGTGGACCTAGTAGTCCTTATTGCTCCTAGCAGGGCAGATCATCAGAAGTGATCAATTGTAAGCCTTAACCGGCCAACTTTATACTGCAGTACTAAAGCTTTGTGGGTTTCATCCCCACCCCAGTTTTACTTTCTTTTTGGAAGGCTTCTGGGTAACCAAATCTATGTGTCATTGTTGTGAATGCTTTTAAGTTTCATGCTTTCTATATGCATAAGGATAAAGTGAACTATATGTTAATACATCTATAATTGAAAGAAAATTCGGAGTTACTGATTCACCCCTCCCCTCTCAGTAACTTGGTTAATTCCTAAATATTTCCAACAATACCTTTTCTTTCACCATTTTGATTCCTTCATGTATAGTCAAAGCACTACCATTAGAAGGTGTAAATGTAGATGAGAGCATTCATTGTGTCCTAGGAGATATAGGAAGATCTGTCAAAGATGCTCCAGGATCTATTTTGTACTCTCCCATGTTTGTTTCTTGGATATTGATCTTCTTAGCAAAGCTCCTCAAGACCATTTCTTTAGATGTCTCTGCCTTAGTGGACCCTTTTTTGTTATGAGGAACCATGCTTTTAGTTTGTTTGAGGTTATTACAAGTATATGTGGTATCTGCTGGAATAGTCACCTCCACTCCATTATGAGGAAACTTTAGGCATTGATGATATGTGGAAGGCACTGCCTGCATTGAATGTATCCATGGTCTCCCATGAAGAATGTTGTAAGAAAGGGGTAAATCAAGAACTTGACAAAGGACATCTTGCTCTACAGGCCCTACTCTGATGGGTAAGACAACCAATCCTTTAGAGGATATCTCTTCCTCATCATATGCCTTGATTGTTATTTTTCTCCTAGGATCAATTGCGTGCTCTGAGAAACCCAATTGTTTTATCAAATTATAAGTACAAATGTTCAAACCAGCACCTCCATCTATCAAGACATGCTTGACTTGATGTTTATGAATAAGAACCTCTAAATGAAGGGGCTAATTATGTGGTTGGTTTGATGATTTATCATCCTCTTCTGAAAAAGATAGGTAATGTGGGGAACTCATGTGACCAACCATGGCCTGGAATCTATCCACATCTAAGTCTTTTGGTACATTGGTGCTCAATAGGGCATGATCAAGAACCTCCCTATGGATAGGGGAGATTTTCAACAATTCTAGAATAGATATTTGTGTGGGTGTCTTTTGCAATTGTTCCACAAGATTGAACTTTGGAGATGGAACCACTTGTTTAGACGTTGTTGTAGGAAGTGTGTTAGATGTTGAGACTCCTTTAAGAGTAAGCTTTGCTTGGCTTCATGTTACGACATTTGAAGATTCAAATTTTTTTTTAGTCCTTTGAGAGTGATCATGTTGATGGAATATTCACATGGTTCCATCATGTTGATTACATTGTCACCATTAGTGTATGTGTAATTAATCTTATTGCTTTTAGAGTTTTCTCCTTTTTCATAGTTAGGTAGTGGAGTTTGAATTGCTTTGTGATCATTGTTTGTGTGGTGTCCATCTATCTTGACTTTACCTTGTTCAATAAGATCTTGAATAACATGTCTCAATTTCAAGCAATTATTAGTGGTGTGTCCTTTATTATGATGGTAATCACAATATTCATTATCATTCCACCACTTGGGTTTGTCTTCTGAATCCCAAGGCTTGTCTGGTTTAGGAATTGTAATGATTTGATTCTCCACACGTGATTTTAAAACCACTTCCAAGGTGTCTCCCAATGGTGTAAATTCTCTCTTAGGCCGTGGTGCCCAAGGTTATCTTCGAGGTTTGTTGAAAGTATTATTTGTTGCTGGAGTCATAGTAGGATTCAGACCCTTCTTCATTTGAAGACTTGTTGTTAGATTGAAAACATCTGGTTTGGGTTTTGGATTAGGAGTATCAACCACTCCATCATTAACCACATGTTTGTTCTTGTTTTCATATTTTTACTTGTCCTTAGTGGGATAGGACTTGTCCTTATGTTCCTTGTTAATGGCAATGTCACCTTTCTTGATTAGAACTTCCTCTATCTTGAGAGCATTATCGATCATTTTGTCAAAGCTAGGTGGTCCTTGTAATTGAATTGGGAAATTCATTTTTGGAACCAATTTGTTAATGAAAATATCCATTTTTTGATGTTCGGGTATTTCTCTAGCATATCGTGCAAATATTTTTCTCCATCTCTGTAGGAAACTCAAGAATGATTCTCCCATTTTCTGTTTGGTATTGCATAAATCCAACATTGTGACTGTGTGTTGGATGTTGTAGGAGTAGTGTTGTATGAATTTTTGCACTAATTCATCAAATGTTTTGATTCCAATAGGTAATTTGGAAAACCACTCTATAGATTGTCCACCTAGGCTTCGTGGAAATAGCCTCATGAGGTATGTTTGTTCATTCATGAACTCCATACTAGTTGTACAAAACTCCCTCACATGATCTTGAGGGTCAGAATTTCCCATGTATTTGTCATACTTTGGTATTGTAACATTTTTAGGAAATGGAACCATTGTGAGTCCCTTGTTAAAAGGGAAAGGACATATGTGCTCCAAAGAATATTGTTGTTTCAGTTTGTCCTTTGATTCCTTGAGTTCTTGAATTTTTTCTTTCATGAGAAGGAATTGTCTATTCAGAATTGACATAGGACTAATATCTACCTTTTGTTTGAGTTGCTCCACATCATAGTCCTTAGGTAATTTCACACCTCGGGAAGCAAGTTCTAAGAAGCACTTTTCTTTGTTTTCTTCCAAGGCTCTTTTAAGAATTTTATGAAATCATTTGCTACTTAAAGCTCTATTGTATTCTTGTTTAGTAGGGTCTGCATCATCATCAATATCATCCTCATCATCATCATATTGGGCTTTTTGTTTTTGTCTCTCACGTTCTGCTTCTTCATTTTGTGCACGGAATCTTTCATCCCATCGGTATTCATCTTGATCATTCATGTTTATTTGTTCGGGTGTCACTGTATAAGTAGTACTAGGTGTAGCACTGTACAAGGGATTGCATATTGAAGTTTATCCCATTTCCAATGTGAAAATGGGTTTTCCATTTGAGAATGGGTTTGTTTCAAAATTGTAAGTTTTGTTCCTGGTAACAACCATGAAATCTGGATTGAGGAACCAATGAGTGTCTTGTGTTTAAGAGCGGGTCTGATAGTTTGCAATGTCTGATTGTGAATCCAAGGATGCAAGAGTGGGTTTGAAATGTTTTTATGGATCCAACGTCAAATGGGGTTAGAATGCCCTGCTTATGAGTTGGGAACCAAAGTGCAAGTAGGTTTGAAAGTGAGAGTTTTAGTGTCAAAGGGTGTCAAGGTGCCCTGTTTATGAGCTGAGAACTTGTTTGTAATTGATTGGGTAAACTGATTCCACAATTGGACAATGTGGTTTTGGACCATGCAAGATGACAAGATGTTCTCAACAATGACTCTTTCTGGGTATCAAATGATTGTGTTTTAGCAATAGGAACCTAGTAATTGGCCAAATGGGTATCTGGAAATGTGAAAATTTTTCTTCTAGGATGTATGGAAATGCTCTTTGTCGTAGATGTGATCCTAAATAGTGACTGGTGAACAAATTGGAACCCCGAATGTGACCCAAGAAATACGGTATGCGACTCAAGAAATGGAATGCGCACCAGATGTGACTCAAGAAATGGTGTGACTACCAAATGTGATCCAAGTTTGAACATATGTGATCTGAGATGCGGGGTGTGACTCTGGAATACCAGATGCAATCTTATGATGACCAGGAATTTGCAATTTTAGTTTTTCTTAGAAAATGTGCCATGTCTGTCAGATTCCAGTGAGTGTCAGGTATTTGTAAATGCTTGAAAATGCAATTTGCTTGTTCATTTGGGGGAAATTAACTAAGTTTGTATTTAAGACACACCAAGAAATCATTTTTAAATCAAACACACCTAAGCTTCCTTATACTAGGTAGAGATTGAAACCACTTGTTCACTGACTTAGGAACACACCCAAAGACTCCTCAGAATATCGTAGTCCAATAACACACAATGGATATTAGAGGCCATATTTGCCAAGTGTTAACATCAATGGGGGCTCGATATAGTGAATTTCTTGGGGCAATTACTATTTTCCTTGCACAAGTGATAACAACCTTTCGAGGGTGATCCAGGTGGCATCTAACATAGAGCTTTTAATGAAGGCATCCGTTCACAATTATCTCCCATAGTCCTGCAAGCAGGTTTGAGGCTGTTAACCTTATAGGAACTTGAAAGTGTGTAGTCTCGAGAAGTGAGATTAAAGTGGCTCCGCTCTACATGAAATCCAAGTTAGTCATTGGGATTGATCATCAATCTCCCAAGATAAGATAGATCATGTCTCCCAAGACTTTAGCCTCAAAGGAGTGTCAAATTTTATAGTGGGGTGGAAGAGTCGGCAAAAGTCTTGTCCCCACTTGGGTCATTCTTGGGAGATTTTTTCCTCAACCAGAAGGCCCTCTAAAGGTGTACAATAAAGAAAATAGATGAATGATAACAAGCTCTAGATTTCTGGTTCTCCAAAAAGGAGAAGAGCATAGTCTCCTAACTTATATCACAAATCCCAAACACATCATGCAATTTTAAGGTTTATTTACCCCAATTTGATGCCAAATAGTAAGCCAATGTTTGAGTTTCTATTTCTCCCTCAAGGGGAAAAGAGCATAATCCTCTAGCTGATTTACAACTTGATCTCAAATTGTTTTAAAATTTCTAAAATCAAACATAAAGTTCTTTTGTTGATTTTGCTTTAGAGGCAACCTGCATAACAAGCATTAGTAGTCTTTTTTATTTTTGGTCTTGGGCAAAACATCCTGGAAACAATTGTTAGGCTATCAAAATCAATCAAGAACACCAAGTCCACCCATTAGCTTGTTAGTGGGTTAGAAAATCCAAAATTTGAAGATAAAACTTTAAGGAAAATTACATAAGCAAATTGTTAGCATTCATTTCTCAATCTAATTTCAAAACATAAGTCAATTTTTGAGTTTCTAATTTTCTCTCAAGGAGAAAAGAGCATAATCCTCTAACTGATTTATGTGGTGAAATCAAACTACCATTAGGTGCTCAAAACAAAATGCATAAGGTTCATTTTATCCTTAAAGTAAATCAAAATCACAAGTTAGCATTTGAATTTTCTATTTTTTCAAACCTGCAAACCACAGTTAGATTGTAAAAAACCAGAGAGATCAATCAGACAATTCGTTAGCAATCAGAAAACCTGAGAAATCAATAAAAATCACTAGATGTGATCTTATATTTTTCCCCCCAAATTCCTAGAAATGACCCTATTTCCCAAATGCGACCCTATTTACCAAATGTGATCCAGATCTACAAGATGCGATCCTATATTTCAAACAGGTGTGACCTTGTAACTGGATACTATTTGTGAATCCAGGATGTGACCCTAGATTAACCAGATGCGGATGTTCTTCATGTATGCGATCCTCTGGCAAATTTTGGTATGATGATAATTAGTTGAAAATGCAAGAAAAATTAAAAATCCAGGGCTCAGCCCCATGGTGGGCACCAAAAATGTGTGTGTGAGTTTGTGGCCTGCAACACAACACTTCAATAGGATAATAACATCACTTTTTAGTGGAAAATAAAGATCTAATTGAGAAAGCTAACAAGCAAAAACATCCTATTGCTCTCTAATTAATGTGAGTATGAAATAAAGGTTATTTTGCTCTCAGTTTTGACCCTTAAAATAGTGGCAATCTACACTAAAGTGAGAGATTCAAGAGTACATGTATGCAACTACAATAAAACATGAAATCTTAATTTCTTCCATTATGACCCAAATTGAAGTGTTTTCTACTTAATAAAAGCTTGAAAGCATGGAAAACAACTATCAATATAAGCATTAGCTAGAAAATTCTCCAAAGCATGAGAGTTCATAATCATGGATTATGAAGCCTCAAATTCATGAGCAAGTATAGCCAAATTGGAAGCATGTAAAAGCATTAAAATCTTAGAAGCAAGTAGCAATCTTGAGAAGAAGAAGAAAGCCTTTGAAAATTCTATTTTATAGGATTTGGAACAGAATCGACGGTTGAGATGCATCTATGAGGAGTGGTTGAGATGCATCTTGCCTTGATCCTTGATCCATGTGCAAGCCTCCTAATCATAAAGTGTGTTTGTTGTGTTTGTTTGATTTAGGAGGTATTTATGGATTTGTTTTAATTAATAACTCTAGCCTTTGCATTTGATGGGATTTGATTAATTAAATAGGCCTAGAGTTAATAACTTTGATTTTTGCTTGGACCTTAGTATTGAATGCTTGATCTAGGATTTTGATGAGGTTTATTGATTTTTTGAGAGTTCATGCTAATAATCAAAGATCTAATTAACACAATTAAGGTTATATGCTGAGTTAAGGGCAAATAGGGCCTTAGGTTCTATTAGCCCAATTTTAGATGATTACACCAGAGGCCGCTAGATTCTAGAGAGTCGGTAGGTGGCCCATCCCACTTAGTCAATTTATGAATTTTTGCATGTTTTAGTTGATTTGTAGCACATTTTAGGTTAGATCAATCCTTAGGTTAGGATAGGAAAATTTTTGTTCTAGGACGTAGAACAAATGTGCAGTCGTGGCACATGCATGCGTAGTAACTTGCCATGTTTGTGCAACAAACTAGTAGTTTTGCGAATTTGTGTGGGGTACCTGTGCATGTGTGTTAGGAGAAATTTTGGCACCACATTTGTTAAATAAATATGTGCAAGCGTGATTCCGTGCATGTGTCACAATTGATTGCGCATTTGTTGAGGTTAGTTGCGCATATGTTAAATCTACACAAATGATAGGGGGTTTTGTGCAAACATGTTTCTATGCTGTGCATTCATTTGAAATGGTAGAATTTGGGCAAATTAGGATGGTAATTAGGTCAAACATCATATCGATAGGCTGATTCAATCTATCAGCGTTGAGTTTAGATCAATTTTGTGTCATGATAGGCAATATTGTAGAATGATCGCTAGTTAACCTTCTTGATTTTATATAATTGATAGAATTAGATTTTAGGACATGTGATAAACATGTTTTCAATTGATAAGATAGGATAGATAGATAGATCATCTTGATCAAAATCTAATAGTTTGATTGGTTGATGTCTATGATAGGAGGATATTATTGATATTCTGATGTCGCGGGAGAGATATCCCGTGACTTAGAATCTAAGGCCGATACTGTCAGAGACTGACAGAATGTTGATTGGAGCAACTAGATTGTACCATGTGATTTACATGCTTGAGATTAGGTCCAATCTAGGTATTCTAACTGCACTTGCTAAGAGATGGCACTCGAAGATGAGTACCTTTCATCTCTCGATAAGAGAGATGACAATCACACTTGAGTATATGTATCACATCCTACATCTACCCATCACAGGAGAGTTAGTGTAGTATGATCGACATGGTGGATTATAGTGTAGAGTAGTTTTTAGGGATGATGAAATTGATGAGGCAAAGATTAGTTGGGAGGATTTGGTAGATTTCTATGAGCCACTTCCTGTTGTTTTGGTCAGAGCTCTCGGAGGCTTCGTCTGCCCGGATTGACGGTCACATGGCTTCGCAGTTGGATGGGGCTGGACATTACAAAGGATGATTGGTGTAGGAGCACCTTCTTTTATTTATGTTTGTAAGTATTTTGTGTGTGGGATTTCCCTAAGGTCATGTTGACCATGTTTGTGGGATCCATGAGGGATATGAAGTTATAAAGGTCTTAGCTAGAGTGATGTGTCTCATTGGTCTACTATGGGATAATCAGATAGGATGTAATGCTAGGTCTTATTTTGAGGTTTTAATTATGGATATGGATTTTAGGGCCTATATAGAGCCTATGACACCTTGTTAGCTTCCTAAGATCTTTGGAGAAGCAGGTTTGAAAAGTTGTCATCATAGTTGTAAAAGTTGCTTAGCAACTTTTGAAAATTTGCTCGGCCTAACTTACCTCAAGACCTTAATAGGTGTTTAAGGGTCCTAAAAATTTCCTAATCATGACCTAAGACTATTTATGGATGTTTGGGCTCATATCCTGAGGTTGGAAGTCATACTGTACGGAGTTTCTATTCTGAGTGTGTGTGCACAATCTAGTTTGTATTGATTTCGATGGAATAGTGAGTTAATGAAGAGAAAGTTGGTCTGAATTTGATCTCTTGGTGGATGTGTAGTGTTTTTGTGTGGATCTAATTTCTATTTATGCAATTATTTTAAGGTTCTATTCATCTTTTTGTTGCTTAGTTTAAATCTTTTCTAAACTCTGGGTTCTCTGGTTTCTATCGAGGAGTTTGAACAAATGAGGGTCTAACTCACTATCCCACCATTCAATATGTACGACATTTTGGGGATGGTGAGTAGACCCCATGTATGTATCATAAATGGAAGAAGGGGCCCTGAAATTCATGCTAATAATTTATACAATCTATCCCTAGGCGAGCCATGTTGAGCCCAACTAGGAAGGATTGATTAAAGCAGGAGTATAGGTTGCAAAGGAGTGATGAGAGCTGAATGGTAGGAGTTGGAGGTATTGTGTATGGTCATTAATAATACTTGAATTTAAGGACAAGATTTTATCAATCCATTTGATCAAGCAAAGCCAATCTTTTACTTCACTAGATCAGAGAAAGCCTAAAATCCACTAAAAAGACCTATTTTTAGTAAGGGGGTTGTACGGCCTAGGAGGGACCCAAAACCTCTTAAATCCTTGAGGTGTTACCTCATCTAGAAAGGATCCATAATTTATTTGTAGGTTCCTTTGAGACAGATGAAGGCAAAAGCCCTATTTTCTTGGCGAGGAGGCCTAATTGGGCCATCCCTTATAGCCCTATTTTCCAAAGGAACTACCAAATTGGTAAAAAGAATGGGTGAAGTAAAGGTTGGAACATGTGTGTTGGCACATTTTAAGACATTTTCTGACACCTCCTTATCTCTACAAGCTTCCTAGTTCCCTTGGAGGTGTAATACCCTTAGTCTAGCTTGAGGGTCACTAGGTGCATGAAGAAGCCTAGAAGCATTAAGTTAAGTTTGAGTTGTTGAATCACTTTTGATAGATTGGTTGGGTCAAAGACCAGGGGATTGAGCCATCCAAGGAATCCTATAGGTCATTGGTGTAGGTGGATAAACTTGAGGGTCACTAGGTGAACCTAAGAGCAAGGGCTTGTGATAAGCTCCTACCCAACCTCCCTATCAAATTAGTATCAGATCCCAAAAAGTTTTTGGGATTGCATAGTGCATGTTAGATTGTGAATCTAGTGGGTCTTCAATCATGGTGACCAATTTGGAGTTAGCCAAGAAGGTTGAGGACCAAGAAGTAGATAATAGGATATTGAGGGAAAAGTTAGCTCAATTGGAACAAACATTGAGTGAAGTGCAATTGAAAGTAGAAGAAGTTAGTGACAAGTTGGATTGGAAAGAAGCCAAGGAGAAGGAAATACCTGAGGAGGATAAGAATCTAGAGCCAGACCTTGTATTGCTTGAAGAACCACTTCTAAAGGTATTGAAAGCCATGAATGGAAAAGCTCTAGAGGGAATACCATTGTTTAGTGGTAAGATGGAACCTGACCTAGTCATGGAATGGATAGATGGCATGGAAAATCACTTTGAATGTGATGGAATCAGTGAAGCAAAAAAGGTAAAAATAACCAAGTCTAGACTTAGAGGCTCTGCCTTAACATGGTGGAAATTGGTAAAAACTGAGAGGGAAAAGGAGGGCAAGAACCCATTATTGTCTTGGAAGGGCATGGTAAAAAAAATCAAGGAAGCCTACATGCCTAAGGATTATGAGATTCAATTACATAAGAAAAGACAGAGCTTGAGCTAAAAGGATCTAGATGTGAGTTCCTACACTGAGGAATTCCAAAAGCTTTGCATGAGATCCAATGTAGCAGAGGATGAGATTGTTAAGGTGGAAAAATATTTGAATGGTTTTAAGTAGAGCATACAAGAAGAAGTGGTTCTTCTCAGTCCCAAGACCATACACCAATGTTATCAATTGGCTATCAAGATTGAAGAAAAAGGCAAGAGGAAACAAGATCAAACCTCCAATAATAGAGGTAGAGGAAGAGATCAAAGGGGACATAGGGGAGGCTACCAAGGTAGAGGAAATGAACATAGGAGTCAAGGATATTCCAAACTAGTAGAGCATAGAAGTGAAACATCATCTAGAGGAAGTTTTGGTAGAGGAAGAGGACACCAAGGTAGCTCAAATAGAGGAAGAAGTTTAGGCAGGGGTAGCTCATATTTTTCTACCATGAAGTGTTATTATTGTGGACAGTTAGGACATCCAACATATAGGTGCCCAGACAAGCCATCTTATTCTAATTCATAAAAGAGGGTAGCATACACCCAAGAGGACACTTCAAGTGTCAAGTCACTAGAAGTTAACCAAATAGAATCAGAGATGGGTGAAAATCTCATGTTTAGAAGGGTCCTAATCAGACAAGCAACTAAGGAAGAACCAAGGCAAAGGAGAGCACTCTTTAGAGTGAAATGCAAGATCATGGGTAAGGTATGCAAGGTGATTGTTGACTCAAGTTCAAGAGACAATATTGCAGCAGAGGAGGCAGTAAAGAAACTCAACCTTCCCAAAGTAGCTCAAACCAATCCCTATAAGGTGACATGGCTAAACAAAGTCCGAAGTGTATTGGTCAGTGAGAAAGCATCGATTGAATTCTCCATTGGTGGGTACAAGGATAAGCTATTGTGTGATGTTCTCCCTATGGATTCATGCCACTTCTTTCTTGAAAGGCCTTGGTAGTTTGACAGAGAGGTCATCTAAAATGGAAAGGACAATGCTATTACCTTCAAGAAAGATGGGAAGGCCTTCAAACTTTAGTCTTTACTAGAGGATGAAGGAGAGAAATACAAGACCTCTAATGTACTATTGAGTAGTGGGAAAGAGATGATAAGTACACTCCAAGAAGAGGATAGTGCAGGGTCTGCTATAATGGTAAAACCAAAGGAGGAGAAGCCTATTCAAGCACCCCTACCTACTGAAATTCAAAAGATGCTTGGCAAGTATAAGGATATTGTGAGTGATGAAACACCTAAAATCCTACCACCTAAGAGGTCCATAAGTCATCAAATTGACTTCATTCTAGGGGCCTCATTGTCAAATAAGGTAGCATACAAGCTTACATTGGAGTAGAATCAAGAGGTGGCTAGACAAGTTCAAGAACTATTGGATCAAGGGCTCATTAAGAAGAGCATCAAACCATGTGCTATGCCAGTTGTGTTAGCATCTAAAAAGGGTGGAAAATGGAGGCTTTTCACCGATTCAAGGGTAATTAATTAGATCACAATAAGGTATAGGTTCCCCATACCTAGAATAGAGGATTTGATGGATTGTTTGGGAGGAGCACAATACTTCACCAAGCTGGACCTTAAGAGTGGCTACCATCAGATCAGGATCAAGGATGGAGATGAGTGGAAGACAACATTTAAGACCACTAAGGGTCTATATGAATGTCTTGTAATGCCATTTGGGCTTACCAATGCCCCAAGCACATTCATGAGGTTAATGAATGAAGTTCTCAAGGATCACATAGGCTGATTTGTGGTGGTATATCTTGATGATATACTCATCTTTAGCAAGACTAAAGGAGAAAACTTGGCATGTGGAGATAGTACTCAAGAGGCTGCATGAAGAACAGTTAGCAATCAACCTAGAGAAGTGTGAATTTCTCAAGAAGGAGCTAGTTTATTTGGATTTTGTGGTATCCAAGGGTCTATTGAAAATGGATCCAGACAAGGTGGAAGAAATCAAAAGTTGGCCTACACCAACATCAGGGACAATAGTAAGGAGTTTTCATGGGCTTGCATAATTTTATAGGAAGTTCATAAGGAACTTTAGTGGCATATGTGCACCATTCCTAGAAACTATAAAGGGTGGAGTGAAGACTAAGTTTATATGGATAGTAGAAGCCAACAAAGCATTTGAAGAGTTGAAGCAGCAAGTGGCAACATAGCCCATCCTCCTATTACCTAATTTTGACAAGCTATTCACTTTGGAATGTGATGCAAGTGGTATAGTAGTGGGAGGAGTGATAAGCCAAGAAGGAAAACCCATAGCATTTTTTAGCGAGAAGCTTAATGAAGCTAAGAAGAAGTATTCAACATATGACTTGGAACTATATGCACTGGTTTAGTCACTTAGGAAATGGAGACACTACCTCCTACCTAAAGAGTTTGTAGTGTTCACTGATAATTAGGCACTTAGCTATATAAATAATCAAGAAAAGTTGAGCAATAGAAACTTGAAATAGATGGAATACTTACAAGCCTTCACCTTCACCATCAAGCACAATAAGGGACACCTAAACAAGGTAGCAGATGCATTGAGCAGGAAGTTGTTGACAATCCAAGAGGTTTAGTTTCAAAGCATTGGCATTGAAAGTTTTAAGGGACTCTATGGTGAAGATGAAGATTTCTCTGAGGCATACAAGGTATGTTCTAAATTTGAGAATCATTTCCATGGTCCACTCTCTGAATACACCTTGCAAAGTGGGCTATTGTTCAAAGGGAATCAACTATGTGTTCCCAAGGGTTCAATGAGAGAGAACCTCATTCAAGAGAAGCACAATGGTAGTTTAAGTAGACATTTTGGTATCAATAAGACACTAGAATTGGTGCATAGATTCTACTATTGGCCCAAGATTCCAAAGGATGTTAGAAGATATGTGGAGCAATGTGTAGTATGTATGAAAGCAAAAGGAGGATCCAGCAATGCAGGTTTTTACCAACCCTTTCCCATTCCAAATAGGCCATGGGAATGCATAAGCATGGACTTTGTGGTAGGTCTCCCTAAAACTAAATCAAGATTTGATAGTGTGTATGTAGTGGTGGATAGATTCGGTAAAATGAGTCACTTTATCCCTTATAGAACCACTCATGATGCAAGTTACATAGCTCATTTGTTTTTCAAGGAGATTGTTACGATTCATGGTTCGCCTTTAAGCATTGTGTCTAACAGGGATGTGAAGTTCATGAGTCACTTTTGGAAGACTCTATGGAAGATTTGAGGTACAAATCTATTCTTTGGGTCAGCATACCATCCCCAAATAGATGGACAAACATAGGTAATAAATAGGGTACTAGGCAACTTATTGAGATGCCTCATTAAGGAATATGGACAAACATGGGACATGATCATTCCCCAAGAAAAATATGCCTACAATGATATCATAAACAAGACCACCAGAAGGAGTCCATTTGAAATAGTTAATGGAATGCATCCAAGAGGGGTATGTGAGCTCAAGGATCTAGGAGCCATGGAGCATAGGAGTGGCCATGCTGAAGATTTTTCTCAGACCATGAAGGAAGCGTAGGAGAAGGCTAGGAAGATAATCATGGAAGCCACCCACAAACTCAAGACCAAGGTGGACATTGTGTGTGTGAAAATTGTACCTGATCTGTAGACACAACACTCAGTAAAACATTAGAGGTTAGCTATAATCAAAATTGTGCAAAATTGAAAGCTATCTAACCAAGCGATTTACTGCCTTCTAATAGGTGCGAGATTAATGTTCTCAGATTGTAATCAAGATCAGTGACCTAGACGACACCTAAATGAAGGATTTGAATGCAATTCTAGATATGGGATTGAATGCAATTATTCTATTTTTTTGGATTTTTCATATGCAATAAGAATGATAAAAATTGATATGATATGAATGCTATTGAAAACTGATATGCTATGAATGCTAAATGATCTAACAATGAAGATTCTAACAATGATATGAAATATGAATGCAAAAATAAGATTGATCTCACAAAGATGTCGATTCGCAAGAGCTTTGATTCTTCAATTCCAATTCTCCAGCGTGATTGTGCAAAATATGAGATGATTTGTGAAGAGCCGAGCCTTTAATTTATAGAAATCCAGGGCTTTGGAGGTGCATGGGAAAAAGCCATAAATCACTCAAATAACTCAACTTGATTTTTGAGTTATTTTTAAATAAAAGATAATTAACTCACAAAAACATGCAAAAGCTAAGTTTTAACTCAAAATAGAGTTTAGCTTTAATTGATAATTGATAGTTGTTTGCTTTTATGATTGTGCATGTTTTATTTATGAATTAATTTAATAATAAAGTGATTTATTTCCAACTTAACTGCTTTTAAAAATAAAACAATTGATTTATGGGTTAATCAATTATTTAATCAAAATTTTATTAAAAACTATATTATTAAATAATGACAACTTGCTTTAATTAATTAAATAAGAATTTAATCAATTATTCACATGATATTAGATTTATTGTCAAAATTAAATAATACAATTAATAATAGATATAATTAAATTTAATTACACAATTAAGTGGAAAATATTAAATCTAATTAATTAAATATGAAAATATTCAATTAATCAAACTTTAGGATAAATGTGATTTATTGCCAAATAATTATAAAATTAAAGATAATTAAGATAATTAGGAATATTACTAGGAATATTCCCCGATGCAAAATTTAAGATAATCAATTAGATTTGATGATGTTTAGATGTGCCTTAGGTTAGGACTTTGATGTTGATTTCGTTCGAATTGAAGATGTAGGAGATTAATGAACTTATAGCCCATTTTTGGGGTATTACATTTTGCCCCTCTTTGAATTACTGTGCGAAGCGCAGTGGTTCAAAGATAGTCTGTGTTTGATAGAGATATGAAACTGATTCAAAAGATAAACCGATCTCAAGATAGAAACCGATTGAAAGATATTGAGATAGGAGTTGAATGATATTGAATTGATATGGAGATAATAGGTCTTGAATGACCAAAGATAATGTTCACTGTAGCAGCAAATGAACCTATGATTGCGAAAAAGTGTCAAAATGTCTGATTCTGAACCTTAGGATTGATAAGAAGTGAGTGACCCGTTCTAGACTCGATTGTCTTAGCAGAACTAGCAAGTATCACATCCGAATCCTTCAGTTGTCGAAGAACCAAGGAAAGAACACTATGATCTGATGGTTGCAAAAACTGATACAGTTTACAAGATTAAGAGAATACCAGATTGATATGGATCGATGAATCTGATATGCCCCAAGTGATGATAGATTTGCCCCGAGCGATGAGGACTTTTGATGAATCAGCGACTAGACGTGATTGTTGTCTTGATCACTGATGAAAGATATTGATAGATTTGATCGATAGAATTTGATTTACAGACTTTGAATGATATGCAATACCATGCCCCCTTCGGGATTAAAATTGAAATCTGACAAGAAAAGTCAGCGTTGATAGTTTAGAAGCATGTTAATTGATCTGAGAAGTGGTTATTTACATCCGAGAACGCATTCTGCATCGTTGGAAGGTCCCAAAAGACCAAGTTTGACTAGGTTTGACCATGAGTTGACCATGGTTGACCAAGTTGAAATTTTGATAGTTTGATGTAAGATAATCAGTTAAGTTGAATACTAGATTTCTGTGATGATTGAAGGTCGAATATGCAAGTAGTTAATAATATGAATGATCTCAGATTTGAATTTTGATCCCGAAAAAGGATTCTACTTGCTATTTCATTGGAGGAACCTTCGTGTGAGATTCAGCTCTTGTTAGACTGGAAGATGCGATTTGAAGAATCGTTTAAGCATTGCAGTTCGTTTAATCATTGTGAGATCATGCAACATGCAAAATGAAATGAGACATGCAAAATGAAATGCAACCTAAGACCGAGGACCTAGTCACTGATCATATGTCGATTTGTTATCATCATTGAACTTTTAGGTAACCGGATAAATCAATACAATGCCCACTAGCCATGAAACCATAGACATATGAATATCGATTTGTATGTGCAAGAATCAATACAACACCCACTGGTCAAACAACCATGGACATATGAATATTGATTTTAGTTGTTGAATGTCGGATTAGATATAAGCATCAAGGCACAAACGCCAGGATGACCTGAATATCATGTCCATTTTGATATAGCAATTTGTACAAGCATCAAAACATAAACATTGTGATGACCTGAGTACGCCTTGCATTACAAACACATCAAACAGTAAAGAGATCATTTTAAATCCAATGTGAATTACCCGTAGTGACCCTTTATCGTTCACATCCTTAGGCAAGATTGCGTTCCACAGTAGGAGAAAGAACTTACTCAAAAAGATAATAGTTAGATCAAACTTCCTTGAATTGTCTGGGTATCAATGGTCGAGGTACGCATGGCCATCCAATTCAAGATAGAGGCTCTTACAGTCGGACACCATTTCAATCCAGAAGTTCCAAAGATGTTAGATTTTCACATACAAGCAGAAGACAAAGAAAAGATTATGCCCTCAGTCATCACTCTCTAAATCCTATAAAAGACATCATCGAAGAGCTCGAAGGGACACAATATGCAAAAATCTCAATGCGAATCAGTAAGCCTACAAGGAGATAAAAGCATGAAAAGCACAGATTGTTTTCAGTTGAGTTTTGATGTTTGATTGTTGTTGATGCAAAATCCTTTCTGGAGACGAGACTGACTGACTGACTCAACTTGAAGCTTCAAAGGACTCTGAGTGGATATGACACATCTAAGATACATGGGAGACCATAGGATATGACATTGATTGCCCCCAAGTGTGAACATTGATAGGATGCAAACACTTGAGCTGGTTGGTGTACAGGCCGACTTATTGAAAACTGGAAATGCAGGAACAAACCGGGAGATATGTACAAACTAAAGCAAGACTGAAAGCTGGGAAAGACCAAGATTGTGCTGATAGATGGAGCATTTTGGAACAAGTGGTGCCCGTTTGCCGAGTTTTCACCATCTTGGTAGAGATTCTATTTTTGCTACCGAGGTGCCTGTTTCCAGGTTTTCACCAAGGCACTTTTTTCTTCTTTTTCATTTTTTGTATTTTTCATTTTTTCAATTTTTTTGTACTTTTGATATTTTTTTATTTTTTTTGTGAATCATCAAGGTGCCTATTGCTAGGTTTTCACCAAGATGTTCATTTTTTTCAGGACTTTTTCTGATTTTTAAGATTTTTTCAGGACATTTACCAAGCACTGAATGCCTTAGGCGTAGAATTTCTTCAGATGGAGAACGTTGATTGGTTCTCGGAGCTGTTCTCCTTCAGTCGTTGAGAGTTGATAGGCACCAGAGCCAAAAGTAGCAGTGATTACAAAGGGACCCAACCAATTAGGTTCGAACTTCCCCTTGCGTTCTCGATGTGATTGATTTTTAGGATTTTCTCTCAACACTAGATCGCCAACCTGAAATTCTCTATGTCTGACTTTCTTGTTGTAGCCTCTAGACATTCTTTTCTGATACACTCTGAGATGATCATACGCTGCTTGTCTGCGCTCATCTAGTAGTTCAAGTTCTTGTAACCTCAACACTCTGTAGTCTTCATCAGTGACAAGTCCATGCATTCTAATCCTGAGTGATGGGATTTCAACCTCAATAGGCAGTACCGCTTCAGACCCATAAACTAAAGCGAAAGGTGTAGCCCCTGTAGGCATTCTGATACTAGTTCTGTATGCCCAGAGAGCTGGATTGATCATCAGATGCCAGTCTCTTCCTGTTTTATTCACTGTTCTGTGCAAGATCTTCAGGAGATTTTTGTTTGAAGCCTCAGCTTGTCCGTTCCCTTGAGGATAGTAGATAGATGACCAATGTTGAGTAATTTTGAACTTGGCACATAAGTCATCTAGGTCCTTGTTTTTGAATTGTCCCCCGTTATCCGTGATTATAGAGTGAGGGATCCCATATCTGCAAATGATGTAATTCAGGATGAACATAGAGATCTGTTTCCCCGTTGCTTGTGTTAGAGGAACTGCTTCTACCCATTTTGTAAAATAATCTGTAGCTGTGATTATATGGGTATGTCCATTAGAAGAGTGCGGATGGATAGCACCTATGAGATCAAATGCCCATTGTTGAAAAGGCCATTGTGTAGTAAAGGGAATCAGATCTCTCCCTGGAGCATGAATCAAGTTGCCATGTACTTGACACTGTTGACAGTTTTTAGAAAATTTAATAGCTTCTTTTTCCATTTCAGGCCAATAATACCCAGCCCTAATAAGTTTTCGAGCTAACGTTAACCCATTCGAGTGTGACCCACATATACCTTCGTGGACTTCCTCTAATGCACGTTGAGACTCTTCTCGTTCTAAACATCTAAGTAGTGTACCATCTAGACCTCGTTTGTACAGATCATTACCAATGATGACATATCGGGATGCGGATCGGATAAGGTTTCGTTTCTCAAAACGGTTAAAGGACTCAGGGATGATTTGGTCATGGAGATAGGAGAACAAATTTTTGTAGCGAGATGAGTCATAACTTACAACAGTGCAGATCATGCGGGTTTCAGGGGAGTCATATGCAGGATAGGATAGGGCTTCCACCAGGAACTCGTAGCGTAGTTCATGTTTAGGCTATTGTAAAAGAGTAGATAATGTTGCCATTGCATCAGCAGCCTTATTCTCCATTCTGGGTATTTGCTCAAATGTGATAGAGATGAAGTATTTCTTTAGATCATCGACCATTCTCTTGTAAGGAATGAGCTTTTCATCTTTGGTTTGGTACACATCATTGACCTGGTGGATGACCAGTTGTGAGTCTCCATGAATGTGCATCTCTGTAACTCTCCACTGTATTGCCATTTTCATACCATTGAGAAGTGCCTCATATTCAGCAATATTGTTTGTGCAAGGAAACTTTAATCTGAATGCTTTGGGTATCGAGTATCCTTGAGGAGTAATGAACAATATGCCTGCGCCGGATCCATTCTGTGTGTAGGAGCCATCAAAGAATAATCGCCATGCTCTAGAAGAGAGGTGCATGATAGAGGAATCGGGAAATTCCATTTGCATGGGTGTATCATCAAACAGTGGTGCTTCAGCTAATTGATCAGCAATGACCTATCCTTTGATAGCTTTTCTTTCAACATATTCAATGTCAAATTCGCTCAAGAGCATGACCCATTTAGCTAGTCTACCTGTGAGGGCAGCTTTGCTTAGGAGATATTTCAGTGGATCAATTTTAGCTACCAAATGAGTAGTATGAGCTAACATGTAGTGTCTCAATTTCTGTGATGCAAAGATCACAGCGAGACAGGCCTTCTCTATCATTGAGTAGTTCTTCTCATAGGCCACTAAAGTTCGGCTAATATAGTAGATGGCTCTTTCTTTCTTGTTCTCATCATGCTGTGCTAGCAATGCTCCCAGTGATGTATCTGTTGCGGAGACATATAATATTAATGGCTTCCCATGAATAGGAGGCATCAATATAGGTGGATTTGATAGATACTTCTTGATATGTTTAAAGTTGTTCTCGCATTCTTCATTCCATGCAAAAGTCACACCTTTATGTAATGTTTTTGTAAAAGGCTGTGAGATGTCCGCTAGCTGTGATATGAATCTTCTGATAGATTGAACTCTCCCTTGCAACGTCCTCATTTGACTAATATTTGTGGGAGGTTGCATCTCTATTATAGCCTTGACCTTAGCTGGATCAACTTCAATGCCTTTCTTGGAGACGATGTATCCTAGGAGCTTTCCAGAAGTGACTCCAAAAGCACACTTTTTAGGATTTAGTCGAAGACTAAATTTTTCCATTCTGTCGAGGATCATGCTCAAGTCTGTTAGATGTTCAGTTCTAATCATGGATTTTGCCAAGGTATCATCTACGTAATCCTCCATTGTTCTATGCATCATATCATGAAAAATAGATGTCATTGCTCTTTGATATGTAGCTCCAGCATTTTTGAGTCCGAATGGCATAACATTCCAACAGAAAGTTCCCCATGCACATGTGAAAGCTGTTTTCTCTTGATCTTCTGGAGCAATTTTGATTTGGTTGTATCCAGAAAAGCCATCCATTAAGGAATACATTTCATAGCCCGCAGTCATGTCCACTATCATATCAATGTTAGGTAGTGGAAAGTCATCCTTAGGGCATGCTCTGTTCACATCTCTAAAGTCCGTGCACACTCTGATTGAACCATCTAGTTTTGAAACAGGTACAATGTTGGAAATCCACTCAGCATAGTCTATGACACGGATGAATCCAACTTTTAGGAGTTTTTCTAGTTCTGCTTTGACTAAGAGTGCAACATGAGGATGCATCTTTCTCAATTTTTGTTTGATTGGTTTTACTCCGGGAGCAATGGATAGATGGTGCATAATGAGATTGGGATCCAATCCTGGCATATCTGAATATTTCCATGCAAAGTTGATCTTTTTCTCTGATAAGAAGGTAGTGAAGTTTTGTTTCTCTTCGTCTGATAGAGATTGTGCTACATGTACCAATTGTGGTTCCTCTGTTGTACCCAAATTGATGGATTGAGTTGGCTCAATCAGAACTGGAGATCTATCCTGTAAATGACTTGGAAGGACATCAAATATCTCATCCTTAGGTGCCTCAGAGAGGTTTTCACCTTCAGATACGTCTTTTCTTTTTACTTTTGTCAGTTCTGAGACTGCCACAAAGTGGTTTTGAACCTCAGAACTCTTTTTCTTTTTCTTTTTACTCTTGTTTTTCTGACTAAGATATTTGATGTCCGACTCGGTCATGCTGACACTCGGTTCACTGATGGAAGTACTCATAGGCTCAACTGCATTGAGGTAGCAGGCAAGGGCATAGTCATTTGGGAAGGTATACATACCATGGTTTGGGTTGGTGGAAGTTTGGTCGATAAGATCAGGGCGTTGGATAGTCAAAGTGGGAAAGGCTTGGGATATGGTGTTCACGGATGTGGATATGTCATCATTGGTCCTAACCTGACGCTCAAGTTCAAAGGTGATATTACAGCTCAGAATGTTCAATTCGTGAATAGGCTCAACATCATCATAGGAGTCCTCTTCAGCCATAGGTGGATCAGACACGTTAAGTTCATTGTTTCGCTCTAGACCTACGTTGGGTTGAGAGACATATTGGTGAATAACATCAATAGATTTCTCTGTTATAAGCTCATCTTCTTCTGGAATGGCACCCCATTCATAATCATTTGACTCATCTTCTGATTCAGAATCTCTAGGAAATCTTAGAAAGTGCATGAAATCAGGATGAATACCCCAAGAAGGATTACCCTCAGTCTCTGACTTGAATTCATATTCATGGGAATCAGTGTCAGAATAACTACCCCCTGCTTCTTGATCAGTTTGATTGCCTTCGAGATTGGCTGGTTCTTGTGGTACAACCATCTCTTGCGCTACAGTAGGTTCTTGTGTTTCTACTACATTAATTCTTCTGATAGGATCATCTGTATCATCAAGAAGATCTTTGATCTCTTTAGGAAATTTTTCATAGGGGATAAGCTCAGAGCTATCTGAATCAGCATCAGAGGGTTCTGTTTCTTCTTTCTTAAGAAGGGGTTCTCCTGGTGCAATTTGTTCTATGACATGAGAACAACTACCTCTAAGATGATAGGGTTTCTTTTTAAACCCTATGCCACCAGTATCTTTTTTTGCTCGACCAATATGTGAAATGGGGGTCACAAGACCCTTTCCCCTAATTCCTAGAGGTCCTTGACCAGAATATCCCATCTTGGCTATCAATTTGTTTCCTGGACCATATGAATTAGAAGGGACTGTAGGTGCTATAGATTCACTAGGTTGAACAATTTTAGATTCAGAATCCTCTTTATATAGCCATGCCAGCACAGCTTCATCCTCTTCAAATTTTTGTTTAGATACTTGCCCCACGGTGGGTGCCAGAAATGTGTGTGTGAAAATTGTACCTGATCTGTAGACACAACACTCAGTAAAACATTAGAGGTTAGCTATAATCAAAATTGTGCAAAATTGAAAGCTATCTAACCAAGCGATTTACTGCCTTCTAATAGGTGCGAGATTAATGTTCTCAGATTGTAATCAAGATCAGTGACCTAGACGACACCTAAATGAAGGATTTGAATGCAATTCTAGATATGGGATTGAATGCAATTATTCTATTTTTTTGGATTTTTCATATGCAATAAGAATGATAAAAACTGATATGATATGAATGCTATTGAAAACTGATATGCTATGAATGCTAAATGATCTAACAATGAAGATTCTAACAATGATATGAAATATGAATGCAAAAATAAGATTGATCTCACAAAGATGTCGATTCGCAAGAGCTTTGATTCTTCAATTCCAATTCTCCAGCGTGATTGTGCAAAATATGAGATGATTTGTGAAGAGCCGAGCCTTTAATTTATAGAAATCCAGGGCTTTGGAGGTGCATGGGAAAAAGCCATAAATCACTCAAATAACTCAACTTGATTTTTGAGTTATTTTTAAATAAAAGATAATTAACTCACAAAAACATGCAAAAGCTAAGTTTTAACTCAAAATAGAGTTTAGCTTTAATTGATAATTGATAGTTGTTTGCTTTTATGATTGTGCATGTTTTATTTATGAATTAATTTAATAATAAAGTGATTTATTTCCAACTTAACTGCTTTTAAAAATAAAACAATTGATTTATGGGTTAATCAATTATTTAATCAAAATTTTATTAAAAACTATATTATTAAATAATGACAACTTGCTTTAATTAATTAAATAAGAATTTAATCAATTATTCACATGATATTAGATTTATTGTCAAAATTAAATAATACAATTAATAATAGATATAATTAAATTTAATTACACAATTAAGTGGAAAATATTAAATCTAATTAATTAAATATGAAAATATTCAATTAATCAAACTTTAGGATAAATGTGATTTATTGCCAAATAATTATAAAATTAAAGATAATTAAGATAATTAGGAATATTACTAGGAATATTCCCCGATGCAAAATTTAAGATAATCAATTAGATTTGATGATGTTTAGATGTGCCTTAGGTTAGGACTTTGATGTTGATTTCGTTCGAATTGAAGATGTAGGAGATTAATGAACTTATAGCCCATTTTTGGGGTATTACAGACATGACACAGAAGGATATACAATTTTCAGTGGGAGACTATGTTATGGTCCATCTCAACAAGTCAAGATTGAAGAAGGGGATACCAACCAGGCTGTAGATGAAAAGAGTAGTGCCTTGTAAAGTGCTATCCAAGAATGACAACAATGCCTACAAGGTAGAACTCCTGACAGACTTGAACATCTTACCAGTGTTCAATGTGGTAGACCTGATCAGATTTAAGGGATCTATATCAGAGGTCAATTAGGGAAATGGAGATATACTTGAGGATCTCAATGACACACTCCTACCTCCTAAAGAGGAGCCACAAGCTGAGAAGATTCTTTAATCAAGGGTGAATAAGAAGACCAGGAATAAGGCATACTTGGAACATCTCATCAAGTGTAAGGGATGTCCTAAATCAGAAGCAACGTGGATAGAGGAAGCTAACTTCAAGAAGCATAGCATAGACACCTCTATCCTATCCTCCACCAAGCCTTAATTCTCTTTGTGTAGAAGGGGGAGTATGGTGTAGGAGCACCTTATTTTATTTATGTTTGTAAGTCTTTTGTGTGTGGGATTTCCCTAAGGTCATGTTGACCATGTTTGTGGGATCCATGAGGGATATGAAGTCCTAAAGGTCTTAGGTAGAGTGATGTGTCTCACTAGTCTACTATGGGATAATCATATAGGATGTAATGCCAGGTCTTATTTTGAGGTTTTAAGCATGGATATGGATTTTAGGGCCTAGATAGAGCCTAGGACCCCTTGTTATCTTCCTAAGCTCTTTGGAGAAGCAAGTTTAAAAAGTTGTCATCATAGTTGTAAAAGTTGCTTAGCAACTTTTGAAAAGTTGCTTGGCCTAACTTACCTCAAGACATTAATTAGTGTCTAAGGGTCCTAAACCTTTCCTAAGCATGACCTAAGACTATTTATGGATGTTTGGTCTCATATCCCAAGGTTGGAAGTCATACTATATGGAGTTTCTATTCTGAGTGTGTGTGCACAATCTAGTTTGTATTGATTTTGATGGAACAATGTGTTAATGAAGAGAATGTTGGTCTGAATCTGATCTCTTGGTGGATGTGTAGTGTTTTTGTGTGGATCTACTTTCTATTTCTACAATTATTTTAGGGTTTTATTCATCTTTGTGTTTCTTAGTTTAAATCTTTTCTAAACTCCCAGTTCTCTGGTTTCTACCGAGGAGTTTGAACAAATGAGGGTCTAACTCACTATCCCACTGTTCAATATGTATGAAATTTTGGGGATAGAGAGTAGACCCCATGTATGTATCATACATGGAAGGAGGGGCCCTGGAATGCATGCTAAGCATTTTTACAATTGAGCCCTAGGCGAGCCATGTTGAGCCCGACTAGGAAGGATTGATTGAAGCAGGAGTATAGGTTGCAGAGGAGTGATGGGAGTTGAATGGTAGGAGTTGGAGGTCTTGTGTATGGTCATTATCGAGACTTGAATGTAAGGACAAGATTTGATCAATCCATTTGATCAAGCAAAGCCAATCTTTTACTTCACTAGATCAGAGAAAGCCTAAACTCCACTAAAAAGACCTATTTTTAGTAAGGGGGTTGTACGGCCTAGGAGGGACCCAAAACCTCTAAAATCCTTGAGGTGTTACCTCATCTAGAAAGGATCCATAATTTTTTTTCTAGGTCCTTTGAGATAGATCAAGGAAAAAGCCCTATTTTCTCGGAGAGGAGGCCTAATTGGGCCATCCCTTGTAGCCCTATTTTCCAAAGGAACAACCAAATTGGTAAGAAGAATGGGTGTAGTAAAGGTTGGAACATGTGTGTTGGCACATTTTAAGACATTTTCCCACACCTCCTTTTCTCTACAAGCTTCCTAGTTCATTTGGAGGTGTAATACCCTTAGTCTAGCTTGAGGGTCACTAGGTGCATGAAGAAGCCTAGAAGCATGAAGTTGATTTTGAGTTGTTGAATCACTTTTGATAGATTGGTTGGGTCTAAGACTAGGGGATTGATCCATCCAAGGCATCCTATAGGTCATTGGTGTAGGTGGATACACTTGAGGGTCACTAGGTGAACCTAAGAGCAAGGGCTTGTGATAAGCTCCTACCCAACCTCCCTATCAATGATGGAGGAGGGGACCCATTTTTATTGGGGGGTGTGTTTGCTAGCACATTTATATCATGATATTCATCTATTTTTCTACCATAGGGGAGAATCACTATCATTTGGTGTGAATTTTTTCCATGTATGGGCATGGGAGCATATTTCTATTACATGACCGACAATACTAAGATTTTGAGGCACTGGATAACCTTATATATTTCTGTATGCATCTATCCAGTCTCAACATAAGCTAGGACATTTGGAGTTTTGGAGACATGCATTTGATACCATTGATACAATGATCTAGAGACCCTACCTTGGGTGTGAGCTGTGGGATGATGAGCATTAGCTCAGATAATATTTTGAGTCCCGATGGTTGATAGGGAGGACTCCCTATATTATAGAGTGATAGGTGGTTAGCCGGGTCTTGTGAAATTTTGGTAGGATCCAGAGGATGCCTCAAGGGGTTACAAAGTTTTCTCATACTCAGTAGGAGAGATAGGACCAGGGACTGATGGTGTCCTTTGAGATTGCTTGACATGAGTTCTTAGACATGCCATTTCAGGCATGGTCTATGAGACAGGGGGTCGTAGACCAAGGGATGAATGTAGACTATGAGAGACTTCTCAAGGATCATCCATTCCCAAGATTAATTGATTTGGTGGAGAGGCAACCAAAGAGGGATGCTGTAGAGAGACACCAAGATAGGTGATGAGGTCGAGATAGGAGAGGCCGAAGGAGAGGTAGAGGTGGTGATGGTTGTGATGGTGGTCCTGATAGAGGGAGGGGTGACAAAGTTGGGTCTTGGATGAGAGGCAAAGGTGTGCGAGCATGGGGGTTGATGCCACCCCCTATGAGACAGGTGCAGAGATAACCACTAGCACATATGCCTGTAGGTGCCCCACTACAGTTACCAACAACTACCCCTATATAGGTGGATCTAGTAGTACATGCACAAGGACTAGTACAGATATTAGCAGGTGCATAGATACTAGGATACGATGAGGTAGATGATGTACTTGGTCAGGAGAGACTGGTGAAGGGTGGACAGATACATAAAATACAGGATGAGTAGATGCTCAACATAAATGGATTGGATATGTAGATGCTTGATGTCAGTATGCATGATGAGCAGATAGAGATGGATATCAGGGGCCAAGATCCCTATCTATAGAGAGATGCTGTAGAGAAGGAGGACATTGATATTGATGCATTTCTAGTTATAATAGCAATGACACAGGTACAAGTAGACCATGTCCCAGGACTAGAGAGACGGGTGGAGAGTATAGAGGGTGAGATGGTAGAGGTTAGGAATGAGTGAGATGTCACCATAGAGTGACTAGGGGATGTTGAGACTCTACTAGAATAGCTCAAGTCGACAAAGGAATTGGGACCACATGCAGACAACCTACGGGTGATGATGCGGGCCGGTAGGGAGATCACCTACTGGAAGGAGGCCTATAGACAGACTATGCCTAGGGATCAGTGGATCAGGAGTTTCAAAGAGAGCTCGTATGTAGTCAGGATAGTTGTTTAGCATAGGCATGGACTGACTGGTAGCGGAGGGGCATCATCATGTCCTTCGAGACCTCCCTCAGGTTTAGGAGATCCAATAGCACTAGGGCCTTTTATTACATCATGCAGACATCGACAGGCTGAGTTTGGAGGTAGTGGGTCTTAGACACTATGTATACACTTTTATATTTGTAGCACCATTGTATCAATATTTTTCATTATGTTTATGACTTGATGGACACTTTTTCATTTTATGAGATATCATTGGACATTTGGACATTTTATTTGTTTTTATGGACTTTACATGATGGACTATTTATACATGATGATGCAGTTCTATTATGATTGCTTTTGATCAATATATATATATATATATATATATATATATATATATATATATATATATATATATATATATATATATATATATATCTGTGTGTGTGTGTGTGTGTGTGTACTGACATATTTAGGATGTGATGATTTACTTTGATAGGCATAATATGTATGTTCTATAATGAAAATGGTTTACTTTCATTTGGATGCATAATGGTTGATGATTTATCATGTGATGATATGCATTTTAAATACATTTCCTAAATGGGTTTTTATTTAATGCTATGTGTTTCTAATGTAATGATTGAATGATGGTGATATTTTGAGAGAATGTATATGATAATGCAAGAAATGGATAGTAATAGATGAACAAATGATAATGCATATAATAAATGAAAAATTAATAAGAATATTAATGAAAGTGATCATAATGAATGAAATGGTATTAATGATTTGGACAAAAACAAAATGAAATGTGATAACTTATAATGTGATAAACAAAACATGATTAAATGGTAGCTATGACAAAAAGTTATATAAATGATCAAAACATGCATATGAATATACAAATGAAAAAACACTATAAGTTAATAATAAGGATACATACATAATAAACTATGCAAATGATTAAATGTGATAATGAAGATGGATTATGCAAATTTTTTTAAAAATGCAACATGAAATTTGTTTTTTATCACCCAAATGTCCTCAACTTAAATAACAATGTGTCCGACATGAGAATAATGGACAAAGAGAATAGAGGAACCGATAAGCAAGATGACCTACAAATCCCTATAAAAGGAGGAGCACTGATATGCAACATGATTTGTCTAAATATAATGCAAAATGAAATATGAAATGAATATCTCCACAACTTCACGAAACATCTTAGAACTTCATAATAACTAGAATTTGATTATCATCATTAAGCTCATTATGTTTCAAGGAAATACAATTTTCATGGTATAATTAAACCAGGATGACCTGAGCACTTCTTGCATGGAGTTTAATATAGCAAACTTGACAAGCATCTAGGTATAATTAAATCGAGATGACCTAAGTTTAGTTTGCATAACAGAAAAGGAATATTTTTCCCTCCATCGGGGAACAAATATTTGAAGTCGAGGTATGTGTGGAATATCACCATTAATAGCATACACATAACAAAATGAATTGTATGTGTTAATGGCTATTAAACTGATGAAGGCACTTACACACATACACCTGAATAATGGTAAAATGGAGCTTTAACAATGCATCTATCATTCACCTATTATTCATTTGTAATGTTTTGAATTGGAATTGCATAAGTAATGTAAATCTAGAAATGCTTGAAATAAAATAAAATAAAATACATACCTCATAATGGAACAGATCTGGAAATACCTATTTTCTGAAACCTGTTCATAGTTTCAGAAGATTCTGCAACTAGATCCGGGACCAAAAAATTGAAATAGAGAAAACCCAAAAAACCTTTGTCTTTCTAGCAGCAGGTAGTCTTTAACCCTGATAAAAGGTCAAAGACTACCTCAAGATTTTGAAGGTCAACTTTGACTTTGTTCATGGATCTTGGAAGTTTGCTGAAAAGGGTACTCAGATCTGCCCTCCAATTCTTGAAACAATGACTATAGATATCTGAAAATGGTATTTTGGGGTGGCTATATAGGGGTTTGCCTTAGTCAAACTCCCCTTTTGGTGATCTCCACCTCCATGAATAGCCAATTGAAATAGAATGTGTGTGTATTGAAAGTGTAATGCCAAGATCTAATCCTCTAGATTAAAACCCTAGCATGAATATGTATGAGGAAACAATGGATATATTTGAATTAGATAAGAAAGCATACCAAGCCCCCAAGGCTAAAGTACTCCTACCAAACTAATAATCCATAATTTCTACCCCATGATTGTATCTTTGAATGTAGCTTGAATGTTGGTAATGGTGGATCAAGGAAGAAAGGATCTCTCTTGCTCCAAATAGGTGTTCATGATGGTGTGTTCACAAAAATTCTTGATAACAATTGCTTGATCTTCTATATCATCCTCTTGAAATCTTGCATCTTCACTTCACCATTAATTTCTTGCTCAATTGTGTTGTCTCCACTTGATGGATACTTGCTCATGAAATTGCTTGGTGAAAATGAATGCAAATGAGAGTCTTTATATAGAGGTTTCAAGGTGAGGCTCCTAGAGTAATGTGAGGACCCATAATCCAAATTTCACCTTGAATTATGGTCCAATCATAATAACCAACTAAGGAGGGAAAATAATTAAATGAATTTTAAATTAAAACCTTTCCGCACTCGAATCCAAAGGCCTGACATTGATTTCAGGGCCCGCCGGGACCAAATTTGAAATGGGGAACCAAATCTTGAAGGAGGTCAAAGATAACCTCATCTATGACCTAGGTCAAGGATGACCTTGAACCTGACCTAGGTTGGGGATGACCTCATCCTTGACCCAGGGGTCCAAGTCCTGCCAGAATAAAGAATAGGAGATCCCGGGGATGCTCGGAGACCTAGAAATGATGTTAGAATAGGGCAGAGTGCTATGGAGAGGCAAAAAATCCTATGATGATCATGATGAAGTCCAAGAGGACCTATTTCTAAGTCATACCTAGAAAATAGAGTGATGGAAGAGGGAAATTAAAGAGAATCCTTGGGATCCTAACCCTAATTTCACCTAGAATGAAGAAATCAAGTGCAGAATGCATCATAAATACAAGTCTATCATGATAAATGTACTAAAAGAGGGTGCTAAACCTATCAACATGGAAGTGATTCCATTTTAAGATGATACATTTATCCCCCACTTTAGCTCAGATATGACACTACGTGAATATACACGCTAAAGTAAGAAAACATCATAGTAAATAAAAGGATATAGCCATGTCCTCAATGTAGAGATCCTGCAGAAAACTGTTAGAACCTACAACACACAAGGCTAATGAAAATCCATAAATCACCTAGAGCTTACTATATGACAATTGAGAAGTGCATGAAGCTCCTTATGCCCCCCTATTTCGACTTTCTACTTCCGAAGGGTGAAATAGGGTGATAAGAAAAACTTTATACACTGGATATGTAGTTTGTTGAAAAGTCCTTTCCTATACCAATTAGAAGTATTCCTAACCTTCCTAAACTAGTTCAAGGAGTTAGGTATCTGAATCATGATTCCAACTCCACTAACGGCACTGGAAATGGAGTTATTGAACTCAAGTTATGATGAAAAGAGTGGATGTCTATCTAAATGCATAAGAAGGGAAATCCGAATTTACCATGAGAAAACCCCAAAAGAAACCCTAATAAGACCCTAATTTGAACTATAAATAAGAAAAATCAAGAGATACTTACTCATTATTACCATTTGCAGATTCAAAAAGAGGAAGTAAGATGTCGAGGAGAGAGGAATTTTGAGCGATGCATGGAGCTTTTGAGACATAGCCTGGCTACTGGACGATCACTTCCTAAGGTGAGTTTGCTGTTGTATGCTTTTGTACTTTCCAAATTCCTATTTTTCATAGGCAAGGTCAACTTTATCCCCTCTAGGTCAACCTTGACCCATCTATGTTGACTTTGATCCAACAAATTTGACATTGATTGGAAGGTTTTCACCTGATCTGGGATGAGGTTGACCTTGACCCAACAAGGTCATCTCTGACCCAAGAAAGTTGACTTTGACCCAGTAAGGTCATCCTTGACCTAATTAAGGTCAGATTTGACCTAGTCAAGTTAGATTTGTAGATTTGATGATGTAGATTACTGATATGATGTCTATTTGTGCTTGTAGGACTTGGTCCATCTCTGAGAGCATCCCTTTGGAGAGTTTCTAGTCATGGTCAAAGAGAGATTGTCTGAGCTTGATGATGATGAGATGCAGTTACTAAGAGATGTGGGACTATACTGGGTATAAGTCCTTCCATATATCAGAGTACACCGAGCCATGCTATCAGCTCTAATAGAGAGGTGGGATGAGGATACATGCTTCTTCCATCTTCCCTCTGGAGAGATCATAGTGACCTTAGAGGATGTCTACAAGATCATGCAGATTCTAGTTCGAGGTGAGACCGTCAGACCTAGAGCACAATGTGCTTGTGAGGAGATTCATATAGATGTAGATTATTGTATAGGATAGGTTCCACAGATGCGGACCCAGTCAGATCAGGTCCTATTATCATCCATACTGTCAAGCCCTACACCTTTAGTATAGAGGGTGATGCTTTGCATAGTATCCTTGGTTGTGTTACCCAACTCAAAGGGTACCATATTTTTTACACCTCTTACACATCTTATATAGAGGATGGAGAGGGAGAGGAGCATGTTCTCATGGGGTCACAACATGTTAACCCAACTATACCATGAGCTAGGTTAGCTAGTGAGGTATACAAAGGAGAGTCTATCGATATGCATGCTCTTGCAAATTTGGCTATTTCAACATTTCACATGTACATGCCCATAGGGAGTTCTAGTGATGGTAGATGCAAGTACACCAAGAGTCTTTGTGTATCCTCTAAGAGATGCTTGGCAATTTGGAGATATCCTCTATTGGAGGGTACATCTAGAGCACATTCTAAGCACCGATGTGATATGGAGACTCTACTGCTAGATGACAAAGTGGCCTAATACATGACTCCAAATGAGATATTCATAGTGGCGGAATTTGCTAGAGGTTCATCAGAGTCATATAGTGATGCCATACTATTATGATCGGGTGATGAGGCAGTTCGACCTATTACAGGGAGTCCCTAGAGTAGTACCTCACTATGTACATTCGATGAGGTACTATTAGAGACTCAGTGCCATGTGCCCACCATCGATAGAAGACATAGAGGAGAGTGATGCAGATGAGACAAAGGACATAGAGGTATCATTAGATGTGACCTATTCAGGCATGAACCAAGATTACATCGAGTACTGGAGTTTGCAAGGGACCCACCCCATCTTCCCTGAGGATTATCCCATAGGTGATCCAAGATTTTCAGAGAGGACACACCAGTATAGTGGTATCATAGAGGAGGATGAGGATGTTGGAGATGAGGAGGAGCACATCTCTAAGGGAGATCCCATGGAGGAGGAGAGAGTAGAGGAGAGAGTGGAGGAGAGAGAAGAGGATATGCCCACAGCTGGTGATACTGGTGCAGATATACACATTACTTGTGCATCACCACTAAGATCACAATGGCCACCATGACCCCATATAGAGACACCACCATTGAGACCTAGATATGGTGAGCATGGAGAGAGTAGTCACTCCATGCCCCCACCATCTAGACACTTTTATGATGTCCAAGAGGGAGATCTAGGTATGAAATATGAAATTTGATTAAATATGTGATTTGATTTGAGATAAAAAGACACTAGATTGATAAATTTATTTTCATTCTACAACTAGCGTAGCGGAGTGGAGGAGCTTTGTATCCATGATTCTTAAGGATACAATTATATCCTACTGACTACCAGCCGACGAGTGAGATTCTTCCATTGGTCGTAGAGATCCCGACAGGCATACTGACATCTTTGCATGCATCCAACAAGAGCTGAGGCTATGCACAGAAAGGGAGGAGAAGCTGATAGCTGAGTTACAGAGTGCCTGAGAGTGTCCACAAGGTATGAGCATATCAAGGAGCCACACATAGACACAAAAATCTTCATCTTCCTATCATAGGGTAGAGAGATCTGGGAGCCATCGACCATCAAAGTGTAGTGATAGACATAGTGATAAATAGGGCCATTGGCCACATATGTATCCGAACTTGAAAAAATTCTTTTGATGAATAAAAAACTTTCTCTACTAGTTAGTTCTATGTTTGATTACTATGCTTTCATCAATATAAAACTTAATAGAAAGAAAGAAAAGTGCATAAATATATTCAATATGTAATTTTGTTAGAACTACATCACCTATAAAACAAAATTTATAAGGAATACATAAATGCACAATGAAAGAATGAATGAAATTAAGGATAATAACATTTGAGATGCATAATATTAATGGGTTCCTTAAAAGAAACACCATCCATATCAGCAAGTTTATAAGCACCTAAACCAAAGTCTTCAATAACAACAAAAGGTCCAAGCCAATTAGGGCTAAATTTTCTTTTTTCACCTAGTAAAGCATTCACATTTTGTTGATTCTCATAAAGGACTAAATCACCAACCACAAATGTTCATTCAATTACCTTATGATTGTATTGTTTCTGAAGAGATTTATGATAAGATTTTATTATTTCTAATGCATGTATTCATTGTTCATCCAACATTTTCAGCTCTTGTAAGGGTTGTTCATGAAAAGTATCTTTATCAATTATCCCATGAAATGAAACACATAGAGAAGGTATTTCTAGTTTCAAAGGCATCATAACATTAGTACCATAGACAAGGTTTTAAGGAGAAGTACCTATGGTAGTATGAACACTAGTCCTATAAGCCCATAAAGAATAGGTCAGTTGAGTATGCCAATCTTTCGCATGCTTACTAACTATTTTTCTCAAAATTTGTTCAATGATTTTATTTGATGCTTCAACTTGTCCATTAGATTGAGGATAATAAGGAGTTGAAAATATATGTTGAATTCTATATTTCTCCAAGAATTTCATGACTTCTTTGTTTTTAAAAGATGTACCATTATCTGAAATTATCATCGAAGGAATACCAAATCTAGTTATGATATTATTAACGATGAAATCACAAATAACATCTACCATTGTCGAACAAAGAGGGACATCTTCTACCCACTTCATAAAATAATCTATAGCAGTTAGAATGTAAGTATGTCCTTGAGAAGAAGCTGGTGAGATTTTTCCAATAAGGTCAAAACCCCAAACACTAAAAGGCTATGGAGAAACTTGACTACGAAGCTCGCGAGCAGGAGCATGAATCAAATTACTATGTTGTTGACATTGAGGATATTTCTTAACAAACATGAAAGTATCTTGTTCCATTGTTTGCCAATAATATCCCATTCTGAGCAATTTATTAACCAGGGATTTTCCACCAAAATGTCCCCCACAAGAACTAGAATGAGATTCTACCAAAGCTACAGGGATTTCAGTTCTATTAAGACATCTTAATAATAATCCTTCATAAGAGCATTTGTAAAGTGTATCTCCTAAAATAATGTAATGCGCTGCAAGCTTCCTAATATGATTACATGTGTTCCTTGTTGCTAATTCAAGAAAAGTACCATCTTTCAAAAAATGAAAAATATGTGAATACCATTCATCTGAATGCAAATTGAAACAATTAGAGGTAATATTTTCAGAAATTGTAGGGCTTTTAAGAGTTTGTATAGTAAATTGAAAGTTTTTAGCATTGTTCTCAAGACAAACCAAAGACACTGCACTTGCCATGGCATCTGCATGTCGATGATCCTTCCTAGGTAAAGTCTGAATCGTATAAGAGGAGAATTGTGAAAGCACATCAAGAGCTAAATCTTTGTATTGTGTCATTTTATCATTCTTAGTCTGATATCCTCCTTTAGTCTGTTCAACAATTAATTGCAAATCTCCATATATTCGTAAATGTGTGATATTAAGGGATGAAGCTGCTCATAGGCCAGCTATAATAGCTTCATACTCCACAATGTTATTAGTACAAGGAAAGGTTAATTTGTATGATAAAGGGATGGGTTTTTTCATAGGGGGAATCAAGATAATGCCCACACTAGAACTTGTCTTACATTTAGACCCATCAAAATATAATTCCAAAATATCATCCTATTGAATAGCTAGAATATTATCACCAGGGAATTCTATTGAAGTAGAACATGTATTGGGATGAGGACAAGGAGCTTCAGCTAAATAATCTTTCAAAGCCTTTCCCTTAATAGACTTCTGAGAAATGAAATTAAGATCAAATTCTGTAAGCAACATCACCCACTTTGCCAACCAGCCAAAGAGATCAGTTTGTGTGAAAAGATGTTTCAAATGATCAAATTTAACAGTCACATTAACTTCAACATTTATAAGATAATGCCTAAGTTTCTGACACGCATAAACTATAGCTAGACATTGTCTTTCCAAATCTGTATATTTTGTTTTGTAATCAAGTAAACTTTGACTAATGTAATACACAAGTCTTTCCTTACCATCATTATCATTTTGAGCTAACAACATAGTCATGGCCTTCAGAGATGCTAAAGTATATAAATGGAATGGTTCATCAAATTTAGCTGACTACAAGATAGGAGGGTTTGCAAGATACTCCTTAAATTTCTAAAAATCTTGTTTACACTCATCATTCCAAGAGAAAGTGGTATCCTTTCTAAGCAAGGAAGTAAAAGGGACAGTATGGTCTGCTAAATTAGAAATAAAGCAATGAATAGCTTCTATTTTTCCTTGTAAACTCTGTAATTGAGAAATTTTCGTAGGAGGCATATTAACAATAGCTTCAATCTTTTCAGTATCTACTTCTATGCCTCGCTTAGAGATTATAAATCCTAATAATTTACCAGAATCAACTCCAAAGACACATTTCTTAGGATTCAATCTCATGTTGTAACTTTTAATCCTTTCAAATATTTGTCATAAAATAGTAACGTGATCTTCTCTTTGTGTAGATTTTGCTAAGATATCATCCACATAGTCTTCAAGAATCTTATGAATGTAATCATGAAAAATCAAAGTCATAGCTCATTGATAAGTTGCTCCCATATTTTTTAATCCAAAAGGCATCATGACCCAACAAAAGGTTTCCCAAGGTGTTATAAATGAAGTCTTAAATTGATCTTCAGGAGGGATAAAAATTTTATTATATCCCGAAAAACCATCCATAATAGATAAAAAGGCATGACCCACTGTTGAATCCACAATCATATTGATGTTAGGTAACAGGGAATCATCTTTTAAGGATGCCCTATTTAAATCTCTGAAATCAGTACACATCCTTATTTTATTTTCTCCTTTTGAAATAGGCACAATGTTTGAAATCCAATCTGAGTAATCAATAGAACAGATAAATCTAGAATCCAATAATTTTTCAATTTCACCTTTGACTAATAAAGCAATTCGTAGATTCATCTTTCAAATTTTCTGCTTCACTAGTTTCATATTTAGTTTTAGAACAATGTTATGAGTAACAATCTTAGAATCTATACCCGACATATCTAAATATGTCCAAGAAAAGATGTCCTTAAATTCAAGCAAAAGGGAAACCAATTGATCACATTCATCCTAATTCAAACATTTCCCAATCTTTATCATCCTTTCAGAGTTGTTTTCATCCATTTGAATATCAGTAGTTTTAGTTATTAATGAATCATTTCGTATCAGAGGATACTGTTAGGAATAAATGTTGAATATATCCTATGGGAGTATTAGTAGCCATTCTATAGCAGTTGTTGTTGCATTCATGATTGTGATTGTCATTGATGTCAACACAATGATCTATTGAAGATTAGTAGAGGAGAAGACAATGTTTGGATTAGCGCACGTGGGATATTAGAGATCAAGCTATGCAATGCTGATGACTTACTCTATGATGTGTTATATGTTCATGGTTAAGAGTGCAAACATTAATTCATTTATTCATGGAAGTTATGAGCATTTCAGTGGAAGCAGTATTCAGGCAGTGTTCCCGAGTAGCGGTTTGTAGAAATCAGATGATATCTCCTAATTGGGATGGAATCTAGTTATGTGTAGTTAGAGAGAAGTTGAAGACATGTTGATAGTGATGTGGATGATAGCACAAACTTTGAGGTCACACAAGTGAAGAGTTATTCTAATTGGAATCTGACAGTTTTATGTAATTTTGATTTAACATGTGGAAACTTTTATTTTGTAATTTGGTTTTCGACTCATTTGTAATTACTTGAGTGTGGTATAAAGGAAGGAATGTTTTCCTTGTTGTAATGAAGTAATGTAAGAGTTAATGAAATTGTGAAAGTGAATTTTTGGAAAGAGGATATGCGAGGTACAAAGATCTGAAATTGAGATCTGGTGTAGCAATGAGTGGAGTTTGGCACAGTCAGAGAAGAGGTAACATATTGTTGATATCAGTAATATTTTGATATTATTGTATTGAATAATCTAGAGATCAGTTGGACAGTGTGTTTAGTGATCTTGCCATTGAAGTTGTTTAGGCAGTGGGTTCTTCTATCTTCCATAACTCCTAACAGGGTTAGAATCTTTTAGTAGGGATTCAAAATCTCCTAACATGGATTCATATGTACTGAATGTATTTCCTAAGAATCCTAATAGAGTCCATCCTTTCACAAGGAATATTCATATTAGTGCATCATTTTTGGGCATCATTTTGACCGGGGTTTACTCTTTGATCAAGAGGTTCCTTAGTCAACACATCTTGTGTCATTGTGTCATTGTGTATGAATATCTTTCTATGGTTGTTGGTTTCATTGCTTATATGGTTAAAATCTATTGAAGTTGATAAAGGTTATAATTATCTGATAAATAATTCACCCCCCCTCTTAGTTATCTTGGTGGACTTTACTTTCTAACAATTGGTATCAGAGCAATAGGTCCTTGAAATAAAAGTTTAACAGCTTAAGGAGATCCATGGCGAATTTTAGGAAAGAAAGTCCTAAGTTTGATGGAGTGAATTTTGACAGCTGGAAAGAAAAGATGAAGACACATCTATTATGTTTAGGACCAGGTTATTGGTTGATTACTAAGAATGAAAAGACTATCATTGATGAGGATAATATTGAAACATGTACTAATGATGAAAGAGATCTATTCACCTGTAACATACTTGCTAGAGAAGCACTTTTGTCAGCCCTTCTAGAGAATGAGTACAGTCAGGTAAAATATTTGAAAACATCTCATGAAATTTGGTTAGCTTTACAGTCTACTTTTGAAGGTGATGAACATGCGAAGAAATTCATATTACATAATTGGATATGTGCTTTTGAAGATATAAGAATGATGGAAGATGAATCTGTTAGAAGCTATATTGGTAGAATGTCAGAGATTGTTGCAGGTATAAAATCTTGTGGAGGAACAAAGACAGAGAATGAAGTGATATGGAAAATTTTGAGGTCATTGACTCCTACATTTAAGCAGAAAACACAGATGATTGAACAAGTTATACCTTGTACTACAAAATTTACAAGAGAGACTCTTCTTGGTAGATTGGAAGCAACATAAATGAACCTAAGGTTATCAGAAGACTTACCTAGAATGGAGACAATATTTAGTGCTCTTAGTGTTCACCCTACTTTTTCAAGAAGCATCAGTGTGAGCAAAGATTATGCTGGCAGCAACAGATCTAGAAATGAAGAAGACATGAAGATTGAAGAAGGTATTGCCTTGCTTGTGAAGAGAGAACCAAATGGTAAGAAATTTTTTAAATGTTGGACATGTCAAGAATATGGTCATTTTGCATCTAAATGTCCTAAGAGAGTTAAGAAGTATAGAAACAATTTTAAGCCTAGAAGATCCAAGGAATGTTATTATGCTAATGATGAAGAACTTGAAGCTAGAATAGAGAGAACCTTAAGTGAAAGTGATACTGAGAATAATGATGATATAGGATTTGTAGCAATTAAAGAAGAAAATCATGAAACAGAGGTTAAGGAAGAAAAAGCTGTAGTTTCTCAAGTTGAAAAGAAATTTGATTGGATTATAGATAGTGGTTGTTCACATCATATGACAAGAGAAATGAAAAAGTTCATAAAGTTTAACAATTATGATGGAGGAGTTGTTAGAGTTGGAAACAATGCACCTTGTTTGATTAAAGGTATAGGATCTATTACTCTTGATGGAAAGACTAATATTGATGATGTTTACTTTGTGGATGGTTTGAAACATAATATTTTGAGTGTTGGACAGTTAGTTGATAAGGGATATCAAGTTTGGTTTACTGAGAAAACTTGTGTGATAAAAGACAAAGATGGAAATTTGATTGGTACTGGATCTAGAACCAGAGGTAATGTATTTCAGTTGAATCCTACTGAGAATACATGTTTGATTACTAAGATTTATGACAATTGGTTATGGCATAGAACATTTTTTCATATAAATTTTGATAACATTGTGAAAGTGAGTACTATATTTGCAGTAAGAGATTTTCCTATAATTATGAAGCCTACTAACATGATTTGCAAGGAATGTGTGATGGCTAAATAGAAGAGAAGCTCATTTCCCAGTAAGAAGTTTACATCAGCAGAGAAGTTGGAGATTTTTCATACAGACTTGAGCGGTCCTACAAGGACTAGAGGATTCTATGGAGAAAGGTATTTTATGATTCTTGTTGATGAATTTATAAGAATGACATGGATTGCATTTCTTAAAGAAAAATATGAAGCATTTGATAAGTTTAAGATCATTAAGAATAAAGTTGAGAATGAATCTGGAATGAAGATTAAATGTTTGAGATCAAATAGAGGTGGAGAATTTACTTCTAGAGAATTTAACACCTTTTGTGAAGTGAATGGTATTAAGAGACAATTTTCAGCCCCTAGGACACCTGAACAAAATGGTATCGTAGAAAGAAGAAACAGATTAGTGACTGAAGCAGCAAGAGCTATGTTATTTGAGAATGATTTAGAGAAGATATTCTGGAGAGAAGTAGTGAACACAATAGTGTATACAATGAATAGACTACAAATCAGAGCAGACACAGACAAGACACCCTATGAACTATGGTTTGGAAATGCACCCTCGGTTAAGTATTTTAGAATTTTTGGAAGCAAATGTTATATATAGAGAGATGATGACATTGGAAAGTTTGATCCTAGAAGTGATGAAGGTATATTTCTTGGATATTCTTTGAAAAGAAAAGCTTATAGATGTTACAATAAGAGAACTAAGACTATTGTTGAGAGCACAAATGTTAAAGTTGATGAAAAGTTTGAAATTCAGGAAAGAATGCTTGATTATGAATCAAATGAAGGAACTCATCCTAGATCTAACATTTAGAATATTGAATTATTCTATGAAATTGACAGTGATTTGTTGAATGAAATCCACAGTGAGATCATTGAAGAACCAACACCTGAAGTGAGATCTGAGACAGTGACACCTAACAAGAATTTATCAAGGAATCATCTTGTTGAGCAGATCGTTGGAAGCATAGACAGAGGAGTTCTAACTTGAAATAAGGTACAAGAATAGTTATGTTTGATTTCTAAAATTGAGCCTAAATCTACTAGTGAAGCTTGTGAAGATGAACATTGGATTAAAGCTATGAAAGAAGAACTAGATCGGATTGAAAAGAACAAAACATGGGAATTGGTCCCTAGACCTAAAGATAAGAATGTTATAGGAACAAAATGGCTATTTAGAAACAAGATGAATGAACAAGGAGAAGTGGTAAGGAAAAAAGAAAGATTGGTATGTAAATGATACTCACAACAAGAAGGAATTGACTATGAAGAAACTTTTGCACCAGTAGCAAGAATTGAAGCAATAAGAATGTTTTTGGCTATGTAGCTTACAAGAAGTTTAAAGTATATTAGATAGATGTAAAGCCAACATTTTTGAATGGAGAATTGGAAGAAGAAGTCTACATTGAGCAGCCTAAAGGTTTTCCTTTAACTCAAGAAGGAGACATGGTATGTAAACTGAAGAAAGATTTATATGGACTAAAGCAAACACCTAGAACTTGGTATACGAGATTGGACAAGTATTTGATAAAATTAGGATTTACAAAAGGACCAGTTGATAGCAACTTGTACACAAAATAAATTGAAAATGGTTTGTTGGTTGTAGTTATTTTTGTTAATGATATCATTTTTGGAGGAGAAGATGAAGCCAGTGATAAATTTGCAGATGAAATGAAGACTGAATTTGAAATGAGTATGATTGGTGAAATGAAATATTTTTTGGGATTGTAGATAACACAAAACAATGATGGTATCTTTGTAAGTCAAACAAATTACTTGAATGATTTGTTAAAGAGATCTGGAATGGAGAACTGTAAACCAGTTGGAACACCTATGGTAACTAGACATAAGTTATCTAGCATAGATGAGACTCTTGTAGTGGAACAAAAGAAGTACAAATCTATGATTGGAGGATTGCAGTACTTGACACATACAAGACCTGATATAGCAGATTCAGTTGGAATTGTAGCAAGATTTCAAGCTGAACCTAGAGAATCACATTATGCAGCAATGAAGAGGATACTGAGATATTTAAGAGGCACAATTGACTATAGATTGTGGTATGAAAAATCTAATGATTTTACCCTATGTGCATATACAGATGTTGATTGAGGAGGCCATGTTGATGATAAAAAGAGCACCAGTGGTGGAGCATTTTTCCTTGGAGTAAGATTGGTTTCTTGGCTAAGAAAGAAGCATAATTGTATTTTTATAGAGCACAACAAAAGCAGAGTATGTAGCAGCAAAAAACAATTGTAAACAGATAATTTGGATGAAGCGGATGCTAAAGGATATTGGAATAAAATTTGTTGAGCCTATTGTTATACATTGTGACAACACCAGCATAGTTAGTATGTTTAAGAACCCTATATTACATTCTAAGACAAAGCATATAGAGATAAAGTATCATGTAGTAAGAGAGAAAGTTGCTGAGAAAGAAGTCAGACTTGAATACATAAGCACAAAGGAGTAGATTGTAGACATATTTACAAAACCTTTGCCTAAGGATACATTTGAGTATTTGAGAGGTATGCTTGGGGTTATGCCCCATCCTACTTTTGAGAAGTGATGCAGATTGTTGCATTCATCCAGTGGTATATGAGCCCTATCTTTCTTCCAGACTGGATGTTGGTACTTCCTCTATGGGGGAGTATGTCTATCTGAGCTGAGTCATGAGGACTCTAGTGAATGTATTTTCTGAATAGTGTCTTTTGACATTGGAGTTGTTGTTGACATAATGATGAAATTTTTGTCATTGATGTCAATGGGGGAGAAGTGTACATGAAAAACCATTTGTACCATCTATTGGAGAGAACTGAATAGGAAAATGAAGCAAGATTTGATTGATGAAGAGGACTCAGTATTTTTCAGAGAAACAATGTTGCAGTGTTGGATTTATGGAACATTGGATGTTTTTCATCTATGTTCCCATCAATGCCAATGGGGGATATTGTTAGGAATGAATGCTAAATATATCCTATGGGAGTATTAGTAGCCATTCTATAGCAGTTGTTGTTGCATTCATGATTGTGATTATCATTGATGTCAACACAGTGATCTATTGAAGATTAGTAGAGGAGCAGACAGTGTTTGGATTAGCGCATGTGGGATATTAGAGATCAAGCTATGTGATATTGAGGAATTACTCTATGATGTGTTATATGTTCATGGTTAAGAGCCCAGGCAGTAATTCATTTATTCATGGAAGTTATGAGCATTTCAGTGGAAGTAGTATTCAGGAAGTGTTCTTGAGTAGTGGTTTGTGGAAATCGGATGATATCTCCTAATCGGGATGGAATCTGGTTATGCCCAGATAGAGAGAAGTTGAAGACATGTTGATAGTGATGTGGATGATAGCACAAACTTTGAGGTTTCACGAGTGAAGAGTTATTCTAATTGGAATCTGACAATTTTGTGTAATTTTGATGTAACGGGTGGAAACTTTTATTTTATAATTTGGTTGCTGACTCATTTGTAATTACTTGAGTGTGGTATAAAGGAAGGAATGTTTTCCTTGTTGTAATGAAGTAATGTAAGAGTGAATGAAACTGTGAAAGTGAATTTATGGAAAGAGGATATGCGAGGTACACAGATCTGAAATTGAGATCTAGTGTAGCAGTGAGTGCGGTTTGGCACAGTCAAAGAAGAGGTAACATATTGTTGAGATCAATAATATTTTGATATTATTCTATTGAATAATCTAGATATTAGTTGGACAGTGTGTTCAGTGATCTTTCTGTTGAAGTTGTTTGGGCAATGGGTCCTTCTATATTCCATAACTCCTAACAGGGTTAGAATCTTTTAGCAGGGATTCAAAATCTCCTAACAGGGATTCATATGTACTACATTTATTTCATAAGACTCCTAACAGAGTCCATCCTTTCACAAGGAATATTAATATTAGTGCATCTTTTGTGGGCATCATTCCCACTGGGGTTTACTCTTTGATCAAGAGGTTCCCTAGTCAACACATCTTGTGTCATTGCATTATTGTGTATGAATATCTTTCTATGGTTGTTGGTTACATTGCTTATATGGTTAAAATATATTGAAGTTGATAAAGTTATAATTATCTGATAACTGATTCACCCCCTCCTCTTGGTTATCTTTGTGGACTTTACTTTCTAACAAATCCTTCACTAAAGGGAGAGTATCTTGTTTATCATGTTCTCCAAAATAAGCATCGGTACTTAAACAATAAAGTTTCCATCATTTGTGATGAAACTTAGGAAAATATTCATAAACCCCTAAAAATTCCATTAAGGCTTCATCTTCAAGAAAATATCCAAAGAAGGTTCTTGATTAAGATCAATGAGAAGTGGGTTAACCAATTTAAACCGTCCACCACAAATATGATTAACATTAAGAGGAAAATCGGATGGTTGTCTATAAGGATTGAATCCTAATCTATATGTATGATCATAAACTTCATTATCCAAAGGTACTTGTATATCTTGTTCATATTTACCAACTCCTTTCCCATTAAATCCCAATTTCTTAAGAAAATGATAACCAGGACCATATCGATCAGTCATATCAGAAGGAGTCCAAGGAGCCGCATATGTCATAATATCATAACAATCAAGCTTTATAGTTTCAATCGTTTCATTAATTGAAGTGGCAACAAAATTAGTTTTTAGTTCCTGAGAAAGCAGGGAAGGAGTAAAGACTTTTTGCTCAAATTCATTTTGTTGCTTCATGAATTCTAAATCAGAGACCTTATATTCTCCAATAAAAGTAGGATTAAAATCCAATATCCCCAAATCATCCTCAGTTAAAGAAGAAGATGGAGCTTCCTATTTTTGAATCTTAGGTTGTTGCATCTCTTGTTGTTTTTCAATCTCTTTACTAGGTTGAAGAGGATCAAAGATTTTAACATATTCTGCATTTAGGAAAGGATTCAACGCATCATCCACATGTAATGTATACATTAAGTTGTTATAGATGAACCTAACCTTGTGATGAAGAGTAGAAGGAACTGCATGCATAGTATGTAACCATGGTCTTCCTAGAAGAAGGTTATAATTGAGAGGTCTAGGCATAACATGAATAAGAGTATTTAGAATAACTGGACCAACTTTAACAGGTAAGGTAATAATGCCCAAAGTTCTCTTCACAATATTGTCAAATCCATGTATAGGAACATTATCAGGTTGAATAGTCGTGAGATCAGCCTTAATTGCCTTAAGCATATCCTTGCTACAAACATTAAGCCCAGATCCATTATCAATTAAGGTTCTTTGAATGATACTCTGGTTAATAGAGATATCAACCATAAGAGCATCATATTGATTCTGCACCTCAAGAGAAGGTAAATCATTATCAGAAAACATAATAGGAGGTACAAAAGGCATAGTATGCATGCAATCTAAAATAGAATGAATGTTCTCTTGATTAGGAGGCAAAGCATGAAGAGTAGATAAAGCATTTTTCAATGCCTCATGATATGTCAAAGAAGTTTGAAGTAATTCCCATAAAGATATCTTAGCAGGAGTAGTACGTAATTGGTCAACTAAGTTATACTCCTTAAAGGTAGATGGAAACCTAGGTGCTTGAGGAAGCATAGGTTGAGAAGGAGGTAAAGAAACCAAAATAGTAGGTTGAGGTTTATTCCATGTGTGATAAGCATGTGGAATGAAATCAATGTTATCAAAGAAATCCAAAGGGTCTCTAGGTTTACCCTTAATTATTATGTGAGGACATCCTTTTACCATCATCAAAGGTGTAGGATATATCATTTTAGGTTTATCAATGTTACAAATTGTGGGACATGAAGGTAACCATGCACACGCCCTATGGTAAAGGTCAATTGGAGAGGTTGTGGAGGAGAGTGAAATAGGAATAGGATCCATGGAGATCTTATCCAAGCCATTTTCATCCTCACTACCTTGTACTTCATTAGGGAATCTATCCTCTTATATAATAAAGGCCTCATCAAAGTACTCAAAACAAGAGTCATACGTGTTGAATACAAAGAAATTCTAAAAGCAAGCAAATGTAAATGTTTTGTATTTTAAAGATATTTTGCAATTTTTTTTGGATTTTTGAAATATAAATCCAAGAAATAAATGCAAGAAATCTAATCATATAAGCATGCAAGATTTAAATCTAACACCAAAAGGAAAGAGTTGTCGTAAACGGGTTCACCAAAATGAATAATGGTAAAATGGAGCTTTAACAATGCATCTATCATTCACCTATTATTCATTTGTAATGTTTTGAATTGGAATTGCACAAGTAATGTAAATCTGGAAATTCTTTAAATAAAATAAAATAAAATACATACCTCATAATGGAATAGATCTAGAAATAACTATTTTTTGAAGCCTGTGCGTAGTTTCAAAAGATTCTACAATCATATTCGGGACCAGAAAACTGAAACGGAGAAAACTCAGAAAACTTTTGTCTTTTTGGTAGTAGGTAGTCTTTAACCTCGATAAAAGGTCAAAGACTACCTCAAGATTTTGAAGGTCGACTTTGACTTTGTTCATGGATCTTGAAACTTTGCTGAAAAGGGTACTCAGATCTACCCTCCAATTCTTGAAATGACTGTAGATATTTGAAAATGTTGTTTTGGGGTGGCTATATAGGGTTTTGCCTTAGTCAAACCCCCATTTTGGTGATCTCCACCTCCATGAATAGATGATTGAAATAGAATGTGTGTGTGTATTGAAAGTGTAATGCCAAGATCTAATCCTCTAGATTAAAACCCTAGCATGAATATGTATGAGGAAACAATGAATAGATTTGAATTAGATAAGAAAGCATACCAAGCCCCCAAGGCTAAAGTACTCCTAACAAACTCATAATCCATAATTGCTACCCCATGATTGTATCTATGAATGCTTGAATGTTGGTAATGGTGGATCAAGGAAGAAAGGATCTCTCTTGCTCCAAATAGGTGTTCACAATGGTGTGTTCACAAAAATGCTTGATAACAATGGCTTGATCTTCTATATCATCCTCTTGCAATCTTGCATCTTCACTTAACCATTGATTGCTTGCTCAATTGTGTTGTCTCCACTTGATGGATACTTGCTCATGAAATTTCTTGGTGAAAATGAATGCAAATGAGAGTTTTTATATAGAGGTTTCAAGGTGAGGCTCCTAGAGTAATGTGAGGACCCATAATTCAAATTTCACCTCAAATTATGGTTCAATCACAATAACCAACTAAGGAGGGAAAATAATTAAATTAATTTTAAATTAAAACCTTTTCGCACCGGATCTGAAGATGTGACATTGATTTCAGGGCCCGTCGGGACCAAATTTGAAAAGGGGAAGCAAATCCTGAAGGAGGTCAAAGATGACCTCATATCTGACCTAGATCAGGGATGACCTTGACCCTAATCTAGGTCAAGGATGACCTCATCCTTGACCCAGGGGTCCAAGTCCTTCCAAAATCAAAAATAGGAGATCTCAGAGATGCCCAAAGACCTAGAAATGATGTTAGAATAGGGCACAGTGCTAGGGAGAGGCACAAAATCCTATGATGATCATGATGAAGGCTAGGAGGACCTATTTCTAAGTCCTACCTAGAAAATAGAGCCATGGAAGAGGGAAATTAAGGAGAATCCTTAGGATCCTAACCCTAATTTCACCTAGAATGAAGAAATCAAGTGGATAATGCATCCTAAATGCAAGTCTATCATGATAAATGTACTAAAAGAGGGTGCTAAACCTATCAAGATGGAAGTGCTTCCATTTTAAGATGATACAAGACCCGAATTACTTGTTCCTTTTATTTCATTAGAAAATATCCCACAAACAACAATCAAAGAAAATATCATGCCCCATCTCGACCATTCTAATCAATGACATATGGGAGTTTTGGATTCATTTCAAAGATATATCAGAGTAGAATAGGAAACATGATAATAATGAAATCTGTATATAAATGCATAATATACAACAAATCATTCTAACATGTCTGCTATGAATATACATTTCTTTGCCAAAAGATAGTGTTAGATGTATTGATTAGTTTGGTTGATGTATATCCATTTCAAATGCATAGATGAGAGGTCACGTTTGAAAGATAGATCACATATTACAAGTCATGTTTGAGGATATCATTGTGTAAGAATGTTTGATTGCATTTTCTTGTCTGGTGAAATTACTCCATTCTGTCCTCTAGGAGTTGTGACTATCATAGATCCACTTCCCAAACTAGGTCGAGGACATGCCCCCAAGTAGGTGATGGAATGGCTTATTATGGGTGAAGAAGGACACAACAAGACTAGGATGAAGACCAAGAGAATAGACCAAGCTATGGTGGATTTTTATTATGGATATATACAGTGGATAGTATGCTACAAATTGGCCATTTTATTATGATATATACAATGAGTGGAGACGCTAGAAGAATCCTAATAGAGAGAGGAGATAACTTGTCACAAATAGCACCTATTTCCAAGTTTTCACCACATGGTTTTATTGCAATTTTCTTTTGATTTTTTAAAAATTTTAAATTTTCTTTCGATTTTATGAATTTTTTTTGTGTTTTTGTTTTTATCTATATACATACCCCTTGCATTGGGATTTCAAGCATAGAACTTTTTGAGGTGCATGTTGTTAAGAGGCTCATCCAAGACATCTCCCTCAGATGTAGATAATTGATAAGCCCTAGAGCCATAAACTACTGCAATCACAAAAGGATCTAACTAGTTGGGTTCAAACTTGCCCTTCTTCTCATGATGTTGCTGATTTTTGGGATTCTCATGAAGGACTAGATCAACCACTTGAAAGTCTCTAGGTTTCACTTTACTGTTGTACTGACATGACATCATCTACTAATAGACCTTCAAATGATTAAATGATTTTTGACAACATTCATCTAGCAACTCTGATTCAATTAGCCATGCAACCCTATACTCTTCATCTAGAATTAAATCTTTTAGGGATACACGAAGAGAAGGTAACTCAACCTTGAGGGGTAGAACAACTTTAAAACTATAGAAGAGGGAATGAGGTGTGGCTCCAGTGGGAGTATGGATGGAAGTGCGATAAGCCCATAAGGCAAGATTCAATTGGACATGGAAATCATGACCAACATCATTGATAGTCTTTTGAAGGATCTTTACAATGGTTTTATTAGATGCCTCAGCTTGGCCATTACATTGGGGATAATAAATGGTGGAATAGTGATGTGTGATATGAAATTTCTCACATAATTCATCCATGTCTTTATTTTGGAATTGCTTCCCATGATCTATAATAAGGTGCATAGGGATACCATATCTGCAAATGATATAATTGAGGATAAACATGGATATTTTCTTACCAGTGGCAGTGATCAATGGAATAGCCTCAATCCACTTGGTAAAATACCCAGTTGCGGTAATAATGTATTTATGGCCATTGGAAGATGGAGGGTGAATTGCACTCACTAGGTCGAGTCCCTACTGACTAAATGGAAACATGGTTGTAAAAGGATGGAGCTATTGTGCTGGTGCATGAATAAGATTCCCATGTATCTGACATTTCTTGCATTTCCTAGCAAAGTGAAAGGAATCTATCTCCATGGTAGGCCAATAGTAACCCATATGCATGATTTTCTTAGCCAAGGAAGGACCACTCTAATGTGTCCCACAAATACCCTCGTGAACATCTTGTAAGGCAGTTTGAGCTTCATCGTGTTCAAGAAATCGTAAGAGAGTACCGTCAAGACCTCGTTGATACATGTCAAATATTAGAATATAATGAGAGGCTTGGCATAAAAAGGTTCATTTTTGGTTTCTAGATATGTCAGGTGGAATGGTATTGTCTTCCAGCTAGGAATATATATTTCCATAAGTCAGGGAATCTTGTCCGATAATATGACATATGATATTTTTATCAAGATCATCGTACGCGGGATAAGTCAAAGATTCTACTAAGAACTCAAAATGGACTTTTGTATCTTCTACATCAAATAGAGAAGCAATTGTAGCCATAGCATCTGTAACCTTGTTATCATGCCTTGGGATTTTCTCAAAGGTGATGATTGAAAAATATTGCTTAAAGTCATCCACCATACATTTATATGGTAACAACTTGTCATCCTTGGTCTGGTATTCATTATTAACTTGACTGATAATCAATTAAGAATCTCCATAAACATTTAATTTAGCAACTTTCCATTGCAAAGCCATCTTTAACCCAATCATCAAGGCTTCATACTCAACTACATTATTTGTACAAGGAAAAAGTATCTTGTAAGACTTTGGTATTGTGTATCCTTGTGGTGTAACAAATAGAACTCCAACTCCTGAACCATGCTAAGTATATGACCCATCAAAGTACAACTTCCATGTTTGTGTAGATAATGTCAGGATATGTGCATTTGAAAATTTTGTATGTATAGGTTGATCATCTGTCAATGGTGACCCAGCTAATTGATCTGCAATTACTTGCCCTTTGATAGCCTTCCTATCCACATACTCAATATCAAATTGACTAAGCAACATAACCCACTTAGCCAATCTTCCCATTAATATTGTCTTGCTCAAAAGATATTTCAAAGGATCGATCTTTGCAACAAGCTTGATAGAATGAGACAACATATAATGTCACCATTTCTTTGAAGCAAAGACTACTGCTAGACATTCTCTTTCAATTGGAGAATAATTGAGTTTATATCCCATAAGGGTGCGACTGATATAATATATAGCCTTTTCCTTTCCTTCTTGATCTTGTTGGGCTAGAAGAGCACCTAGTGAGACTTCTGTATCTGAAATATAGAGAAAGATTGGCTTGCCTAGAATCGGTGACATAAGAGTGGGATGATTTTCCAAATATCGCTTAAGCTTATGGAAGGACTCCCCACACTTATCATCCCACTTAAATGAGATGTCTTTATGTAATAGGTGCTGAAAAGGATGACTTCTATTTGCTAGTTGAGAAACAAATCTTCTGATTGATTGGAGACATCCTTGTAAAGATCTCAATTGACTGATATTTGTAGGGGAAGCCATCTCCATGATTGCCTTAACTTTTTCCAGATCAACCTATACCTTTAGCTAAGACAATATAACCTAATAGTTTGCCTGATGTAACCTTGAATGCACACTTCTTTGGATTAAGTCTAATCTGATATTTTTCCATCCGGGTGAATATTATATCCATCACTCTTAAATGACCATCTTTGTTTTTAGATTTTTCTAGAATATCATCAACATAATCTTCCATTATAGTATGCATCATATCATGAAAGATTTTGGTCATAGCCCTCTGATAAGTTACACCATCATTCTTGATCCGATTATAGCTGAAAAAACCATCCATTAGAGACAACATCTCATGTCCAACTATCAAATCAACTATGATATCAATGTTAGGCAATGGGAAGTCATCTTTAGGACAAGCTTTGTTGAGATCTTGAAAATATATACAAATCGTGATAGACTTATTTGGTTTTGATACTAGTACAATATTAGAAATCCACTCAGCATAATCAATGGCTCAAATGAATCCAACATCTAGGAGCTTCTTCAATTCTTCTTTAACCATAAGTGCAATATGAGGATGCATTTTTCTGAGTTTTTGCTTAACTGGTTTAATTCCCGGTGCAATAAGGAAGTGGTGCATAATAAGATTAGGATCTAGTCCCAGCATATCAATGTAAGACAGAGCAAAGTTAACTTATCTTTCTTTGAAAAACTGTGAAAAAGCTTCTTTCTCTGATTCTGTTAAGGATGCTGCTACTTTGAGAATACGCGGGGACTCCTCTATTCCAATGCTGAGAGGCAATGTTGGTTCAATAAGTATTGTAGATTTCTCTTGATACATATAATTGGGAAGAGTGTCAATCCTTCCATCTTCAGGTGCCTCAGAGAGGTTTTCACCCTTAGATATGTCTTTTCATTTTACTTTTTTTGGATCTAATACTGCCACTGAGTGGTTTTCACCATTAGATCTATTGATTATTTTTATATTTTTATGATTGAAAGGATTGAAACACTCACTAAAATAAACCATTTCATTGAGTTCTATTGGAAATCCTGACTTATGATCCCCCGATGGTAGATGATCTCTGACTCCAAGATAGTCAATAATTGCATCATCATTATGGAAAACATCAAGTTCTAGATTATTGGGAGAATCCCAATCTATAAACTCAGGGTGTACAAGGGGTATCAGGTCATTTGGGTCAATTTAAAAGGCTAAGATGGTATTTATAGAGAATTTTTCAAGGTTTATGATTGTATCGGCAAGGTCTATTTCCATACTCTCTTCTGAATCATCTATCAAAAGATAATTCTCACTTTCCTCACAATCGTCAAGAGTAGTATTATGTGGAAGTAATCCTAGCAAGTTAGTCCTTGAACTCTCTCCCTCATGGTAATCACCACTATAAGGATGGACAACATCAAATCCTATTTCTTTAGTATAGTCAGATAATGAATCCCATTCATAATCATTAGAGTCAAAATCATCATTATCCCTAAGTCTAGTAATGATTTCTATTGCTATTCTTTATTTTTCTAGATCTGCATACATGCCATGTTTTTAGAATTGTAATGCAGAAGCTTTAGATGTCTCATGGAAATGCATGATCTTTTCTTTTGCTTTAGATTCTTTTGGTCCTTCTCCTTTGTATCCTAATCCTATGGTATCTCTTTGGTAATTTTGATTTTTTAGAATTGGCTTTATAACACCTCTTTGCAACCCTATAGGTCCACTGGCTTGGTATCCCATCTTTTGCAAAAAATTATATCCTTTACCATATACATCAGGTGATATATAATCATGTTTTACATCTTCTTCATTCTTATGTGGCTTAAGAAAATGGTTAGTATTATACCCAGCTACTTCTTTTGATATAGTGCCCCCACTTATAAATGTGTCATAAACAAGTGTAGAAGGAGCTTATGATTATTGTTTGATAATCAAGGATTTTCCATATGACTTAGGAGACAAAGGTAACTCTATGATACAAAAGGTTTGACTCAAAGTGTATTCTCCCATACTTTTTTCTTTTATGTCTATTTTGATCCCATTGGATTTGGATATTGATGCTATAGTACTTGGATCAATGAGTATTGTTGCAGAAGATCCAACACAATTATAAGGTACCAAAGAGTCAGGTGTTGTCTTCAAAGTGTTACAATACTAGAATGGATTTAGATCTCCTTTGATAGTTATTTCTTGTCCATTTTGGGGAAATTTCAAACACTGATGATAAGTTGAGGGCACAACTGGCATAGAATGAATCCAAGGTATCTCCAAAAGAATGTTATATGCGAGATCCATATCAAGAACTTGACAAAGTACATCTTTGACTACAAGACCTACTATGATAGGAAGAACAAAAAATCCCTTGGATGACCTCTCTTCTTCATCATAAGATTTGATTGTGATTTTCTTCTTTGGATCTACAACATTTTCAGAAAATCCCAATGCAAGGACTAATTTCAAAGTGCATATATTCATGCCAACTCCTCCATCTATTAGTACTCTTTTGATTTTATGATTTTGGACAAGGACTTCTATATGGAGTGGAGCATTATGTGGTTGATTAATGTCTAAATCATCATGCTTAGTAAAAGAAAGGTAATGTGGAGTTGTCAAATGTTCCACCATATCTTAAAATTGGGCTTGATCTAGATTTGTAGGAACATGAGTTTATAGGAGAGCTTTCTCAAGAATATCCTTATGAGATGATGATAGACGCAAAAGCTCTAGTATAGATATTTGGGCTTGTGTTTTTGTTGGAAAAATGGTTAGCACTCCCCTCAGGATTCACGACATGGTTTAACAACCTCCTATGTCTTCTATAAGTCTAGTGGTTGTATTAGGCATTAACAGGTCAATCTTTTGGTGCAACAATAGCTGCTACTTGTAACAAGTGGTATTAGAGCTTGGTCACAGGTTCAAATCCCCTCGGGTAATGTTGAGGGGGAGATTGTTGGAAAAATGGTTAGTGCTCCCCTCAGGATTTGTGACATGGTTTAACAACCTCCTATGTCTTCTATAACTCTAGTGGTTGTATCAGGCATTAACAGGTCGATCTTTTGGTGCAACGACAACTGCTACTTGTAATAGTTTTCTTCAATTGATCCAAAAGATTATACTGATTAGAAATATTTGGCATAGACTTTGGAACATAGATAGACTTGTTTTGCGAGGTAGTAGGTTTGGATGAGACACCTTAGAGAATAACCTTAGATTGGGTTGGAGTAGTAACATTGACTAGTTGACTCTCATATTGTTCTTTTATAGAAATCACATTGGCATATATTGAGAAGGATGACATTCAAAAATGTTACCAACATACTTATAGGATGTGGTATTGTAGTTGGATTGATTATCACCTTTAGCATTGGAAGAACTTCCTTTCTCATGTTCGGGAAGTGGATCTTTAAAAGCCCTATGTGACTCATTTGAGTTATGTCCATCAACACTTATCTCTCCACTTTCAATCAAGTATTGTATCACATGTTAAGTCTTTGACAATCATTGGTTTTGTGAGCTTTCCCTCTATGAAATTCGCAATAATCGTTATCATTCCACCAATAAGGTTTCACCCTATGTTCAAAATCTCTAGTTTCAGGAAGTACAATGAGTTTCTTTGTGATCAACTTCCTTAATGTAGATTCAAGAGATTCACCCAAAGGAGTAAAAGTTCTTCTACATGGTATAAAAGGTAATCTTGAATTGGATGAATTTTTGTTGGTATTCTGACTTGCAGTTTGGTTTCTATAAGTAGGTTGAGTAGCATTGGCTTTGCTTGTGAGATTCAAAAGAGGTTGTGTTGGTTTAACATGTCGGTTATCAACAATCCCATCATTGACAATATTCTTATTTTTATTCCAAAATTTGGACTTATCATTGTTGTTGTTGTTGGGATTTGAATTTGAAGAGCCAACATCATCTTTAGAGTAAAGCTTAATCTCACCTTTCCTAACCATAGCTTCCTCAATTTTGATGCCATTTTCAATGAGCTTGTTAAAGTTTGGAGGAAATTGCATTTGCAACCTATAGCTCATTTCTTGTGTAATGTTATGTACAAAGATATCCATCTTTTCTTATTTAGGAATTGTTCTTGGATACTTGGAAAATAATTGACACCATCTTTGCAAAAAAGTAAGGAAAGGTTCTCCATTCTTTTGTTGTGCATTGCAAAGATCAAGCATAGTGACTTCATGTTTGATGTTATATGAGTAATGAGTCACAAATTTGTCAATAAGCTCATTGAAAGATTTGATGCCTAGGGGTAGTTTGGAGAACCATTCCATGGCTTGTCCTCCTAAACTATGTGGAAATAGTTGCATAAGATAAGTGTCATTATGAGTGACTTCAATACAAGTAACACAAAACTCATGAATGTGATCTTTTGGATCCAAATTCCCTTTGTATTTATCAAATTTAGGTACCTCAAAATGAGGAGGGAATGGAGTCATTGCTAAATTTTTATCAAAAGGATAAGGACATATATTATCTAAGGAATACTTCTTGGTTGATGATCAAGTTTGGATGTCACAAATTTGTTTTTGAAGCATCTAGATTTGTTGTAAAATGGGATCCAAAGATGGTGGGAGTCCTTGAGTGTTTTGGAAAGCACTTTTTTGTTTGTCTTCCTTTTCTCTATGAGTATGTGTCTCTTGAGAACCACTAGGGATTTCTGGATTGTTTGTGATAGGTGGTTCTTTAAGAGTGGAAACATCAAAATAACTTGGTAGTTTTTCTCCTTGTTGAGCAAGCATAAGGAAATATATCTCCTTATCCATGTCTAAAAGTCTATCCATGACATTATAGAACCTAGCATCTTGCATATCATCTCTTAAGTCCTGATGTGTTGGTTCTTGATCTGATGTAAAAATAGAACTTTTCTTAGGAATTCTAGACCAAGGGTTTTCCTCATTGTTTTTGTCTCCTTCCATCTTGTCTATAGATTCTAGATCAATGATTTGTTTGAGTTTCTAAGATCAAGTTTGAACCATAAAATGTGAAAGATGATCTTGGGATCAAGAGTTTGATGAAGCAAGTGGAATATGTTTGATTAGATAGATGTAGAAATGAACCTAAAAGTGTTGAGATAAGTATGAAAATTTTGATAATCTAAGTCTATAGGAGGTATGGATCTCACTATGATGTGACAAAGAAAATCTAGAGATTATAGCCTAGGTAAGTTTTGGATTGAGGATGATAAATCCTGATATGGTTAACTCACAAAGATCAAAATATGATAAGCAAGGTAATGATTCAACACTAATTGGAAAATATTGAAGATTTGGAATGATTTTATGGATTTTGATGGAAGAAAGATGGTTAATTTAGATGAAAATGGTCAAACTAAGTATCAAAAGGTTTGTGTAAATCAAATGTTTTTCTATAATCATACTAAAGGAAAAAATGGGTATCCTAAAAAGTTTATGTGAATTTCCTATGGCTCGTACAAATGATCTCTATTGTGTATGCGCAGAAACAAATGCACAGGATAGTTAGGTATATGCGCAACAAGATCAGATAAATGTGCAACAGATGTGAATAGATGCACAATGACAGTTACAAAAGTAGAGTGAAATGGGACAAATGCACAACAGATAGTGATAAATGCATAGGTTCAGGTTTTTTGATAGGTTGACTTGAAAGTTTGGAAGTTTCTAGTTTTGAGATGATTATTTTTGGAAAAGTAAAAATGCATAGACACACACATGCAAAACATAAATGATTTAATCTAATTTGATCTAAAATGTATGCACAAACATGTTTACAATTCCTAAGGTTGGCAAGGATAGTATCTTCTAAATCCCCACTTGGATAAAATCCTACCACGCAAATCCACATCAGACAACCTAGGAACTTGGAGGCATGGGCTCCTCCTTATAGTACACTCACTTCTCTATCACACCAAGTTATGAATTCAATGAGTCATTACTTCCCAAAGAACTGCTATCTCTACTATGAACTATTAGTAATGTGGGGTTTCTTCACGGGCTTGGGTGACCCTTTGAGCCAACAAATAGAAGGTTTTTGGCCACTATACAAAGGTTTTTAGTAAGTACATCCATCCAGTTGATTATGATCAAGTCATTTTCCCAATTAAGGGGGCTCTCCCAATCCTTTCAAAGTAAGATTTTCACCTTAACAATGTAGGGACTTTAACACACCACGAGGGTACTAGAGGAGATTTTGGTTGCCATAATAAATTCACACCTGTCCACTATGAGACTAATCACAATGGAATTTTTTATATACCGGTTTGGAATGGCTTGGCTTTAGCCTGTTACCAGTTGGGTCGTTCCTTGGGGTGAGTACCTCTTTTCCCACCAAAGACTGCCCTTTAAAGATTATAACAATTTCTCTTACACCCAAGATCCATGAATCATGAGGGGAGAGGATACATTGTTATAATCTTGGGATTACAAATAGCTTATGAAAGCGAGACACAATAGACATAATACTAAGCTAAAGAAGACACATGAATTGAAAAGGAATGTCTTATTTTAAAACCCAAACAAGATTATGGTTTATTTTGCAAACCCCTTAAGAACCTACAAGTAAACAGGCAGTAATCTTGAAGTGGGGTCCTTAGAATCGACTTGCAAAACAGCCTTAATGTCTACAAAAATGAACATAAAATTGTTAAAGTGATTAGCTAAAACTAAAATGATGAGAAACATAAATTTATAAACAAAATAACAGATGCACAGAAACAGATAATGAATGCGCAAAAATAGAAAGTAAATGTGCAGAAAGTATGGATGTGCTGAAGCAGTGAATATATGTGCAGTGCGATAGGATGGATGCACAATTTTACCAAATGCGTAGCAAAAACATATGAAAGTGTAGGAAAGTAAAATCATTGCATAGAGAGAATGAAAAGATAGAAGATCTGATGGAAGCTAGATGGATGCATAGGAGGAATGGATATATGCCCAGGAATCGTGAATGGATGCACAGAAATAACCTGTAGAAATCTGCACATGGAAAAACAAAAAACAAAATGTTAAAAATGTGGGGTGGCCCCATGGTGGATGCCAAAAATGTATGCAATTTTAAAACATTAACTAATCTAAGATATTAAATAAATTAAAAGAAAACTACAATGAAGAATATAATTAAAATGAAGTTAAAATAAAGCTTTACCTTCACCTACCATGTAGCTTGTCTCCATTGGCCTCCTAGCCTTGATTCCTTGGATGTGTTGAGCTCTCAGATTTCCAATTGAAGCTCCTTGCCCAAGATGCTATCAAAGTGTGGAGATTGAGTGAATTGTATGAAAAATGGCTTAAAAGATTAATTATGCAACTGATGGATGAAATGCAAATGATATGAAAATAACTTGGATGCTTGAAGATTTGAATGCTTGGATTCTTAGAATGCTTGTATGCTTGAAAATCACTATTGCCTATTAGCTCACAAAGGGGAAATGAGGCTCCTTTTATAGATTTTTGGAGGACTCAAGCCTAGGTGGCACAATCCTAGGGTTGAGATTGAAAGGTGGAAGATGCTAGGGCTGCTATTGACTTGGTTGAATGGGTTGAGAGAAAGGGGGACGTAGTTGAAATGTGAGAGGAAGAATAGCGAGGATGTTCCTCCTACATTGACATGGAAGAGAAGAAGGTGGAAGGGAAAGACACATGTCAAGTGTCTCACAAAGACCATTGAGAGGAAGGGGGAAGGACCTTTTCCTCATGAGGACTCTTGGTACAAGTGTCCCATGAGTCACCTTTGACTCTTTGAGGTGGCTTGAGAAGTTCCTTAGGAATAGGATTTAATTTCTTGACTTGGTTTAGAAGAAGACATGTGGTCATGAGACCAAGTCTTATGAGGCCACATAGCCCTTAGAATTAGGACATGTGTGTGTAAGGATATTGACTTATTAATAATTAATAATAATTAATAATTTTAGCCAAGGTGATGTGTCAAGTGACTAGGTGGATGAGGTGGGCTAGGGGACTTAGTCATATTTGGTGAATGTGTAATTGATTAAACCACTTTAATAAGACTAATTAAAGGACTTAGGATAGGAGAATAAACTATAGTGAATTAATCAAATAAATTTAATAATTTATTTAATAAATAGAGGAAATAAATATTTAATTAATTCATCAAGTCAGTATTAATTAAATAATAAATATTTAATTAATTAATGAAGTCACTTTTTAGTATATACACCTGCAAAAGAACACTCAACATCAACTCAAAGAGGAGTCCCATAAATTTCTCTTTCTTAGATGAATAAATGAAAGTTGTGCTAAGGCTTTGGACCTAATGGGAGGAGGAGATATAACTCAATCAACATGGGATGACATAAATAAAATATGTCTCAACTATTATAGAGCTTTTGTTAAGAAAGGAAGAAGATAGAGGCCTTATATGGGGAAAAAATGGCATTGGAGTTTCAAGGACATAGATTACTCATCTTCTATCATATTTCAAGATGGACATCATTAACAACATGGAAACATAGTTGGATACCATGTAAGAAAAGAAGGAACATGAGGATGTTGAGGCTATGCTAGCATAATAATGCCCTCATTCCAAACATAAGAAAAGAGATTGTAGATGTAAGATGGTGGCTAATATGGAGGCTAAGATATGTCCTACTGACTTTAAGCTAGTAGAAGGAGATGATGATCAAGTATTATACATTGCAAAAAGGAGGCCATGGGATCTAAGAAAAATTATGCCACATTACCCTCTAGCCCTTAGTGTTCCTTACTCCAATTGATATGATAATAAATTGTAGCCTACTTTTAATTATTAGTTTCAACCTTGGAATAACCCCCAACCTCAGTGGTAAAACTATCAAAATTATCAATGAAAAAACCCCCAAGGAAACTAGCAGCAACCTCAAGGGAGATGGAATCAACCTCATGGGGTATGGAAACCCCCACAGGTTAATTGGAAATATAATTCATAATGGAGAGGAGGCCAACAATGGAAAAACCAACCTTTTGGATTCCTAAAACCACCCCTAGATCCACAACAACAAGAACTTATGCCACCTCCTACATCCAATATTAATCCTCCTAGACCAACCCATCCTCTTGCTCAACCACATCCAAATCTTAACAAAAAACCTCATCAAAAACCTTTGTATTCATTTGATTCTAATCAATACCCTACATATGCCTTAAAAATCAATAACATTCATTTAAGTTATAAAACTACATTGCCTACACCAACTTCCCCTATTATAACTGAAATACCATTAGAAGAGTTAGAACTGAAAAATATACCTATTATACCTTCTCAAGAAAATTTACCTAGGGATGTTGAACCTCATAAGAAATCAGACCCACCATTTCCACAAAGGCTAGGAGCTAAAATAGCTAAGCCTAAGGAAGAAGTATTTTTTGACATCATTGATCAGCTAAACCACATCATTGTTAAATTTCCACTTTTTCAAGAAATCAAAGATGTTCCTATCTATGGGAAGGCTATTAGGGAATCTTATCTAAAAAAACCTAGAAGAAAAAGAAAGGAGTCCCAGAATTTCCATGTCATTGGTCATCTGGGAGATATTATGCTAGGAAAAGTTGTTATTCCTAAGTGCTTTGATCCTGGTAGTCTAATAATAGAGGTCATTATTAATGGTACATTAGTTAGGAATGCCTTAATTAACCTAGGTGAATCCATCAATGTCATGACTAATGATTAAATGCACCATCTTAGCATTTCAAACATTAGGAATACTCCTACTATCCTATAACTTGTAGATAATTATACAGTGAAGCCTGATGGGATGCTGGAAGATATATCTATTATATTGGACTCTTGGGAATATCCTGTCGACTTCATGGTCCTCTCTCCTAAAGCCACACTTGGTGGATGTCCTATCATACTAGGATGGCCATGGTTATCCACTATTGATGCTTATATTCAACGTTTTTTAGGAGATATAACCATCTCTCATGGTCTAAGTACAAAAAAATTGGCCTTGTACCCACCTGCTCAACCTCAATCTAAATCTGTATAACTGGTTTGGCTAGATTTAGGGGAATAAATTGAAGAATTTCACTTAGTGGTTCAATTAATGATGTTACAAAGGGAGCCCTTCCTACAATTGTAGGAAGAAGATGAGTTTCTTTCCAATATTATTCAGAAAAACTATGGCATCATGGAGCAGTTTTTTGGGTGTTCCTCTACCTAGACATGTTATTTGTAGCCCCTTATTACTAATCATGGTTCTTTTAACCATCCTAGAACCAAAGATATTTACCATAAGTTTCTTCCCCATGAAATCAAAATTCCTTCTCTTAAGGAATCCTCTATGATAAAATTAACCAAGTAGATAGAGGTTTCCCCATGTCACTATTTGAACATAAACAATAATCTTAGCCAAGAACAATAATTGTATTTAAACAAGTTGTTGCAAGACCATAAACATGCCTTTTCATCGGACTATGGAGATATGAAGGTGTTAGATCCTAAATTATGTACCCATATGATTTTTATTATGGAGGATAACATGCCTATTAGATAATCTTAGAGGAGGGTGAATCCCACCTTAAGAGAAATAGTGAAGATTGAATTGCAGAAGTTGTTAAATGCTGATTTTATTTGCTAGTTTTATTTACCCAATCTCAAATAGCCAGTGGGTTTCAATTTTACTCATTGTCCCTAAGAAAGGAGGAAAATGGTGAGTTTGTGTGGATTATAGAGAGTTAAACACTACTACTAATAAAGATCACTTTCTACTATCTTTCATTGATCAAATCCTAGATTCATTAGCAGGTAAGAAGTAATTTTCATTCGTAGCTAGATGGGTATAGTGGTTACAATTAGATAAAGATTTCCCCTAAGGACCAAGAGAAGACCACATTTACCTATCCATGGGGAACCTATTCCTACTCTATTTTTCTATTTTTCCTTTGAAATATCCAAACCATATTCCAAAGAGAAGTCATCAGTATCTTTTCAAACATCTCCTTGTTACAAATAGCGATTGTTGTTGCACCAAAAGATTGACATGTTAATTCTTGATAAAACCACTAGAATTATAGAAGATGCAGGAGGCTATTAAACCATGTCATGAACCACCACTACGCTAGCAACACCAAGGAGACCAAAGGTGAAATCAATCTTGCACACCATTGTAATAATCCCCCAATTGCAAGTGTGGGGTTAAAATCTATGACCAAGATTTGATACCACTTGTTGGGCCCAAAAGGAGGTAAGCAAAATTGAGAGGGTGGGTGAATTAATTGTGTGTACCCAATTACTTTAATTCCACTTTAGCCACTTATATCTAAAAGATAAATAGTAATTCAAGATCCACAACATATAACATAGAACACCAAGATTTGTTCTCAAGGAAACCCGATAAAGGGAAAACCCCAGTGGGAGTCAAACCCACTAGATGAATGTACTCTATTAGAAGTACTACCTAATAAGAGAAAAATAGAGAAAAAAGGATGCACTTGCAATCACAAGCTTATATCCCAATCTATAGGATCACTTCCCAGAGCTCACTACTCACAATATCTAGCCCTTAGTCGGGTTCATCGATCACTCTTTAATACAACAGGGTAGACATATAGTCCATCACAACCGAACTGAAAAATAACATCTTCTCTACCAAAATAGTTCCAATGAATTAAAAAATCTACCTTAAGTGAAGAAAAAACATATATATATATATATACTCCTCTCTCCCACATACATTCTCTCAATTACAAAATGATCTTTCATTTATATCAATTACAAAGAATAATCCTCCACTAGGTCGGCTAAGACCTATTATAATAAAAGATATAAAAAATATGCTCAATCAACAATACAATATTAATCAAGTCAAATAAGACTTAGATAGGACCCAAATCTTCAACCTTGAACATGCTACACCATTGCCAGTGTAGCACCAAGAATTCTAACACATTACTCTATCAAGTCAGCTAGTACACAAATGAATAAATGTGAACATGCTACCAAAACAAAAACATTGATCACCTCAATCAATGCAAACCAATAACATGATCAACACACAATGTAAGAACACCAACAAAAAACATTTTTACCATCCATAACCTTCGCTGTTGGAAATATAGATGGAGTAACTGAGAGGGGGGGGGGGGGGGGTGAATCAGTTAACCACAAAAATATTACCATAGATCCCTTAGATGTCTTATTAAATAATTTACTACTGTCACTCGGTAAACATACAGAGAAATGCTAAAACTCGGTTATTGCAGTGAGTATTAATTATAATTGTTCTTAAGTATTCATCAGTGATTAACATGAATGCATAAAGAAAATAACACGAACACAAGAGACACCAGATTTAATGTGGAAACCCAATATGGGAAAAACCACCAATGTAACTAGTTACTATTTTTTCACTCTTCTGAAGTGAGCCCTATTAGGAGCCAACCTGGTTAAAGGTTACAAAACACACTGTTAGGTGTGACCTTGTTAGAGGATTTAATCACCCTGTTAGGAGTGGCCTTGTAAGAGGTCTTTGAAATAATTCAATAGAACTGTCACCTTGTTAGAAGATTTAAAAAATGGTTGTTAAACCAACTCTGTTAAGAGATTTTGAAATCACTGCTACAATGGTAAGAAAGTAATAATGAAGTGACCTGAATAATGATGCAACTGATTTTCTGATTATAGATCTCTGTTCTACTTCACTAGATCCTTCCTGATCAAATATATCTCTGCTCCTCCTCAAGGATATCTAACCATCCTTCAAAATTTGCTCACACTTTCCTTCAAAATGATTTGCATGTTCGCTCATCCATACACTCTTCCTCTTTTACACTTGTCCACACTTTCACTCTTTTTCCACTTGCACTCTTTTAATTCACAGCTTGACCTTCTATATATACCATTCAGATTTTCCATTCACATTGTCAAGTCGGCACTAATAATCATTACAAACATTAACACTCATTACAACAGTCGGCTTGAATAAACAAACTTTATTCCTCAAATTAACAAAATTCTTTACTGGGATGACCTTGCTCGGTAAACACTAATCTGAAAAGAATTCCTCTGGTGACCGAGTGAACTTGGTTACCATTACAAATTCTACAACATCCTTTGAAGACTGAGAGATCTCAGTAAACACAGAAAACCATCTTGCTGATCGACTAAGCTCGGTAATCACTGGGAATTGCTTTTCTGACTGATTGAGCTCAGTAATTGATATGACATTTGTGTGACATCAAAGACAACACACAATTAATCCAACAATCTCCTTCAGATAATTGTATCCAACAATCTCCCTCTTTGGCATTGATGGCAACACAACATGTCATAGCATAATGAAATTTCACAGAAAACATAGAGTAAGGAACATATCCTTAGCTTCATTTTGATTCTCATTTATGAGAACTCCCTCTATTATCAAACTTCTCTTTCTGACTAAAAACTCTCCCTCTTAGAAATCTTAAGAAATTTCTTGAAATATGACAGCAAACTCTCCCTCTTTGACAACACATGCCAAAGACAACACATACCAGGTGAATAGCAATGTACCTTGAGTACTGATTCATATGCAATGATTCCTTGACTAAGCTGCATCAACTAATTGATCTTCAATATGCTCTGGTTGATGCATCACTAAAACTTTATTTAGTGAGCCTCGGATAGGGGAATGACCCCTAACTTACCTCTTAGATATAAGAATGCATCCTTAGGTAGTGGCTTGGTGAATATATCTACAATCTGTTATTTTGTATGAATATATTCCAATCTGATTTCCTTGTCCTACACCAATTCTTTGACAAAGTGATATTTTATAGCAATGTGCTTGGTTTTGGAATGCATTACTGGATTCTTTGAAATATTTATTGCACTTGTATTATCACAAAATATAACAACTGGTTTTTTGATCTCAACCTTCATGCCTTCCAATAACTGTTTAAACCAAACAATATTAGAGCAGTTTACTATTGTAGCAACATATTCTGCTTCTGCTGTGGATTGAGATGTGCAATTTTGCTTTTTACTAGTCTAAGATACCAACCTCTTACCAAGAAAGAATGCTCCACCACTTGTACTCTTTCTGTCATCAATGTTTCCTACCCAATCAACATCAATAAACACTTTTAAGTCCAGATTGCCTCCAAATTTATACCACAAGCCATAATCTTCAGTTCCTTTCAAGTATCTCAAGATTCTTTTGATTTCCATCATATGATTTTCTCTGGGTTTTGCTGAGAATCTTGCTACTATACCAACTGCTAAGGCAATATTAGGCCTTGTATGAACTACGTACTATAATTTTCCAATCATTGATCTATATAAGGTTTGATCTACTTCTTTTGAATCATCATCTTTGGTAAGCTTCAGTCCAGTACACATGGGGGTACCAACTGGTTTTGCATCTTCCATACCAAACTTATTAAGTATTTCCTTGATGTATTTAGACTGAGTAATGTAGATACCGTTCTTGCTCTACTGAATCTGAAGACCAAAAAAGAACTTTATTTGACCAAACATAGACATTTCAAATTCTTTGTTCATTTTCTCTGGAAATTCTTTGCATTGATCATCATTACCTGTAAACATAGTATCATCCACAAATATTTCTACCAAAACAATTTTGTTATCTGGTCCTTCCTTGATGTACAAACTACTGTTATCATTAGCTCTTTTGAAACCAATCTGAATAAGATAGTTATGTAATCTTTCATACCATGCTCTAGGAGCTTGTTTTAGACCATACAATGCTTTGTGTAACTTGTAGACCATATTCCTTTTGGCTGGATCAATAAAACCTTTAGGTTGCTCAATGTAGACTTCTTCATCAAGAATACCATTTAGAAATGCAGATTTTACATCCATCTAATATATCTTAAATCCTTTATGTGCTACATATGCAAGTAGAGTTCTTACATCTTCTAATCTTGCAATAGGAGCAAAAGTCTCACCATAATCTATGCCCTCTTCTTGAGAATATCCTTTACACACCAATCTAGCTTTGTTTCTTGATACTTGACCATCTTCATTCAACTTATTCCTGAATACCCATTTTGTTCCAATTATATTTTTATCATTAGGCCTAGGTACAAGAGTCCATGTTTTGTTCTTCTCTATTTATTTTATTTCTTCACATGAAAAATAGATTAAGGGAGTTTTACCTTTGCATTTACCTCTGCCTCTAGTATATTTCTTTGCAAGTAATGCTTCAATAACTTCAAGATCACTATCAGAACTTTCCTTTGATTCTTCTTCACTCTTTGAATGGGTGTCCTTTATTTTCTTGTCCTTCTTAAGTGAAAGTTTGGCCTCAAATGCTGATTCAATATTTTTGGAAGTTTGAACATAGTTGTCATAGTTATCCAACTCAAAGGCTGTCAATCTTCCCACTAAAGCATCCAAAGTTATATTGTGATTTTCTTCACATCTTCTGTCTTGAATAGTAGATACTCTTATTGCATAGATAGGAAGTAATGTTTTGAGAACCTTACTTATAACAGTTTCATCCTCAATTTTTCCTCCAGAAGCTCTGATTGCACTAACACTTGCCTTGATCCTTTCAACATATTTTGCAATGTTTTCATCTTCTCTCATTTTCATCTGATCAAACTGTCCTCTTAGGATTTCTACTTTGGCTCTCTTCACATTGTCATCACCACCATAAATTTTCTTTAGCTTGTTTCACATTGCATAAGCAGTTATGCAGTCTTTGATCTCATCAAATTCTTCATAGCTGAGAGCTGATGCAATGTCTATCATCATGGTGTTATGGTTCTTTTTCTTTGCAATGTCTTCAACAGTTAATGTGCCAGTAGGAGCTGTATATTCTCTATCAAGATATTTGCATCCTGAATCACCAATGGAATCCAGATGAAGTCTCATGAGTCCTTGCCATGCTGAAGAGTTATCTCTATTAAGCCTTGGAATTTCTCTTTTGTAAGACATCCTGATCTTTAGCTTAGGTCCTTGAAACCCTTCCTGCAAGCACCAAAAGCTCTGATACCAATTGTTGGAAATATAGATGGAGTAATTGAGAGGGGGGGGGGGGGGTGAATCAGTTAACCACAAAAATATTACCATAGATCCCTTAGATGTCTTATTAAATCATTTACTACTATCACTCAGTAAACATATAGAGAAATGCTGAAACTCGGTTATTGCAGTGAGTATTAATTATAACTGTTCTTAAGTATTCATCAGTGATTAGCATGAATGCATAAAGAAAATAACATGAACACAAGAGACACCAGATTTAACATGGAAACCCAATATGGGAAAAACCACCAATGTAACTAGTTACTATTTTTTCACTCTTTTGAAGTGAGCCCTATTAGGAGCCAACCCAGTTAAAGGTTACAAAACACACTGTTAGGTGTGACCTTGTTAGAGGATTTAATCACCCTGTTAGGAGTGGCCTTGTAAGATGTCTTTGAAACAATTCAATAGAACTGTCACCTTGTTAGAGGATTTACAAAATGGTTGTTAAACCAACTCTGTTAAGAGATTTTGAAATCACTGCTACAATGGTAAGAAAGTAATAATGAAGTGACCTGAATAATGATGCAATTGATTTTCTGATTATAGATCTCTGTTCTACTTCACTAGATCCTTCCTGATCAAATATATCTTTTCTCCTCCTCAAGGATATCTAACCATCCTTCAAAATTCGCTCACACTTTCCTTCAAAATGATTTGCATGTTCTCTCATCCATACACTCTTCCTCTTTTACACTTGTCCACACTTTCACTCTTTTTCCACTTGCACTCTTTTAATTCACAACTTGACCTTCTATATATACCATTCGGATTGTCCATTCACATTGTCAAGTCAGCACTAATAATCATTACAAACATTAACACTCATTACAACATCAGCTTGAATAAACAAACTTTATTCCTCAAATTAACAAAATTCTTTACTGGGATGACCTTGCTTAGTAAACACTAATCTGAAAAGAATTCCTTTGGTGACTGAGTGAACTCAGTTACCATTGCAAATTTTGCAACATCCTTTGAAGACCGAGAGATCTCAGTAAACATAGAAAACTATCTTGCTAACTGACCGAGCTCGGTAATCACTGGGAACTGCTTTGCTGACCGACTGAGCTCATTAATTGATATGACATTTGTGTGACATCAAAGACAACACATAATTAATCCAACAATCTCCTTCAGACAATTGTATCCAACACTTCGCATCATCTCCAATACAAAATCCTAACTCATCTTTAACTCTAATTAACAGGAACACTAAAATATCCAATTCAGTCATAACAAAAGTTAGCTTGATGTACTTTGAAACATGAACAACACTAGCTATGAACATAATGATAAGGAAAGGAAAAATGCAATCACCAGATTCAAAACCTGTGAAACATCAAATCCCAGTCATACTAAACTAAATACTCATCCACTTTTCGTAGGAGCACTCTAACACCACAATCCAACAACCTGATCATTCCTCATTCAAACTATCATACTAACCTCTATGAACCTCTGTAGATCAGCTACAAACACCTTTAAAAAATACCTCATGATCACAGCTCAAGATCTTCAACATATCACCTAATAAATTCAAATCCTCCATATCGAATGCTCTGAATACACCGTTTGAAACAACTAGTAGTATGTTGACATCAATAAAAAACATTAATGTTAATACACCCAAATCCAAAACTCTGACATGATCAACAATCTTCCAACAATATCCCCCTTTGGCATTGATGGAAACATATGAAGTGAAAAAGTGATCAATGCACAAATACATCAATATATCCACCTAATCCCTCTAAAATATATCCACCTGAGCACTCTAAAATATATCCACCTGAGCACTCTAAAATATATCCACCTGATCACTTTGAATATCTAGCTTCAAACTTCATCAAACCTCTCAACACAAGATGATTTTTCTCTATTTTTCACACTTCCCCCCCTTTGAAATCAATGGAAAAGGACCAAAGATATAAAAAATACCAAACTGAGAAATAGCCATAATATTGCTCCCCCTAAGGATTAGTCTCAAAATCTCATCAGTCCAACAAATAATGTTTTGATAGATTCTCTAGACTGATGCTATCCTTAGCATCATTAGCTCTAATCTGGAGGGGCTATCACCCCAAGATTTTCCTTGAGATACACAAAAGTATCCTTTGGAAAAGGATTTGTAAAGATATCCACAATATATTTCTTAGAAGACATAAATTTCACCTTTACTTATTTTTAATTAACTTTATCCCTCAAGACATGATACTTAATAGAAATATTGTTTGTCTTTGAATGCAAAACATGACTCTTTGAGATATTTATAGTACTAGAGTTATCACAATGATTAACAATAGGTTCATCAATGTTTATCCTTATGTCCTTCAACATTTTCTTCATCCAAATAGCTTAATTATAGTTAATCATAGTAGGACCATATTCAACTTTAGCAGTAGATTGAGAACTATAATACTTCTTACTATTCCAAGAAACTAGTTTCTTACCCAAAAAGAATGCACCTCCACTAGAAATTTTTCTATCACCCATATTAGCTTCCCAATCAACATCAATGTATGCACATAGAGTAAAGTCATCATCTTTTTCATACCATAATCCATAGTTAGCTAGTGTACCCTTCAAGTATCTGAAAATTATTTTTACAACAACCATATGATATTCATTCAATTCAACTTGAAAACTTATAGAAATTCTAACAACATTTGATATGTCTGGTCTAGATTGAGTTAGATATTATAGTCCACCAATCATAGATATGTACAATCTCTAATTAACACAATTGGAATCATCATCCTTAGTCATCTTGCAACCAATAACCATAGGGGTTCCTACCAGTTTTGAATCTTCCATACCAAATTTCTTTAGTAGTTCTTTGAAATACTTGGATTGAGTAATAAAAATTCCTTTATCTAGTTGTGTAATTTGTAATCCAAGAAAGAATTTCATTTCACCTATCATAGACATATCAATTTATTTTTACATTTCATCAACAAATCTTCTACTCTACTAATCATTTCCACCAAATATGATATCATTAAGAAATACTTCAACAATCAAGATATTATCATCAATTATTTTTAAATCAAAGTTACTATCTATATTTCCTTTGTTGAAACCAAATTTTCACAAATATTTGTCTAGTCTAGCATACCAATCTCTAGGAGCTTTCTTTAATCCATACAAGGCTTTCTGCAATTTAAAAACCATATATCCTTCTTTGATTAGAGTAAAACCATTAGGTTTTTCAATATAAACATATTTCTCTAGTTGGTTTCTAAATATAAACTGCCAAGTTTATCAATATAAACATATAAAAAGCTCCTAAGCACTCCAAGCGGATCAAATTGAACAAGAGCAGGGAGATGAGCCTGGAACAGTTCTCTGCAGAATCTAAAGAGGATGGTAAGGATATGTGATCCCTCCCTATTCCCCATGAGACCACTCCTGCTGTCTTCCTAGATGATGGGAAGAAGAAGATTTTAGAGGGTAATATTGCCTCTCAAGACACTCCCCTTGTGCTTCTGTCAAAACCCCACCTAGATACCAGAGGTAAAAAAACCACGTGGAAGATTTTCAACTATCGCACTACCAAATTAGGCATAACTAGAGAGTTGATTAACCCCATGGTGCCTGACGGGGAAGGAGAAAAAATTGAGACCTTATAACTCATTCATCCCTTGCATGTTATCTTGAGTGATTCCACTAGGGAATTTGATTTTAACTTGCTCAATAATTCTAGGAATAGCATGCTTGACAACTACAGGTCTATCAAATGTCTTTTCTTTGAAGTGGAAGATTTGAAATCCAGGATGGGAGAATTGGACAAGAAAAAAAGAGATTGCTGAAAGGGATAGGCCTACCTCTGACTCCCTCCTCAACATGGCCAAATTTTACAATCTGGAGGCTTGCATGCTAGAAATGGAGAATAGGGTTATAGGTATTGACTGTACCCTCAAGGGCATTTTTGAGAAATTTTTAAATATCCTCAAAGCTTCTAATGAGCACATTAAGATTCTTATTACCAAAATGGAAGCTGCCCCCTATGACAAAGCTGAGGAGTAGACTACTGATGAGCCAAAGGTCACCCTGGACCTGGCACTGGGAATGCATACCAGGTCTAGCACAAGGAAAAGGGATTCCATGACTTCCCCTGAAGATGCAAGTAGCCAATCTGTTAGAGAACATGTCTTAAGTTGTTCCTCTATTTTTTTTTGCTTGTGCAGTTTCTGCTGCTAGTCCTCTCCCTGTCCTTTTTCACTATCTTTTGATCACTTGCCCTATCGTTGGCCTTTTTGGATGGTTTCCTACTCTTTTTATTGTGGAGCTTTAATGTACAATATTAACCTTTTTTTAGGTTTTAGGTACCTGTCAAAACCTATTTTACGTAATCAAAAACATATTTCTCTAGTTCACCATTTAAGAATATAGACTTAACATCCATTTGATAGACCTTAAATTTTCTATAAGGTGCATATGCAAGAAGTAGTCTAATAGCTTCAAGTCTACCTACATGAGAAAAAGTCTCAATAAAATCAATATCTTCCATTTGTGAATATCCTTTGTATACTAGTCTCGCTTTATTCCAAACCACCATACCATCTTCATTCATCCTATTTCTGAATACCCATTTAGTACCAGTCACATTTTTGTCAATAGGTCTCAAACTTTTTATTTTCAATCTGATCAAGTTACTCTTTCATCTATGTCATCCAACTCTCATAAATACACACTTTTTTAACATCTTTATGATCAAATTCAAATAGAAAACATGTTTCATCTCTACGAATTCGCCCTCTAGTTTGAATGCCTCTATTCTTATCACCAATAATGACATCTTCAGAATGACTAATCCTTACATACCTTGGAGATTTTGTTGTAGGATATGTAGTAGACTCTTCGGTGTTAATATGCACTTCATTTTCTTCCATTTCTTTCTGCTCTTATGGTCTATCTTAATTCTACTTATGCACTTCCACAATCTAGTTGCCTTCTTCAGTCATGTCATACTTGCAGGTTATTTTTGATCTCTACTCATTCTCATCAACTTTGACATTTACACTTTCAACAATATTATTTAGTCTATAGTTATAATATTTATATGCCTTTCTCTTTGTAGAATACCCAAGAAATATTCCTTCATCACTTCTAGGATCAAACTTTCCAATATCTTCATCCCTCTTAATGTAGCATTTACTTCCAAATTTTTTGAAATATTTCACTATAGGAATATGACCATACCAAAGTTCATAAGGAGTCTTACCAATTCCTTTCTTAATTTGTACTTGATTCAGAGTATATACTATAGTGCACACTGCTTCTCTCCAATAGATATGTAGAACTTTTCCTTCAATCATCATAGTCCTAGTTGTGTCTAGGATAGTCACATTCCTTCTCTTAGCAACACAATTTTGTTGTGGAGCATAATTTTATTTTTTTATTCCATGTTCTTCACAAAATGTATAAAACTTATCAAACGTAAATTCTCCACCTTTGTCTGATCTTATGCACTTAAAACTTCTTCTAGATTCTATCTCTACTAGTATCTTGAATATCTAAAATTTCTAAAAAGATTCTGATTTCTCCTTAAAAAATGTAATCCACATCATCCTTGAATAGTCATAAATAAATAGCATAATGTATCCATCACCAAAATGAATTCTTGTCTTAGTAGGAGCACATAGATCTGTATGCACTAAATCTAACAATCTATTTGAAGAATATGTCTTATTCTTGAAAGTAGATCTAGTTAGCTTTCCCAATTGAAATTCTTTGCACATATTGTTCGGCTTTATCAGTTTAGGTAAATCTCTCACAACATGAGTAGTGCTAATTTTCACCATATTATCAAAGTTCACATGACAAAGTCTTCTATGTCATAACCAACTATCATCAATCTTAGCAATGAAACACTTATTCTCAATAGTTCTCAAATGAAATAGATTACCAATAGTATATGTCCCTGATGCAATAAGCTTTCATGCTCTTCCAATGATCTTTCAGATTCCATCCATGAATTCTAATTTGTAACCTTTATCCAATATATTTCCAACACTCAAAAAGTTATGAAGTAGACATTCAACATACAAGACATCATCAATACTATTTTTACCATGAAGAGCAATAGATCCTTTTCCTTTAATCAAACAAGGAGCATTATTACTGAATCAAACAACACATCCATCATAGTCTTCAAGTTTAACAAACTTATATTTATCACTAGTCATATGATGTGAGCATCCACTATCAATGACCCATCCATCTCTTTTAACAACTTGCAAAACTAATACTTTTCTTCATTAGGATTATCTTCTTTAATAGAAATAAATGAAATTTATTCCTCACTAGCAATAGATTCATCATTAGTCACACCTTCCTCAGCAGCATAAAAACTTTTATGAGTATTAGAATGATATTTTGTAGATTTATCTCTAGCATCCTTGTAATTTTTGTTTGGACATCTAGATGCAATATGACCAATCTTATTACAATTAAAACATTTCAAAGGTAATATTCCTTCATACTTACCAAAGACCTTAGGTAGTCTTCTTGCAATCAAGGCTTCAAGTTCATCAATCTTCCTTCCTTCTTTCATGATTTCTTCTCAATCCTTAACATAGTGTTTTAATTTCATATTTGTAGAGATTTCTCCCTATTCATACTTACTTTGAATGAAATCTCAACTTTTAGGAGCTCCTTACTAAGTTTATTCATCTCATATGCACATAGTCTTCCTATCAAAGCTTCTCTTGAAATAGGTCTTATAGTTCTCAATTTTTCAATAGAAGAAACTTTCTCACTGTAAAATGTAAAAAAATATCTCAGAATCATGTCAACAACTTCATTGTCTATCAAGGTACCACCAACACATCTTATTTCATAGACCAAATGATTCACTCTATGCAAATAAACTAAGGCAGTTTCTCTTTCACTCATCTTAATATCTTCATATTTTTCTTTTAGTCCTTGTAACTTAGCTTGCATAACATAAGTATCACCTTCATAAAAAGTTTCTAATTTTGTTCATATCTCATTTGCAGTCCTCAATCCATAAATGTGTGAATATTCAGAATTAGATAAGGTACTAATCAAAGCTTCCCTAGATAACATGTTCTCCTTAAAAAAATTTCTTTTCATCTGCAGTAGAACTTGTTAAGTCATTTGGAATAGTATAAGGCTTCTCAATGATATGATAGTATTCATCTCCTATTCCCATGCATATCAGGTAGGTATTCATTTGGTCCTTCCAACTCAGGTAGTTTCTTCCATCAAACTTCAAACTCTCTATTCTCATACTTTCCATGATGGATCTCCTTCAAGAAGTCACACTTATTCAAAAGGACTTACTTTTAATACCACTTGTTACAACCAGCGGTTGTTGTTGCACCAAAAGATTGACATGTTAATGTTCGATACAACCACTAGACTTATATAATACATAGGAAGCTGTTAAACCATGTCAAAAACCACAGTTGCGCTAGAAATGTCAAGGAGACCAAGGGCCCAATCAGTTTTTCTCACCATTGTAACACTCCCATGATTGCATGGAGATATACATGGATGACTTTACAACTTATGGTATCACATATGAGGAAGCCTTAACTAATTTGGGAAAGGTTTTGAAGAGATGTAAGGAGCATAACCTATCTTTGAATAGTGAATTTTTTTTTATGATGATGCAAGAAGGTATAGTTCTAGGAAATTATATATCTCAGACTGGTATACAAGTAGATCCTGCTACAATAGAAGTAATCTTTAATCTTCCTACTCCAACAAAATATAAGGATGTTAGAAGCTTCCTAGGTCATGATGGCTATTATAGGATATTTATAAAGGATTTTAGTAAGATGGCATGCCTATTGTATATGTTTCTTACAAAAGATTCAAAATTTAATTGGACTCATGACTGTGATGAAGCCTAGCACCTGCAATCTATTCTTACTCAAGCACATATTCTCTGAGGGCCAAATTGGTCACTACCCTTCTACATACATACAAATGCATCAGACTATGCTATAAGGGTAGTTTTAGGGAAAAGGATGGTAGTGGTCACACCTTTTGACAAATGGGGTTTGGATTTTGTTGGACCCATAGATCTATTAGGAATGGGAACACTGAGAGGGGGGAGGGGGTGAATCAGTGTTCTATATTATTAATGTTTTTCTAATTCTTGAAGCTTAGCCCAATTAATCAATTACTGAACTAAATATTAAAGAAAGTAAAGTAAACAACCATAACACATAACACCAAATATGGTTATGGGGAAACCTTGGCCAAAGGAAAAACCCCAGTGGGAATTAATACCCACTAATAATTGTACTTTGTATTATGAACCTATTAATGTTCCTTTGCCCTGTTAGGAGAAGTCATTACAATGCTTTAGTACAATGACCTGGTCAAAGGTCAAACCTTGTTAGGAGTCTTGAAGTAAAAAACCCTGTTAGGGGTAGAAGGCTCACTGCTAGAGCTTACTACTCAATGAAGAAGGCTACAACCTCCTGGATATCAGATACACACTATATTTGCAAGTGTGAACTGCTGCTATGATACTTCTTGTCTGATCTGTTCCTTTTGTGCGTTGATGTTTTAACCTCTTGTAAAGCTCTATAAAATTCTTACTACTCTTAACACATACTTTGCATACTTTTGCACTTCTATTACATCTATTAAATCTTGCATGCTCAAATATAAAAGCACGTGTCTTATATATAGGCACAACCAAAACTATTTACTAAGTCGGCCTATAACCTATTACATACAATGCTTCCAAATGAATTGGCTAAAGCGTGTTTACATACATTGATATTAACATGTTTACAACACATTTAAAATAGGCACATAGCCTGAATAAAAAAAAATAATACTCACTAATCAACATCTTTTCTGTCTGCTACATGCTCTATTCTGTTCTGTCGCTCACTGTCTATGTCACTTCAACTCGATGTAACTTCTTCATACTATCACATCTAACCATGTGTTCTTAGACATAGGTTACTAACATACTCAAAAGCTTATCTTTAAGGGTGCATACCAAAACTCAATCATACACACATACATTGATGCTCTGTTCATCAAGTACTTCACTGTCTGCTCTATCTTCCATATTTAGCCAAATTTTGATCTTCTAAGTTATTGCACGGACCTCAAAACTTCACATGAATTTTTTACCATAATGACAACACTAAACTTATTCATATACACTAGTATAGTCAACTTTCCAACAATATCCCCCTTTTTCATTAATGGCAACAAAGGAATATGGTGAAGTTGCTAAATTACATCTTTACACAAAAAAATTCTATCTTATACTCTTATCTTTTCCTGTATACTGTACATCATATACTATCTATCTTATATGTCCCTTATACCATATTAATATACTAATCCATATTACTCTACTCCCCCTTTGACATTAATGACAAAGGTTCTCAAAAAATGAATTTTCAATTACTTACATAGAGAGTACATCTGGATATGCAATCTGAAGGTTTGCAATTTCTTGCTTCCAAAAAACCTTTAGTGCATCAATTTTATATAGATGGGCGCATAATGCATAGGTTAGCTTCTCCATCTTTTCCAAATCTATACATAGACCTTGATCATATGTCACAATAGTAGCATCTATCTCCTTGATGTTCTAATTCAACACATCTAGAGAGGGCGCTAGTGCATGTATCAACTGTGCTTTTCTAGCCCTTATCTTAGCAATCTCCTTTTCTGCCTTCTCAATTTTGTCAAACTGTCCTTGATAGACATTATTGCACATTTTTATATCTTGAGTGGGATCTTCCACTGATTTTCTCACAACTTCCATCATAGATTCAACTTCCTGAATCTTCTTAAGATGATCTGTAGTTAGTTTATCTTTAATCATGCAGTCAGAAATTACTTTTCTTCCTTTTTCTACTAAATCTTTGAGCATTGCTTCACCAAACTTTAGAGAATTAAGGTCAAGTGAGAAATTTCTTATCAACTCATCTAGCCTTTTCTTGAGATATTTCTCTTCTACAACTTTAGATGCTGACTCCTCAAGACTTGAGAAATTTTCTTTGAAGCTTGTCAAGATAGTGCTGACATCATCCACTAGATGTACACTTGATACTTTCTTATCCTTTGGTAGTAGATTGTTTAGTATGTTGACTGATTCAACAAATAGGGGATTTCTCATAACTTGTTTCTATTTTGCTTTCTCCATGGCTAATACACTTATCGTTATTAATTATTCTTCTCCCCAAGAATCTAGACTGGTTGTATCAGGGGTCAAACTTGACAATAATGAAACTAATGGCTTAGGGGTGAGGAGTAAGCTTTGGATTACTTCCATAATATCAGTCTTTACCTTTATTGGAATCTCAACTGAAGGTTCTTCTTTATGTTTATCTTCTTTCTCATTTACAAGTTCATCTTCCTTCTCACTTTCTTGTCCAGTCAAGTCTTCAACTTGGACTTCTTCTTGATGCTTAGGTGACTCTTCTCTACATAAAACCTTAGCCTCTTTAGTACTTACAAAGGCTTCCTCAAACTTGTCTAGGTATTTATCTATTTTTGCCATTGATATTTCAACATTATCAATCATGATAGTGTCATCTTTAGCTTCAACCATGGGTGCAGACTCCATTGCTTCAATATGTGTTGTCACTATGGGCACAACATTCTGTGGACCTATCATCAGTGCATTAGAAATCTCAGTTGCTTTTTCTTTCTTAGAGGGAACTTGGGTTGCAGGCGCAATAGGAGGATACATGTGTCTTTCCAAAAACACCTTTTCAAATGCCTTCTCTATTTCCTTAGTAACCAACTCATAATCCTTATTCATTATTTGTAGATTTTTGAGTTTATTTCTTAGGTGAGGCTTCACCAAATCTAGCATAAAGTTTTCTCTTCCATTGAATAGACAAGAAGGTTGTCATCCAATATCTTTTCCCTTATCCTAAAATCTTCTTCTATAGCTTGTCTCTTCAAAGAATCCAGAATATTTTATACATTACATGGAATGATTGTCTTGAGTTTCAGAACTATCTTCTTGAACTTAATCAAGTGCTTGATAATCATACTATGGATTTCTGATTTATCAATCTCATGATACTTATCATAGAACTTTGCTATTTGATCTATTCTCCCTTCATCAATGACTTTAGTTTTCAACACTTTAAGATTCGTTATGAATCCTACCTCAGGAGGTGCTTGAGTGTTTCTACCTTTTCTTCTTGTTGTTCTTGATGATGGGTGGCTTGCGCCAGTTTGCTTCTTCCTTTTAGGCATCTTACTAGGCTCAGGAGGTGGAGTGGACTCCAGATGAATAATAGGTATGGGCGTGGAGATGTTTTCTTCTGTCTTTTTCTTCTTTTTGTTAGGAACATCAGATTTCTATATTTTGACATCAGAAGAGGCTGCGCTCTCAAGTTGCATTGCAATCTTGGCTTCCCTGGCTTTATCCAAGTCTTCTTGTGTAACACCATGAATTTTTAGAATGTCTAAAGTTATCTTGGATGCTTTTCTCTTTATTGCTGCACTGTATAAGACAGAGTCTAATTGTCTTATCTTCTCTTCTCTTCATAAGTACTCCATCTTGGTTCATTGGGATCCTTAGGTGCTAATAAGAGGACTTGTGCATAAGATTCCAAAATGTGTTCGACCACTTCATATCCAAGTGGATGAATCCACTTAGTCATAGGCTCCACTACTTCCATGCATGTGATATCAATTTCCATCATGAAACATATATTGTCCTTATACTTCTCCACTATACTCCTAGGTATCCTATACCTTCTTTACATCCTGATTCTGAATGTTTTGATTTCCAAATCCATGAAGTCCTTCAAGGTACTTTCCAATGTTGCCTTGAATAAGATTTATGGCAATGTAGGTAGGCTCTTGTCAAGATAAAGATTTGACACTTTACCAACAATGTGAAAATACATGTAGATGATCAATGACCCAAACCTAAATATCTTGCTCATATCATGCTTTATAGATCTTCAGTTGTCTAACAACTGTATGTGCAAGATCTCACAGAGGTTAAACTCTCCATTTTCCTTCACTATTCTTATATCTGCCATAATAGTGGCTACAGACACACTGTTCACTTTGTTTGTGTGTTGGAACTTGTAACCAAGTATCATAGCCATTAGTTTTATGTCCTTCTCCTCAATGGGCTCAATTGTCATCCCGCACTTATCACTCCGAGACTTACAAGCTTGCTCTACTTGTTTCCTGACATCCTTACCAGTAGGAAGAATGGTGCCAGTCTTGGAAAGTTTGGTCATCTCATAAATGAGATCTGATGTAATGCAAACTAGAACTTCTCCAATCCAAAATAGGTCATCATGTATTCTGCTCAATAGGATCTTGATCCATTATGATTCATAAAATTCATATGTAGTCACATACTCAATTATTGGGTGATTTGTGAATTGGGCTAACTCATCTTTGAATGACATGTCTGGATTCATCATTGTTTCAATGTGTGACCTAATTCTATCCAACCCTATAGGTTCCTTCTTACAATAAATATATGCACGAATATCTTCTACGTGCATCACTCCCATCAGAGTTCTAGAAAATGCCCCTTCTAGGTCATCTAGGACTGACTTAAAATGATATTTCTTAAATATATATCTCTTCCTCTCTGTAACATTAAATACAACTGGAGTGGCCATTACTTACTTGATCAATGCTTAAATGGGTTTCCAAATGATTTATGAACCGTCACATCCAAACAAGGGTTTCGTAACCAACTTAAATTTCTTTTCGCTGATGAAAACAACTGCAATCTTTTAATACTAACTACTTGATCTCTTGTACTCTCCAAAGGCTCAAACTCGAATGCAAATGTGTGGATAATAGATCTCCGATGACTATTAAAACAAATTTTTGCAATTAATGCTTGCCACCATAATACAAAATGTAATAGAGAATTTCAATCTTTGTTTCTGCTATCGATCAAGTTGTGTGATCTTGTATACATCATCAAATAGTATACAAACAACTATAACCAAAGGCACATACTCTAAGGGTGAGTATACCATCCATGTAGGGGTCTAGAGATAATCTAGCTCCCCCTATGACCATGAGGGTCATTTATCCAAAAGTAGAAGGTGCATCCATTACAAATGCATCCACTACATAGTCATCAACATCATCTTGCTTTACTTCCATCCAAATCTTTCTTGCATCTTCTAGAGCTTTCACAAACTTGACTTCTCTAGATTCATCCAAAATTGATCCTTGAGACTTATTAGGTCTTTCTTGTCTTTGTGCTTGTGATCTGCAAAACTTTGAGATGTGTCCAACCTTGTTACAAGAGTGACAAATAACTAGAGGTCTTATATTCCTCAGTGCATTGATGTGAGTTACCATATTGCATTGTCTAGCTGTGTGACCATTGTAATTGCATATCTGACATGTAATGTTCTAAGGACTTCTAACATTTTGCTGTGGATGATTTCTCTGATTTTGCTAAGTCTGATTTCTTTGATTTGATCTACAATTCATAGCTCTATGACCAAATTTATTGCATGAATAACAATAACCATTTAAAGGTCTTTACAATCTCTTGCTATATGTCCATGCTTGTTACAAGCATAACAAGTTCGGTTTACTAGGTTGTGTTCATCTTTAGATGGTTCTTCTTTAGCTTTAATGGATTCTTATGGTGCTTTCATTTTTTATCTCATATCATTGATTTGATTTTGTGCTTCATTGAATCCAATACTAGTGGTATCTCCTTTAATCTTCTATGCATACAACTGTGACTCTATTAGATCCTTGTGTGAAATTTTTCAATATGATTCTTTGCTTCAATCAATTCAAATTCCACCTTTTTCTTGATGTTTTCTAACTCCATGATTTTCATGTTTTCTTTCCTTAGTTCTTCATCCAACTGTTTATTCTCTTTGATCTGCTCTTCATAAGCTTCTTGATTGTTACTTATCTTTTCATCCAATTCTTCAATCTGATCTTTTAGAGATGTGTTTTCTACATTTATCTTTTTGACCATTTTTCCCAAATCATTGTTTGAACAATATTTCAAATCTTTTCTCAGTTTCTTGATGAATACTTGTTCACCAATGACCTTCAATTTTAGTTCTTGAATTTATTTTTTAGATCTGTCAAGATCTTCAAGAGCTACTTCAAGATTCTTCTTCAGATGTTTCACTTCTTCCAAACCCATGATCTCCTCAAGTGGTTAAACTTATCTCCAGAGGACCAAAGCTCTGATACCAATTGTTAGGAATGGGAACACTGAGAGGGGGTGGTGAATTAGTGTTCTATATTATTAATGTTTTTATGTTTCTTGAAAATTAGCCCAATTAATCAATTATTGAACTGAATATTAAAGAAAGTAAAGTAAAAAACCATAACACATAACACCACATATGATTATGGGGAAACCTTGGCCAAAGGAAAAACCCCGGTGGAAATTACTACCCACTAATAATTGTTCTTTGTATTATGAACCTGTTAATGTTCCTTTTCCCTATTAGGAGCAGTCATTATAATGACCTGGTCAAAGGTCAAACCCTGTTAGGGGTGGAAGGCTCACTACCAGAGCTTACTGCTCAATGAGGAAGGCTACAACCTCCTAGATATCAGATACCCACTATATCTGCAAGGGTGAACTGCTAATATGACATTGCTTGTCTAATCAACTCCTTTTGTGCACTAATGTTTTAACCTCTTGTAAAGCTCTATAACATTCTTACTAATCTTAACACATACTTCGATTAATTTTGCACTTCTATTACATCTTCTATTAACTCTTGCATGCTCAAATACAAAAGCACATGTCTTATATATAGGCACAACCAAAACTATTTACTAAGTCATCCTATAACCTATTACATACAATGCTTCCAAATGAATTGGCTCAAGTGTGTTTATCTACATTGATATTAACATGTTTACAACAAATTTACAATAGGTTCATAGCTTTTACAAAACAAAATAATACTCTCTAATGAAAATCTTTCCCATCGGATGCATGCTCTGTTATGTTCTGCCGCTCACTGTCTGTGTCACTTCAACTCACTGTAAATTCTTCATACTGTCACATCTGACCATGCATTCTTAAACATAGGTTACTAAAATATGTTAGGAATGAATGCAAAGTGTTTTGGCAGTCATTCTGTAGCAGTTGTTGTTGCATTCATGGCTTGGATTGTCATTGATGTCAACACAGTGATATTCTGGATATTAGCAGGAAAGTAGGTACAATTTTGTTTTGCGCACATGTTATATTGAAGATTGTCTTTTGCACAATTGATGGTATGTTCTTTGGTGTGTTATTAACCTATGGTTAATAGCACAAAAATAAATTCATTCATTTGTAGGAGTTATGAGCATTTTGGTGAAAGCAATGTTTAGACAGTGTTTCTGTGTAGCGATGTTTGGAAATCGGAGGATATCTCTTAGCTGGGATGGAATCTGATTTTGTGTAGTTAAAGGGATGTTGGAGACTCATTAATGATGATGTGGTTCATAGTGCAAACTTCAAGGACATGTTTGGAGAAAGTTACAGTAACTGGAAGCTGATAGTTTTATGTGAATTCTGTGTGTAGCGTGTAGAATTTATTATTTTGTAATTGAGGACCGACTCATTTGTAATTATTTGAGTTTGGTATATAAGAAGGAATTTTTTCCTTATTGAAATGTGTACTATGAAGATTGAGATGCGAATATATGCATGAAGTGAAGAAAAGAGCTAATTCAGTGATGAAGGAAGACTTGTGAGTACAGAGATCTAGAATTGTGATCTTGTGTAGCAGAGAGTGCAGTTTGGCATAGTGTGAAGGAGGTAATATATTTCATATTATTCTATTGAATAATTCTAAGATCTTTTGGACAGTGGGTTTAGAGATCTTGCCTTGAAGCTGTTTGGACAGTGGGTCCTTCTGTCTTCCATAAACTCTTAACCAGGTTAGAATCTTTTAACAGGGATTCAAAATCTCCTAACAGGGATTTATATGTACTGAATTTATTTCATAAGACTCCTAATAGGGTCCATCCTCTAACAAGGAACTTTCATATTAGTGCATCATTTTGTGGGCATCATTCCCATCGGGGTTTACTCTTTCCAAGAGGTTCCCTAGTTAACATATCTTGTGTTATTGTGCAATTGTGTATAATTATCTTTCTATGGTTGATCAGTACATTGATTATATTGTTTAAAGCTGTTGAATGGATAAATTATCTGATAACTGATTCACCCCCCCCCCCTCTTAGTTATCTTGGGGATCTTTACTTTCTAACAACATACTCAAAAGATTATCTTTAAGGGTGCATACTAAAACTTGATCATACACACATGCGTTGATGCTCTATTCATCAGGTACTTCACTATCTGCTCTATCTTCCATACTTAGCCAAATTCTGATCTTCTAATTTATTGCGCTGACCTCAAAACTTCATATGACTTTGTTGCCATAATGAAAACACTAAACTTAGTCATATACACTAGTATATTCAACTTTCCAACAAGATACACCATCAAATGGGAACTCTTATATCCTCGTATGCACTGATTATGTCACTAAGTGTGTGGAAGTAAGATAAATGAAGCATGCTAGGGATAAAAGAGTTGCAAAATTCTTGTATGAAGAAATCTTCATCAGATATAGATTTTAAAGAGAGATGATGAGAGATCAGGGAGCGTAGTTTACATCAAAATTAATCATTACACTAATGAATGGATATAGCATAAGGTACAAGATGTCCATTCCATATCACCCTCAATTAAAAATGGACAAGAAGAGATCACTAATAGAGAAATAGAGTCTATTCTTACAAAGACAATCTACTTACACAAAAAGGATTGGGCCAATAGAGTTCCCGAGGTAGTATGGGCTTATAGAACTACTTGCAAGACCACAATAGGGTTCACACCCTTTGATCTATTGTATGGAAAGGTGACCATCATTCCCATTGAATTTGAACATAAAACTCTAAGGACAACCTTTTAACTAGGTATAGATCTTCTTGTAGTACAATGGTAAAGGATATTGTAGCTCAATACATTGGGTAAAATGAGGAAGACAACCTTGTAGCACACTGAATTAGTTCAAATTCAAAGGAAAAAGTGGCATGACAGTCACATAATTTTTTTTTTCCATTGGTGACTAGGCACTACTTTATGACTCTTGCTTTCAAGAAAATTAGGGAAAGTTGAGCACACGATGGATTGGGCCATATGAGATTGAAAAAGTGTTTGACAATGGTGTAGTTCAATTGGAAATAATTGATCCTATGTAGTTCAAGTTGTTGGTAAATGGGCACAGAGTTTTCCTCTACCATAAGCCAACCACCAAAGAAAAATTCATGCATAAATTCAAGCAAAAACAACATGAAGACCCTCCTACAATTGAAGGTGAAAGCCTTCTTCATGCAACTTCTCTTTGAAATCACCATGACATGCATACCATAATAAAAATTCCTTTTCTCTAGGAATTATTTTATCTGTGATAAATTCTTTTTCATCCCATTTCAATCCATTTGTTTTTCACACCACCCATTACTTCACCTAAAACCCTCAAATAGCTATACATTCAGGCATATGTCATCATACACTATGATGAACCGATACTTGCATTCAAGGATGATCCACAAGGTACACAGTAATACTTATTTCACACTTGATTTATTTATTGTTACATAATTTTATTATTATTTATATGTATATTGCATTTGTTATTTCATTCAACCTATCATTTTTCCTTGTGCGAACACATGACATAATTTAATTAGGGGGAAAAGTCTAATCATATACACATCATATGTCATGTCATGAGCCAAACACATATTGTAAAGGGTGATGTCATGTCATGTCCTTTCCTAATTAAATTTGCAACCTTAGTATAAGCTGATGTGACTATTGAAGTTGTGTAAAATGTTTTAAATATTTTTGAAACCTTTTAGAAAGTTATTCTCACACACTCTATATCTGTACTTTTGATCATATATTTCGTTTACTTCCATTTATTGCACCTTGAAATTTTTTTTGACATAATTACCTTCTTCAAATTCCTAAATTTGGTATTAGCAAGGGTTTTTTATAATGAGAAATTACAGAAGAAAATTGTGTTGAGAAAACACGAGGTTGTAGAAGGAAATTTGTGTGCATTGAGAGCTATATCGTAGAGAATTTGATTTGGGTTGTAGAAATTTTAGATATTCAGTATGGGAGGCCCACCTATTTGGTATGAACTAGTCGATCATACCATTCTTCTCCAGGACTAGGTGTGTCTATAGCCACTTACTAGGTGTGGGTTGATGGATTAATTTTTTAGATTGAATGGTTATGACGATGCAATTTACCAATAACTTTGAAGTACATTTACTAATAGAGAAGCCAAAGTAAGGGGATTGAGAGTCCTAGCCACAAAAGAGTGCATATCAGAAGTCTTTGGTTTTTTGACCATTGGGAGTTGTACCCACAAGAACATGATACAAGAACAACTAGAGCTAAGTTCACACACACTGGCGATCACCCTCTTCACATAGATAGAAAAGGAACACATAGACTATCATTGGCCAAGCTCTATGCATAGATAGCTATATACATAATCAAGTATTTAACCTATGAAGGGAATTTTTCTTTCTTATACTCAGTCCATTTCAAGCTATTGAGTCATATTAGGAATCAACATCTTGTGAATGTTCCAAATTTATTGTTTAATTTTATTACCATAAGTGCTAAAGAAGTTAAAAAGGGAAAGAAAAATGTTGTTACTCACCATAGTTTGATAAAAATCCTAGTTGAACAGTCTTTGCAAGAAGTGTCACCTATGTTTTGGGAAGATTTTGTTTTAGATGAAAGAATGTAACTGGGAAATGTAGGGCCTTCGGGTAGAGAAATTATGGAAAGAGTAGATATTGAGAGGCGTACTATAAAAGGAACCTTAGAACCTTCTTCTTCTATAGTTAACCATCCAAAGTTACCTAGGGCATAGTTGATGCCTGAGAAAATTAATGTTGATACTCCCTCTTCAACACAAAACCCCATTCAAACTAGAGCTTCTAAAAGGAGAAATAAGGGTAAGGAGAAGGTAGATGAGAGTGCCAAAGAGGCACACAATAAATGAACTCCTGAGTCTGTTAACACCTTCTCTAGGAAAAGAAAAAGTGCAAAAATCCCTACTCCTACAACATAGTGCATAGAAACCCCTCTTCATGTTGCAATGTCTCCTATAACAAAGAAATCAAAGAGGAAAATTCAAAAAAAGGGTCCTACAACCACTATAGAAACCCTTGTGAGACGTAGTGAAACAACACAAAAGAAAGAAGAAGCACAAAATAAGGTTCCTATTGTGGAAATTTCATAGGAAACCTTAGCATCCACCCCTAGATCACCCCAGGAAGAGAATCTTGTTGGAAATTTGGCTAAGTTGGTTACATACATGTTGTCATTATGGAAACATATGATCTACATGAAGATCACACAAGTCAGAAAAGTATGTTAGAACGCAATACAAATTGTCTAAGTATGAGACAGTGTGTTTTTACCAGTGAACCTGATGACAATTTTTGTTTGCGAGGTTGATTGGAGTAATTTCAGTGCTTGCACACTTGAACATAGACTATATGGTGACTATTGAAGACTCACTTCAAAGCACAAGTCAGTACGGGATGTACGGAAGAAGTTATGACAGTTTTACTAAAGACAGTGTTAAGCCAACATGACATAATAGATAAAGAGTTAAGGGATTATTTTGTTTATCAAAATAATAACTTAACAATATAAAGGGATGACATCCTAGATGTTAACCCTTGGATAAAGATATTTTGTAATATGATAGTTGACAGGAAAGTTATTAATCTTAATAACTTGTATAAAGATATGTAAAGATGTAATTGAAAAAAAAAGAGAAGTAACGAATGTATGTAATAGCGACATTGAAAGAGCAATGAAGAGATATTGATGCAAGTAGTATAAGGTTATGTACCTTGACCTACTTTTGTAATTAGTAAATATTGTATATTACTTATTTGGGTAGTGGGCTCATCTGGTAATCACATTTTGTACTGCCAACTCCTAACAGGGTTGAGGCTTCTAACAAGGCCTATAGTCCCTTAATTAGGATTGAGACACTATATGCATGTAATAGATTCCTAACAGGGTCAACATCCTTAACATGATACTTTTGATTAGTGGATCTTTGTGGGTACCATCCCCACCAGGGTTTTCCCTTGGCTAGGGTTTCCTTGAGAACAAATAATGTATTATGAGTTCTTTAGTTTTATTGCTATGCATGTTGTTTAGCTTCTTATGTTATGCATGTATTAAGATAATCTGTTATATCCACAAGTGGGAAAAAGTTAAAGTTTGTAGAATACTGATTCAACCCCCCCTCTCAGTATTCCTATTTCTAACAATTGGTATCAGAGCACTGAGTATCCAACTTGCACTTAAGTAATCTACTCACATACTCTTATGTCTCAATCTCAGATATCTCATAGCCAAGAGGGTGTATGAACTCTGTTCTAGGTTCTACTGCTTCAATGTAAGCAAAGTCAATACCAACCATGAAACATATCTCATTTTTATACTTCTCCACAAGAGACTGTGGGATCCTTGATTTGCTATACTTCAAATTTTGAAAGATACAGGGATGACTGAGCATGAGTTATTGGTAGCCAAGAAAACAACAACAACAATTAGAGATATTGGACAAAAAGAAGTTTTGTCTGTTCCACCTCTATCATCAATTGTAGCACAACAAGAAGAAACACAAGTTAAGGTAAAAGTGGAAGAAACATAGAAGGATCAAGAAGCAAGAATATCCAGTAGATCAACCTACTCCACACCTAGAAAAAGAGTAAAAGAGATTGCTACTGGACCAGGTAAGAGGTAGAAGCCATTAGTGCCACCAGTTCAAAGGAAAGTTGCAGATATCAAAGATGATGAAAGTACTCTTGTTAAGAAGAAAACTTGGAAACCTAGAGTTGAGAAGGTTAATGAACAGATCATTCAAGATGGAGACTTTACAAAGATGAACAAGTATTATGATCTCTATGATTATGCAGAGAGATTAAATCTAGAAAATGCAGTGGTAAAGCATATGATTTTATCTAATAAGAAGTTTGATACAATTAAGGGTAACATACCTGATGACTTGTACAATAAACTTGTAAATAGGAAGAAGAGAGCATTAGAAGAAGATATAGCTATTAGAGAAAATCTTGTAAGAAAGCTTTGTGTTGTGAGAGATGAAGTACACTTCAATCAGATTATGAAGGATCTAAGCACCCATTTGAGAACCAAGAAGAGAACTATTCAGATTATGGGAGGCAGATATGAAGAAGTTAATGTAGAAACAGAGCAAGCAATCATTAAGGTAATGTCAGAGAATGCTGGAGAATCATTAGTTGCAGAAGAATCCAAAGATCAAGTAGAAGAACTAGAACAAGAGGACATTCCCTCTCCACCAGCCATAAATATTGAGGATGAAGTAATGAATGTTGAAGGAACTAAGATCACCTTGGATAGTGATGATAACTTATTCAAGAATCTTGAAAACATTGTTGAAAATTCATCTTTTGAAGAGAAATAGACTACCAAAGGAGAAGAAAAGATATAAACCACATTTGTACAACCTAAAGTGATAGAGAAACAAGTACCTATTCCCACTCAAGAAGAAATTAGTCTTACACTTGAGACTAGCAAGAAAACTCAGATTGGTTCTATGATTGAGAATTTGGGAAAGGAAGTAATGAACACTTTTGATAATGATTTTACAAATCTATCTGATATAGCAAAGATGAAAGCTCAAGTCGCTTATGAGGCCAAAACACTCTTGGACATTAGTCAAAATATCAGGAATGATATCAATAACCTTGATATCTGTATAAAGGACTTGAGAAAGAACTTGGAAAGAGGAAAATCCTTGTACATTCAGTGTACAAAATCAGAGAACTTGGTAGCAGAGGATGAAGGTGAAGGAAGCAGAAATTCAGAATGAATTGAACCTTCTTTTGAGCCCCAATGTGAAGATATTTAAATATTGAGCAGAAAATTTGAAAGATCTATGATGAAATAAGAATTTTGCAAGATGACAAGGACAAGAAGCTGAAGAGATTCACTCTTTTGAGAGAACACATTTCTATAAACTTGAGCCCTATTGAAGGGAAATTGGAAGAATGTCTTTTAGTAAAGACATCTTTTCAAAAGTTTAGTTATGAGAATCTCCAAGCATGTGAGATTGCATCTTATGGATTGTGCACACTACTCAGTGTGGCATATTCAATTAAGAAATCATGGGAGAAAGAGTTAGAGGCTATGAAGATCAATTTTGTAGATTGTGTTGCAAGCCTACTGACTTTGCAATATTGAATTAAGGTATAACTTTTTGTGAACACAATTTTGTTACCCTCATCTTTTTTTGTCATTGTTGTCAAAGGGGGAGAGATATATAGCAAAAAATTGTTAAGGATACATACTCTTAGGGGGAGTACAGTATATAGAGAGGATTAATGAAGTCATAAGGATAGTGTGTGTGTGTGTGTGTGTGTGTGTATATTGTATTATGGCCATAATTTTGAGATTTTGAAGTTGTAAGACTTAGCCAATTTTCTCATATGTTGCCACCAATGACAAAGGGGGAGATTATTGGCAATTTGGCTGAGTTGGTTACATAGATGTTGTCATTATGGAAACATATGATCTACATGAAGATCGCACAAGTTAGAGAGCTAGTATGTCAGAGCGCAATGCAAAGTCTAAGTATGAGACAATGTGTTTTTACTAGTGAACCCGATGACGGTTTTTATTTGTGATGTTGATTGGAGTAATTTTAGTGCTTGTGCACTTGAACATAGACTCTATGGTGACTATTGAAGACTCACCTCAGAGCACAAGTTAGTACGACATGTACGGAAGAAGTTATGATAGTTTTACTAAAGACAATGTTAAGCCGACAAGACAAAATATGAAGACAAAATAGATAAAGAGTTAAGGGATTATTTTGTTTATCAAAATAATGACTTAAAAATATAAAGGGATGAAATCATAGATTTTAACCCTTGGATAAAGATATTTTGTAATATGATAGCTGACTAGAAAGTTATTAATCTTAATAACTTGTATAAAGATATGTAAAGATGTAAGTGTAAAAAAAAGAGAAGTAACGAATGTATGTAATAGCGATAGTGAAAGAGCAGCGAAGAGATATTGATGCAAGCAATATAAGGTTATGTACCTTGACCTACTTTTGTAATCAGTAAATATTGTATATTACTTGTTTGGGTAGTGGGCTCATCTGGTAATCATATTTTGTACTGCCAACTCCTAACAGGGTTGAGGCTTCTAACAAGGCCTATAGTCCCTTAATCAAGACTGAGACACTATATGCATGTAATAGACTCCTAATAGGGTCAACATCCTTAACAAGATACTTTTTATTAGTGGATCTTTGTGGGTACCATCCCCACTAGGGTTTTCCCTTGGCCAGGGTTTCCTCGAGAACAAATAATGTGTTATGAGTTCTTTAGTTTCATTGCTATGCATGTTTTTTAGCTTCTTATGTTATGCATGTGTTAAGATAATCTGTTATATCCATAAGTGGGAAAAAGTTAAATTTTGTAGAATACTGATTCACCCCCCCCTCTCAGTATTCCCTATTTCTAACAAATCTTGTGGAAAAAAAGAAGACATCTTGCATTCCTCTTCTGAGTATGAGCATGTATTAACGAAAGATGATATTGATAACCCTTTAAGGATTTGTTATGATGCAGAGGAGGAGGCACCTGATTAGACATATCTAGAAGAAATGTATAGACAAGAGTTAAAATAAGAAGTTTATGTCTTGTAGCCACAGTAGGAAAAATAGGAAACAATGCACCCACCTTTAGCTGAAGAAGAAATGCAAGGATTAGAAAACCTAGTAGCTACAACTAAAAAAATAGCTACGCTAGAAGAGCCTAATTAGATGGGAGATGACCAAAAGAATGTAGTGGGTGATTACAACCATAATGTAGAGGTGCAAAATTTAGAAGCAACTAGTGGGCTAGGTACAAGAACTTAGGTCTATGACCATACTCCTCCTCATTTACATGCCATGTAGTTTCTTTAGATTTTTTCAAACAATTTTAGTATGAATACACCAAATGGGACTTTGAAAGAGGTAAGATGCAGAATAAAATAGAACAACAACAACAAGAGATTGAATATTTGACGCATAAACTTGAAACATTAATAGACATGATTCCCTAATTAATGGAATGTAGACCTCCACCAAGAGTTTACGCCCTTTTCATAAAATAACATCTCTTGTTGAAATTGATGAGGATACTTAGAGACCTTGATCCTAGTATTAAAAAACTAGGGAATTTTATGATCTTTACCAAGTTTTCACTACCTAGTTGTAAAATTTTCTTTGTGAATTCTACTTACACAATTATGTAGTGCCACTTGATACTGAATGGAACACATTACTTTTTATGGGAGGTATACACTTAAAATCTCTAATGAGATGGGTAAGAAATGAAATAAGATTTTGGGAGCAGTTGAGAAGTTACAAAGAGAAAGAGACGACCATCATCATGCCTCTAAGGCCTGAGAGTAGGAATCCTACTACCCTTTATTTGGATTGGCTTAAAATTATGTATGGGATACCATGTGAGGAATATAGGACAAAGGGCTATTGAACTTAGAGAATAGGTATACAAGGAGTTTGAAACCATGCCCTTTCATGAAGGATAGAGAGAAGAAGAAACATTGACACATAGGTGGGAAAGATAGTCAATGAGTCTAAAGAAAGAAGAGCCCCATAGTTAAATTAACTTTAGAACTAAAATGCATAGAGGACCAGGACATATACAAGTGGGTAGACAAATTTTTTTTGGAACATTAGCTCTCTTTAACATTTCAACCACCTATTCTAATGTGGCCACTATACATATGCAAAAATACTAAATTGGATGAGAATACAGAGAATGCTAGGTGAGAAAAGCTAGATAGAAACAAAGGATTTTACTAGAGAATTGGCAACTAGAGCACTAGAAAAATCAACATTAGAGATTTCAGGGTGAATGCAAAAATCAGGAACTTTACAGTAATGCAAGAACAACACTAGTATAAGTAGGGGACAATGATAGAATGTTAATTTGTCCATATTCCTGATAGTACTTCTCATCTTTTGTCTTTTTTTTTCTATAGGAGTGTTCTTTGTATAATCCTCAAACTTGTCCATTTTTGTCTTGATTAGCTTCATTGACATGCAACCAAAAGACTTAAGTTTCATGGTTGAACATTAATCCTTTTATGACATTATGAAACATACTTATATGTGATAATATTATTATATTCCAATGAATATTTAATCATTTTAGAAATGGATATATGTTGCATATTAGATATGTATTATTCTTGTAACATTATGATGCAGATCAGATCATTAATGAAGAATGAACAACATGGAGTTCAAGTGGTTAGTTGTGAAGACTCATTCCTATAATTGAAGAAGTGGTCATTGGAGCAGACAGATCATGGATAAATATGGCAACATCCAAGAAAAGATTGAGTCCTGAGGGATGTTCTTAATTTTGAAAAAAACTAGGAAGTAGTGGATGCTAAATTTGTTCTTCATGTTTTGTAACGAGTTTCTTGTTCCTTATTTTGTGGATGTTTATGCTCTATCTTCCTAGGTAGTAATAATGCAAATCCACTTATTTCTATGGTGTGATCAATTAGTTAGTAGTTATTTCTCTTATAAATAAGTAGTTACTCTCTTGTGGAAGCCAGCTAGAAGATAGTGATTTTTGTAATAGCATATTCTATTTTTATCTAAGTTCATTTTTCATGAATGTAATCAACACTATTTTTGTTATATGAATAAAATGATGAAGTTTTGAAGATCAATATTTTGTAACAAAGTTCTGGACTCACTCACTCAAGAGGGCCCACTTGGTGAGTAAGCCCTAGTTAGTATTAGTTTACATTCCTGCAATATTTAGTTTCAGTTCTAGAATTGGCCTATTTTTGTAGCTGGAAGTTATTTCTTGTGATTGTTCCTACAACCAAAAGAAGACAACGTAGTCCCTATCTGATTCAACCTAAACTTTCTCTTGATTAGTTGCATGAATTCAATTTATTATTTCATTCTACAAGTATTTTAGTTAATTTATTTCCAAGCATTTATTTCCTATAACCATAGAATAGAGTTACTTTTAAGCATTTAATTCCTACAACTTAGAGATAGCATGGCTCTAGTGGGAACTTAGTGCATAAGTTGTCCCGGTCCAGACCCATTTCAAGTACACATCCTTGGGTTGATGATTAAATGAGCCTCCATAATGAGAAAGATATCCACTCAGATAGGATATCCAATCCATGAGTTGAGTGATGCACCTAGTTATTAAACCCTTTGTGAAGTCAAACACTTATGACTAAAAAATAGATAGCCACACATATGTAGATATAACACCCAATGTTCATATATTATTATTTATCTAGAAATCAATATAAAAGTAGCTAGGTACTAAATCAAAATTAAAAAATTGAATTACCTAGATAACAAAACCTTGTCTAAAAATAAATTTTTTTATGTGTACAACTTTGACTCTTTTCACAAAATAGCTTTTGTTTTTTTACCTTCTTTTATTGCTCACAATTTATTTTTCATTTTTTCCTTTCACCTTATTTGTTTTAAATCTTATTTTCTTTATTTATTTTCTATGCTATTAATTAAAATTCAAACTAAAATTATTTTAAAATAAAATTAATATAAAATATTATTAAATTAAAAAAATTAAAATTTACTATTTTCTAATATCTACATTATCTATTGTAAAAGATGTTTATACAATAAAAACTTGCCATTTTCTCCTACTAATATATATATATTTTATTTTAAATCAATCTAGCAAGTAGAGTAAAATACAATTCTATTTTTTTATTTTTATAAGTTTATGTACATGTATATGTACACCTTTATTGGCCTCACCATTTAGTTTTAGGTACACATTTATTAGTACGATGGAGAAGGTCTATTTGGGCTTAGCCAACATACTAGATTTTTTATCATTAAAAGGATAAAGCTAAAATTATTTTAATAGTTATAAGTCTAAAACAATACAAGATATGCATAATGTCTTTTAAAAAGAATAAATAAATCTAAAAATAAATAAATCCTAGCACTAAGATCTACTATTGCTCCTGGTAAAGTCTGATCAAGATTCTACTATGAATCCTACTATATATAACCCCCTTTCTTCACTTTCGAATTTGAAATCAAAATGAAAAAAAGGAGATAGGAAATCTTCTTTAAAACTTGAATGAAAAATTAACTAGCCTCCCCTTGGTCATTTGTAGGCTCTTCCTCTTCCTCTTCATCTTCTTCTCCTGCTTCCTTCAATTGCATTTGCCTCATCATATACCATGCTTTACAAGTGATCCATTGAAATACCTAGATCCACACCTGGATTATTGCATGTTCTTTTGGTGTTCTCATGACCACATGCTTTATGCACCAATCTGGGTCCCATGGTTCAATGTCCTATGGTGGAGGACCCTGCGAGTCAAAAATTGTAAGAATCCTCGCCTCCATATTTTTTTAGCTTTTGGTCTCCTTTATTTTCACCCAGTAGATTATCTCCTCTAAGAAAATATCAAACCTAACTTAGGCCTTCATTGTGGTAGAGCATATAAAGCTTCATTAGGAAGTCAACCCTGCACTATATCCCAAATCTTATATATTGAAAATATTATGATCCTCAATCTCCAGTATCAAATATCTTTTTTTTTTTTTTTGGGGGGGGGGGGGAGGAGGGGGCATCCATTGATTATTACAATATCATAATCTATCCACCTCAAAATCATAAGGTTATCATCTATGTTACTCAAGATTCTTGTCTTGTCTATGAAAAAACTCCAAGAAAAACCTTTCAACAAATATTTTCTGCAACTCTTTTCCTCATACCCACATGAAGCAATATTGCTAAAAAGACTGCCAAAATGTTCATATTCACTCTATACATGTATTTTTCCCTAATTAAAAATATGCCTAAAATCCCTAAAAAAATCTTAAGCACCATGATACGAAGGTCCAATAAAATTTCTTGCATTCTCTAGTCTATCACTTCGCCTATAAAAGCTACCTATCTTTTTGGTCTCACCACTTTGAATAGAATTGGGGACTCCATACTTGCTCTATCAAGTTCCTCATAACATTCTTCAATATTTATTTTTAGATTCCACCTCCCCACAACTTTTCACCTTTAATTTATCTGTTGAATCTAAAGACCTTCACTCTTTGCTAAGATGGTTTTTTCTATGATATGGTATCTTGAAAACAATGAATTTTATTTTGAAGAAATAGCATTGGGGATCACAAAATAGGAAATATTTTAGATGATGTTTTTGATTAAGGTAAAAAAAAGTTTTGAATGGAACCCAAAACCATTTACATTAAAGCATAAAGATATAGCATTAAAGTCTTTCAAAAAGAGATGCCTGTTGGAAAAACAAAATCAGGACCCAGAACAACCCTAGAAATGACAATAAAAACTAAGAAAAATAGTTACTAGCAAAACTACCAGCAACACCCAGCTTCCAACCAGACCAGATTATTTGTTTTTTTATCATTTTCTCCGCTTTCATCTGCAGGTCCTCCATCTTCTAGATAACATCTTTCAGGTCCTTCAATTCCTTTGGCTTTTCAGGGATCTTCCTCTGAGTGCACCCTCTAGTTCTCATTCCAGGGCTAGTATTCCCAACATCATCATCAATTGTTATAGTCATTTTTTCCAGCTGGCTTTTTTCCAGATAGTTGTGCAGCATATTCAGGTTCATGACAGCAGCACTAAGTCCCTCATTGCTGTGACTCAAGACCTCATTTATCATGTTCCTGTTGTTACTAATTTTAGCCTTAACATCTTTAACCCTTTTGTCTACTATCTTATTGATTTCAACAGCTATATCCTCATTCCAATTTTTATTTTTTTACCTTATCCAAAACCTTATTCTCTAGCTTCTCCAGCTTAGTAGTCAGGGTATTCGTAGTTTTTTCCATGGCCTAAAGGTGGAACTTCATCTCCTACATCTCCCGCTTGATCCAATCTAGATTAGTGCCCTGACCATCTACTTTGTTAACGTCTTCCAGATTAGTAGCACCCATCAGGAGGCCTAAGGTGTCCTCCTTATGGATATTACCCTCCTTAATGGTAGCCTAGTCCATACCATCATCTATTTCATTTTGTTCTTCTTCTTTTTCATCAATAGCAAGGGAGTTCTGACCAACCTCCTTTTCCTCTTCAGCCTAACCCACCAAGAGGCCTAAGGTGTCCTCTTTTTGGTGTTTACCATCCTCTTTGCTAGCCAGGTCCTTGCCTTCCTCAGTATCGGTAAGATCGTCAACTTTTTATTCTTCAGTAGGGAAATCCTGAGTAGCTTCCTTATCATCTTCAGTAGGGGAGTCCTGGGCATCTTCTTCCTCCTCTTCAGCTCCTTCCTCTTCTTTTTCTTCCTCTTGATTATCCTCTTCTTTACCTCCTTCTTATTCCTCCTTATCATCTTCCATAATGTCATTCATGTCCTCTTCCTTCTCTTTCTCTTCAAGCTTCCTGTCCTCTTTTTCCTGGGCTCTCTCCTCATCATTACTAGAATCCACCTCCACATTTTCTTCCTCGGCTCTTCCCTTTCCTTGAGAAAGAGGGCTATTTTCATTAGCGTCATCTCCACTGACCATATCTTTCTCCTTATCAATTTTATTTCCATCTTCATCACTACTATTAGAGATTTTTTTCTTGTTTTTCTTCCTCTTTTTGCTAGTTTCAACCTTTCTATCAACCTCTTTGGTCTCCTTTCTTTTTCCAGTGACCCTTTTAGGGATTGGGTCCAGGATAATATCCCTTGCATAGTCAACAATGAGGAGGATCAAACCCTCATGCAACACAAGATTACTCACTTTCTTCCTATGCTCTGTTATGCTACTGTTCAGAGAGCTCAAAAGAAAGTATGGAAAATAAATCCTCTTATTGTGCCTAAAGTGATTAGCTAGAAAAAATTATAGGTTGTAGATTTTGGAGTAGCACCCATCGAACGTAAACTACTCGATCATTACCTTCAGCATTTAAGCACAAAAATCCTTAATTTTAGTAATATCCACATAATCCCCTTTGCCTTTAGTCATGAGATCTTTTTCATCAACAGTTTTTGGGAAGAGATTAAAAGCTTCAGTACCTAGCCAATGGTTGCCTCTATGGAAATGAGTTCCCTCCAGGGGTAAGCCAATGATTTTGGCCATAAGGGAAAGAGTAAGGGGGAAGATTTTCCCCATAAATTGACTTTTCCTCTAACCTAGCCATCAGCAAACAAAGAAGTTACCTATTTATCGTAGTCGTGAAGCTTTTCCATGTACTAAGTGACCCCTCCTTTTCTCATCTTCTTCCAGACTTTCCTCTCTTGTCTCCATTTCTCACAGTCAAAGGGCTCCTCTCTCCTTAGACCTCCTCCCATATTTTTCTTTCCGCTTCTATTCTAGCTTGGCTTCTTACTAGTAATCTTTGTCTCACAACTTTGCTTTCTATTTCTTTTCTGAATACTTAAAATAACCCAGAATCCATGTCTCATTGACACCGAAATAATGATCCCACACTTCACCTTACATGCAGCCCTCCTTGATAATCATTTCATCCTTGTCATCATAATTTTAAGTGATTTTCCCTTCATTGTTATTAATTTTATCATAAGTGATTAGACTTATGATCTCGGCATTTAGATTTACTTCCCCTCTCCATGTTTTAATGACATCACTCTAGGTGCCTTCATTTTCCAACCTATCCACCGGCTTATTACCTTCACGGTATATATGGGTGATGTGGCATTCCTCAAAAGAGTTGATTATCATTTTAATTTTGTTTACTATATGAGCTATAGTCCAGGAGCTCATAGATTTCCCTTTGATATAGTTTATTATGTTGAGGGAGTCACCTTCGAGCCATAATTTCGAACAACCCATATCTTTAGCCATCTTCACCACATAAAGAGCTGCCTCAACCTCCGCCACATGGTTTGTTTGAATCCCCAATGGAACAACAATAGAACCTCGACAATTACTAGCCCAGTCTCTTATGAGGCCTCCCCCTCTAGCCCTTCCAGGGTTTCCTCTAGATGAACCATCAAAGTTCCCTTTTAACCATCCCAAGGGAGGAGCAGACCACATAACATTGTCTCTAGGATTTAGATTAGTTCTGGTCATCAGGTTCTCCTCATAAATGGTACAGTCCTTATTAGGATGAGGATTCCAAGAGTTGGTATCCTTCTTACTAATACTTTTGTAGTTCTCCATAAGGCTTCTGGTAACAGAGTTAGAAACCAAAAGAGTGGGAGCTTTTTTATCTCTAAAAATTTTGTTGTTCCTCTCCTTCCATATTTGCGAGGTAAAGTGAGGGAAAAAAAGTTTCCAGAGATCGTTAGCATTTTTGTCATGAAAAGGGCTCTGCCATTGCTGAACAAAGTCTTGGATGTTTTGAGGTTTAACCCACTTCAGGTTCAGAGACATAATGATGGAGTCCTAGACCTCTCTAGCAAAGGAGCAATGGATCATTAAGTGATTACATGTATTAGCTTCTTCACAACACATGATGCATCTATTAGGCATTTGGAACCCTCTTCCCATGAGGTTGTCCATTATGAGGATTTTATTCTGAACAAGCAACCAAAAAAACATGTTAATTTTAGGGATTAGATCTTTATTCCAAACCTAAGCGCAGAAAGGATGATCCTCAAAAGGGATGAGAAGAGCTAAGGCAAAGGCAACTGAGAACTTGCCAGAGATAGCAAGGCCCCAAATCAGTTCATCAGGCTCATTTTCTCTGATAAACCAATTGTTAAGTTGTTTATTCACCTCTATAAATATGATATCCCTCAACCCCAAGTCAATCCAATCTTCATTAACCCAGTAGTCACTCACATATTCCCCAATGGTCTCTTTACATTCTTGGATTGCAATATTCCACTCCTCATTCTCTATAAGAGGCTTATCTGAGAGCCATTTTTCATTCCAGAATTGAATCTTCCTGCCATTTCCTAGCTTCCATCTAGCCCCTTTACTGATCATGTTCTTACCCTTGCTTATACTGTTCCAAACAAACGAGCCCTAGGTTTCATTTTGAGATTATATAATACCTTCAAGAGAAGTGAGATGGTATTTTCTTTTAATTATTGCATTCCATTCTTTTTCATCTTCAAATATCCTCCATCATTGTTTAGCTAAAAGGGCTTTATTTGTATTAGTTATGTTTCTGATGCCTAGCCCCCCAACTTCTTAGGTTTACAAACCTTCTCCCAGGCCACCAAGCTAAGTCTCTTTTTCTCTTCAACTCCAGTCCAAAGGAACCTTTTTTAAATTTTTTCAATAAGGTCAATATACTTAGAGGAATTTTGAACAGAATTAGAGCATAAAATGGAAGGTTTTGAAGAGTAGCCTTCAACAATTGAACTTTTCCATCTTGGCTAAGAGTCACCCCTTTCCAACCTGCCAACTTATTGTAGAACCTATCAAGAATTTCATTCTAGAAATTGGCCTCCAGCTTCAAGCACAATGACAAGCCTAAGTAAGGGGTAGGAAGCCTCCCTATCTTGCACCCAAGAATGAAAGATATTTTATTCATTCTAGCTTCAGGTGTGTTAAAAAAATATAGGAAACTTTTATCCCAGTTTATAAGTTGACCAGTAGCATTAGAGTAAATATTGAGGGCCTTTTTCAAATTCCTTACCTCTTTGACAATAGATTCCCCCATAAGAATCGTATCATCAACAAATTGTTCATGAGAACATTTGATCTCCGCTGAAGAAGGTTGCAGGCCAGAGATCTGCCCTTGAATAACCTGGTTTTTAATGAATCTCCCAAGGCTTTCAGCCATGATGGTGAAAAAGATAGGGGAGATAGGGTCTCCCTGCCTCAACCCCCTAGAAGGTCTGAAGAAGGGAAAGGAGCCACCATTCACAATCACATAGGAGGAAACCATAGTAACCAATTGCATAATAAGTTTGAACACTCCATGATCAAAACTAAAAACTTGAAGAATTTTTTATAGCAGCTCCCAGTCCACTCTATCGTAGGCTTTGGATAAATCAAGCTTCATCAGGAAGCCTTGTTTCCTTGATTTCTCCAATGAATGGATATTCTCATGTACAACCATAATTGAATCCAGAATTTGTCTCCCCGGGACAAAGCCATTATGTTGGGGAGAGATGAGGTGAGGGAGAAGCTTTAAAATCCTAGTAGTGAGGACCTTTGACATAATCTTATATAGAGAGTTACAAAGACTGATAGGCTTGAAGCAGTCAGCAACATTAGCTCCCGATCTTTTCAGAATAAGAGCTATATTTTAGATGATGTTTAATTAAGGAAAATATTTTTTTATAACATTTATACATCCTCTAACAATCTAATCAATTGTGTACCAACTCTCCACAGTTTAAATTCTTACTCACCAATTCACCAGTTCTCTAGAAAAAATAGTTATATGCTAAATTAGAAATTCCCCTAATTATTTCAAATACTTTTCTTTATGTGGTGCTTCATTCATTATCTAGATCCCTTTGGCTACATTCCCAATCATTAAAGTATTTTTTTCCTATCACATTTTCCATGATCTGAACTTGCTCCACACCATATGAGTTGTTGCAAAAGAAATTACCTGTCTTGCTATAAATGTTCTCCCCTTTGTGTATTGGCATAAATATCATAGAAAGAGTAGAGCAAAGAAATAGAAATAAAATTTGTGTCATAATTAGACCTCATTAATTTCTCCTTTTATTTTCCAATCACCAACTTTATTATACAAACTCTTCCTGATGGAATATTTATTAAAAAAACCATCAATCTAAAACTATCCTTTTCTATCTCCAATTTTGATTATGCAAGCGATACCTGACCAAAGATTTCTTTGAAAACCCAGTCAATTTGAATTAATGGCCTCATTTATACTAATGCAACAATATTCACTATCCAAAAATTCCATTTTTGAAATGATATAGTAGCTACTCCAAAGAAATGTTTACTCAAAAATCTCCTCACCCTTAATTCTTTAAAAATTTCTATATAAAAAAATATCCATTCTGCCTTAGACCTTGACTTCAAAACCATTTCTAACAGTCTGATAATGGAAAAGGAAACTTATATACTAGTCTAAATTCAATTCTTCAAAATGAAAATTGGAGTTTGTAGAGCCATATACTAGCTTTTATAACAAAATTATCAATGTCTTAAATGCCTTGTAACTTTCCTTCCAATTTTGAATCTAGAACCCTGGTTCCATTCTTTATTTATTCTTACTTCCACTAAATATTATTATGTGAAGTATGGGGATGCCTATAAACTACAAACAATAATTAAGATTTCTAACAAAAGAAAACATTTGGGTCAACCAGTTTCTCTTCTAGACCCATAATCCATTCCAATTTTCTGTTTGATTCAACTAATTTCATGGAGTGGAGAGAGGAAAAATATGTCATTTATCTTTCTCATAATTTGACCATCCACTCCCAAATTAGACAAGTCATCTACTATAACATTACCTTCTCTATAAATTTTATTTAAATTAGTGTTCTCAAAAGAATCTAATAACTCCAAGGCTTGTGTTAGAAGTAATTTTAATCTCCAATTGGTAGATTGTCTAGATATGAGGGCATTGATATTTAACGTAGATTATCCTTCTATTTATACCCTTTTTTTGCATAATTCCTTACATAATATCAAACCTTAAACAAATTCCTTAAATCATGTAATGTTATGTGTATCTCTTTCTAATGGTTTGTCCAATTCTGCTATAATTTCACCTTTATCTTAATGAATGACAAAACCAACTCTTGATATTCCTAGATTTCCTTTTGAGGCTCCATCATAATTCAACTTAACACAATCCTGGCTTAGTGGATTCCATCTAAATTCTAATCTACTATCTTTTTTGTTTTTTTTCAAATCTGCCCACAAAATTAGGTATTGATAATCCAAACCAACTTCTTGTCATCAAACCATCTCACATTGTATATTTTGTATTTTTATCTTTGGCATTTTTGGATCCAGAATTCACAATCTCTACTATATTCTCTTCCAATTTTTTTGGCCCACTGATCCCATTATAATTTCTTTCCTTGGAAGATTATGTGATTCCTTTCTTTCCACAATTCCCAAATCAATAAAGATGGGGTTACTGTCCACAAACTAGCAAATAAATTGTTAGAGTATAATTTTTCCCATCCTTTAAATAATGACATAATATCTTTTGGTAGAGATGAATACCATCCTAGTCTAGCACATAACCAATTCCATCCTTTATGTGCAAAGGGGCAATGAGAAAGAATGTAATTTATGGGTTGCTCCTAATTTTTACATAGATCACACTAAGAAGGTCCTTGAAAGCCTAATTTTGTAAACCATTCTACTGTTAAGATATTACCTTGAAGATATGCCCATGAAAATATCCCTAATTTAGGTAGTATAACTTATTCCAACATAGATGAATGGGGATATCATTCTTCTGTAACCTATTTTTCTCTATCAAGGATCTATACATACCTATCCTTAGCATTATAATTTCTGAAATCAAGTAATTTGTTTTCCAAGATTCTCTTCAATTTCTCTAAATCAACTTGTGGAAAATGCAATTCCTCCCAATGTTTACCATACCATATCAGAGGATTATCTTGATCCAATGTTACATATTCCTTGACACATTTACCCTAAGAAGCCTCACATATATCTATAATTCTACTTGTGTCCATCAAATTCTCAATCACCAGATAATCTCCCCATAAATCCTTCCAAAAGAGAACATTTCTCCTATTAGCAATATCCCACAAGATCTAATCCATGATAACCTTCCTACAAGATAGAACAAAATTCCATATGTGAGATCCCCTAGGAAAGTGTTCAAGCCTTAAAATTCTAAAATGTCTGCCTATGGGAAATATTTTCCTTTGATAATTGTAACCCATTTCAAATTGGGGTTCTTTAAAAGCTTCCAAAATAGTTTGTCTCTTAATGCTCTATTTTTCCATAGTTTATTTTTAACGCACACTCCTCCAACATCTATGGGTTTGAAAATTTTATTGGACATGCTATCAACATGAATTTAATTTTGGTATCAATCCCCTGCCAAAAGAAAGATCTCTTTTTCTTAATCATCTTTCTATATGCTTCTGTTGATAAAGAAATGCATGGCATTAGATATATTGGTATAGCTGATAACGTTTCTTTTAACATTGTTATTCTTCTTGCCCAAGATAGCCACCTTGATTTCCATGCATCCAATTTCCTATCCATCCTTTCTCCTACCCCATCCCAAATATTTGAGTATTTCAATGATTTTGTCCAATGGGATTCCCAAATAAGAGCGTGAGAGATTTCCTTCATGAAATCCCAAAGTATCTAAAATTCTCTTTTGAGTTCTGGCCTTCACAAAGAAGAAAAAATATTTAGTTTTTCCTTGTTTATATTTTTCCTTGAAGCCCTAGAATAAACTTTCAAAATCCACTTGAGAGCTCTAGCTTCCCCTCTATCACCCTTACCAAAGAGAATAGTATCATCCACAAATTGTTGATGTGCTACTCGTAAGACTATGGAGGTTATTTTGATACCCTTAATGATTCTAGTTCATCCTGAGATTTTTGTAGAGATTTTCCTAAAGCTTCTTCCATGATTATAAATAGGAAAGGGGAAAGGGGGTTCCCTTACTGAATGACCCTTGAGCATTCAAAGAAACCTTGCAGAGAGCCATTCCTGAGTACTGAGAACTTTAAAATTGAAACTTAATAAAAAATGAGATTAATCCAAAATATATCAAAACCAAATGCTTGCATACACTTCATCAAAACCTCTAGTCTATTTTATCATAATCTTTTTTAATGTCTAGTTTAATGATCATACTCGATTCATTTTTCTTTAGAACTAAGTGAATGACCTCCTGCACTATTATTACCACATCAAAGAGTCATCTACCGAACACAAATCTTGTTTTCTCTTTAGATATAGTGATCGTAAATATATTCTTGAGCCTATTTGCTATAACCTTAGATAGAACCTTATAAATTGTGTTGCATATAGAGATAGGCATGAATTCATCTAACAATGTCACAATTTATTTTTTAGGAATTAGTGTTATAAATGTGTTATTGATTTCCCTCAAGAATCTACCCCCATTCCTAACTGCCTCTGGTGCTTCTATCAAATCTTTCCCCACTATATACCAACACTTATGAAAGAAGACAGTAGGAAAACCATTTGGCCCTAGTGCTTTATCTGGATGAAGCTGAAAAATAGTTTTCTTTACTTCTTGTGTGTCCATCTTAGAATTCAGAAAATTATTTTGAGCAAATGTGATATTTTTTGGAATCCCTTCCCACATTAGTTTTTGAGCCTCATGATCTGATCCTTATTCATTATTCAAGAGGTCATTGAAAAATTTAAGTATTTTGGTACTTATTTCTTCAGGATCTTCTATTATGATATTATTTTCAACTTTCAATTTTTGAATTCTATCGATACTTCTCTTTTGTCTTGTACTATTATGAAAGAATTTTGTATTTCTATCTCTTTCTTCTAGCCAAACTTCTCTCGATTTTTTTCTCCAAAAGGTCTCTTCTTTTTCTAAAATCTCTTCATATTCTTTTAAAATATCTTTCTCTATGATAAACTGATTGGTATCTATACCATTTTGAATTACCTCCTCATTAAGATCCCTAATATTATTTTTAATATTTTTTTTGGATGCAAAAATATTTTTGAAATGCTTCCTATTCCATTTAAGTAAAGTTTTCAAACTTAAAAGGGCACAAAGTGGATCTTTTATCTTCCAAAATCTCAAGTGATATAGGGAAATGATCTTATCTAGAAATTTGCATAATGTAGGATTTTAAGTTGTATGGGAATTGTGCTAGATCACCTTTAAATAGAAATCTATCCGATTTTCTCATCTGGGTAAAGCCCACCCTCCTATTGTCCCATGTGAATACACCATTATCCATTTCTATTTCTAAAAGGTTGTTTTGAGTGACCTAATATTTGAAATCCACCCGTGGTTGCATTCCATTTTAAATAATCCCTCTCTTTTCTAAAAGGTGGATGATTGTATTAAAATATCCTCCAATAATAATTGTCTCATCCTTAAAATTTTATAGAAAAAGAGTAAGACCCTTCCATAATTCCAGCTTCTTCTCTATTGATATGGGAACGTATACATTTACAATTATAAATTTAATGTTGTTACTGTAGCTTGATACCATACCTCCTTGCCAATATTGATTCTCTCCTATTTTATGAAGTTGAATCTACTAGAGTTCTAAATAATTTCCATACCCCTCAAATTACCATCAAGTTCCACTACATCCCCACCCCATAACCCAATTTTATTTTTAAATTTATGCCACTATTTAGATTGTAATCTTTTATCTTATAGTAGAAAGAAGTTTTCTTTAACTAAAAAAATATAGCATTTTATGATACATTGTTTGTTAAGGGCACTCATACCCCTAACATTCCATCATATGAACTTCATTTCTCCTTGGGACGTAACTTACCCTTCCCTACACTTTGGAGTTCATTAGTTTGTTCAAAGGAGTAATTTCCCTAATCCTCTTTCACTTTTATCACTTCCCCTGTAAGATTTATATTCTTCAAACACCAAGTGTTGATATACGCTCTTGACCAATCTGCAAGTTGGTGCAAAGTATGTGCCATTGAATAAAAAATTTCAGATTTTATGTAGAATGCCCCCCCTTCAAATCTATCTATGCCTTTGCACATTTATGTTCTATATCTATGAGTGTCCAAATAGGAGGGAAATTTGGCCCATCCTCTCTTTCATTTTTCAAAATAAATCCAACCAATATCCTTTGTTTATGAATTCTCCTAAAAAAGAAGAAGAAACCATCCAAGAATCATTTTAGAATGATCTGCATTCATTTGTCTTTTATTTTGCATAATTGAATAAATTCCTATCCTCCCTCCCATCACTAAAACTTTCTCTCTAAAGGGGGATATCCTATTTGAGTTTAAATTATGACTTTCATGGAAGAAGAGACCTTGTTTCTCATTATCTCCCCAAGAATGAATTGTACTGAGTTTATTAATGAAGTCCACTTCCCACTGTTCTAATTTATGACATTCTTTTCTTACCCCAAAATCAACCACCAGTTCTAATAATTGAAATTGAGAATTCTTGGTAGTTGTTTCTTCTTTTCCATTAATGATTCTTTGAATCCATACCCATGAATTGGGAAGGATTTTAATGGAACATAGTAGGATCTTGGTTGTGTCAAAAATAATTTTCTAAAGGAGGATCTATACTCAATAAAATTCCCAATTTGTTACCTATGAACTCCAATATGCCCGCCCTTCTATATTCTGATGGAAATTTTGTAAAGAGGACCCAAAAAGGAATGAATCTAATATTTCACTTTTATATAGAGAAATTTGGTACCCACCTTTGCATATGCAAACCAAGGCCTTAGAAAAACTAACATTTGTTATTTAAAACCCTACCTCTATCCTCTTTTGAGATAAAATTTACTATAAATATACCATTTATCTTATCCAGAAAGGTAAAATTTTATATTTCTAATCAATGATCTTTAATCCACTTTGACAAATCAATAGTTCCAAAACTTATAGATTAGAGCTTTCTGAGATAAGTTTTTAATCCTTGACTAAAGAATCTCCTCTGGTAGTGGGATGCATAACTGAGAACACTTTATAGATGGTATTTCCTTTTTCTTCTATTTTTGGTCGTTGAACCCATTATCTAATATCATATTGGTTCCTAGTTTTTCTTGTTTAGTTTCTTCTAATGTTGGATATGATATATATTTTGTAGCCTTCAAATCTTCATGCGGCCTATGACCCTTCTTGGGGTCTATAATTTCATTTTCCTGGATATTTCCCATCTCCCGTTCACAAATCTTTCTTACCCATTTATGATTTAGAAGGCAATCCTTCTAGAAAGTACCCCGCTTGAAGTAATCATTTTTAGTGTAGTAAATTTCCTTATTCCTTTTATGTTTTGACCATGAAATTATATCACCTTTCATACTCCATTTCTTCCTTGACTTAAGCCCATTATGATTATCTCTAAAAAGTCCTGCCTTAAATTGTCTCCATAATTGATTTCTTCTAGCATTGATTTCCCAATGAAGCTGCGACCATGCTTTCCTTGGGAGTTGAGGGTTGAAAGGGATTCCTTGCTTGGTAGTAAGAAAGATCATGATATTATTAAGGAAGGACACATGCTACCTATTTATTTTTATTATCATTTTTTCTTTCTAATATGTTCCAGTATATTCTATCTCCAAATATTTCTCCCCTATCCTCTAGTCTATTCTACCTTCTTGCACCGTTTCTTGCAATTGTGTCCAAGAAAAGTTCTTTGCTCGTAAGGAGGGTCCTTTGTATTTAAAATGAAATGAATTGTTGTGTTCCTCTCCTAACCATGTACTTTTGAAATGTGTATATCTTGGAGGACAGAGGATTCAACTTCTCCTATTCTTGTGAATGTAAGGATTTTTATTCAATTCTTCTTTGAAAACTTTGCTACTTTCCCAAAAGTTATTTTTGTTCCAAAACATGTCCTACAATTGCGAGGATCTCCTTTGATATGATCTTACCCTAGGATTCAAGGAATTGTAAGTATCTATTCCCCAAGACGAAGTATCTCTATGGCGCACCACCACCACTTTACTCCCTCCTTGTGTCATGCCCAAAAATAACTAAGCAAAAACACACTTTTTCTTATCACCTAAAGTTTTATGAAGAAGGAGAACATGTTGGGTTAGGACAATAGTATTGACAAGCAAGGGGCATCATGGACAAAAACATCATGTGGTGATACCACTCACATAACCGAGTTGGCCAACCTCCCTCTGCAATATGGTTAGGGTTGGTTAACCCAAACTGATTCAATTGAACAAGATTTTCGACGATACTAAAGGGATACATTTAGGATAGGGTTTCCAGGTTGGTCCTATACAACATGTATGCCGATCTATAAGAAACATTGTGAATTTCATAGGTAAAAAAGAGTTGGCTTACAAACTCCTAAACAATAACTATTAAATTCATTATATTTACTTATGCGTTATGAAACCGTAAAAGGAGGTACTGAATGATAGCTTAGAAATAAGTTCATAAACTAGATGTTATTAGTTATTAAATCAACCTAAAGGAAATGTAGTGCTTAAAGATTTAATTAGACGAGTCCCCTTGGGACTATATTAATTAATAAAATAAAAATTAGCAATGAAAAAAGAAGGTCCCATCAAATGTTTAGAAAAGGATGAATATTCTTAATAAATAACTAAATTTCTAGGGTTAGGAAGAACTACTACATTAAATTATTTGATTTGCAATTATAACACCTAATAAAACAATTAACATTAAGATTATTTAATTCATAATACATAATATATTTCTAAAATAACATCGATTGAATTAATTTTAATCCATTAAAATATACATGTGTGGACAACTATATAATATTAAATTAATTCGTTAAATGAAAATATACCTTTAAACAACTTACATTTAAATTAATTTATTTCTTAGTATAAGGTGCATGTTAACACAATTTATATCCATTAATTTAATTCACAATAAAGAATGCATATTGAAAAAAAAACAAATAATTTATTCGATTCGAAATGTGGAGTATACATCAATATTTAATAATTTAAAAAAACTTAGTATTTAAAATTTTTATAAATAAAAGTTATTTTTAATAATATTAAATCATTAATTAAAAGTTAATTTAAAGATAACTAAATAATAATAATTAAAAGTTATTAAAATATAATATTTACCAATTATTAAAAATTAATTTAAATAAAATTAATAATAATAAATATATGTAAAAAATAAATATATATTAAATTAATAAAATTTAATTTTTTTTAAATATATAAATATTCAAGCTCACGTATTCAAGAAAAATCAAATTTAATAAAAATAAAATAATGTATATAAAGAAAAATAATAATAAAGTTTAAGGGGTGGGGTTTGACCCCACATCCCTGCCCACGCCATATGGCAGTTGGGACCTACCGTAACAGGTGTACCCGCTACCACACGATAGGTGGGTCCTACCAAGGCAGGGTACCCGCTGTCGTGGCAAGCGGGCCCCTTACCCTTCCGACCCCTTTTTCCACCCCAACCTATCATAGCATTATTGAGACATTCGTATTTTGATACTTTATGATTCGAGATTTGGATAGACTTATGATCGATTTGACAATGACTCATGTTATTTATGCCTTACGATGATTACATTATACATGGATTTTGCTTGTGATGTTGATTAGGATCTAAATCATACTTATGTTATACATGCTCAGTTATGTATATTGATGAGAAAGATTTAATCATGGTTAGATTTAATTGTTACATGAATTATGTTTTAGGTTTAAGAAATAGTATTTATGAATATATCATGATGTTAGATTTCTACAAGTGCGATGTATGAATGTTATCTTTAAAAAGAAAGTGTAGCTAGAATTTGAATTATGCATGTTGAATAATGTCTACAATTATGTAATACTGAATTATTATATACTTACATGTGATTTTTCCTTGAACTACTGATGCTTGAGTTTAGTGTGCAGAGAAGAAAACCATGGAACTATTCGGAGAATCAAGGCTAAACCTATGTGCAATTGTGAAAGCCAAGGTTTAATCTATTGAAGAGATTGAAACTGCATTGTAATGTGTTTTTTTTGTAAACGTAATTCTTATTAGGGATAACTTTAAGGAACCCCCCTCCCGAAAAGTATAAAATTGTGGCGAATCACATGTGTTTTGGGGGGAGATTTTTTAATAGTGATGGAAAATTATGTGTCAAAATATGGATATTTGGTGGCAAATTTTTTAATAGTGTGTACAATTTTTATAAAAAAATGGCGACTATAATTTTTTTTATAATAAAATTATTAATAATGATGGCGAATTATGTTTCAAAATATGGATATTGGTTGGCAAATATTTTAATAATGGATACCATTTTTATAATAATATGGCGAAACTATTTTCCAAATATTTGAATTAATTTATTTGTCATGGCGAATGGTTTTCAAAAATTTATAGTTGGTATGGCGATTGAATAATTGGAAATTTGAAGAATGACATGTGATGATTCCGGAGAGAGTTTTCACTAAAGGAGTTATCACACCACATTCCCTCCAAAATGCACCTTCCACCATTCATCTCTGTTAATCCAATGGTTGTGATTTGATGTTGAAGTTGCATCGGGTCCCACTCTCATCACTATGACGTCACAGACTCACACAACACACATCCGTTCAATTACAACATATCAACGGTCAAATTCAAATTTCGGGCCTATTGTTGGTCTTCATAATATATACGAAAAACTCTTGGCTGAATCATGACACGTGGTATGACACGTCGTGTCATGATTCTGTCGAGAGTTTTTTGTATATATTATGAAGACCAACAATACGTGTCACACCACGTGTCATGATTCCACCGAGACTTTTTCGTAAATATTATGAAGACCAACAATAGGCCCAAAATTTGAATTTGGCCGTTGATATGTTGTAATCGAACAGACATGTGACACTGTAATATTAGATAGAAATATTAGAATTCTTTTGGAAAATTCAATAATATTAAATAGAAATATTAATTAATGGTGATGAGTAGATGAGTCATGACATCAATTAAAGTAATGTGCATTGTGAATTAATGGTTTCTTTGATGGTGCCTTTCAATTTTCACTGACAGATATGTGTGACAGTGACATCATATACCTCGATAGATTAATGCCTTAAAGTTAAGGCTTAAATGAAAACATCATATCATATAAGGACATTATTTTTTGACTGTTTGATGATCTTAAATCAATGGTAAAGCTTCATTTCATGCTGCCATTTCGCATCTAATGTACTTTGCTTATTCTTTCTGCGGAGTGGGCACATGTTTTAACATTTTTTAAAAATAAAGAATTGTTATGTCCACCTAAGTGGCGTGATCCTTTCGGCCTTCATTATTCCCAAGATAGAAAATGTCTTATCATACGTGTTGTTTCCAATTCCACCCAGTGTTGCATTAAATATGAAAGATTTAGTGATTTTTGGATAGTTAGCATTCATCTTATGATTTAATTAGATCTTTAGGGGAATTATTTTCAATCAAGACTTATAAATAGATCGATCTATGCTCGTTAATTTACAATTGTGAAAGCATATTTGTGAGAATAGTCTGTGAGTGCTACTACTAGGTTCTCTGTGAAAGCATATTTGTGAGAATAGTCTACATCGTGTGAATGGACACTCCAATTCATTTGAGATGCACTGGCGTGGAGGACCAGAAGGCCTTTTTGGGCCTGGTCATAGACCCAATCCTAGCGTTTGTTGCTACGGAGTTGGGAGCCTTCACCAAGGAGGCTATAAGGATGGTGCTCAGTCGTGAATTTCTGGAGAGTGAAAATAGGTTTAGAGTCACCACTGACATTTCATCTCAGTTCTTGGCATCTCTGTTGGACCTGGGGGGGAAAAGGTGGATATGATCATGCTTCTGAGGAAAGTTTTCAAAGAAGAATACCTCAGCGACGATGTGCATGTTGTCGTATTTTCAAAAATTGGGGTTGGAATTCCTTGGGCAAATGATTTGCCTAAGATTCTAGAACCAGGAGTAGTTGTTCCTAGGCAACCATTCCTACTGAACCTTGATGTTGAGCAGCTCATGCATCATCAGAAGTGGGCACAGATTGGGAGGGATTTCCTCCAGAAGTGGCACCTACTGGATGAACTTAGGGACTATATGTGGCTAGAAGAATTCATCGACATTATCCTCTCTGAAGACTTCCACACAGAAGTTTTAAGGAAGGGAGCCTCAGCCGGATAGTCCATGATTCTACATAGTCTCTACTCTCTAGTCCTTCTACTGTGTCTCCCTATGGTGGTAGTAGCTTACCAGGGTTTTTGAAATGATATAAATTGTAATCACATATGTTAAAAAATATAATATGAAAATATTTTAAGAATTTTGAAGTGCTACTACTTTTCTTTTTTGTTTTGATTATAAGAATCGTTAATATATATGGTCTATGGGCATATTTGAATTGTAATGAAATTTTCCTTATTTAATATAAAAAATTTGTGTTGCACTTTTGTTTCATGCAATAATTAAATGTTTCAAAACTTTATAATTTATGGTTCAAATTTCATGGATAAGCTATTCTAAGTGAATATAGTTAATAATTAATATTCATTAGTGTATGTTAAATTATTAATATTTTGAAATTGTGACAATCATTGGATTACAAGAGATGAACAGTTGAAGTTGTATTTCAGAAGAACTATGGGTTTCAAAAAGCTTTTTTGAAACCTCGCTCTAAAAACGTGACACTTAGTATGTCGTTGACATGTAATTCATTGAAAAGATTAACGGTTACGTGTAGTATGTTTTAGAAAGATTACCTTACACGCAGTATAATGTTTTAGAAAGATTACGTTACAACTTACACATGTTTTAGAAAGATTATATACCATTACATTTAACGAAAGGTTTTTAACCTTTTCTTTTTAAAAACCTATCGACTCGTAGCAGCAGAGCTAAAAAGAACCGTTGAACCGTCGCCAAAGATTTTGAGACTATAATTTGCGAGAGCCTTAGCCATTCTAACTTATATCTATCCTAATTTCAAAGTTTAATTTTGGGTAAGTTTAACTTGATTTTGAAATTTTAATTCTTGCATGTACAATTGGGGTTTTCTTAAATTGGGGTTTTATTAATTAGTTAGTTATTATCTATGATTTTGTTAGTAAATATATTTGAATTTATGTTTTTTCATTCTTTCAAAGAACAATGGGGAAAGTGAAAACTCAAGCAGATGGGAAACCTTTTAATAGACTACAAAAAACTAGTAGAAATCCTTGGTTTCACTGATGAGTATCATGATGTTTATGATCCTGTTATCGACGGTGAAAAGAGAGTTATAGCAATTAAACATTCATTGTGCAGTAAGGCAACTAGGCCAAAGAGGTGTGATTTTATAAAATTTAACCCAGTGGCAGGTGCAGGAACAAATAAAGTTGCTTCATGGGATGTTGGTTTGGGTCACATGTTGTTACCCGAAGTTTTCCCTTGCCTAGAAATTGTCTTCATTTGTGCAGAAAATTATGATGAAGAAAGAACAACAATTGTGAATTAAAAAAATTAGGAAGAAATTTTATCAATAACCTAGGAAGAATTTCACAGTTTGCTAGACCTAGGGTTTGACCAACAAAACTGTAATGTCTATATTGACCTGGGAAAATTGGCAAAGCAATATGAGGCAGTCTCTCCAAATGCAAAAGATTCATTTATAAGGGGTCTAATAGTTCTAGAGGCAAAGGCTTCATTGGGTGAGAACCATAAGCCTCCTTATGATTTTAACATTTTTGTGCCATGGGTTCAGGATTCTATATCCTCGCTAGCATTTTGCCTGGGACTGGAAAACAATAGGGAAGTGAGTGCCAACATTCTTCAATTTATTTGGGATATCCATTGTGTCAATGAACCAGTAAGATATAATTTTGTTGGACACGTGGTTCAATCGATGCAAGAATAATTAACATTGATTAAAAGAGGCAATTCTAAGACATTTAGGTTCACAACCTACTTGTTCTATCTCCTGCTAGCCAAGAATGCGGCAATATTAATGAGCAGCAACAACAAGCTTGAAATTCATAGGGGGACAGGTACTCCAATATATAACTAGACACCTCAGATAAGAATGTATGATAACAAAAGGAATTACAGTAATTTTGTAGACTTCTTTTTTGGACCATTGTACAAAAAAATAACAAGCACTCCAATGCCCAGATTGTCTGCTTCATTTAGGGATTGCATCCAACTTGGAAGCACAATTCAATTGGCTGACTGGTACTTAATGGAAGATTACACTGTGCTAAGGTTTTACGGATCAAAACTGCAACCCCATAAAATTCCAATGCATGTGACAGATAGGGTATTTGCAGTAGAATATGTAGTACAACTAGAGAGCACAGATAGACTCTTCGTTGGCCAATCAAAGAAGAGCATATTCCCTTCCTTACCTTTCTCAATTGGAGGGTTAACTTTTGAGAGAAAGGCATTCAAAGTTGAAATTTTTTTTTTAGATATTTTTCAATTTGATTTATGGTGGTATTGGAAATATGATCCACTCAACATCATTCAAACAATGCTTGTTGCTAATAAGAACTCTGCAAACTTATTTCAACATGAAAGTAAACCATTGCTAGAGAGGTTGAAAAATAAGGATAGCTGGGATGACGTTACAAAAGAGGTGGAGAAAATTTCCGCTGAGGAAAATTTTTTAGTTCAACAGTTGTCATCATAAATTATGACAACAATAAACTGGGCATTGTATAGACTAGGATGTCCTACAATTTCTACAAAAAATCTGCTAATCCATCAAACATAAAAATACCAAAGAGAATAGCAGAAGCTTGTAAGGATAGAAAATGGACTAGAATGAAATTGGATGATTTTTGGAGTATGAGAAAGGATCTTGGTGAACCAAAGACCAGTGAAGATCTGGATGAAATAGACGAGGATATAGAGTTTAGAAAATTGTGGAATTTGGAGCATCCTAACATGGCATATGACAGTGAGGATGATAATCAAGACACTGAGGATGATAATCCACCAAGTGCATTTACTCCAAGCCAGAGTGGAACTAGCCAGGACCGGAAAAAAGTATAAAGCAAAGGGGCAGACATTATGGAAAAAATGGGTTATAAAGGTGGTGGCTTGGGTCCCATAGGAGAAGATGTTTGGAATACAATTCAGACAGAAAAAACTACTTATGATCGTGGTGCAGGCCTTAGGTTTGAATCTACTAGCTGGGTCTGGTAGTGGCACTGGTGCTAGTGGGACTGGGAAACTTATACAACAAGTTCCCTCTCTAAAGAGGCCAGTAGAATCTACACAGAATCCCATAGTAGAAGATAGTGTCAAGAAGCAAAGATTTCCCCTTCCAGAAGAACATCGACAACAATGTCATACGGTCGTAAACAACTATTTGCAGTTTCAGGTTTAGCAAAAGCCTTTAGAAGTTTAAATCCTCAAAGAGCATTAGTTAGATCAACATGAATTGCAAGCTCTGCCTCTGGTTCACCTTTCAAACATTCAAATCCTTCTGCAACACTAGATTTTCATTTCAATGATTTCTATAATAAATTTGCAAAAACAAGAACCAAGAATAAGGAAATACAAAAAACCATGCAGACTGGTGCCCTTAATGCAACTGTACGGGAACAACTTGCATCCAACAAGGTTTTACCAACATATGACCCAAAAAGAGACATGATGGAGTTCATGGTTGTTATTCCACCAAATAAAGATGGAAACCCACCAGAGAGTCAGATAGATCCGTCTGAATTTCAAGTTACCACTCTCCAAATGGATTTTTCCAAAGTTAAAAGTGTGGACAAAATCAATGTGTCAAAGTCTACAAACCAAGTGGTCTACAATGCACTGCTAAAGTTGGAAAGAGAGAAAAGCAAGCTCGAGAAAAATATAGAAAAGTTACAAGCAGACATTGGCAATGAAAAAGCAAATAGGAAAGCTTCAGAGAACAATTTGAAAGAATTACAGAAAAAGATTTAAAAATAGACCTCTGCATCAGCAAATACAAAGTAGGAACACGCGGAGGCAGTAGTGAAGGAACTGGAGTAGGCAGAGCTGAAGGAACTGAGGGGAAAATTGGAAGAAATTAGTAAAAAGCTAGAGGAAGAAAGAGTCAGTTCAGAAAAGTTATTTAAAACTATGGAGAGTAATGCTACCTCCAACCAGGAATTGCAAAAGCAATTGGACTCTCAGGCAGATAAAGCCAATCATTGGGAACACAAAGTAGTTGAAGAGAAAAAGAATTGTGAAGAAATGACAGAAGAACTAAAGAAGGCCAATAATCCAATTCAAACTTTAACAAATATTAATAATAATTTAGTGAAGATTGCAAAAGAACACATTTGGGGCCAAATATTGGTGATGTGTAATAGCTTGTATGAGTGGTTTGAAATGCTTCAAAGTATGAGAGTATGTTATTTGAAGCTCCATAAGAACATTGAACAGAACATGGATGTTGTCAAGAAAGAAAAGAAAGAAAAAGCTATTATGCAACAACTCTATAGTAAGAGTGATAGTTATCTATCAAACAAGGGAATTAGCAACCACCTTGATGCCTCAATAAAGTTATCAAGTATCAATCGAAAATGTGAGAAGCTATGGGAAGTACAGGAATTGGATGACAAAGCTCAACAGATGATCAAAAAGATGGAACAAATGAAAGTGGATATGGAAAGTCTTGGTTTGCCTAAGGGATTTGATACAAATAACTTCATTGGAAGAGAAAATTACAAAATAAGGCTGCATGACAAAATAAATACTGATTTACGCTTTCTTCCTACAGACATATCTCCTAATACATTCATGGATTTCATCAAACCAGTGAGAACTTTGAATGGAGTTTTAGAAGCAATAGTGTTGTCAAGTCACACTTTCAAATATGAATTGCTAACGAAGTTGCAGGAGTGTGACTATACTATGAACCAAATTGTTCTGCCATCAGAGGATGTTTGGACTGGCCTAGAAAGATTTCTCTAAATTTTGAACTACTGTAAATTGTAATATATTGCAAATGAATACAAAACAAATTGAACTACTGTAAATTGTAATATATTACAAATGAATACAAAAAAAATTGTGCTCTATCTAATTTTCATGTTTTCCAATTAAATGTATGTTGAGTTACTCTATTTTATTCAGTTATTCTTAGTTGATTTACTCTATTATATGCTATTGGAATACAAAATTTCATTCAGGAATTTCAAATTCAAATATGAATGATCATTGATGATACGATATAAAGTTACAAACTACACTCTATAGTAATAATACATTCTTGCTTTTCTAAAATGAACATTGAATGATAGTCACAGGATATAGTAGTTAATAAGTTCAAAAAATACCTATTGATTTCTACTGCTAATTTAGCAAAAATTTCCTAAATTTGCCAATTCATCTCTGCATCGTCATCATCATCCAATTCTGGTATTCCAGTTTCTTCATTGTTCTCTTCATTTTCATTTGTGTCTTCTTCACTCTGCGTCTAGTTTAAGCTGCAACTGCTTTTCCTTTTTATACTTCCAACTACAAATCGTACATCTACATTCTACTGGTGGCTCACCTACAATTGGATTGTCCATGGGTTCAATGAATGGATACTTTTCCACACAATCAAATTTAAATCTCCTCAACATCTCCCATTGACGATCAGTTTTTTCTTTTGATTTTCCTCTCCCTTTAGTGTTACTGTTAATTGAACCATCATCATCACCGAAGTCGATCGATTCATCCTGGTACTGGTTATTTACTTGAAATTCTTCTTCAAGGTCATCTTAATCAAATATATCACGTTCGGCAACTTCGTCACTAGATTTATTAGGCTCCCCAATTTGTTCATTAGACTCCTATGTAGGTTGAGAACCTTCAAATTGTACAGGTTCCTCTGATGATGTACCTTCCTCACTTTGACCAACACTATTGCACCTACCCACGCCAAAGTATGAAGATATATTTATAAATTTTGTTGGCCTCTCTTGGACATCTCCACCTTCAATAGTCCTCTTCCTGTTTAACTTTGACTGTGACATCTCCAACAAATTATGGCTGCAATAAAATTTTACTTGAATAAGATACTACGAACTGGTAGTCATTCGATACCGATTGTAGTTGTGAGCTCAGAATCAACTAAATCTCTTGAAGTCTCCTTTTCTCTGGCATGTTTCAATAATGAAACTCATATCTCTTAAATAGACAACTACAAGTAAACCATTTTCATATCAGCCATCAAATTTTACCTCATAATCTACATCGTCCATTTTGGCGAAGGGTCGACAGTTGCTTATGATAACAACTAATATTTGGTGAACCCCGCATAATTTCAAATAATTGACTAGGCGAATAGGGCGGTAATTTGGGACATGATTATGTATGATGTATGGCGAATTGGTCCTAGTGCAAATAATTTTTTTACTTCGAACAATGGGCCATTGGTGAATGTTGATCCTCGATAAATACACCAAATTTAATCCATGGCGAATAAGAGTAAAACAATAAATAGAAATATGGGTGAAGAACCCAACTACGTTACAAAAATTACGTAAAAATAGTGGCGAATAATCCGACCACTATATGAGCATTTTATAAAATCCAGGCGAACTGGTCAACCATTATATGAGCATTTTATTCACCAATTTTGATTCATCGATCGTGACATATTCGCCAATTGGTGAATAATCGCCACTAAAAAAATCCTTGATTCTTATGTATGTTATTAGATTACATTCACTTTGTTAATTAGGCATGTCACTTGTAATGTGAAGTGTATTTTTATGGTGTCACTTGACACTTGTGATGTCTATGTAGATGACGACATGTCAATTAGGGTTTGGCAAGAGTTACCCAACCTAGTAAGTCACCTAAGCTTAACCACTTGCTTATAGATGTTGTGTAGGGTCCCCATCAAGTTGAACTTCAAAGTCAAACTCAAGTTGAACTTTAGAGGGCTTAAAAGTGACCCTAGGGTGCCTTTTTAGTGAAAATAAGCTAACCATGTGGGGGTACTTTGAGTTAGGGGCTAGATTTTACCTATAGGAAGGCCTAGGACACATTTATACCACTCCAAAAAGGCTACTCTTCAAAAGTGGCGAAAACGGAGAAGGTCACATGCCTTTGAATTGTTCCACACTCCTAGCTAAACTCACCATTATGGGGGGGGGGGACAAGAAGTAAGGCCAATGTCTAGTAGTTAACTCACATTAATTTCTAGAGGAGTAGGATTTGGAGGCCTTTTTAGAGGGCTTTGTGAGACTTAGTGGTTGTTCACCCACTCTCTAATTTTAGAGACACTTAGGGTTTTGGGATTGGAAAAAGAAGACAAAGAAAAGGAAAAGTGCTCTTCTCAAACCTTATTTTCCATTTGCATAGGAGCAAGGTTGGTTCTCTTTCCATGACGAAGATATTTCTTTGCAAGCTTAGATTTGTTGTTGATTTTCTAAAATGCACATGTAAATTTATGTGTAAAAATGTTTGTATTTCATGTCAAGTAGATTGTTGTAAGTGTCATGTATGAGTGATGAATGGAGATTTTTGCATTTTGTTTTCTTGTTTTGTTTTGAATGGTATGTTGTTCATGGGTGTACAAGGCATCACTCACCCCTAGGAGGGAAGTAGTGGCCTTGGGTGAAGGGGTTATTTGGGCTTGGCATTGTAGTTGAGAGCCTCTTCTCTTGGAGAAGAGGAGAAATTTCATGGAGTATGGACTTCATGAAGCCATACTTGTGATCTTGCATTTGGGGTGATAAGGGTGAAGTTTTGTAGATGAAAAATGTGTTAAGTAGCCTTTAGAAGGCATGGAAATCTCTTAGTTGTATATTTTTATTGGAATGACAATCTCCTCTTTGAAAAGCCCACCCTCACCCTTTTCAATGGGTTATAGGTGACTCATTTGTGAAGCCAAGTCCTTTGAGGGAGTTCATTGTTGTCTTGTTGATGTAAATGCATTTATGAGTTTCCTTGTATGAGTGTACTCGTTTAGCCTTGGTTCTCCAAGCTCGGGGGTGGTCTCTTAGAGACTTAGGATGGGAGGTGAGCACTCCATGGTTATGATCTTTTATTGCAGGTTTTGGTGGCCATGTTCATGTGGGAAAAGCTTTTGGAAGGCCTTCATTTTGGTGTCATTATGGGAGCAAGAGTAGTGTTGCATTGTTGTAACCTTGAATTGGGGAAACGCTTCATTCTTGTTGTTGTCTTGTTGTAAATTTGGATGTATATCAAGTTGTGGAAGGAAATAATTTTGCTCATTGTAGAATGACATTATTGTTGCAATGAGAAAATGTATTTTACCCTAGATGAATGTAAAGATCCATGTTGAAATCAATAAAAAAAGAATAAAACTATGTTTACATCATTCTCTTGTAATTACATTGTATTGATTCTCCAAGGAAAGATTATTGTAGCATTCTCTTCAATAGAAAATTTGATTTGATATTATGTGTAAATATAACTCATGTTGCAAATAATAAGAAGTTGAAAGGTTGAGATAACTTAGTTGATTTATTTATGTTAAACAAATTTGATTTAAAAGATTCATGATGGTTAACTATAGACCTTAGAGAGATTTTCTCTATGTTAGTGTGCTTCTAAATCAATAAATTAAATCCTATTGACATCTAGCAAAGAACAAAAAAAAACCAAGTGTAAAGCAAAAAAAAAGACTCAAATAGAAAATGTATGGGGAAGAAATTAAATTCCCCATACACTTTCTAAAAACATACAGTCATTGAAAAATAATATAACCCACCTAGTTGTCAAAAACTATATATTAAACAAGTTAGTAAGCAAGAAAAAGAAAAGGGGTGGGACCCATCTGGGTGGCCACCCAAAAAGTTCACAAAAGGCTTGTAAAAAAAACATAAAAATAAAAATAAAAAAATTGTGTGTTTTTGCTTAGTTGTTTTTGGGCATGACACCTTGTTCGTAAAATCCTTTCGGTCGACTATTCGAGATTTCTTTGTGAGGAATGCTTTGTTTCTAGTAAAGTCTGTCCAATCTTCTTCTTTCCCATAATCATTTCTCCATCATTGAGGGAGTTAGAAAAGCCTTTTCTTGTTGATTACTCAACCAACATACTAGATTTTTGTTCCAAAGCAATTACAAATTTTTTAGCTACTAATAGGTAAGAAAGGAAGAAGCATACAACCAATTACAATTCAACCACTACAATGAAAGAAAGAAACAATAAAAAATTACATGAATTGTGTAATTGTTTTACGTTGACAAATCTTGTTATCATGGTGAAATTGCAAAACACGTTCCTTGATTTGTTGAAATTGCCTTCACAATTATTTTGAACAATAATCATAAAAATCTATTTTCAAAAGAAATGACTTGTAACACAACCTTTTCAATATCTTTATTACTATACTCAAAGTCATTCAACATATGTAACATAATACTCACACATCTAATTGTAATACTATATTTACACCTTTACATATATTTCTTGTACACAATTACATAACACTACTCATCCATATCTTCCACCCCTACTCAAAATCACTCCACATGTGTATAACAATATCTAGTAATAAGAAATTAATAACCACATACTATGCTCTCTCTCACACATAGATATAATGCATATTTACCATATTTATATTATACAAAGAGACGAGATACAAGCAATCATGCACATTATCTCTCTTCTCCCTTTCTTTCTTGAACGTATGCATAAGAGACCTCCTTGACTTGTCATACTTTTGATCTTAAAGCATACATGTAATTTTAGAATTATTAAATTAGAATAAAGTGATCTCTTTTCAAAATAAAGCTTACGCCCACATGGAAGCTAACTAAACTATAGACAATACGTTATATGACTAGAATGATACAATGGATGCATATTTGGATTATTCAATCAATAATACTACAATGAGGTCAAAAAAACATATGGAGTACATTTAACTTTGACAAACAACCATAGTCTAAGATACATTTGGTTCCATGTTCGAATCCTAATTATTTAAAGATATTTATCTTATATTTATAAGAATGTTACGTATCATGTGTAATTTTTATAATATTAAATAAGTTAATTTTGCATGAACTTATTTTAAATATTTGTTTTATTGAAGAGTGTTTCTTTTAAGGGTTGATTAAAGATACGATAATTCTTATGATTTTATTATAAAAATATTTTAGTCAACACAAGTCATAGAAGTCTATAATCAATTGATTCAAACCATTTTTTTATAGTTCAATCTATGGTGAAAGTCAGATGCATGCATGGCACTCAAAATCAATCCCATGATACATGAGATTTATTCATCAAATTCTTAGAACAACCTAATTTAAAATACAATAGATATTTCCTATTTCCTTAACTCTCAAGTGAAGATGTATCTGCTTGGACTCTGCATTCCCATATTAAATAACAAAAATAATCTTAATTTAATATAAAAAGATCAATTTAATATATAGCCCAATGCTCAACCCACCTTACCTGGGTCTTACTTGCTACCAAGTTGGGGTTCGAGAAGGTGGAAGCTAGGATGAGACTAATCCTCTGGGGATGTACCAAGCCACCCGCAAGCCAGGTGCATCAGGGGAATCCGAGCAAGGAGTTGAATTCGAGACCACTAGGGCGAAACTATCCAAGCCAACTCTGACTCGTGCGGGCTATGTTTATATATAATCTCTTAATATTAAATTAAATTAATTGATTGTAGTTCAACTAATTAAGGCAATTGGTGAAGGTGATGGTATGTTCTTCCATTATGCCACTAACCAAGTTTCAAATTCAGGATGAGGCCAAGTTTATACCCAAACGCCTTTAACAAAATGGATGTCTCCTCTACACTTGACTCTCAACTAAAGACACACTAACTTGGAGTATGCACTCCCATATTAAATAATAAAAAAAAAAACTTAAATTAATATAAAAATATCAATTTAGTATAAGTACTTTGATTGAATCTATTATTTCTAAATTAAAAAATATATAATCTCTCAACATAAAATGAAATTAATTAATTGTAGCTCATCATATTGAGACAATTGATGAGGGTGATGATATGTTCTTTGATCTAGTCACTCACCAATTTTCAAATTATGGATGCGACCAAGATTATACCCAACACCTTTAACAAAATGTATATCTGCTTGCCCTTGACTCTCAAGTGAAGATGTACGAGCTTACAATCTGCACTCGTATATTAAATTACAAAAATAATAATCTTAATTTAATATAAGTAATTTTATTAAATCTATTATTTCTATATTAAAAAATATATAATCTCTTAAAATTAAATAAAACTAATTAATTATAATTCACTTGATGGAGACAATTATTGAGGGTGATGTTAGTTTTTTTATTATGCCACTATTCGGGACGATGCCAAGATTAAGACAATGGATATCTCATCATCTTTGACTCTCAAGTGAAGACATGTCAGATTGGACTCAACACTTGCATATTAAATAACAATCTTAATTTAATTATACTTTTAAATTAAAAATAAATAATTTATGAACATTAAATGAAATTAATTAATTGTAGTTCAATTAATTGAAACAATTGATAAGGGTGATGGTATGTTCTTAAACTATAAACCTCATCAAATTTCAAATTCGAAATAAGACCAACTTATACTCGAACACATTTAATGCAATATATATCTCCTCATCCTTGACTCCCAACTGAAAATGTGTCAACTTAGACTATATACTTTTATATTAAATAAATTTAAAAGACAATCTAAATTTAATAGAATGAAACCAATATTATACCTTAACATCTTAACATATGGATATGTCCTCATCCTTGACTCTAAAATGAAGACTTATCAGCTTACCCCCTGTTCTATTAAATAACAAAAAGCAATCCACATTTAATATGACAAAATCAATTTAAGACAATATAATTTAATTCACAGAAAACTGGTGTACTAGAATTTCGTATAGCTTTAAGCCATAAAAAAAGGGTTTGTTCTTGAGACAGTTGGGCAGAGACACGACAGCAGGGACCCATTGCAATGGTGGATAGCATTTGCTTATCTCTACAACCAATTATAGTTCTACTTTTGTTTGGAATCCCATGAACGGACAAAAGTGTGATGAAAAAAAAAGATTTAACAGGAGACTTAGCTGCCTCAGTAGAAGATCACCAGCAAGAAAACAGGAAGAGCCCATTTGCATATTCCAACAACCAATATGACAAAAGCTGAATTCAATAATCTTTAAAACACTCAAAAGTCATCAATCCCAACATGAGGCAATCATGAAGGAGAATGAAAAACAAGAGGGAATAAATAAATAGTAGGAAGGGCAGATCAGTATTTGGGTCATATGGCTTTGGTGCAGATCTTGGTTCTTTTGTTTGTGGTGGTTCTGGGCTGTTCTTTGTGCTACTGTGTTCAGTCTCACTTTTTTCAAGATGATGATTCTGAGAGTGAACAGAGTCCAGACTGATTGGGGTATCAGAGGCACTTCTTGTAGTAGTGCTCTGTTTTAGGCAGAGCATGTTTGGTTGATTCATATGTATGCACTTGCCTTGTATGGAACTTAGTCAGGTTAGATTTCTCAATCAGTTTCTGAACTTCTCTGTCATGTTAGATTTCTCAATCAGTTTCTGAACTTCTCTGTCATGTTAGATTTTTCAATATGTTTTTGAACTTGGCTTTTAAAATAATGTTAGATTTCTCAATATGTTTTTGAACTTGTTTATTTAACTAACCCTCATGGCTGATGGTGCTCTTCCTTTGGCTGATCCAATGTCACTGATCAGACCTCATTTTTGAGATTTCTCAATCAGTTTTTGAACTTCTCGGTCATGTTGGATTTCTCAATCAGTTTTTGAACTTCTTTTTAGCTAACCCTCATGGCTGATGATGGTCTTCCTTTGGCTGATCCAATGCAGCTGATCAGACCTCATTTGTGAGATTTTGCAGGTCTATCAAGTTGGATGAAGAATAGGAGTGCTCTGTTATATGCAGAGTATATGTATGCAGTTACCTTATATGGAACTAGTCAGGTTAGATTTCAAAATCAGTTTTTGAACTTCTTTGTGATGTTAGATTTCTCAATATGTTTTTAACCTTTCTTTTTTTTAACTAACCTTCGTGGCTGATGCTCCTCTTCCTTTGGCTAATTCAATGCCACTAATCAGACCTCATTTGAGATTTTTCAATCAGTTTTTGAACTTCTTTGTGATATTAGACCTCTCAATATGGTTTTAACCTTTCTTTTTTAAACTAACCTTCATGGCTGATGCTCCTCTTCCTTTGGCTAATTCAATGCCACTGATCAGACCTCATTTGAGACCTCAATGTGTCTTTGAACTTCTTTTTTTAACTAACCCTCATTGGCTGATGCTCCTCTTCCTTTGGCCAGTCCATTGCTACAGATCAGACCTCATTTATAAGATTTCTAAATCTGTTATTTCACTTCTTTGTCATGTTGGATTTCTCAATACGATTTCGAAGTTCCTTTTTTAACTAACGCTCGTGGCAGCTGCTCCTCTTACTTTAGCTAATTAAAGGCCACTGATAAGACCCCATTTTTAAGATTTCTCAATCAGTTTTTGAACTTCTTTAATGTCATCTCAGATTCCTCCATATGTTTTTGAACTTCTTTTTCAAACTAACCCTCATGGCGGATGCTGCTCTTTCTTTGGCCAATCCAATGCCACTGATCTGACCTCATTTGTGGGATTTCTCAATCATTCTATGTCATGTTATATTTTTCACTATGTTTTTGAACATCTTTTTTAACTAGCCCTCATTGCTGATGCTCCTCTTCCTTTGGCTGATCCAATGCCACTGACCAGACCTCATTTGTAAGATTTCACAATCAGTTTTTGAACTTCTTTGTCATGTTGAATTTCACAATATGTTTTAAAATTTTAATTTTTTTAACCAACCCTCATGGCTGATGCTGCTCTTCCTTTAGCTCATCCAATGCCGCTGATCAGACCTCATTTGTAAGAGTTGTCAATCAGTTTTTTAACTTCAGTTTCATGTTAGATTTCTCAATATGTTTTTAAACTTTCTTTTATAACTAACCCTCATGGCTGATGCTGTTCTTCCTTTTGGCTAATCCAATGCAACTGATCAGACCTCATTTGCTAAATTTCTAAATTAGTTTTTGAACTTCATTATCATGTTACATTTCTCAGTATGTTCTTAAACTTTTTTTTTAACTAACCCTCATGGCTGGTGCTCCTCTTTTCTTTAGCTAATTGATCAGACCTCATTTGTGATATTTTGCAGGTCTATCAAGTTGGTGGAAGAATAGGGAAAATGGTGTGCATTTGATGGATGATGAAATGGGCTCACATAGATTTCTGCAAGCAGCATGAATACAAATCAGTGAGCTCAATATCTGGCCCTTTTTTAGTATAGTACTGGAGGATCTATGCATTGTATGCTTGTTCTGTAAACAACTAAGAAAATATTTTGATCTAGATCTATGGGTTGAATTTATAATTGGAAGTTTTTTAACTCATAAGAGTGAGCAAAAGTTCAAATATGGTAATAGTTTTGGATTTGATTTGTGATTTTTTTGGTCAATATGTTAAATTATATTCTATAATCTATCATTCAGATGAGATAACCAAAGGACAGTCAGATCTATTAAAGTCTAAGCCATTTGAAATGGGCATTCCACAAAAACATTTCATGTAATAATGGAGGGACCAATTCATAATGCACAATATTTGGCTTGTTTTAATAGTGAAAAAGCATGTACATCTGTGTTGAGTGCATTTGAGTTGTTTGCACCAGGCCTTGAATTTGACGGTCACCCCTACCTGTCATATGATTTTTTTATGACGGTTCAGATATTTTAATGCCCTTTATTTTACGTTTTAAGAAAATAATTGATTGTCAATTTTTTTTAATTTATGAATCATTTAATAAATTATTTTAAACTTAAATACTTTTATCAATATAATAAATATTATATAGAATTAACATTAAAAATAAGTATAAATTAGTAACATATAAAAAAAACTCAACTCTACTAACTAAGTTTCTTAATATATGAAAAAACACAAAATAGCTAAGCAAGTTTCTAAGTTCATATGCTTTATTTTAAAATAATTTTAAATTAATATAAACATATAATAAATAATATAGAAACATATATATTGCTATTAAATTAGTAAAGAAAGTTTCTAAAATTTATACATTTTCTTTTACAAAAAATCTAAATAAATATTTATGAACATGTAGTAATCAAAATAGAAATATATATTATAAAATAACACATTTATATTATTATATAAAATAATATATTATCTATAATATTTTTTGACGGTTTATTAATAAATTCAAGTGTCATATTTATGGTTTTATAAAATTTTAGCCTTCCAATCTATACGGTCCAATAATTTTGTAGCCTATCATATACGGTTCAAAAGTGCAAAAACGGCCAATACGGCCATCAAATTCCAGACTTGGTTTACACAAGCATGTCTAAATTAATAGTGAAAAAGCATGTAAATCTGTGTTGAATGCACTTGAGTTGTTTGCATAAGCATGTCTGAACAAATGTATGATTAAAGATACGAAATTTCTCTAGTCTATTTAGTTTTCCAGAATCTATTAATACCAAGTGTATTGAGTCTGGTTCCTTAATTTTTCTTTGCTGAAGTTGGTCTTTGGTTTTATAACGTTTTAATAATCTTGCAGACTTCTGTATTGAAGAGGTGGTTCGTATTGTTAGATTCTTGCATGTTACGTAGGAGATTCAAAATGCCACAATGGATAAAGATTATAAGGCTGAAAGTGTATAGTTTGTATTTTGTTTGATATGTTTTGATTGGGTTATTTTAGAGATAATGATAATTATATAAGTGATATGTTGTTGTTGTTTTTTTTTTTTCATAAATATGTATTTAGTCCTTAAATTTACAAAGTTGAAATTGAGGCCTATGCTGACCACCTTTTTATTAGTTGTTAGTTATTGACTTAAACTTGACTTTAAATTTATGTGTAGGGGTGTTGTATAAATGAACAAACTCTAGAACATTTTATCAATGTTTATATCTATTAACTTTTATTTAAAGACCACATTATCATTTATAGAGAGCATTGCATCATCAACTAGCGTAAGTATTGCATGATAAGAACATATTAGGCATGTTGCATGGTTGCTAATTAGTGTGTCTTTGATCTTTTCATGTTGTTAAATCAATCCAAGGAGTTTAACTAAGGGAAAGTCCCTTGTACGACAAACTTCATAGGTATCTATAGAATTGACTATGCTGAAATCTTTGCAATGAATATATTCCAAGAGGTCGATAGCACAATATTAATCAAATTTATAAACAAAAAGTTTAATTATGCAAAATGGGGATCATTTCCACTATGTAGAATTGAACTAGAGCATGATGCAAGTCATCCAAGAGTATGTCAAAGCATTGAAATCATATATATGATAACCAATCATTGAATTAGATCATGAGCATAGTCCACAAGGAATTGTCTCTAATTTACTCACACAACTAAGTTGTTATTTCCATTTTGTCATTTGTTAAAAATCATTGTATTTAATTACTATTATAGCTCCTTAACTCCAAGGTTACTTGATTATCATTGTTATTCGATACTTTCCCCTACAATTCATTAAAAAAGATATACATACATACATACATATATATATATATACATATATATATATATATATATACATATATATATATATATATATACATATATATATATATATATATATACATATATATATATATATATATATATATACATATATATATATATATATATATACATATATATATATATGTATATACATATATATATATACATATATATATATACATATATATATATACATATATATATATACATATATATATATATATATGTATATACATATATATATATACATATATATATATACATATATATATACATATATATATATATATATATATATATATGTATATATATATACATATATGTATGTATATATATATATATATGTATATATATATATATATATACATCTATATGTATATATATATATGTATATATATATATATATATATATACATATATATATATATATATATATATATATACATATATATATATATATATATATATATACATATATATATATATATATATATATATATATATATATATATATATATATATATATATAAGTTTATGTCTTTTTATTTTGAACGCGATATTCAAGGTCCTCTAGGATTCTACCTTAGTGTTTTGAACGTCTTTGTAGCTCTGAAGTTTAAATATAATATTAATGATTACTTGGGCATATTTTTTATATCAAATCTAGTTAGGGTTTAGATCCACCTTCATTTGCACTTCATCAATTCATATTCATTAGGGTTTTGGTCTTTTAATGCTTGTCATCTCTAAAATCATTACCATTCACCCCCTTATGCGTTTTCATTGGTACTTTTCATCAAGGATATGGGTATTATAGGATCATGGTATGCCAAAAAGTGGCAATGTGAAAAAAAAAAGTGTTATCCATCTGTATAAAAATGCAAAAATCCAATTTGACTTTTTTGTAGGCCTAGATGTCAGTACACATGACCAAGGCAAACACTATTTGAGCAAATCGGATATCGGAAAGGTATCCGATATTTGAAACCTAGAAGAAAATGATATTAAAACATCAGAGAAATATAATATATATATATATATATATATATATATATATATATATATATATATATATATATATATATATATATATATATATATATATGCACTAAGAATATAATAATTCATAATGGTAAAAATATAATAAAAAGTATATTTTATGTATTTATATTAATTTATATATAATATTACATTACATTATATTATATTTATAGATATATATGTATATATATTATATATTATAATACACTATAACATATATTATGTATTATATATGTTATATATTACATATTATATTATATATATAATATATATTATACATGTATTTATATTAAAAAATTGCTTTGAGTATCAGATATCCAATGCATGGAAATTAAATATCAACTGTGGCAAAACACGAGTCATTTTAACTCACAAGTTTTAACTTTTTGACATCCGATATCCAATCCCAAAAGGCAATTTTGAGCACAATTCAAGCATCAAGTTAGATTTTCATTGTGTTTCCATGCATTTTTTGTTAGTTTTTTGTATTTTTGGGTTTTTATTTTTTTTTAAATAAATTGGTTTGAATTAGGTTTTTTAATTCAAAATTATTTGTTTTTTATAGTCCATATGTTAATTAAGTGAACTTGCTACTTAATTAGGTATGGAAGATAACCCACATGCACAAAACCCATAGCCTGAAAACCCACGGGTACAAAACCCACAACCTGAAAACTCAGAGGTACAAACCCATTCCCCTGCAAACAATCGACCCACAGAAGAGCTGATAACCAAAAATTTGGATTAGGTGAGGATTATTAGGGATGTATATAATAGGATTCCTTAATTAGCTCCCATGTTCAATACATTAGATTCTATAATAGAAAATATACAAACCCTCACAACTGAGCGTAATGTTGTAGTTCGATGGTGAGATACCATGCAAGCCCATTAAAGTGATGGGCTAGATTACGACGGGGTAAAGGCCCTAGGCATTACAAAAGAGGAAATATATACCTTATTTGTGAATTCCCACACCAGACAACCTATTGACCCAAAGAAACAAAAATTATCCATGAGATAGTGGACACATCCACAAATGCGTGACAATTTATGGGATCATTGGTGAATGGTTTTTGATAAACCACCCAATGGAAACATGGAATCTCCCTTTTATTTATTTAATAATTATATGTAGAGTTCATGTTGAATAAGCACGTGAATTAATGGATCATGAGAGAGTTCATGGGTGTGGATAAATGTATGTTGTAGGATGGTACACTGAGTTGTATAGAACCCATACATTCCCCCTCCTCTCATTTCTCCCCCTCCTATAGTGAAACATCCAGACATCATTGCATAGGCCGGCCTCACAGACCATTAGGGTCATTCACTCATTGAGCAGGCATTTGATCACCAAGATTTTGTCACTAGCATAGCCACATGATGATGATGCTCTTGGTGGATTAGGTAGCACTGACACATCCTCCTTGGGTCCACATATTTGTGTGCCCCGTACTTGCATTATGTGCAAGCAGATATGCTCGAGCCCCCTCGAGTAGCCTATCGAGGATCCTCTTAACATAGCCAACTACAAGGTGCATGATATGAGTAGCGTACCAGATGACAAGACAGGGACTAAAGCACACCTCAGAGAGTCATCTCATGCGATAGCTAAGGAGGCACCTCCATGATTTGTGGAGAATGTTGTGGTAATAATAATTTATAAATTATAGTACATTTAATTTTAAATGAATATTTATATTAGATATATGGTCTATTTATGTTTATTTACATGGTTTATTTATATTCAATTAATGTCTGAGGAGGAGATGAGATAGATTCATGATGCCACACTCTCAACTATTTCATTTGGATTTGATAGCTCTATCGTATACATTTTTGTAGTGAGTCATTTAATTTTTTTTCAGTATACATACTTGTCATCTAAATTGTGATAACTAAATTGAGTATTGATTATCATTTTCATCTTATTTTTCTCTCGTAGGATGCACCTAGTACGAGTGATGTGCAATGGGAGGGAGATGCAATGACACACACTAATAAGGGGAAGGCAATTAAGAGTTTAAAGAGCTTAAAATGATTATATGCATGTACTTATCATTAGAGTGTACTAATATTTATTTGCATGGTCTATTTAGCAGGGCTTGATGTTTGAGGAGGGCATGACACGGGTTCAAGAGCTAGCCTCTTGGCAATTTTATTTAGCCTTGATAGTCGCACAATATGTATTTGTGTAATTAATTGTTTACATTTTTGAATTCTATACATTTTTTAAATTTAGATTGTCATTATTTTAAAGATATATTAAATAACATTTTAATATTATTTTACTCTTGTAGGTAACACCCAATATGAGGGAGGTACAATGGTAGGGATTTACATCCTTGTCAACTACACCGACACTGGTAGAAGAAGACCCACCCACACAAGTAAATTTTTATTTTTATTTAGAAGCTTAGTAAATTTATGTTCCTATCAGTGATAACTTTATAGGATAATTTATTAAATTATGCTTGTGAACATATATAGGTTGGCCTTTGCAATCTTAGAGACATCTCTTCACTACCAAAGACATATTCTAGGACCCCTAACCACATTAGGAGATGTAGACTTGAGGTACATACAGAATTGAATTTGAAATTTTAATTATAGTTCAATGTATAATTTAACTAATCTCAATTGTAGTTTGAATTTTTTCTTTTGTGCGGGATCCTTTAGAGCCAAAGACTGCCTCGAAGAGGCTCCATTTTGATGACCCATCAGTACCCTATGATGTCATAGACACATTTAGTTTTCACATGTATATTTTGTAGATATTTTGAGATGGCATATGCCACATTTTGTAAAACTTTGTTCCAGGTGGTATTTATGCCATATTTGTATATGGACATACATACTTATTAAATAATTTCATATATAGAATATGAGTTTTGATATAATTTCTTCCTTATGTGCACTAGATGTATTAATCATGTTTATGGAATCTTTACATGCTTTTTCTTATGTGAGTTTCATTGTTACTATGTGTATGCAATTTAGATATCTAACTACTAGAAATGAAATATTAACTATTTAAAGCTACTAAATCAATCTAATGCAAACACAATGAAGATTAAAAAGGAATTGAATAAAATTGAAACAAAGGAAACTTTACCTCAACTTACCCATGTAGCTTGTCTCCATTGCCCTCCTAGCCTTGATTTCTTGGATGTGTTGAGCTCTCAGATTTCCAAATGAAGCTCCTTTGCCCAATATGCTCTCAAAGTGTGGAGATTGGATGATTTGTATGCAAAATGGCCTAAACCTTGATTATGCAAATGATGGAATGAAATGCTTATGCAAATGGCTCACAAATATGCTAGATTACTTGATTGCTTGGATGCTAGAATTCTAGAATGCTTGATAATTACTAATTCTATTAGGCTCTCAAAGGAAGAGGAAGGCTCCTTTTATAGGTTTTTGGAAGACTCAAGCCTAGGTGGCACAATCCTAGGGTGGAGATTGAAAGGTGGAAGATCCTAGGGCTGCAATTGACTTGGTTGAATGGGTTGAGAGAAAAGGGGATGTAGTTGGAATGTGAGAGGAAGAATAGGGAGGATGTTCCTCCTACATTGACAAGGAAGAGAAGAAGGTGGAAGTGAAAGACACATGTCAAGTGTCTCACAAAGACCATTGAGAGGAAGGGGGAAAGACCTTTTCCTCATGAGGACTCTTGGTACAAGTGTCCCATGAGTCATCTTTGACTCCTTGAGGTGGCTTGAGAAGGTCCTTAGGAATAGGGAATGTGTTTTGACCTAGTGTAGGAGAAGACATGTGGTCATGAGACCAAGTCTTATGAGGCCACATAGCCCTTAAAAATAGGACATGTGTTTGTGAGGATAAATGAGTTATTAATAATTAATAAAAATTAATTATTTTTGCCAAGGTGATGTGTCAGGTGACTAGGTCTTATGAGGTGGACTAGGGGACTTAGTCATATTAGTGATTGTGTAATTGATTAATTAATTAAATCACTTTAATAAGATTAATTTAGAGGACTTAGGATAAGAAGAGTAGGATATAGTGAATATATTAAATAAATTAAATAATTTATTTAACAATAGAGCAAATACTCTCTCTCTCTCTCTCTCTCTCTCTCTCTCTCTCTTCCATATGTAATGCATTATACATGTGATTCATTACATATATAATGTTAAGGTTTGGAATTTATGCGTATCAGATATTGGATATGCATTCGATATTTGATACCTAAAATAATAATACCAATGGTAAAATGTTGGTGCCATTGTGAATTTTGGATTTCATAGTAGAGGTACTGGATAACAGATATCTATTAGATATCCTATACCTCTGACACAAATCAACATCCTTGAGATTGGTCATGGGATTTTAAGGGTTTTGGCTTGGGGATTCCAAATCTAGATGGTCAACACAAAAAATGTGTTTTACAAATCTCCTTGCATCTCTAGACTTCGACCATGTTGATGAATTTTTTTTTTCACCTAAATTTGATGAAATGAAAAGGGTTTCTTAAGGAGATTCTCATCTTTCCACCAATATAACTATTTTCTAATTTTGACTTTAATAAATAATTATTATTTATTTTCTAATTGAGTTACATCTAAAGTTCTGATTAATAAATTGATTGAAAAACATTTATAACTTTCAAACTGTATAACATTTTTAAAATCTGAAACATGCATCGCATTCTATACTTTTCATACTATAAAAAAAATTCATTTTGATGAATTTTTAACTAAGTTATGGTGGTTAGACATGCATATTTTTATATTGTAGAAAATTTGTAGTAGAAAAATATTAATTAATTATTTACTTAGAAAAACTTACAAAAAACTATGTGTCACATCCAGACATGAGTCTACTACTCATATCATGAATCTTATAAAAAAATATTTTCATGTGATTGTGTTTAAGGTGGTCAGACATACACCTACTTATATTTTTCCTGAAATTCTTGTACTACTGCATTGAAAATTCATGTTTTCACCAAATAGTTTTTTTTTGCCAAAAAAAATCTTGTAGCTTAGAAACTACATTCAATTTTCTATAGATTCTCTTCTTACATATTTTTGATATAAGATTGTTAACTTGTTCAAATTTTTATGTCAATTTGCCTAACCCTATTTTTCTAAAACTTCATTGCCACTTAAGGGCCTAGTTTAGCGTACCATGATCTTGCACATACCCATATCATTTCTTCTTTTCTAACCAAGCTCACTTACTATGTTATCTTTCTTTATGATGATATATATTTTATGACCTACAATGGTTACTATAATCTTACTTCAACCTTGTATTTTATTTAATACATCTAAAGATCTTAATTTATTTTGGCATTGTACCTACTATGTATACACCATCTATACCCCACAATACCTATTCATGTGATTTTTATTCCACTACAACATACATAACTAAATACTTAATTTTGAATGTGCTCCCACTCCCACTCTGAATTTTGAATGTGTGTTTGCTTTGGTGGCTGGGTCGATGGCTGCTGCTGTTGAATCTCCCTTGTCCGCCCCTGCCGGTGTCACCCTTGTTCTGCTAGCGTCGGGAGTTTCTTCCAAGCCTAGGATCTCGACTGCCTAGGGTTCTGTGATCTCTTACGCCGACGTTGCTACTTTCAAAGCGGACATTTTGGGTCTTGGTCCTTCTTCTTCTAGATGTAGGGGATCACTTCTCTCTTCCCTTGTGCCTCCCATACCTGTGAGTAAACCCATTAGGGTTCTTCTTGACTCAGAGACTATAGATGAGATTTTGAAAAATAAGGAAGACTTCTCTTTGAATGTTGCCATTTTTTATTTCAAGGGTTTTTGGCCCTCTCTTTTTGACTTGCATGCTTGGATTTCCAAGCATTGGGAACCCATCTTAACTGATGTTGTTCAGATTTACCCTATGGTAATGGGTTTCTTTATTGTTAAGTTTGATAAAGCTAAAGATAGGAATACCATTTTGTGTAATAACTATTTTATGTGGGAGGAGTGTTTCCCCCTAATGGCCAAACCCTGGTATGTGGGGTTTGATCCTCTTACTAAGTCCTTCAATAAAATTCCCTTATGGGTTAGACTTCTGAATCTTCCTCTTTATCTCTGGTTATATTCTGTTCTGGAAGCGGTGGGTGAGGCTATTGGGGATTTCCAAATGGTGGATCCTGATTCCTTTGATATCTTCAAAAAAACTTATGCTTGTATTCTTGTGGAGGTTGATGTCTCCAAGGGTCTTCCGGAGAAGATCACTTTGGATTATTCTTTGGGCTCTTGGACATAGAATCTTGATTATGAGGGTATTCCGTTCCGATGTTGGAAATGCCACATGATTGGCCATCTCGTTGCGCGGTGTGTTTTAGACAAGGTTAAACCAAAGAAAATGCCTACTTGGTGGTTGGGGGTTGTTGCCCATCATTATACGGTCCGTAAAGCCCTTATTTTTGGGGGTTCAAATGTTGTCTCTCCTCTTTCTAATAAGGCTTTGGATGATGCTTCTGTGGATGTCTCGGATGTCTCTGCTGCTACTGTCGCTACTTCTGCTATTGTCCCTATCCAGAATGTTGCTGCTAGTTTTACGTTGTCTCCTGGTGCTGCTGGCCATGATGTTGTCTCTAGCACGGGTGTTTGTGGTGCTGTCTCTGATTTTGCCACTTTCTTGGATGTTGATGTTGCGCATTATTTTTCCCATGTGTCTCCTATGAGGGTTTGGGGGAACAGTTGAGGTGCTATTCCTGCCCCTTCTGGGGATTCTAATGTTACCTTCCCTTTTGTGGGCTTCTCCACCACTTCTAAGGTGCAGAAGGCTATCAGTAAGATGGAGGATGGATGGACTACTATGAAGGGAAAGAAACCTAAATCATCCACTCCCTCTTTTGATATGAACTTATGTTCACATAAGGATGGGCTAAAATGTAAATCTTGATCACCCTTTGTTGTACCTGGTTTGGGCTTTTGTCCATTTGGTAGGAACTTTGGTTTGTTCCTTTGGTTTGTTTGGTGGGGCACCATAGTTGTTTTGGTTTTTTATAGCTATATCTTTTTATGCTCATGTTTAAGGTTTTGGGTCTTTCAAAACCTGATTTTATGTAATCAAAACTAAATACTTAATATTCTAAATGTAATACTAGATTTTTAACCCTTTCTTGAACAAGGACACCTTATATGCTAAAGGTTGCAAAAAAAGATCACTAAAAGAACTCCAATGTTCCTTCAAATGATGAATACTCATTCAATAGTAATAATGTGATATGATGGTATCACAAGGGGACTTATGTTGTTCTTTAAGGTTTATCAACTTGATTTTGAATGATATGGCTTAACAATGTGCAATGAAAATATAAAGACTTATCACTTGCAATGAACTTAAACTTATGAATCTAGACTACTTTATACTTCTACCCTAGGATGCAAGGACTTGTGACTATCTTCACAACTCTAATAGGTGTAATCTTGTCATCAACTCTACCTACCTAGTGAAATCTTCTCAAGTTTACTTGAAAGTTATTTATATTACTACCATTTCATCGATTCCATCTATAAATGTAAATCAATGAGAAAGCACTAATTGAAGTTAAGCTTATGATGTTATGCCATTTGACCATGCAAGGCGTACTTACAAGCAGCAAACAACTAGTGGTTTGGTCTAAATGAGTGCACCAAAGATGATTTTACAATAAATTTTACCCAATCTAAACTAATTGAGGAAAATTCAAACTAAGTGATTGAAAGAAAATCCTATTCTACTTGAGATATGTAAATAACCATGCAATACTCCAAAATAATCATATATATCCACCATGCAAACACAACAATGAATAAAGGGCAATTTTAGTAGTACTTTGGCAACAATTCTCCAACATAATGAACTTTTACAAATGATGAGAGAAATCTTTTATATAGGAAGCTCAATTACAATGAATGGCCAAGATTAAATCATAATCAATGGATCAGGTTAATCCACAAGAGCCTTAATTAGGGTTTCTATAACCACTAGTAACAAATATTAAATCCCCACCCAATTACAATTAAGTACCACCATGTGGGCCAATAGAAAAATTGCATTGCTTGTTAAAGACCAATGAGAAAATAGAATATGCATATCCATTAGATAAGATGCACCAACGAATGGGCCAATACAAAGAGAGATTAGGTAGAAGCTTGTAGAAGTCACCAACTAATGGACTATTAAGAAAATTAATTTGCTTCCAACAGTGAATAGAAAGAGGGTTAGGTAGGGAACCTTTACAAATTGGCGCTAAAATGTCCAATCAGAATGAAGAACCTATTCATCATCCAAGGAAAAAACAAAGCCACATGAGCCTACAACAAGTCATCATCAACTAATTCATTCCCTTTATTGTTTTTTTTTTTCTCATATCAATGAATCTAGACATTATCTCATTGAACTCTTCCATTGGGACACTTGGTGCCAATCTATTCTATACTCTTGATATTCCATATCACTTGTACATGTGGCACTTGTCTTTTTCCAGTTATCTTCATTACAAATAACCATCAAGTTTGAAAATTTTGAAATTGTTTCCAAATGCTCAAACATAAGTGGGGTGGCCTCCATGAATTTTATACCTTTCACCTTTTCTTGTAATTGTTCAACACTAAAATTTTGATCATCCTCCACCTCCAAGTGAAATATAGTTCTCGCATAATCAAGTATATCATTCTTCACCTCCAAAATAGCATCCTTTGTAGCCAAACAATCATAATCCACCTATTTGATTACATCACCTATGTAGGCTAATGTTCTATACCATGCTAGGAAATTGACATCTTTCCCTTTCTTCAACACTTGACTTTTTACTAGTGTATGTTGGGGTATATCCATAATTCCCTGTAACCTCAAAAGAATCTTTTCATGACTTCATAGAAAAACTTCACATTCCTTCAATATGGCATGTACTCATTCTTTAAGAGAAAGCATGGTGTTATAGGGTTTGACAAACTTCAAAATGCATTTATTTTCTTACTTGAATATTGTTGTCACCCATCTCCTTTCCTCTTGTCCTGTCAATCCTATCCCTTCCAATCCATCCACCAATCCACTAGAATATGTGATTGGGGGAGAAAATGTCTAACCAAACTATTGAAGTGGATTCATTATCTATCTAATATACCTGTTCTCCTCTTTGTATTTGATTTTCTTTACAACTTCCTTTTTTATCATTTCCTCTAAAAATTGAATAGATCCATGTTCCTCTTCAATCTCTTATTTCTTGGTAGAGTGTCCTAACTCATGTTCATTGATGTCAAAATATTGTGGAAGCATATCTCTTCTATCCTTATCTACTTTCAAAACCACAACTTGCACAATGCATACATTTGTGTTATCTTTTGTGACCTTGTAGTATCTTTGGGCTAGCATCTTGTCCTTTTCATTGGCATTTCTCTTCATAATTTCCTCTACACTCTCAACTAGTTGTGAAATTTATATTTCTCTCTTCTTTATCCTTTGTATCAACCATGAGGGTATGGTAAGATCTCCCAATTCATATTCCTTGTTTTCCCTTTTTTGGTTTTGGTTTTGTACTTCTTTATTTACATCTTCTTTCGTGTTCACCTCTTGAGGTTGAATTTCACCATCATTTGAAAGGGCCTCTATTTCAATAATCTCATTTTTCTCAACCTGATGCTCTTGATTCCCTTGAAGGGGTGAAACTATCTCTTTCTCATTCAGATCCAAAGGAACATAGCTAGAACTCTTACTAGCTTCTAAATCAACTATAGCTTTGGGTTGCACCTCATTTTCTGGTAAGGAAGTTGTGTTTTCCTATTTTGAGGATGTACCACCTGCTTGAGACTTCTATTTATTTGATGGCAGTTTCATGCTCATGTCCTCTTTTATTTTCTTCCATTTGGTTTGTAAGGATTTTTCACTACCTCTCTTGCTATTTTGGTTTTCCATCCTAGCACTCATTTCTTTTGGTTTCCCACTTGATTCTTCCTCGAGCTCTTCTACAGATTTCATCAATTGATATGTCAAAGGAAATCCTCTTGCTTGTAGCTTTTCCACCTACTTATTCAACCAAGCTTCAGTAAATGTCTTAACTATCATCGTGATCACATAATTTAGCTTCCTGCATCTTTATCTAGCCAATCAATAAAGGGTATTGCATCCTTTCTTGCTATCTCATATTCTGCTTGAAGAAAATTCCAATCATCTTCAATCTAATCAATAATTTGGAACCACTTGGTCACATGAAGTAGTGCTACTAACATCCAAGAGAATGAACTCTTAATTTCATGATCATCATATGCATTTTTCCAATGATCTTCAATATTCACCACATGCTTATATACCGTACTCCATAGGCTCTTTTGATTTGATGGTACTTGTCAAAATGGGATCTTCTGTTAGGAATGGGAACACTGAGAGGGGGGGGGGGGCGGGGGGGGTGAATCAATGTTCACTGTATTTTAACTTTTCACTTTAATCTTTATGCTGAACTTAAATGCTTAAGTACTGAAATAAACATTCACATAAAAATGAAACATGAAATCAACACATGACACCAATATGGTTACAGGGAAACCCAAATAGGTAAAAACCCCAATGGGACTTGATACCCTCTAATATTCTGCACTAGTGTTTTGTGATCCTTGTTAGAAGATCATTTACCCTATTAGGAGTAGCTTTACAATGCTTTAAGTATAGTAGACCTTGTTAAGGGTCAGACCTTGTTAGGAGTCTTTTACAATGATCCCTGTTAGGGGAGTGGACTCACTATCCTAGAGCTCACTGCTCAAATGGTGAGGGCTAAAACCTTCTAATTTCAGATACACACTATATCTGCAGGTGAACTGTTCAGTGTGACACTACTTGTCAGATCAATTCCTTTGGTGTGCTGATGCTTTGACCTCTAGCAAAGCTCTAATACATCTTATGCTATCTTCACATCCTCTACTCTGCTTATCACAACTCTATTACAACTTCCATGTTGAATACAATGGGTGGATTTTATATTTATACGCTCATACAAACAAAACAATTAGGTCAGCCCTATAACTAATTACAAACAATGCTTCCAAATGAATTGGCTTAAGCGTGCTTAAAATTATACATATAAACATTTCAGCAAACATAAATACAATGGGTGCATGGCCTGTACAACATTAAATTATAATCGCAAACCAAAATGCTAACTGTCGGCTCCATGCTTTGTTCTCTGCTAACACACACTGGCTATGCAACTTCAACTGACTGTAACTTTCACATCTTTGCATATCTACTTATGTGCTTATAGACTAAGCATAAGTATAGTCCAACAAGCTTAACTTCTAGGGTGCATACCATAATTCATCCGTACACATGTGCGTTGATGCTCTGAGTTGCAGGAACTCTGTACACTGTCCAGTCTTCAACACTTAATTGAATTTTGATCTTTACACTAAGTGCGCTGACTCCAAACTGCTATATGACTTTGTTGCCATAATGAAAACACTATATCAAGTCATATACTTCAGTATAGACAACTTGCCAACAATCTCCCCCTTTTTCATTGATGGCAACAAAGGAATATGGCCAAGTTGCTGACTGTCCCTTAGCACAAAAACTTTTGTCTTTTATACATTTTTATACATAATCTTATATCTCCCTATACATATATATACTCCATATTCTATACACAAATCCCCCTTTGACATTAATGAAAAAGGTGCATCGAAAAAATGTATCTACACATACTCACTGAGGGAAAACATCTAGATATGCAATCTTGAGGTTTTGGATCTCCTTCTTCCAAAAGGTTATCGGAGAGTTAACTATTTGGAGATGGGCGCATAATGCATATTGAAGCTTCTCCATCTTCTCCAAGTCACTAATGGGACCATGATCATAAGTTACCATGGTGGCATCAATCTCCTTTATATTCTGATTGAGGATGTCTAAAGAGAGCGCAAGACCATTCCTCAACTGAGTCTGTCTGGACCTTATCCTTACTATCTCTATTTCTTCCTTCTCAATCTTGTCTAACTATCCTTGGTAGACATTGTTGCACATGTTCACATCAGTGGATGTGCCTGACACTGAATTCTTTACCTGCTTAATCATTGCTTCTGCCTCTTTTATCTTCTTGAAGTGAGCATCAATGAGCTTGTCTTGATCCATGCATGCTGTAATGATCCTTCTTCCTTCATCAGCAAATTCTTTCAAGGATGCTGGACTAGACTTAAGAGAATTCAAGTCTAGTGCAAATTTTCTTATCAACTCATTCAGTCTCTTCTTTAAGTACTTCTCCTCTGCTACTATGGATGCATATTCTTCTAGGCTAGAAAAATTGCTTTTGAATTGTGAGAGGACTGAACTCACATCATCACCCGAATGTACTTTTAACACTTTCTTATCCTCTGGTGGAAAATTGTTCAAAATATTCACTGATTCTATTAGGAGAGGATTCCTCATAACTTGTTTCTCCTTTGCCTTCTCCATAGCCAGGACGCTGAACTTAATCGGGTCTTCTTCTTTCCAGGAGTCCAAATTGCTTGTGTCAGGTGTCAAACTTGACAAAAATGTTGAGGAGGGAGTGATGGGAGTGTTGTCCATCACTTTTGTTTTTACCTTTGCAACATCAACATACGTATCTTTTTCTTTCTTTTCTACCTCTTCTTCTTATTTCTTATCAGATACATCTTCTATGAGTGCTTCTTCTTGCTGAGTTGGAGGTGTATCGCTGCATAAGATTTCAGCTTCTTCAGTACTAACAAATGCTTCCTCAAACTTATCCAAATCCTTATCAGTAGCCGCCATGGCTATCTCCACATTATCTATGATAATAGTGCTGCCTTCGTGAGATTCTGAGATGGGCACATACTTGTCTACCTCTGTTTGAGTTTCTGCTATGGGCATTGAGTCCTGAGGACCTGTCATTGGTACATTGAAGGTCTCTGCTTCTTTGTCTTGCTTACTAAGTGCATGAGTGATGGGCGCAGTAGGTGGTTTTATCTATTGTTCTAATAACACCTTTTCAAAGGCCTTCTATGTTTCCTTCGTTATCAGCTCATAGTCTTTGTTCATAATGTGAAGAGTTCTCATCTTTGTCCTTAAGTGCGGCTTCACCAAATTTAATATCAGTGCCTCTTCTTCTTTAGAACATACTGGCAGAGTATCTTCTAATACTTTTTCTCCGATCCTTAGATCCTCTTCATTTCCTTGTCTCTTTAGGTTTTCTAAAATATCCCATACTTTATCTGGAATGGAGGTTTTCAACTCAAGGACTATCTTCTTGAACTTTATCATATGTTTGACAATCATACTATGTATTTCTGATTTGTCAATCTCACTGTATGTGTCATAATACTTCTCTACTTGATTAATTCTACCCTCATCAATAATTCTTGAGCTCAAAACTTTAAGGCTTGGTCTAAATCTTGCCTTAGGAGGTGCTTGAATGTTTTTCATGCTCCTTAGAGCTCGCGAGGATGGATGACTAGTGCTATCTTCTTTCTTCCTCTTAATTATAGGCTTATACTCTGGAGGAGTGGTAAGATCAATAGTATCTATGGGCACAGAAGGAGTATTATCTTCTTTACCCTTCTGACTATCATCTGATTTAGTTTTCATCTTCTTCAACTTAGGATCTTCTTGTTCTTCCTCTACTGCTGCACCTTTCAATTCTAAGGCAATATTTTCATCCCTTGCTTTATCAAGGTCTGCTTGAGACACACCATGTATTCTCAAGATCTCAGAAGTGACCTTTGCAACCTTTCTTTTAGTTGCTACACTGTTAAGTTTTGCATCAACTTCTCTGGTCTTTTCCTCATAGGTTCCCCACCTAGGTTCATTAGAATCTTTGGGGGCTGTTAGAAGTACCTGCACATATGCTTCAAGGACCTATTCTTCTACCTCATAACCAAGTGGATGAATCCACTTAGTTCTAGGCTCAATAGCTTGCATACATGTAGTATCAGTCTCCACCATAAAGTATATTGTATCCTTATATTTCTCTACAATGCTTTCTGGAATCCTATACCTCATTTGCATCTTAGCTCTAAAGGTCTTCAATTCCAATGTGACATAGTCTCTTAATGTGCTTTCTGTGGATGCTTTGTTGGATATCTGAGGCATTGTTGGAATGGACTTGTCCAAATACAAATCTGAAACTCTTCCAACTATATGAAGGTACATATAGATGATTAGGGACCCAAACCTAAATATCTTTGTTTTGTCATGTTTGATAGATTTGATGTTGTCTATCAACTGTGCGCACAAGATCTCACACAAGTTGAATTCTCCATCTTCCTTTACTAGTCTGATGGCAGCTAGAATAGTGCCCGCAGACACACTATTCACCCTGCTGGTGTGATGAAATATGTAACCCAGTATCATTGACATCAATTTGATGTCTGCTTGCTCAATCGGTTCAATAGTCATGCCGCACCTATCACTCCTTGACTTACATACTTGTTCTACCATTTTCCTAAAATCCTTGCCCACTGGAAGGATGGTGCCTCTCCTAGAAAGGCATGTCATCTCATGTATTAGATCACTTGTGATTCTTACTGGAACATCTCCAATCCAAAATAGATCATCATGGATTTTTCTCAATAAGATCTTTATCCATTCTGTCTCATAGAATTCATATGCCATAGCATATTCAACAATGGGGTGATCATTCCATTTAGCGTACTCATCCATGAATGTTTTATCATGTTTCAACATGGTATCCATGTGCGCCCTTAACCTTGTTGGATACAATTTTCTGAAGGAGATTGTTGGATTAATTGTGTGTTGTCTTTGATGTCACACAAATGTCATATCAATTATCATGCTTAGTCGGTCAGCAAAGCAGTTCCCAGTGATTACCAAGCTCAGTCGGTCAGCAAGGCGGTTTTCTATGTTTACCGAGATCTCTCGGTCTCCAAAGGATGTTGCAGAATTTGCAGTGGTAACCGAGTTCACTCGGTCACCAAAGGAATTCTTTTCGGATTAGTGTTTACCGAGCAAGGTTGGCCCAGTAAAGAATTTTGTTAATTTGAGGAATAAAGTTTGTTTATTCAAGCTGACTATGGTAATGATTAGTAATGTTGGTAATGATTATTAGTGCCAACTTGACAATGTGAATGGACAATCCGAATGGTATATATAGAAGGTCAAGTTGTGAATTCAAAGAGTGTGCAAGTGGAAAAGAGTGAAAGTGTGGACAAGTGTGAAAGAAGGAGTGTGTGGATGAGCGAACATGCAAATCATTTTGAAGGAAAGTGTGAGCAAATTTTGAAGGATGGTTAGATATCCTTGAGGAGCAGTAGAGATATATTTGGTCAGGAAGGATCTAGTGAAGCAGAACAGAGATCTGTAATCAACAATTCAGTTGCATCATTATTCAGGTCATTTCATTGTTACTTTCTTACCATTGTAGCAGTGATTTCAAAATCTCTTAACAGAGTTGGTTTAATAGTCATTTTGTAAATCTTCTAACAAGGTGACAGTTCTATTGAATTGTTTCAAAGACCTCTTACAAGGCCACTCCTAATAGGGTGATTAAATCCTCTAACAAGGTCACACCTAACAGTGTGTTTTGTAACCTTTAATCGGGTTGGCTCCTAACAGGGCTCACTTCAGAAGAGTGAAAAATAGTAACTAGTTACATTGGTGGTTTTCCCAAATTAGGTTTTCACGTTAAATCTGGTGTCACTTGTGTTCATGTTATTTTCTTTATGCATGCATGTTGATCACTAATGAATGCTTAAGATCAGTTATAATTAACACTCACTGCAATAACCAAGTTACAACATTTCTCTGTATGTTTGCTGAGTAACATCAATAAATGATTTAATAAGACATCTAAGGGATCTGTGGTAATATTTTTGTAGTTAACTGATTCACCCCCCCTCTCAGTTACTCCATTTATATTTCCAACAAACCTATCTAGTCCAACAGGTTCTTTCTTGCAATAGATGTAAGCCCTTATGTCTTCCACATGCATGATGCCCATAGGCGTGCGGGAGAAAGCTCCCTCTAAATCATGTAGGGTGGATTTAAATGGGTGCCTCTTGAAAACATATATTTTCTTCTCAGCGACATCATAAACAATGGGAGTGGCCATGACTTACTTGTCAATTTCTTTCCAACTGAGCTTAGAGAAGATCTGACGGCTTCCGAATCGACGCAACGAGCTGGAGTTTTTGCAATTGATCAAATGTACTGATAATTGCAGCAAATCTCTGATAGATTCAATCTCCAAGACTTCACAAAAACTTCCAAGGCTCTTTCTACTCTCCTATCACTCTGAATTTGAATGCAATGAGGAATCAAATGACTTTTGTGTACTTTAAAGTGAAAAATCCGCCATTAATACACGTTGCATAAACCAGGGTGTCACTTCAAAAAATCAAACTTGAGCTCTGCTAACAATCAGCATGTGCACTCTTGCATGAAGGTTCCTATACACTCCAAAAGCTTAAGTCCAAAGGCGCATACTCTGAGGATGAGTATACCAGCCACGTAGGGGTCTAGAGCTAAATTAGCTCCCCCTATGACCTTGAGGACCATTCATGTAGATGTAGAGGGTGCATCCACTGGGGATGCATCCAATATATTCTCATCAGCTGTGTCCTTCTTTTTCTCTGACCAAATCATGCTCGCATGATTTGAGGCTTTCACAAACTTGACTTCTTCTTCAGGATCCAATACCAGTTCTTCGGTCTTTTTAGGGCTTTCCTGACTTTGCATCCTTGATCTACAGAGCTTTGAGATATGTCCAACTTTGTTACAAGAGTGACAAATGATTGGAGGTCTATTATTCCTTGGCGCATTGACATGAGTCACCATTCTGCATGTTTTGGCTGAGTGACTATTATAGTTACATATCTAACATGTAATATTCTGAGAACTTACATTTGTCTGATTCTGATTCCTCTGATCATGTTGAGTCCTGTTCTTCTTACTAGTCTTGCAATTCATAACTATATGACCAAATCTATTGCATGAATAACAGTAACCATTAAAAGGTCTTACCTCTGTACAATTCCTTGCAATGTGCCCATGCTTGTTGCATGCAAAACATGTGTGTTCTACAAGCTTGCACTCATACTTAGGAGGACCACCACCATCTTTGGTTTGATCTTTAGTCTTCTTAGTATCAGTAGAGTCTTTTTGTGTTTCCTTTCTTGCTCGCATATTGTCAATCTAATTTTGTGCTTCATTGTATCCAATACAACTAGTGTCTCTTTTGATTCTTCTTGCATACAACTGAGATTCTACTAAATCAGCATTGGTGTGTAATTTGTCAATATGATTCTTTGTCTTTTTCAATTCAGATTCCAAGCTTTCTTTGATATTCTTTAGCTCCAAGATTTCTAAGTTAGCTTCCCTTAGTTCCTCATTGAGTTGAAGGTTCTCCTTGACTTGTTCATTGTAGACATCTTCATTGTTCATCAGTTTGTCATCAAATTCTTCAAGCTAACTTAATAAGGATGCATTTTCTTCACTCAATTTCTTGACCTTTTCTTCAAGATCACTGTTAGAGCGTCCTTTCAAATCCTTTCTTAGTCTTTTGATAACTAATTGAGCATCACTGAATTTTTCTTTTAGTTCTTCAATTTCTCTTTCTGAATTGTCCAGGTCTTCAAGAGCAGCTTCAAGATTTTTCTTCAGATGTTTCATATCTACTTTTTTCATGATCTCCTCAAGTGGTTAAACTTCTTTGCTAAGGACCAAAGCTCTGATACCAATTGTTAGGAATGGGAACACTGAGAGGGGGGGCGGAGGGGAGGGGGGGAATCAGTGTTCACTGTATTTTAACTTTTCACTTTAATCTTTATGTTGAACTTAAATGCTTAAGTACTGAAATAAACATTCACATAAATATGAAACATGAAATCGACACATGACACCAATATGGTTATGGGGAAACCCAAATAGGTAAAAACCCCGATGGGACTTGATACCCACTAATATTTTGCACTAATGTTTTGTTATCCTTGTTAGAAGATCCTTTACTTTGTTAGGAGTAGCTTTACAATGCTTTAAGTATAGTAGACCTTGTTAAGGGTCGGACCTTGTTAGGAGTCTTTTACAATGATCCCTATTAGGAGAGTGGAATCACTGTCCTAGAGCTCACTGCTCAAATGGTGAAGGCTACAACCTTCTAATTTCAGATACACACTATATATGTAGGTGAATTGTTCACTGTGACACTGCTTGTCAGATCAGTTCCTTCGGTGCATTGATGCTTTGACCTCTAGCAAAGCTCTAATACATCTTATGCTATCTTCGCATCCTCTGCTCTGCTTATCACAACTCTATTACAACTTCCATGCCAAATACAATGGGCGCATCTTATATTTTTACACTCATACAAACAAAACAATTAAGTTGGCCCTATAACTAATTACAAACAACGCTTCCAAATGAATTGGCTTAAGCGTGCTTACAATTATACATATAAACATGTCGGCAACCTAAATACAATGGGTGCATGGCCTTTACAAAATTAAATTATAATCACAAACCAAAATGCTAACTGTCGGCTCCATGCTCTGTTCTTTGCTGGCACACATTAGCTATGCAACTTCAACTGACTGTAACTTTCACATCTTTGCATATCTACTTATGCACTTATAGACTAAGCATAAGTATAGTCTAACAAGCTTAACTTCCAGGGCACATACCATAATTCATCCGTACACACGTGCGTTGATGCTCTGAGCTGCAGGAACTCTATACACTGTCCAGTCTTCAACACTTAACTGAATTATGATCTTTACACTAAGTGTGCTGACTCCAAACTGCTATATGACTTTGTTGCCATAATGACAACACTATATCAAGTCATATACTTCAGTATAGACAACTTGCCAACATCTTCCTCCATATAGTCCCAAAGAGTAATGCTCAAATTCTCTCACTGTTGCTTCTGCTACCAAGAGGGATGGACAAGAATCTGTATCTAGATCGAGTGGAAATGTGATCCTTGGTCTATGTTTGTGCTTTAGAATCATGTCATATGTCACCAACTATCTTACAACTTTCATGAGCACTAGTTTGTTAGATTGAAACCTTGGAAATTTGATTAGGCATTTCGTACTCCCCAACACATGGATGTAGGTGAACTTCCAAAATTGAGCATACCATGACACATACTTATTTACAAACTCTTCTACCTATTTTGATAATCTCTTGTTGGGAGTGCTTTGTAGTACTCTTATTGTGCACATGGCAAAAACATCATTTGCAATCTTAAACCCATCCTTATTTTCAAGTTGTACTTGTGGATAGCAATCATACATCACATATTGTCCTTATTCCATTCCAACTACACCCAAACATTCTAGTCCTTTGAACTTGTGTACCCAAACCATAATGTAGATCATGTACGAGCTCATGTAGAATGCCCTTGATTTGGACATATTCCTAAACTACATATCCAAATTGTCACTAATTATTGTCACCCAATCGAATCTTTCATTTGATTTGATGATGCTCTTGATGAATTAGTGCATCCATGGCTTGAATAGTGCTCCTTGTGGACACCCCATCACCTGCTTTAGCATGATTATAAGATCACCTATCTCTTCTTTAAACTCTACCTTTGTCAACTTTGGCAACTTGGCATTGTGTATCCTCAATTCTAACCATTCAATGTTGACCAAGGTGGTGTAATAATTCTCCCTTTTGTCAAAATCTTTTTTAGCGAACTCTTGCATTCTGATTATGCCATCTTTGTAATATGGGATATTGAATGTGTCCCTCATGTCATCCAACGTGAATGCAACCATATGCATTCCTTTAGGAATAAGTGCTTGTCTTGTGTCAATATCATATCTCCTAGTGCACTCAACTATCATTTTGGGCCACTACTTACTAGGGGAAACATGACTGCTTGAACTATGCCGCTTTTCAATATCTTCTTTGTTCACGATGATGGATTATGTTAGAATATTCTCTCTTATTGAGTTCGTGTTGTAAGGCTCAGATTGGTGTCATTGACCTTCTTCTAGTTGATTGTGAAATTTGACTCTGGAAGCATATCTTCTAGATCATATTAGGATCACGCCACTTTTCGCTATCTCAAGGTCATTCCATCATTGGGTGTTTTGGTCGTTTTCTTCGAAACTCCTCTATTAGCTCCCGCCATGTTGAAACCTTCCATGTAATACTTTATATTAGATTTTGCATATTCAAATTAAAATAATGATAACAAAGATTACTCATATATTACCCTAATGATTTTTTTAAACCAAAATTAAGATACCATTAATGCTAATGTTCATGCTCTAAATTTGTTTATCTTTATTAGATTTTCACTATATGAACCCTTTCTATTGCACAATTATGAACTTTGAACTTCCAACCTTTCAAGAAAAATACTATTACATTGAAATACATTAAAAATTCAAATTTCTACAATTCTGCAGCCTCTCAAATTCGTCTAAATTGACATCTTCAGCTATTAGTCACGAAAACACTATGTTTATCTGTCAAGATCTGAGTCCTAGAACTCAAATCTGGGAGTGATTTGTTTAAAAAGGTCTTATTTTCAAATCTCGGGCTGATCATTATTATGAATCCAATGGCGAAGTTTCATGGTATTTACCAAGTCTGCAACTTAGAAGTTTCAATTTTCTGATTTTGCACTCAAATTTAGAGTTTACAGCCTTCCAATTTTCTAATTTTCCAAAAACAATCAGAATTTAGCAACCCAAATTTGTTCAAATTGGTGAATTTTCAATGTCTCCCTTCAATTTCCAGTTGCTATGATGTAAACGTCCATGTTTCCCTTCCAAGTTTTCCATCAAAAGGGGGTCTGATCTGTCTACGTTGATAGTCTTTATGTCTCCGATCAAACTCAGCTAAAAATTGTCTTCCCCAAATTTGAATGATTAGAAGTGATTTATTCCCTCCAAAGTTCAATTTTCTCTTGCGAGTTAATGCGTTTTTTAATTGCCTTAAGTGATTTTCTTTTATTGGGTGTTGAACTAAATTCAACACCCAATATTATGGCTCCAATAATTTGAAATTGCACCATTTCATTGATTTTAAATTACATCTATTGGCATTAAAATTTGGATCACTGTTTGAGTCGCACCATTGCCTATATAAATCTCCCCCCATTATTCAATAAAAATTGCAGCCTCCTTGATTATAGATTGCACCACCTTTTGTTTGAATCGCCTCATTAAATTGAACCCTTCTTGTCATGTAATTCATTGTCCATGGGCATTGAAATCGCATCTCTTCATTGGGGTTTGAAATAAGTTTCCAAGATTTGCATTTAATTTCAAATCTATCTTCATTAAGAATGGGACCATTCCACAATTAGCTCTACTTAATTTATTAAATGAGGGTAACTTAATTAAAATCGTACCATCTTCTTTGTGAAATCGATGTCATTCATTAAATTTGATTCCCCTTTAAATATTTGGCCTCTTTTAATTTAAAACAAGCCCCAAATCAAATGCCAAGTTATTGATTTTAGAGCCTTTTCACTTAATTAATTTCCTTCCATAAGATCAAAATTTGTAATTTGATTGCATTTTTATCACATCATTAAATTTTGATTTCAGCCTTATTTGCAAAATCAAGTCTCTAATCATCCATAATTTTCAAGCGTTTAGGTAAACTCGATGAGGGTTGGGTTTGATTATTGGTTGAAATCACTTATTAATCTCGGAATGGGAGTCACCATCTACTTAGGAAAACCCATTAAATGCCAAGTGGAAACCACCCTACACTTAGGCAAAGGTTAAAATCTTGAAAGTGGAAACCACCTTGCACTTAAGCAAAACCATCAAACGTCAAGTGGAAATCACTAGAGAGTTAGGTGAAACCACTAATAAACAAGTGGAAACCGCTACTCACTTAGGAAAAACCACTATGCATGAAGTGGAAACCACTCATAACTTAGGAAAAACCACACAATTGCTTAGTGTAAATCAAGGGCGACTTAGACAAGGTGCAACCAATGTGTAATGGAAATCAAGGGTGACTTAGGCAAGTACATGTAAAGTGAAAAAATTGTTAAAGTGGACTAGAAATCGCCATGTACTTAGGCAAATTTGAAGCATAATGAGGAAATCCATATCAACTTAAGCGAAGTCCATTTCAAATCAACATAGCTCCCTCACAACAATATTTTATATCCATTTGTTAATCACTGCTATTTTTTTATATTCCACATAGTAATTCCACATGATCAAAATATTACCAAGTTTGAATGCACTCCAATAAGCCTAATTTCACTAAGTTTGGTTTCATCAATTCCCAAAATGTTGTTGGGATTAGCAAGGCAGAAATAACAGTTACATGCAAATATAACCAATATCAAAAAATATTAAACCACACAAAAAAGAACACAAAGACACAAAGATTTAACGCAGTTCACCCAATCTTTGGGCTACGTCCACCAACAGCGACTCCAATATTATTATTATCCAGTTATTACAACCTGATTACAATCTGTAATCCCTTATAGCTCAATACCGCCGCAAAAGCTACTAAAACATCGATAATGAAATCCCTAACCCTAAGCCATATTATACAATATTTTGTCGCTTTAGGGTTAGAATGAGTTACAACATGTCGGCTCATAAATAGCCGAAAATATGTCGGCCTCCAAAAAAATTTACAAATTAGTTTCTTAATTAGTCACCACAAGCCAACAATCTCCCACTTGGTGACTGATCAGGATCCACACTAAGAAACCTCCTACTTGGAGATTGATCCTATAGCAATACCGCTACCATATGAGGCTCCCACTAGATCGAACCACCCTGGACTCAGCTGTTCCTTTATTATGTTCAGTCTAGAAGACCAGCCGAAGTTGAACAGGAGTTCAACTTCTCCCTTGTTACTACCTTTGTAAACATATATGTTGGATTATCATTTGTATGTATTTTTCCCAGCTTTAATTGCCCATCATCCATAGCTAACCGAATGAAATGGTACCGCAATTGTATGTGTTTTGTCTTAGAGTGAAAAGCAGAATTTTTCGCAAGATGAATGACACTTTGGCTATCTATATGCAGAAAATTATCCATCTGTGGATGTCCCAATTCTTCCATGAAGAATTGAAGCCATATCATTTCCTTGGCTGCCTTTGTAGCAGCAATATACTCTGCCTCTGTAGTGGATAAAGCAACCACCTTTTGTAGTCAAGAAATCCAACTCATTGTTGTCCCACCAACAGTAAATACATAGCCTATAGTACTCCGCCTGCTATCTATATCTCCTGCCAACTATGACTCAACATAGCCTTGTATAGTAGTAGTAGATCCCCCACAAAGTGTAAACACTTACTGGATGTACCTCTCAAATATTTGAGAATCCATTTGACTGCATTCCAATGCTCACTATCAGGATGACTCATATATCGGCTAACGACTCCCACTACATGTGCAATATCTGGCCTAGTACATACCATAGCATACATTAAGCTCCCTACAACTGAAGCATAAGGTACCTTAGATATTTGAGCCTCCTCTTCTAATGTCTTAGGACACATCTCCTTCGTCAATTTCAAATGATCAGGAAAAGGTATGCTAATAGCTTTGGCATTCTCCATAGAGAAACGTTGCAACACCTTCTCAATATAATCAGTTTGGGATAAAGTCAACTTCCTATTTTTCCTATCTCTGCAAATTTTCATACCAAGGATTTGTTTTGCTGCCCCCAAATCCTTCATAGAAGATGAATGTGTTAACTCTTGTTTTAACCCCTTAATGGGATCCATGTTAGACCCAGCTACAAGCATATCATCAATATACAAACATAAAATAATGTAGCTATCATCATCCAACCTCTTAAAGTAAACACAATGGTCAGAATGACACCGAGTGTATCCATGCTCATTCATAAAAGTGTCAAATTTAATATACCATTGCCGAGGTGCTTGCTTCAAGCCATATAAATTTTTTTGCAATTTGCACACCAAACTCTCCTTACCCTTGATCTCAAATCCTTGTGGTTGTACCATATATATTTCTTCATCCAAATCACTATGAAGAAAAGTTGTTTTAACATCAAGCTGCTCAAAATGCAAATCTTCAGTAGCCACAATACTTAAAACAGTACGAATATAAGTCATTTTAATAACTGGAGAAAATATCTCATCAAAATCAATGCCCTTTTCTGTGCAAATCCTTTTAAAACTAACTTGGCTTTAAACCTTTTCTTACCTCCATCCTCTTCTTTCAGCCAGTAAACCCATTTGTTCTGTAAAGCCTGTTTACCTGCAGGTAACTTGCATAAATCTCAAGTTTGATTTTTCAGCAAGGAGTCCATTTCCTCTATCATTGCAGACTCCCACTGAAGCTTTGTATCCACCCACACAGCTTCATTATAACATTTAGGTTCACCAACATCTATTAACAAAATAGAATACAAAGAGGGAGAGAGTCTTTCTAGAGGTCTACTTAGCCTTGTTGATTGTCTAACATTCACTGGGGTGTGTGGTATTTGTTGTTTCTGTTGTTGTAGAGCATAAGGGTCTACTAGAACATCATCTTTTGGAGTATCATCCAGTACTACATAATCATTTTCTTTCTTCTCATGCTGCTACAACAAATCTTTGTACAATACTTTCTGATTGAATATGACATCCCTCCTTCTTACAATTTTATGATTTTCAAAATCCCAAAGCCTATAACCAAATTTATCAATGCCATATCCAACAAATACACATTTCTTTGACTTAGCTTCTAGCTTGGTTCTATTTTCAGAATCTGTATGTGCAAAAGCTTCACAACCGAAGGTTTTGAGAAAAGAATAACTCACCTTCTTATAACCACTCCATGCTTCCTCTGGAATACCAAAGTCTAAATGAGTAGAGGGGCCTCAATTAATTAAATAAACAACAGTGTCTACAGCCTTTGCCCACATGTTTAAGGGTAGCCTAGCATGCAACCTCATACTCCTTGCATGCTCCATTATTGTCCTATTCATGGGTTCAGCCACTCCATTTTCTTGTGGAGTCCTTGGTACAGTTTTCTACCTATGAATACCATTTGAGGAACAATAATCTTTAAATTATGTGCTGCAATACTCACCACCATTATCAGATCTGAGACATTTTAGCCTTTTACTAGTCTCATTCTCAACTAAGCATTTCCATTTCTTAAAAGTTTGAAATACATCAGATTTCTATCTAAGGAAATAAATCCATACTTTTTTTGTTGCATCATCTATAAATGTAACATAATACAGAGAGCCACCAAGGGAAGATACCTGAGTTGGTCCCCATACACTTGCATGTACAAGCTCTAATTTCTCATTTTTATTTTCCTTTCCACTCTTTACAAAACTAACTCTCTTTTGTTTTCCATACACACAACTTTCACATAAATCCATATTGACACATTTTAGACCAGGTAAAACTTTCCTTGAATGAAGTAATTTCATACATTTTTCACTCATGTGCCTGAGTCTGTTGTGCCAAAGTGTTGTGTCAGAATCTACAACAACGGTTTGATGTTCTTCCTGCTCAACTACAGCAACTGTTCCTGGACATTCATAATGAAAAGGGCCACATAACTGAAGAAACTATCTAAAAATCAACTATAAGTTCTAGCCAACACCATCCAACTGCTTTCTATTAAGAAAAGACACCATCACCTAAGGATCAAACTCACAAATGATCCTTCTCCAACCAAGAAAATAGGTACGCTCAACAACACACAAAATGGCCAAAGCCTCCATAAGATTATTCATGTAATGACCTTTATAAATTAAAAAAACTAAACTAGATGTTCCCAAAACTATCACAACCAACCCCACCAATATGTGCATGACCAGGATTCCCTTGGGAAGAGCCATTAGTGTTCATTTTGAAAACTCCCTATGGAAGAGTAGTCCAACGACCTTCCTTGTTAATTTTCTACAAAGGGTGTCTACATCTATTCCTCTTAACCTAACCAAAACCTCCTTGAAATGGATAAGGAGAGTATGGATAGAAAAATCTCCAGGATCCACACCTCCAAAAAAAAACACTTCACTGATGGTAAAATTTTTCACCTTGCAAAATCCTAGGATTTGAATAGTTATTTATACCTTTTTAGGGTTTCTGCAAGTGTTTTTGTGGCCTTTAGGGTGAAGGGTTTAGGGTTATGTGTTAAAATTTATCTAAATGTTGAATTAACCCTAAGTCATTCTAATTTGTCGTTACCTTTTTTAACTTAAGAATGAGTATTTTTAACATTGTAAAAAGGGTCATATGTTTTAAGTCCTAACACTTTAAAGTCATTAAGTGTCGACCCTTTTAATATTTCTGCATCCTAAGTTTTATTTTCATAGATTCGTGTTTGCGGTCCCTACTTTATTTTTTGCTAGGTTATGTGTTTAACCTTCTTATTAAGCGGGACCCTTTATGTCTTTCAACTAGTGGCGATGTGTCATTCTATGATTTGCCCCACTATCCCTTGATAATGTCACAATCTAGCTCATTTTTTTCACGAGATGACGGGAGAGTGCCATCTGTCCTTTGTTGATTGGTCAGTGGTGTTTTTTTAAGCCTTTGGTTATGTTTGGCATCCCACTTGGTTAAATGTCAATTTACTAATGTGTTAATCATTCAACACATGGCTTATTTCATCTGTCAGAAAAGGTGCTCGGATGTTTATCTTATGTTATCATTTCTCAAAGGATAAAGTTCTACAGAAATCTATGAATCTTGTGATCCCATGGTCAAAATTGCTCAAAGTTTATCTAGCACAGGATCACGAGATGGTGTCATGTGTCCCAGGCTAGCAAATGACTGAGAGGTGGGACCAAGGTGAATAAAAGTGGATAACAGTTGGTAGTAATTGGTTGGTTTGAATTTGATGACAAATATTTCCATGTTGTAGTTGTCGATTGTATTGAAGTCAAAGCACTTGCAACTTAAACACTAATCTTTTAGCACATGTGAAAATTCAATGATGATATTTTATTGTTAACTAAAAGGTGATCGATAGTTACTAGTCTCTTATGATTGTTTGATGGTTAAGTTTCTGTGAGGATCAACGGTCTGCGTGATCCCATGCTGAAATTTGTGTGAAGTTTATTCTATGTGGGATCATGAGATTGTGCCACGTATGTCCTCGATCGACAAAGTTTGAGAGAATGATGGCCCAGGGTGCTGACCTGTTGTTTCCTTTGATGTGGTACTTTATTATTGTCTAAATCTTGGGCCCTATTTCTTACATGGTAGTCAAATTCAGATTGACTAATCAAAACCATTGATATTGCTAGTATGGAAGGGATCGAAGACTGAAATTTAAACTCCAGAAATAAAGGTTTTTGAGTCATTTGTTCACTCATATGAATTGATAGCGAACATGATGAAATGGCGGTAGTTACATATGGTAATTAAAATGCCCATTTGATCCTTTATTTGATTCATCATGCATTCACTTAAGATTATAAAGTGCTTTGGAGGTGTTGAAGCAATCAAATGAGGTGTTGTACAAAATTCAGTACTATTCTATTGTAAAAGCCATGAGTAGGGTTTTAATCCTCTTGTTGTTCTATTGAATAATTATCTAGTTGCATTTTATAAATTATGGGGAGAGGGTTGCATTTGAATGATTAAAGGTATTGGGGTAGTGAATTCTTAAAAATTGAGTAGGGTTTCGTTAAGAATCCTTGATTTTATTTAGGAAGCCCTAGTTTTTATGTATTCGAATTATCGTTGCATAGAACCCTAGTTTTAAAAAATTCCTCCATCAAGAGAAAACTCGGGCTAGAGGGATTAATTGAGGAGAAAATTATTTGATGATTCCTTGGACTGGTTAAGTCCCTCAACCAATGATAAATACATCATCATTATAGATGGAAGACATGAGTAGGGTACCTTGCCAAAGTGCAGATGGAAGTTTGATGTATGTTATAATGGGACCAAACCTTGTCTAAACAATGGGGGTTCTTTCCAAATATATGTCTGATCCCGGTAAAGTTCATTAAGATGTGGTTAAAAGAGTCTTAAGATATATGAAAGGCATATCATAGAATTATTTTGTGTATCATGGTAGTTTGATAGGAGACAATATTTCCCTTGATAATCATGCATATGCAATCTCAAATTGGGTAGGTGATATTGATAGTAGAAGATCCACTAGTACTTATGTGTTTACTTGATTTGGTGGTCTAATTAGTTAAATGAGTAAGTGATAGGATATGGTTTCTTTTTCCATATTTGTTGAAGCTAAGTATATGGTAGATACTCACACTTATAAATAAATCATTTGGCTTAAGAGACTATTTTTAGATATTGGAATAAAATAAGGGGTAGTGACAATTCATTATGATAGTTAGAGTGCAATTGGCCTACTTCATGTTAGGACCAAGCATATTGATGTTCAATATCATTTTCATTGAGGATGGTATGGTAAAGTTGGTCAAGTTAGAGAATTTGATGAATGTTGTAGATTCGTTAACTAAAGATATGAACACAGAGAAGTTCATATGGTTTTTGGAGTCTGTGGGCCTCAATGACCCCTAACAATTAAAATATGGTGTTGATAATCCTTTTTCTCTTGCGAGTTGTTTGACAAGTGACAGATTGTAGGAGAATGTATCTCAAACTTGCATTTACATAATGTTACTATTTATAGTAAGTTCACATTTGAGAATAATTTTTTTCTAAACTTTCCTAAAATCTTTAGATGGGCTGGATAAGAATTTCAATAAATTTTTGTTACAAAATCATGGTTAGATTTGAAGATATTATAGTTTCCATTTTTTAAGTTGCTAAAGAAATTTTATGAATTCAATTTTGAAGGCCTTAGAGGCTCCAAAATGGCCCAAAATTATCCATAATTGGCATAGATAATTATAGCTTGATAGAGCATGTCATGAACTTTCCAGAACTTTAAACAATTTATCAGTTGGACACCCAAATCAAATGTTATAGCATATGGAAGTTGGGTCTCCTAAAATAGGAAATATTAAAATGTGTTGAACACATAAATGCATTGTAAAAGGAAGTTACATGTGTTGGTATGTGTTTTTATGCATCATAGGGTGTCTTAGGTTTGAGATAAAATGAGTGTCATTTTTTAGGTGGTTTTTAGCCTATGGATTTGTAATATAGTTTGATTGTTTCATGTATTGTATCTCATATATACTAGATGTATTAGATAAAGGTTTTGTGTAAGAGTTTGATAGCTATTGAGTTACATTTTGATCTATAGCTAGTGATACTCTCGTGAGAAGCTTTCTTTATTAGTATATTATAATCTATTTTTCAATTCTTCATAATATATTAGGTGGCTTTTGGAGTGTGGGGTTTTCTCCCAAAAGGGTTTTCCTCATGTAAATTAGTATTGTGTAATGAATGCTATTTATGTTTATTTTTGTTAAGTTTTTGTAACTATTGTAAATATTTGAGAAAGTTTTTACATAACCCTCCTTTCAAGATTAGTGTAGAAAGTTGCTCTGCTACCTTAATTTCCTTACATGTAAGAGAAAGAAAGGTTCACAAAAATGAAAATGGGAGTAAAATTCCTATAAACTAAGCACTTAGATTTTATAGGATAAATCAAAATGTGTCAGAAATGTAATGCATGCATTGAATTCAATATTTCAAAAATAAAATAATGGCACTTAGTTGGAAATAATAGGATATGTATGATAGAAAGTGTTGATAGTGTAGAAATGTCAATGAAGATTAGATAATGCCTTGGAAATTGTGAATTCTTATTTATGAATGTCTATCACTTTTATGACTACACAATGGATCATGTGAGGGTGTATTTAACCTTTATCTTTCTCTAGAACCACATATAGTCTCTAAATATCCTAGAAATTTAGCTTCAATGTGCCTTACTATCCTTAGGCTATTCTTGCATAAAAAATAGTTGTTTCTATTTATTGGTTTGCACTTGGAAGTTATAAGCACTTCTCTTATGTCAAACCAAGTAAATTTGGATATCAATTTTAACAACTTTAAAAAATATTGAGAATACCATGTCAAACATGTAAGATTCCCTATATGCTTGTGTATTGTAGATTCCTTGATAATGTGTACATGTAATTGATAGCATGTAATTTAGTTTAAAAACTAGATAAAAGACTAATAATAACATTGTGAAACATGCAAGACACCCTAGATGCTTGTGTAATGTAGATTACTTAATAATGTGTACATGTAATTGATATCATAGAATTTATAGGATAAATCAAAATGTGTTAGGAATGTAATGCATGCATCAAATTCAATGTTTCAAAAATAAAATAATAGCACTTAGTTGGAATTAATAGGATATATATGATAAAAGTGATTTTTTAGTAGTGTAGAAATGTAAATGAAGATTAGATGATGCCTTGGAAATAGTGAGTTTTTATTAAATAAATCTATGTCACTTTCATGTCTACATAATGGATCATGTGAGGGTGGATTTAGCCTTTATCTTTCTCTAGAACCACATCTAATATCTAAATATTTTAGAAGTTCAGCTTTAATGTGCCTTTCTATACTTAGGCTACTCTTGCATAAAAAAAATTGTTTTTTATTTTATTTATTTAATTTTATTTTTATATATATATTGGTTGGTTTGCACTTGATAGTTATAATCACTTCCCTTCTATCAAACCAAGTAACTTTGGATATCAATTTAGCAACTGTAGAAAATAGTAAGGGAGGATACCATTTTCAAACATGTAAGATTACTTAGAAGTTTGTGTAATGTAGATTCCTTAATAGTGTGTACATGTAACTAATAGCATATAATTCAATTTGACAACCGAAAAATAGACTAGAGATAACATTTTCAAACATGTAAGATGCTTGATATGATTGTGTAATGTAGATTCCCTAATAATGTGTACATGTAATTGATATCATGTGTAATGATCCAATATAGGTTATGGTAATTGAATTACTTCCTAAAATGAGCTAAAGTTACCCATTTAAATACAACACCAAGGATCAAACAATGACACACTTTTGTCTCTTAGATCATGATGTAGGAGGGTATTCACATGAAACCCTCTATTACACAAACTTATACAACCAAATCAAATGAAAAACAATCAACAATGAAACAAATTTAAAGTATTCACAATGAACTCATGAAATCTTTATTCAAATTCATCTAGTAAATCATTACAACAATGCCTCAAATTGAGAATATATCAATTACAACCTCTAGGGCTAAGAAATATGCATTCAAAACTGAAAAATAAACTAATCCACAATAGCAAGTACACATAAGAAACAAGCTAAAAAAAACATCTCCAATGAATATGTTGTTGTAAATTCCTCCTTACGCTTGTAACAAAATGAGTTATTCCCACCCTTAAACAAAAACTACGTTCACCTCCTCCCTCTTGCCAGAATTTGGAAGTTTCTTATTCAATTTCTTAAACTAACCTTTATTCCTCGAAAACTCTCTCACTCCAAATTACCCCAAGAAAATGCTACGCCCAACCTGAAAAGAGGCACCCCCAAAATAATTAATTGAAAAGCAATTAAAATTTACCAATTTTAGAGCTATTTTGGAACTCAACTCCCTACAAGTAGTGGCTCTATTTCAAAAATCTACTCCACTCGAGTGTCTAGATTCTCCACTACTACCATTTGGAATCTTTAATGATTGACCAAAAGACATAAATACCCAAAATCTAACACATAACAGAAGGAAATTTGAAATTTAAAATTTAAAGTTCCCTCCTACATGTGGATGCCCCTGCACCACATTAGAAGTGTGGGTTTTATCTAGGATTAAAAAAACATAAACTTAGGTTTAAGATTGGTCTTTGAGAATAAGTATAAATAGGAATAAGTAAGGTCTGAATTATATGTCTACTCTTAATAAATAAAAAAATATGTCTTTTATATAATTTTTATTACATAAAGACCAACTATATATAGATACTGATACTTTTCATTGTTCCAAAAATATATCAACTATAGAATTAAGAAGGAATTTGAAGTCATAATGAATAAAGTGGACCAATTTATTCTTGACATATTTAGTACAAACATAACTTCCACACACAAAATATCATGTGGGTGGGACCTGGAACAAAGGCTAATACAAATTAATCCTTGATCTAAATTGGATAAGAATGGCATGGTGATTGGGGGAACCATCCTTTACCCACCAAGGCACTCCAAAATGAGTTGATATGACCAGCAATTATTTGATGGTTATCCATCTCCCTTGCTAAAACAAAACACATGATGATGCATTTCATACCAACGCATCACTAACTCTAGTGATGGTGGACCAGAATAGCCTTCATAATTGCAGGTGACAATAAGAAACAAATGAACTTGGAATTCTAAATGGATAGCGTGGGCCCACCCTTGCTGTGTATGATATTGGCCATTCAGCAACCAGCAGCTTGGATTTCATTGTTTTGTTTGCACTTTTCTCTTTCAATATTCACAAGCAAACTAAAGATAACCACAATAATAACGTGGCCCTTCTCATACTCTAATAATTGACTCACATGCACCAGCTATGCTTACTCATTCATCCTCTTTCCACGTGCTCACATATGTCTTGTCCTCAACACCTATGGATAGGGATATGCATGTCATTACTTAATATAATTGGTGTTTACTAAAGATATATTTATTTGTTGAAATTATTTTAGAAGAGTTATCAAAGAATCAGTGTTTATTAAAGATATATTATTTTTATGGAGTTCATCTATGAAACTATTTTAGTATGAACAAGACTTGATTTCTAATTGACTCATGAAGAACCTTTCGACTTCACCAGTAAACCAAGGGCCCATTGACTAGATATATCATTTTGATTTTCTATACATTTAACTTTTGTTTTCTTTGTCCTTTTATTTTTATATTAGATCGACTAAACCATGTGCATTTGTGTCCTTGGGGTTGTGTTTCTATAATTGTATCTCGTCTTTTAGCTAAAAACGTTTCTAATAAGGTTGTGGAATGAAAATGAGATGCTTAGACTTGGTGGTATGGTAAAAACCTTTAGAAGTTTGTTTTGATGTGGTTGAACAATTAAAATAATAATCAACCCCTATAAAGATTTGAGAAATATTACAAACTTGATATTTTAATTGTTGTGATGACATCAACACTAAACAAAATGTATGATTTTTTATTAATAACAATAATTATGCTTGATGTTTTATATAGTTATTTTTTAATTAAAGATAGGATAAAATAGATGTAGATCAATTAATTGAATAGTTGATAAGGATGATGGTATATTCATTAGTTATGTTATCTACCAAAGTTCAAACCGCTCAAATATGATATATAAAATAAGAACAAGATAGTAATTTAGACAAGAAAACAAAGTTAGAATAGACTTGCTTATTAAGTTTCAAAAGAGACCCCACCTCTGAGGTTAGTTCACTGGACTAAAGCCTATTGTGACAAGATTAAAAAATTATGTAGACCCACATAACATTATTAAATGGACTAAAGCAGAGGGTGACAAAATATGCAAAATTAAAGAAGATTATATAGACCAACTATCAACATTATTAAATGATATTGTGAACAAGAGGGAAGAGTACAATTTTCCGCTCTATCTGTGTGTTCATCTAAGTTTTATACGTGTGTATGTGTGTCTGTCGACAGTATTATGCGTGTGTATGTGTGCTGTTTTGCAGTTTTATCCTCAAATCTACAAGTATGACTCATGATACAGCCAACTGGGATCCAGCTTGTAATCTTATTCCCAGATTGTATCATTATTTTGATATATAAACCTCACCTTTTGTCAGATGTTATATCTTGGTTTGCCTTCAAAGGTTTTGCAGACAGAAATCTTGAAACATTGTGATTTGTGGGTATCATGGATTTCAGCTCTGAAACTCCATTTTTAATTCAAATGTAGAATGGTTAGTCTTAGTGGCTTGCTTCTTCTTTCCTTGTACTCAATGCCTGGTCTTAGTCTATCAAGCTCCACCAAATTTGGCAGCTGCACTGCCAAACAGTTGGAGGTGGAAGTGAATTTTCAAGGGAGGAGGCCTAAGAGGGTGACTGATCCTTTGAATGAAGTGGTGAGAGCAAGACTGTGTGGGAATCATCATGAAACCCAAAACTCAAAAGATTACTCTGAGAGTAGTGGAAGTGAGCATGAAGGGGAGTCTGTAATCTCCTTAACTGATATGCTGTGTGGTTTCATGGAAGATGAGCAAGGAGTTTGCTTGGATGGAGATGATGACTCAGTCTCTCACAGTGACTCTGAGGATCCCAATTCAGCTATGCTATTAGAGGTACTACTGAGAGTGTCTCTGAAAATCTTTCTCCTCCTAATTTAGCTTTTCCTCTGCTCTTATTTTTCTACAAGAATTAGGTCAATGAATTATTTTCAATACACTCATTCATCTTTTTTTTTTTTCCGCTGATAGCACTCAGGTCATTTTGATGATAGATTGTGGAGTGTGATCCGAAATGTTAGATGCAAAAACTATCACACAATCTAATCCAATGAATTTTCTTGATACACTTGGCTCATCTTAACGTTTCTGATAGCACTCTATCATCTTGTCATTGATATGACTCTATCATTTTGATGATAGATCATAGAATGGATTCAAATTGTTGATACAAAACTATCATACAATTTAATACAATGAATTTTCTTAATACAGCTCATTTTTTTGGTTTCTGATAGCATTATATCATCTTGATGATAAATCATGAACCGTGATCCAAAAATTGATGTAAAAAACTAGCATGCAATCTAATGCAGAAACAGTTATGACCAATTTCATAGATTGGTGAAATCTGTTGTCTTTAATTACCTTTGATATGGTTTGGAAGAATTTAAGCAGGTTCCTTGCTTTTGTAGGACTGTTTATTTGTTTTCCTTTAATGGGTATGTTGAAGGTGTTTTTTTCTTCTTGTGCAGAGCCTGGTCTGTTGTAGAAATGCTGCTGATTTGTGTCTGCTGAGATATGTAACCCACGCTGTTGAGATGGCAAAGACAAACGTAAGATTTGGTTATGGGAATGAGAATGAGAATAAGAGCCATCTGCTGCGGAGTCTGCTGAATCAGCTAAAAATGATGGGATACAATGCAGGAATTTGCAAGTCAAGACCAAGTCACGCCAAAGACTTTCCTGCAGGTCACTTCTCTAGATACCAATTATCTGCATATCTGTATATGAAATTTTTACTGTAAACTATCAGCACATTGATTACCACCCACCAATTAGTTACTGTTGGGTTTGTCTTACTGCAGTTTCAGATAACTATGTTAATCAGTGAAAAGTTTTGTTTTTTGTTTGAATTTTTGCTCTGAATGTTTGATGGGCTGAATAAAAAAAAGGGCTTCAACTGTTTTCAACACAGTTATTTTATAAGAAAATGTTATGAAGTGAATTAAAATTGCTAACCAGTAAATATTTATAATGTTTTCCTTCTGAAAAAAATCAATCCAAGAATGATTTGTCTAAGTCTCTGCTGCAGCCTAAATTCACAAGCTTATACTTCTCATTTAACTGTTAGACTGAATTAAATTGGGGCATTTATTGTGTATGGGTCCAATATATAATCCAAAACAGTGTGGTAAAACATATGTTGTTTGTACTTGTGACAAGGTGCTCAGGTTGTGCCTTCTATGACCATCCATTACAAGAGATAAACCTATTACCAGTAGCCTCTGTCTTCATGTTACTCAACAACTACGCACATTTTGTTTATATACAATATCTTTCTTCAAAAATAGGTTCTTTGAAATTCTTTGTTGTATATGTATGTGCTTGTGGAAAAATGACATGATTGGCATTTTATTTGCAGGATATTATGAATACATTGATGTGATCATGGAAAGAAGAAAGGTGAAAAGAGAGGAAAGAATTTTTGTGGACATAGATTTCAGGGCACAGTTTGAAGTGGCCAGACCAACCATGGAATACAGTGGCCTACTGCAACTCCTCCCAGAGATATTTGTTGGAAAAGCTGAGAAACTCCACCAGATCATCAGCATCATGTGCAGAGCTGCCAAGAGATCACTCAAGAAGAAAACAATGCACATTCCACCTTGGAGAAAATACCCTTACATGAGATCCAAATGGCTTGGATCCTACAGAAGAATCTCCACCACCACCATCATCACCCCTAATTCCTCCACCGCCACCACCATTGACATGACGAATGAATGGCAGCTTCCCACTGACAATTCCTCACTGAAACCTGCTAAAAATGGCAAGGTTTCAGGGCTGGCAAGGGCCTTCATACGGCCTGCTATTGCCCAGTAAGGATCTGTAACATGTTCTGTATTGCACTGATTAACTGTTTCCTCGTGACAAAAAGCTTTCTTGTGGCAGGCAGGCTGCCAGGATAAGTCAAATTTTAAAAAATTCAACAATTGTAAAGTTTGATCCAGAATATAACTAAATAGAAAACTCCATTTCCAAATTTGAAGAAGGTGGTGTTGACAGAAATCATTTTTGTTTACCACAGAGGAATTTTAGGAAATGTGCACCATGGTGATGTGATATTCCACATATATTTATATTTTCCTTTTTTTATAATGTACATCTTAGAAAACAAATTGCTGCCATATATTAAGGTAGAAGACCTATTTCCTTCTCTTTTTTGTTTTTTCTTTCTACCTATTTACTTGTGAAGTTAATGGTCAGATTAATTAAAAAAATCTTTTATATAAATGTGTCAAGAAATAATAAATCATGTGGAATTTTTTACAAATATAAGATTCAATAATTTATATTGTAATAATGTCAATAGGTTTGTGGTCTGGTGATGAAGTCAAATGGTTTGAAATGAGCCTAACGGGGATCAAGTCTTGTTGAGGGCAAGGCCCCAACATCATAAGGGATCAGGTTGGAATCATGCCCTAAGCGACTTAAGTGGAATGGATACACCTCAATTCTTAGTTCTAAATCAAAGAGATTTTAACCTATTTGAGTTGACATTGAAACCCTCTATCAAAATAATATATTGTAGTAGTGAATTTTAAACACTCTCCATCCCTAACAACACTTAATTTTACCTTATCTTATGCCATTAATTAAATAAATATTTATTATTTATTTACTTATTTATCCATGTCCTATCCTAACTTTTAATTTAATATGTTTATTATTTAACTATTGTTTTAGCCTTTATTTGATCTTGTTAATTAAATCAATTTAAATTATTTATTTGATATATTCCGCAATTCACCTTTATCTCTTTATCATTGTCCATTTAATCATATCCATTAAACTTGTTCACATGAATCATAATTTAAAATCTTCATCATGTGACAAGTGTCTCATTCACATGTCTAACTAGGCCTTGTCCACATTCATTAACTAGACACTTCCCAAAAGTCAAAATAACTTACATCATCTTCATTCATTTCAAGCTAAACCTATTAATCTTATCCATTCTTATAAGGATGTTGTCATAAAGCTAATACTACACCTATATCTTATCCCTCATGTGACATTTGTCACACAACTACAACTTTGATCATAACCCTCAATCAATAATATTTGTCATTCATCATCAATCTATCCTAGCCCTTGATCTTACTTTTTGAAAATTATATAACTAGAGGCCCTCATCCTTCATCAACCCCTAATCAACCTTCAAGCTATCTAGAGAAATAATCAAGCTTATGCAATCACTTTATTATCACACTATAATTTCTATACCTAAGTTATGTCAATTTCCCTATCAAGCAATCCACGTCACTATCAATAGAAAATCAAAGAGAACTAGAGTGCATTCTATTTCAAGCTCATCTAGGAGGATGTGATTTGTTTGAGGTATACAGTTGATTGCTTGCATTTGATTATGGTGTTTTTCTTTGTAATGACTCATGTTTAATAGGCTTGAGAAAATAATTAATTAATTAAAAAATTTAATGTTGTCTAAATTTACTTTATGAAAAATTATTTAATTAATTATCAGTCTTTGTCATACATCATCGGTCTATCCTAGACCTTGATTTTGCCTCTTAAGAATCCTATAACTAGAGGCCCTCATCTTTCATCAGCTCCTAATCAACCTAATCAAGCTACCCAGAGAATCAATCAAGCCTATGCTATCATTTGGTTATCACATTATCATTTGGTTATGTTGGCTTGAAAAATAAGTAATTAATTAATTAAGTTATTATGTTGTCTAAAATTATTTTATGATTACTAATATTTAGTTAATTAGCATATAAAATAAAGTAATTTCGCCCAAAAAGAAAATTCAATAAAATCACTTTATGTCTAAAAAGTTAATATTTTTTCTAGAAGTTTCTTGAATTGGTGGTCGAAAAAGTAAATTCTAGAAGAATAGTTAAATTATTATAAAAGGAGGTGTGTGGGAAGGATTGAGCATTTGAGATATTTTATTAAAGATTTTAATCAATAGATTGAACTTGATTCATTCTTCACCTTGAGACAAAAACCCTTAGGAGATGGGTGGATTGAACAAACCCCTAACTCCATCATTCAAGTCAATATTTATAGAGTTCACGATGAAGTGATTAAAATTTGTGAAGTCTTCCTTGAAGGTAGATTCAAAGGTATTTATGTGGAAAAAAATTAATTCTTCAAACCTAGTTTTTATTGTATAGTTTTTAGAATAAAGATTATTGGAGGATTAAAATATTATTATTTAGTAGTATTGATTTACTATTCATGGTAAAGGATAATAAGGAGAAATATTGGCATTGGGTGAATTAATATTTTATGGCTTTATGGCAGAGTAGGTGGTTGTATTAAAAATTTTGAGGTTTTCTTGACTTTTATTTTATATGAAATCTAGAATATCAACCTTGGAGGGAGGTGATCATAATTATGAAGTGACTTTTCATCTAGATGATTTAATGTGAGGACTATTATTTGGTCATTGTCATTCGCATGTAAAATATAATAGAAATCAATAGTATGGAAAAATATATAGTGGCATGAAATATTTTTTACCTATGAAATTATATTATTGATTATTCCAGTGACCTTTTTTTTGTGAAGGAGTTGTAGCATTATATGATGAAGGTTTTCCAAATAAAAATATTTCTTGGGAATTTTTCCTTTAAGGGTTGAATAACTAAATAAGGTGTTTAATAGAAATTTGGTTGAGTGGTTATATTATTATGGAATTTTATTGCTTTTCTTTTATAGCAATATATCATCATGTCTTTGGCTTAAAATGTTAATTTGGTGTGAGATTAAATCACAATAATCATGGACTTGCATTGGAATTTTTTTATTAGATTGATTAAATTCATAACTCTTTATGTGTGGTATTGATATTCCACATTCACCCTTCAAAACGAGGCATTTAAAACTCAAACATAGTTCTTCTTGAGGCATTCCAAGAATTTTAGAGTGTATTTTTTAGTAGTGTATGTTCAATGTTGTCATTAATATCAATGTCCTTTGTGCATTGATATCAACCTGATGCAATGAGGCATGATAAGTATAGATTATTTGAAGTTTGATATGCAAGAGATGGTAGTTGAAGTCTAATATGTATGAAAGAGTATCTGAAATCTAATATTCAGGAAAGCATACTTAAAGTGTTGTATTACATGTTTGCATGATTCATTTGATTTCTTGTGATAAGAACAAATTAGTGTGGTATATCCACGTTACAAAAGTATGCAAAGTTAGAATATGCGAGAAAGAGAATTTGAAGTCCTTATGGGAGAATGCTCTACATACCTCCACATAATTGTTAGACTACAACTGATTGACTACTTGGAGAATAGAATGTGAAGATGATCACTGAGCTACAAAGGTATATGTGAGACATTAGATCAGTTATTATATTGTCATTGATGTCAACTAGTTTCGACTATACTTATCATGATAGTTGCAAACATCTAAAGAAGGCAATATTGGTGAAAGATTGAGATATTAACATGAAGATGAGATGTATGAGTAAGTTATGAATATGGTATTCATTGGGTAACTTATTGATGAGTCTATGACAGTGGGTAAAAGCATGATCAAGTGTCACCTTTTCAGCTAACTCAAATCACTCGGTCTAGTTGGACTCGGATGAGTCTAACTGGGCCGAGTACACGTAGGCACCACGTGGTGCTGAATGGCATCTACATGGCCCAATAGATTGGGCCAAGTGGTACTCGGCCGAGTACCACTCGGCCAAGTCTAGATGATATTTTTAATATAAAAAAACTTCCCAAGCCCCTAATTTTCACACTATTTGGTTGTTTGTGTGGGGTCGACCCCTAGGGAGACTCAGCCGAGTTGGACTCAGCCCAGTCAGACTTGGCCGAGTCTACCTAGGTGGCATGCCATGTTGGCAACCAAACCTCCAAAAACACAAAAAAAACCAGAATTTTGCACTTCTGCCATTCCTTTCTCTGATCAAAATAGAAAATCTTAAAAAACTAAAAGTACCCTTTTCTAGATCTCAGAAGTATGATTCTGGACATATAAATTTTATATTGTTTCAACTAAAAAATATTAAACAAATTTGCTAAAAACTACATGTAGGTATATTAAACTTCGAGAAGACATTAATTCGAAAAATATCAAAAAATGCTAAATGAATTCAAAAAAATTTTAAAATCATATATGACACTAGAGTAGAGAGTCCTCTTCAAAAATATGTAATTTATTTAGTTTTTGTCATAGATTTGATATGGGAAAAGTGACGGGAGAAAAAAATTGTTGATTTTAGGTAAGTTCAACTTTGAATACTTATAACGGGTAAACTATAGATCGAAAACACTTCTTTCCTTTTTCCTGCACTAGATATACATGTTATCTAAAACATATTCTGAAATTGGAGGGAAAAAAAATGTTTTACTTATAATGATTTGACGGGAAGTAAACTCCTTGATTTGTAGTATTTTTCAGGACATGAAAATAGGCCTTAAAAAATAAAAAAACATATTAATTTTTACTCAAATTAATTTTTAAAAATTATAGGCATAAAATTCATCCTATTTTACACATTTCATCAGTTTACATCATCTTCAAATTCTCAACAAAAATGTAACTTTTATGCCCTTGAAGTTTTTGAGTTTTGGTGTTGTTAGCCTCTTCCTTTGTAAAAGGGTGACAGCTTATTGTGTTTTTACCCCAGTATGATAGTGATTTGATCTTGTATTACATGATTCTATTAAGTATTGAAGATCAAGAATGTAAAATTTTATGTGGTCGGTATATCAAGAACTTAGTATACACAGAGTAGATACAGTGTACACCGAGCAAGTGTAGTGTATACCGAGTGCAGTATTAACCGAGCAAGGAAGTCACCGATACATCACAGTATTGAACAAGTGAAAGAAATAATGTGGAACATGTGATTGCCAACTTAAGATGATGAGTTGGATGAATTGGGATGATTTCGAGGTTAAAGATAAAGTTTGTTATGAAGATCTATGACTAACAAAATTCAAGGATGATCGGATGATGAAGATTGAAAACATTTTGAGGCACAAGTTCTGAGGAAGGTTAAAGAGGCAAAATCAACGATGGAAATTAAGAGGCAAAATCTATGGCTGAGAAGAAAATGAGTTATCATGTCTATATAAGGAGACAAGATATTCAAAATGAGGTAATGCACGTGAGGAGAGGATTGTATTTATGTGAAGCTGGTCAGACAAGTTGAAATAAGACCCAAGAAATTCTGTAGACAACACCAAGCATCATAAAGAGATTAACTGAGCAGAACAAAGTTGGAGGATAAAAGGAAATTGAAGAGATTATGATGGCCAGAGTTATATTGAGCTTAGCATAGATCTGAATATCTACAAAGGAAGTTGTATTTGAATCAGATCATTTATTGTTTCATTCTAACCATTGCTACATACAAAATCTCTTAAACGGGTGGGACTTTACAGTCTTTATTTATTTCTTAATGACATTCAATGAATGTTTATTGTTTTCTTGTTGACCTAAGTGAATGTATGGTCACAAAGAACTGTTAGTGATAAATCCTCTAACAAGGTTGCACCTTATAGTTTTTTTTGTAACCTTTAACAAGGTTGGCTCTTAACCGAGCTCACTTCAGAAGAGTGAAATTATTTCGAGTACCGATCCCAGGTGATTTTTCCCCTAACAGGGTTTCCATGTTAAAAATCAAGTGTTAAATGTGTATGCATGTGATGATTTGTTATTTTAATTTACATGTTACATTAAATGGTTTGATCGGTATATACTAGTTAATTTAACTGGCAGTTGGTAAATGAATCAGAAAGACACAGTCAAGTATTTACAAAGCTATTGAAGTTTATTTGTTGAATTTGTTTTATACATCTGAGAGTATTTTGGACTGTAGGACAATTGGACTTAACTGATTCACCCCCCCCTCTTAGTTATCTAATAATAACAATTTGATGGCCTATGGTTATGGTGTTGTAATGTATGGTCTATGAATGTTGCACTATCATATTTTCAAGTCCATAATATCTCAAAGGAAGAGGGTTTGTTTTGTTTTTTACTAACCGAAAGGGTAGTTATCAAAAATAGTTAGGACAATTTCAAAGAACATTTTTTATTTCTCCACTTTGGAATTTTAGGTTGTGTGATTTGGTGGACATGTTTCTAACATATGTGTAGTGTTAGATAGTTCAAATATATTGTTTTAGTTTTCTCCACAAGTGAAGATATGTTGTTCTATGTGTCATATGACTACATGTGTTGGTCCCTAGCTAACTCGGCTATTTTAGAAGCATTGATTAATGACTTATTGGTTCAAATATGTTTTGGAAGAATATTTGACAGATAAAAAGAATTCCTACCATGGTGTATAGTGCTTCACATGGTTTCATGTTCTTTGGAGAGTGTTTTTGGGCCAACCACTAACATGCTTCAATGCTTTTCTATACATTTCATTTGGATCTAACCTTAAGGGTAGTTGTGCTGATTATGCTTTGATGAATTCTCTCTTGGTAAATGTGTTTTGAAGTTTTTGGGTCCCCTTTATCTCTTGGGTGGACTGCATTGAATATTTGAGCTCATGGTGGCTGACATTGCACAAACATTTTATTTTTTCCTTGTGGTCAATCTTTTTGTGTTTATGATGATCAAGAATGTATATATATGAATGAAAAAGGATGAATTGAGTGTGGAATTTGTGTGAGTTGTGTATTGTTCAAATGTGATGGCAGAGTTATGTGAAAGAGAAGAGGCAAAGCATAAAGAGTGTGAGTTTGATAGAGTTGATGTTGAGTCTGGTCAAGAGATCTTATATCTTTTATTTCATCATTTCCTTATATTGGTAAGAAGATTGGATAGCTTTTACATATCTATGTATTTCACTAAAATAGTGCTCTTTAGTTTTTATGGTTTTATTAGGGAGTGGTGTGCTTCCTTGAATGTGCCTAAAATAGATATTGTGAGTAGTTATTCATATAGTGAGTATATTCTCACTGTACTATTTTCCCATATGGGGTTTTCCATGTATAGCTAGTATTCTTGTGTATGTGTGTCCATTGATGTATCATTCACTAATGATTAGTGGGTTTAAATTTAGTTTCTAAAGGTGTATGCTCAAATAAGATAAGATTTGTATGCTAATTAAGCCCCTCTCAGCATCCTAAAGTGTTCATAAATTTCTATCAGAGTTGAGCTCCTCTTAAAGAAAGCTTAACTGCTTGACGTAGATATGAGATGGAAAATGATCATGGTATTAATGTACCAAAGATTGATGGAATAAATTGTACATTTTGGAAGAAAATAATGGAAGAACAGTTGGACTCTATGTCATTTGGAGTTCTAGAAGCTATCAAGAAATGTTACACATGTCCAGAATCTGGTACTCCTTATACATAATATGTGATCAAGGCTCATCAAAACAATGCAAATGCTAGAAATTCTATTATCAGTGGTTTGAGGAATTGCACTGAGTGGTTTGTTTTCAAATTTATTTAAAAATATATATATATAATTAGTGAAAAAATATATCCATATACTAAAGTTTCAATTTATTAATACACACACACACAAGAAATTGAGGAAAAAAGAAGAAAAAAAATACTATATAAAGAGTGATGCTCCATGTAAATACTATTTCAGCATTTTATTAGCAACTGAATTTTACTTTTTTTTTTAAAGAAAAAACCACATTAAAACAATTTTAATTTTAAAATTAAAAAATTATAATCATGAAATACACTAAAAAGTATATCTTTTACTAGCTAACATCATTTCAAAATTTAAAACATATATGTCACTTTCAAGTGATTCAATTTAAAATTTTGTATTAGCATTGGCCATTTCCTTTATCAAAGTGTGGCATAGATTTGTACTTTTAACCATGAAATATATTCTTGGGAATGATGTTGGATGTTCAAGGAACATTTGTATGTGATTTGCATATGAATATATTTGCATTGTATTGTGTGTAGAGTTGGTTTTCAGGGTTATTTGTGGCTATTTGGTACACAAGGTTTTCTCCCTTGATTATGTTATGTTCCTAATTGAATTGGATGATGTGTTGATTTGGTTTTAGCTCCCACCTTAGCATGCGAGAACCAAATTGAGTGGTTTTGTATTGAAGAAGTGTTTTTAGGCCAACTAATTGTTGTTGTTTGTTACCATGTTTTAGACTTTGGAGGATGTATGTCAAGCATGTGTGATGTTTTTTATCACCTTGGATATTTTTATATGATTTTTAAGGTCATCTTTATGTTGTAAATAGGACCTCTTTCACCACAATTGTGGTTTGGTGGCTGACTTATTGGGATTATCCCTTGTCCCTTGTTTTGGTTGAGATCATTCATATTTTGTGATGATCGAGATGGTCTAAATAGAAGATCAAATTAGTTGAAAAGGACATGGAAGGTGTGTGGATTGAGAAACATGTGAATCTAAGGTAGCATGTGTGTGTGGTGGGAGTATAGGTAAAAATTTGTCAAATGGGTGCTTGAGGCAGTGAATCAAGAGCAATTTCAATCAAGAGAGACTTTTGGAAGAAACATGTTGAAGGATCATACGTTGTAATACATGTCAAGTATCTTGTGTTGAAATAGTGAGTCTCCTTTACATCTCATTTTTGTATCTTTCCTGAAGAAGTGATCTTCATTTTGCAAGTATTTTTTATCATTCCCTAAGATCTTGATTCTTGACTACAAGTTTGATAATGAGCCTCTTGTAGTAATTTCATATATTATGAGATATTCTTATTGTTTTTTTCCCTAATTGGTTTTTCCACATAAATCTAATGTTCATTTTTGCAATGGTGATGAATTTTTTATCTCTCTTTTTTGTTGATTAAAGTTTCATGTTTTTGAATTGAAGTAAAATTTTAAGATTGTTATAAACTAATTCACCCCTACCCTCCCCACTCTTAGCCTCTGGGTGTGTTCAAAATTTGGCATCAAAGAAAGGTTCCTCTGAAGTAAGGTTAACCACTTGAGGAAGGTTTGTGGTGGAAAAATATGGATATCACAAGGCTCCAAAATTTGATGGTTCAAACTTCACTCTCTTGAAGGTTTAAATGGAAGTATAGTTATCCTTATTAGGGTTTGTTGTTTTGAACTATGTCAAAGATGGTTATACTCCTCTTGGTGGTCCTACCAATTCTACAAAGATTAGAACATATGAAAATAATCGCAAAGAAAGAAATGCAATTATGAATGGACTTGCATATCTAAAACTTGTAAAACTAATGTGTTGAAGTAATGTCAAGGATCTTTGGGATAACCTCAATACTATATATGAAAGTGAAGAAAATGAAGATGCAAAATTTTAAACCAATTTTGAAACTTTGAAAATGGTTGAAGATGGAAACTTTTTCAATTATATGTTCTTGGTAGATGAATTTATAAATGGAATCAACGGTGTTAGTGGAGAAATAAAAGAAGATGAGGTTCTGAAAAATATTCTCATTTCTCTTCCAAAAAGCTATAACTTTAAGGTTTCTTCCATTGAATAAAGAAGTGACTTAGACAAATATTCACTAGATTAATTATATGGTGATCTAACTACATATGAAATGATAGAATTCGACAAGGATACTCCTAAGCTAGAGGTTGCATTCAAATTTGGTAAGAAGGTTGAGGAAGATGTTGATCAACTATATGGATTTAATGTTGTTGAAGAAAACTTTGTAAAGAGAATGAAGAAAGGCACTAGAAAATACAAAGGACCCTTCAAATGCTTTAATTGTGGTAGAATTGGTTATTATTCTTCTATATGTTCTTTTAGAGAATCATAAGATAGTTTTTAAAGATAGATCAGAAAGAAGTCTCTATTCTAAGGATAATGGTTTTTCCTAAAAAGATGAAACTCAAAATGAGTCAAATGATGAAACATTGTATAGTTATAAGAGGTGATGATAAAAATAATGTTCTCATCACATGACTGGTGATAAAGGAAATTTTATCAATCTCATACCATAGAAGAAGATAATGTAGCAGAGATACAGGAGAAAATATAAGTGTTATAAAAGACCCCCAATAGTCCATAAAAGTATGCTAAAAGGAATCATTCAAAAAATAAGACCATTGGTCATAAAAATGAAGTGTTGACTAGGAGAATATTTGCAAACAAAAATGAGCATGTGAATCTCTATCTTCTATCAAGGATTGAAACTAATACCTTAGCTAATGATAGAAGAGATGAGGTTTCTTTCAAACAATGGAAGAAGAGTTGAACCAGATTGAGAAGAATCAAACATAGGAATTAGTTCCTAGAATGATAGACAAGTTTTTCATGGGAAAAACAATGGGTGTTCTAGAACAAGATGAATTAAGGAGAAGTGACTAGAAACAAGGAAAGGTTAGTCTATAAGGGTTATTCACAGATTGAAGGAATTGACTTTGAGGAGACATTTTCTCTAGTAGCTAGGTGTATGTAATAAAAGTGTGAGTTCAAATAGAATGCAATAAATAATTATAACATTCAAACTACACTATTAAAATAACATCTAGATTAGACCAAAGAGAGTAAACTAAATAAATTCTAAGAGAAAGAAAAACCTTCTTAAACCCAATGAAAAACTCCCTTGTTGAGTAGATTTATCCAAGAGAGTTCGATGTGTGCTCAATGTAGATGCTCAAGCTTCAATAAGATTTGGGATGATTTTGGCATTAAGATGTTTCTTTTCTATGATTTTGATTCTCAAATGGGAATTATGATGTTGCATGAAAAGTGGATGATTTGTGAAGGGATGAGGGGTAAATTTATAGGCTTGAGGGGATGCAAATGGATGGCCAAGATTGAAATTGGGGGAAGGGTTAAGATGCATTTGAGGGGAAGCACATGGATTGTGTTTTCTCAAAATCATAGTATTGTGACAAGTGTCACATGGAGAGAGGTTGAGAGGACATAGGGGGTTGGGAAGATATGCCATAAAGGCACATCTTTTCTCAAATACCCAAAAGCCAAGCCTTGAGGATTGTGACCATTTTGGGAAGTGGAGAGAGGGGATAAATATTGTGTACGAAACGTGGTTGGGAGTGTAAGAGCATTTAAGGTCGACAAGTGGAGAGGGAGTTGGGATTGGTTAAGATGTGACATGAAGTTAACTTTGAGATAGATTTGGATTTCTTAATCTTTGGATTAGGATTGCACAAATATATAGGGGAGTATTAGGCTTGGATTAGTGGGCAAGTGGGAGAATTAAGAGAATGCAAGTGGGATGAGAGAGAATGAGTGGAGGGTTAATTAGTTAAACAAGGGTGTTTGACTAATTAAATAGGATTAGTATGTGTGAAGGGGTTGAATTGAGTTAAAACTCAAAATTAGTTGGTTCAAGGGTGGTTTGGTTGGGTGTTAAAGTTAGGAGCCATGTGCTCAAATTAAATTTAATTGATTAATTTAATTCACAAAATAGAGGAAAAGAATAAGTGAATTAATTAAACCAAATAGGGGTATTTATTTTAATTAATAGAGGAAGGGGGATTAATTAATTAAATAAACAAGGGTTGTATATTCAATTAATTAGACTATAATTAATTAATTAATTAATTAAGTGGATTTATATAAATTAATTAAACAATAAATATTTAATTAATAATGTCTAGAAGAGAACTAAGTTTGATTACAAAATTATTAATCAAATTTAGGTGTCTACATTTTTTCCCTCTTTGAATTTGCATTAAAATAACATTATTTTGAAGAAGTTTGAAATTTTGACGACACGAAGAATTTGTAATCACCTAAAATTTGTCTAGTAGAACCTAAGCCCATATTTGATCAAATTACCTTAAAAACATATTTTAAATCTCAAAGGCATAATTTAGTAGACATAATTGTGTAAGTAACCCTGATAATCCCCCTTGCATAATTAAACTAAATCATTTCTAAACTTGAAAAATCATTTAATTGTCAAAACTTACCTTTAATATAAAGTCCTAGCACTTTTATTAAAAGAGCACTTTGTGCAACTTTATCTTAATTAATTGACAATTAAAAGGGATTTTCTATTTTTTCTTATTCTCCATCAAGTTTGGCCAATCAAAAATCTTGAATCCTCTCACATGGATTGATCCCTCTCACTACTCATCTCTACCTAACATCTCTGCCTCTTAATCCCCACCCTCCATTCTTGAGGCATTCCTTTAAAAGGAAGCTCCTCCTTGACTCAAGTGTTCAATCTAGATAATTTTGAATCTTGCATCTTGATTATTGGTGAAGTTGAATCTCTTGCATTCTAGAGTACTTTTTGCATACTTACATTCTTGAGCATTCTTGAGCATTTTTAGCAATCTAGTGTACTTCCTTGCATTGTTTATCATAGCATAGTTTCTTTCATTTTCATTCTAGAATACTTAGTGATTTGCATCTATTCTAGCTTAGTTCTTTCAATATATATTTTTTAAACTTGCATTCTAGTTTCATTCCTAGTTTTGCATTGCATTTGAATCTTCCATTTTGGAGTAGTCAAGTCATTAATCCTTCATGCCAATATGATGAGCATCATAAAAGGATTAAACTCACTTCAACTAGGAAGTAATAAGCTATATTTGAGAGTTTAGTTGGTTCATTTGATATGAACTCCTATAGCTTAATTATTGAGTTAATGGTTTATTGAGTGTTGATTGCATTCCAATTGAGTACTAATATTTAACCACACATTTTTGGCGCCCACCATGGGGCCCGAATCATGTTTTGGTCCCATTTCTTATAGGATATTTTTATTCATTTTACCAAATTGCAACAAATATTACATCCAGTGGCCCAAATTATCATACAACATGTCGTTTCATCATGTGTAGTTGCGAGTTTTATTGTACAATAATATGGCTTAAGGTGTTTTACTGCATGCATTTTTTAGTTTCATCATACGATGCAAGAACTTTTTCTTTCATCACATGGATTTATGAGTTTTATCATATGATAATATGGTGTTGACTGTGTTTTATCGTATAAAAAATAGAGAGCATTTTAAGGGGTCTATTTGCTGGAATTTTTAGATTTTAGTGCTTGATTTAGATTCATCTTGGCTTTAACATTCTATTTTACAAAAAATAATAGGTTTTTGCAGGGTATATGAGGGAGAATTCACTTGTCAAAATGGCCTACATGGCCTTATTTTGAGACTACTAATGCTTTGTGGTTGTAGGATGCTTTCCAAAGATATATTTGGAGACTACTAAATCTATTTGTGTTGCAGGTTGCCTTGGAGATACAAATCAACATTGTGCAAGTTCATAAAATTGATTTTCTAGGCCTCTAGCTTAATTAAGAGGCTTCTTTTTTGCGACTAGTTGACTATTGGGAGAGTATGTTCTTCACCTCCTAGAGGTTGAATCATAAATCTTGACCTACTTGGTTCTTCACTTGCAAAGAATCCTTGGTAAATGAACATGTGCTTGATGTTTTCATTTTACCTTTAGAGAGCCTTCCATTGAGGTAAAAATCTCGTGGGAATGACCCAAGTGGGAGAAAGCAAAGCCAACTCATCCAACCCACTATAAAATTTATGCATTGTTGGCCAAAAACCATAAGAACATAGCTATTAACTATGTTGGGTCAGTGGTCACTTGGTTGACTGGAAGAACACACACGAGAGTGATGTGTAGGGTTGTGAGGTTTCAATCTTTCTTGCAAGACTACCTTTACTTGAAGCTCTTGTAGGGCTATAGGCCTCAATTCCGCTAAGAGGAACTACAAGGGATACTTGCAAATGGAGGCCCTTACTAGACACCATTGGTTAGAAGCTACCCGACTTATCTCTAAAAGTATCATAATCTTTGTGCAAGGATTGATCCAAGTGGACTTTACCTAGATCACCTCAAGACTACTCACCATATGTACTTCCTTGGATGTTATCCTCGAAAAAGCCAACATTAATTTGTGTGAGGTGATAGAATACCAAGTTGCATGAGAAAAGGTTTTGATAGTAGTCTTGACCTTAGGTAGTTTTTTCTTGATGTGTCTTCAAATGTTTTAAGACTTGTGCAAATCATTGTGGAACATACACTTGACACTCTTGACATATTGAAACATTCCTTTAGACTTCACGATTGCTTGTGTCCCCAAAGTTGCTTTGTCCTTTGGTGGATTGTTTGGAGACTATTATTTGATCACACTATTCCTTTCTTGGAAACACTCAAACCTAATTTTAGGGACATTCAAACTCATCATGAATTTGAAACCAAACTCATACAGATTGATCCAAATTCTTAAAAATAGTGATAAATTATCAATTTTCCTACATTCTATCATTTTTCCCAGCATCATATTGTATGATACGAGTGATTCATCACACCTAGTGTTTTTCTTCAACATATGATAAGTTTTACCTTCACCATATTATCACACCTAGTGCTAGGTGTCATCGCATCCAATGCTGAGTTTTATCATATGATTCTCTTCTTGTTTGATCACCAAAAATTGCATCGAGTTCTTAAAATTTTGTTATCCTCATTGTCCAGGTTCCTTTCATCTTTTCTATCATTCTGATTAGTATTTTCTCATTTTAGAACTAGTTTTTGTCTCAAAATATCTCATTTGAAGCACACCTTGCTCAAACTTTGTCACAAGTGCCACTCAACAGCCATTCAGGCCTCATTCTCAATACATTGTACTTAGTTCTCTTGGATACATCAATTTGGTTGCAAGTGCCACTTAGTAGGTATTCAGGCCTCATTCTTCGTACCTTTCACCTTGTTCTAGCTACTCTTTATCTACTTACTTACCTTTGAGACAAGAGATAGCATTACCTTGATCTTCCTACATGAGCTTGGTCATCTTATTACTATTAGTTTCTCAATCTCATCTTCCATGCAAGTCATAACTCATAGTCATTCTTATAAGGCTACAACTGATCCCTAAGGAAAAGACATTTATGATACTATTGGACCATCCTTCCGTGAAGAAACTTTGCATCAAGATTCTGATTATTAGTCAATACCCTTACAAGTTATGCAACTAATTGTGGTGGACTTTCCCAATGAATCTATCCTACATTTAACTCAGTATCCATGGAAAATGTAATTTGATGGTTCATTTATGCAACAGGGTGCAAGTGCTAGAGTTTGGTTCATCTCTCCACAAGGTTACAAAATTCCTAAGGCTTACAAAATGATATTCCCTTACACTAACAATGTGGAAAAATATGAAGGATTTGCTAACAGACTCAAACTAGCCATCAAATGGAAAATTGAAGAAATCCATGTCTATGGTGACCCTCAGTTGGTGATCAACCAAGTCACTGATGAATATCAAACTCTAGATGAAAAACTCTTGACATACAAACACTTGGTTGATGATTTAAAGAAATACTTTTTATTTATTACTTTCCAATAGTTACCGCGTGTAGAGAATAGAGTAGTAGATGCCATGGATACCTTATCCTCAATGCTATAATCGAAAGAACACCAATTTCTCTATGACTTCTTGGTGGAAGAGCTTGCATTTCCTTATTATGACATAGCTGATTCCCAAATTGTCTACACCATTTCTTCAAATACTTCCCACTAGAGCTAGATCTATGGTTACCTTAAAGACCAAACTATCCCTAACTCTCTATCTCAGAATGAAAAGTGAAACCTCATTTGAAATACCTCCCATTATCTCATCATTGCAAATAACTTATTTAGGAGAGGTCTTGATGGTACACTTCTTAGGTGTTTAGAGTATGAGAAGTCTGAGAGAGCTCTTAGGGAATTTCATGAGGGCATCTGTGGATCACACTTGAATGACATGTCTTTGGAGAAAAAGATCCTTATAGAACGTTATTATGGGCCTACCATGGAAAAGGATGTTGTTCAATTTGCTAAGACCTATCATAAATGTCAATTCCATGGAAACTTGATCCATGCTCCCTCTTAGGACCTATTACCTTTCATTACTCACTAGTCATTTCAGCAATGGGCTTTTGATTTGGTGGGATAGATTTATCCTTCATCTTCTAATAGACATAATTTCATCATAACATCTACTGAATACTTTACAGAATGGATTGAAGTGGTACCCCTTATCAAAGTAATAGGAAAATTGTTGGATATTGCTAATGCATTGGGGTGGTGATTGATACATTTAATATGTGTAATCACTACATTAATTAATGTTGGAGCTGCTATTGCTGTCATTAGTATTTTCTCACTAATGTCAACATATGTTCTGTGAAGAGAATAGGCTGATTATGAGAGTGTACGGACATTGTATGAATGTTTCAAAATGTGTGAAGACAAATGAGAGTACAGGAAGAAGTTTTGATCTTATATCCAAGATCACATCATGTGATGATGCATATTGGATGAGTTATAGATGTTTTGACTAGTTACTGGACTGTAACAGTGGAAGTTGACAGAGTTAGTCTCCATGTTTTTGGTATATCTTACAAAAGGTATGGATTCAGTGTATGTGAGCTTAAGAGATGAAAGACAAGGTACTGAAGAATGTTTGACGGTCAGCGCAAGGTACGGAATGTTGGATGATGTCAATTGTGGCATGTGATCTGGAAAAGACTTATTTGGAAGCTGACTTCAGTGATGTAGCGTGCATTTTTTTTGGTGAATATGAATTAAGGATGTCAGTCCTTAATTATTGTAATGTAATCATTGTACACTTGTTTTAGATACCATGTGTATCTTAGCAAGGGTTTGTGTAATTATTTATATAATTAGGAAAGCCTAAATCGGTCGATCTGATCATGTAGAATGTAATAGGGTATATATGTAAGATCTTTTCTTTGGAAAAGATATGGTGAGAATGTATGTGATGTAATGGAGATTGTGAAAGCTGTGAGCTTGTGTATACTGGATGTAGAGTAGAGGATTACTAGTGAACTTCATTGGAACTGATCAAGAAAAGATAGTTGCTTTTGGATAATTCAAAAGATTGTGTATTTCTTCATATACCCTTGTGTTGTGAATGATGAGTTTTGAAGGTGTATTTAACCTTCTTTGGGAAGTGAGCCTGGGCAGTGAGCCCACCCTTCTTTCTTGACTCCTAATAGGGTTTTTCCTCCAACAAGGACTATGTACTGTAATGTTTCAATAAGCTCCTAATAGGACTAGATCTTTTAACAAGGATACTATACTCTCAGTACATCATTTGTGGGTGCTAATTACCACCGGGGTTTTTACCTTTAACAAGGTTCCCCCGAGACCAAAATATTGTGTTATTTTGTTGGCATTCATTGTTTTCATTGGATTTGATATTGTTGCTATTCAAAGTTTAAAGTTTAATATTCTATCATACAATTTATTCACCCCCCCTCTAAGTTGTATTGTGGACTGTTAATCCTAACAATTGGTATCAGATCTATTGGTCCTTAGAGATAAAGTTTAACAACTTGAGGTGATCTTTGAGATGGTTTTTTATAGGAAGGATAGTCTGAAGTTTGATCCTGAAAACTTTGATAGTTGCAAGAATAAGATGCGAAATCATTTTCTATGTTTGGGCATTGACTACTAGGTGATTACAAAGAATAAGGTATCTATGAAGATGGAGAATGATTTTCCATCATCTACTAATGATGAAAAGAAGGTATTCTCATACAACATGGTTGCAAGGGAAGCATTGATCAGCGCACTCTCTGAAGGAGAATTTAATGAAGTTAAAGACTTGGATTTGGCACACTAGATTTGGCAAAGATTGGAAGCACTATATGAAGAAGACAAGTATACCAAGCAAGCGAAGTTACAGAACTAGGAAACAAAGATGGAGAAGCTATAAATGAATGATGATGAAAGCATTAGGGCTTATGTTCAAAGGGTTACAAAAGTTTTGGTTGGAATCAGAAACTATGGAGGTACTTATGATGAAGAAGAAGTTGTTGCGAAGATCCTTAGATCATTGACACCTGCTTACAAGTTTAAGGCTATATCTATTCAAGAGACTATACCTTTGACTCTGAATTTTAGCAAAGAGATGTTGATTGCAAAGCTAACTACCTTTGAAGCTGTTGAAATGAGAGTTTTTGTACCTAATGTTGAATCTGCATTTAAAGCATACACAAGAGTTTATTGTCTACACTTTCGAGCACCAACAGTGACAACCTAAAAGAAGAACTCAGTGAATATGCTAAGGAATGAGAACATATACAAGAAAAGGAAAGAAAGATGGATGAACTTGTTACACTAATTTCTAGAAGAGAAAAGAGAGGCAATGGTAAATTTGAAGGCAAATTACCTTTGAAATGTTTTTCATGCAATAAGGTAGGTCATTTTCATCTAGATGTCCTGCAAGAGTTCCTAAGTACAAGCCTAAGTTTTTCAAGTCTAAGTATTCAAAGGATAAGGAATGTTATTATGCTAGTGAAGGTATTTTTGATGATGATGATTTAAATTATGAGGAGATTGGATTTGTTACTATTAAAGATGAACCAGTACATGAGGAAAAATCTTTAGTATCACATGTTGATAAGAAATCTAAATGGATAATAGATAGTGGTTGTTCACATCATATGATTGGAGACAGAAATAATTTTGTTAAATTAGTGAAGTATGATGGTGGTGTTGTGAGGTTTGGAGACAATCTTCCTAAACCTATCATAGGAGTAGGATCTATTACTTTGGATGGAAAAACTAATATTGATAATGTACTACTTGTTGATGGACTTAAGCATAACTTGTTGAGTGATGGATAGTTGATGGACAAAGAGTTTCAGTTACAATTCAATGATGGTAAATTTTTTATTAGATGTAAGGCAAGAAAGCTGATTGCAACCGGTACTAAATCTAGAGGTAATGTATTTGAATTAAATACATCTGGAGCCTCTTGTTTTGTTGTGAAGGTAGATGAAATTTGGTTATGGCACATAAGGTTTTGTCATGTTAATTTTGACAATATTGTGAAGGAAAGTTTGACTAATGCAATAAGAGATCTACCAAAGATTGTGAAACTATGTAACACTATATGCAGAGAATGTGTTATGGGAAAACAGACTAGAAGTAGTTACAAAAGAAAATCATATACATCAAAAGGAAAGTTGGATCTGGTACGTACAGACCTATGTGGACCTACAAAGACAAAATCATACTATGGTGAAAGGTATTTCATACTTTTTGTTGATGACTTTTCTAGAATGATGTGGGTTACTTACTTAAAAGAAAAATCAAAAGCATTTGATAAATTCAAGAATTTCAAGGAAAAAGTAGATAATGAATCAGGTCTAAAGATAAAATGTTTGAGGTCAGACAGAGGTGGAGATTTTACTTCAGACTTATTCAATTTATACTTCGAAGAGCATGGAATAAAAAGATAGACATCTGCTCCTAGGACTCCACAATAGAATGGGATAGTAGAGTGAAGAAACAAGACTATACTTGATGCTGCTAGGACAATGTTGCTTGAAGGAAATGTATCTCATACACATTGGAGAGAGGTTGTTGGGACAACAGTGTACACATTAAACAAAGTTCAAATCAGAGAAGGTACAAGTAAGACTCCTTATGAATTATGGTGTAATCATACTCCTACTATAAAATATTTTAGAATATTTGGTATTAAATGCTATATCAAGTGAGATGATGAGATAGGGAAGTTTGATGCTAGAAGTGATAAAGGAATTTGCCTTGGTTATTCTACTAAGAGAAAGGCTTACAAATGTTTCAATCAGAGATTAAGGAAGATGATTCAAAGTAACAATGTGAAGATAGATGAAAGGTTTCAGATACAAGAGAGAATGTAATACTATAATCAGGTTACAGAGATCAAAGAGGTTGTTGTTGCAAAAGAAGAAGAAAAAATTGTTCAGGATGAATGCAAAAATGAGGCTTGTGATGATGACACAAATGAGGCTACTGATGTTCCTATGACTTTGAGGTATGTAAAGAACAATCATCCTAAAAATCAAATCATTGGTAACTCTAATCAAGGAGTAATGACTAGATCAAAGGCTAGAGAAGAAATTTGTTTGATTTCTCAAGTTGAACCAAAGAATATAGATGAAGCTTATAGAGATGAATCATGGATAAATGCTATGAAGGAAGAGTTAGATCATATAAAGAATAATAACACTTGGGAATTGGTTCCTATACCTAAGAACAAAAATGTAATAGGAACTAAATGGGTTTTTAGAAATAAAATGAATGAAGGAGTTATAGTAAGAAACAAAGAAAGACTGGTATGTAAAGGCTATTCACAACAAGAAGGCATAGATTTTGAAGAGACATTTTCTCTTGTTGCTAGAATAGAAGCTATGAGATTATTCTTGGCTTATGTTGCACATAAGAACTTCAAGGTATATCAGATGGATGTGAAATTTGTGTTCTTGAATGGGGATCTTGAAGAAGAAGTGTATATAGAACAACCTGATGGATTTCCTTTATGTGAAGATGGAGACATGGTGTACAAGTTGAACAAGGCACTATATGGGCTGAAGCAAGCTCCAAGGGTTTGGTATGCAAGGTTAAACAAATACTTACTTTGGCTTAGATTCAAAAAAGGTAATGCTGACAGTAATTTGTATTTAATAACTAGTGAAGATGGGATTCTAATAATAGAAGTCTTTATTGATGATATTATCTTTGGAGGTAATGATGATCTATGTGAGAAATTTTCTAAAGAGATGGAAAATGAATTTGAGATGCCCATGATAGGCGAAATGAAATTCTTTCTTGGATTGCAAATAAATTAGAGTAAAAATGGCATTTTTATTTCTCAGACTAAATATCTTAAAGAAATGTTAAAAAAGTTTGGAATGGAAGACTGTAAACCAGTTGGCACACCCATGGAGACTGGCAATAAGCTGATAGTTGATGATGAATCAAAATGTGTTTTTCAAACCAAGTACATATCAATGGTTGGAGGATTACAATATGTGACTCACACTAGACCAGATATTGCTAATGAAGTTGGGATTCTGGCTAGATATCAGGCAAAACCTAAAGAGACACACCTAGCTGCTATAAAAAGGATATTGAGATATCTGAAAGGAACAATAGACTATGGCTTATGGTAGGATAGAAATGATAGCTTTAAACTTCATGCTTATACTGATGTTGATTGGGCAAGAAATATTGATGATAGGAAGAGTACTAATGGTGGTGCATTTTTCATTGGGAAAAAGTTGGTTTCATAGCTAAGTAAGAAGCAAGATCGTATAGCTCAATCTACTTCTGAATCAGAGTATGTTGTTGCTATTATTAATTGCACTCAAATTGTTTGGATGAAGAAAATGTTGAAGGAAATTGGAATAAATTTTGATGAGCTTGTGGTTATCCACTCTGATAACACCAGTACAGTGAATATGTCAAAGAATTCAGTGATGCACTCTAAAACTAAACATATTTATATCAAGTATCACTTCTTGAGAGACTGGGTGGCAGAAAAGGAAATAAAGTTGGAGTATATTAGTACAAAGGAACAAATTGCAGACATCTTTACAAATTCATTTCCAAAAGGTACCTTTGAATATCTCAGAGGTATGCTTGGGGTTCAGGCCCCTCCTAGTTAGAATTAAATGATGCAGGGATGCATCAGTCCAGAGGTCTTCAGAGCCTTATCATATTCTAGACTTGATGTAGGGGGAGTGATTGTTGAAGGAAGTTGTGTAGAATAGTTGTTGACTCATGGCACCCTTTGCCATTGTTTTCAAAGGGAGAGTGTTGCTATGAAAAAATCCCTAATGTATGGGAAAATTGTATGGAGATGTACTGTGAGAGTACTGTTTGGTTACAAAACTTTGGGTTGATAAAACTTTGGGTTAATGGATTTTTCCATATGTTGACATCAATGCCAAAGGGGGAGATTGTTGGATATTGCTAATGCATTGGGGTGGTGATTGATACATTTAATATGTTTAATCACTACATTAAGTAATGGTGGAGCTATTGTTGTTATCATTAGTGTTTTGTCACTAATGTCAACATATGTTTTGTGAAGAGAACAAGATGATTATGATAGTGTATAGACACTGTACAGATGTTTCAAAATGTGAAAAGATAGATGAGAGTACGGGAAGATATTGTGATCTTATATCCAAGATCGCATCATGTGATGTTGCATAGTGGATGAGTTACAGATGTTTTTACTGGTTACTGAACTATAACTGTGGAAGTTGACAGAGTTAGTCTCTGTGTTTCTAGTATATCTTACAGAAGGTATGGATTCGGTGTATGCAAGATTAAGAGATGAAAGACAAGGTACTGAAGAATGTTTGATGGTCAGCACAAGGTACAGAATGATGGATGATGTCAGCTATGGCATGTGATCTGGAAAAGATTTATTTGGGAGTTGACTTCAATGATGTAGCGTGCATTTTGTTTGGCAAATATCAATTAAGGATGTCGGTCCTTAATTGTTATAATGTAATCATTGTACACTTATTTTAGATACAGTGTGTATCTTAGCAAGGGTTTATGTAATTATTTATATAATTAGGAAAGCCTAAATCAGTCGACCTGATTATGTAGAATGTAATAGGGTATATATGTAAGATCTTTTCTTTGGAAAAGATATGGTGAGAATGTATGTGATGTAAAGGAGATTGTGAAAGCTACGAGCTTGTGTCTGTTGGATGTAGAGCAGAGGGCTATTGGTTAACTTTATTGGAACTGATCAAGAAAAGATAGTTGTTGTTGGACAGTTCAAAAGATTGTGTATTTGTTCATATTCACTTGTGTTGTGAATAGTCAATTCTGAATATGGATTTAACCTTCTTTGGGTAGTGAGCCCACCCTTCTTTCTTGACTCCTAATAGGGTATGTCCTCTAACAAGGACTATGTACTGTAATGTTTCAATAAGCTCCTAAAAGGGCTAGATCTTCTAAGAAGGATATTATACTCTCAGTGTATATCATTTGTGGGTGTTAATTCCCATTGGGGTTTTTACCTTTAACAGAGTTTCCCAGAGACCAAAATATTGTGTTATTGTGTTGTCATTCATTGTATTCATCGGATTTGATATTGCTACTGTTCAAAGTTTAAAGTTGAATATTATATCATACAAATGATTCACCCCCCCTCTCAGTTGTATTGTGGACTGTTAATCCTAAAAAAAATAGGTAGCTATGTTTATCCTTAACTACATCATATGCAGATACATAATTCCCTCCTTAATTGTTACAGATAACAAAGGACAGTTCAAGAATAGTGACATTGATGAGCTCTATTCTAAATTCCATATCATGCATCATTCCTCTTCCATTTACTATCCTCAGGAGAATGGATAGGTAGAAGCCTCAAACAAAACAATCCTCAAGATCCTACATAGAATGGTTAACAAATCAGGAAAGGATTGTCATTTGTAGATTAATTTAGCTTTATGGGATTACAAAACAAGCATCTGAATGCCTATAGGGGAAATTCCATTTTCATTTGTCTGTGGTTCTGAGAAAATTCTACCAATTAAAGTCAAGATACCTTCACTTAGGGTATCATTACATGGGCTTATCACAGATGATGATTACAAAATTTCTCGACTTCAAGAGCTAGAATTATTGGATGAATGCAAAAAATAAGCATTTGATTATTTGAGGGTCTATCAAAAGTGAATATCTAAAGGCTACAACAAGAAGGTGTGTCAGCATGAATTTCAGGTTGGTGATCTTGTTCTGAGAGAGAACCCAAAGAATCAACAACATCAAGAACAAAAGGGAAATTTTGAACCTAACTGGTTGGATCCTTTTGTCATCACTACAACATTTGGTTCTAGAGATTATTAGTTGGCTACTCTAGAAGGAAATTTTCTCAAAGATCCTCTCAACACTCTTCACTTGAAATGATTCTACAACTAGACATTTTGTATCTTGTACAACAATTTATGATCCTGAAAAATCCTAAAAATCATATAAAGTCCTGAAAAAATCTTTAAAATCATATAAATTCCTAAAAAAAATCCTAAAAAGTATGTAAAGTCCTAAAAAAATGATCATCCTATTGAAAACCTAGAAACAGACACCTTGATGTATCCTAAAAAAGAATCAAATATTAAAACAAAGCACAAAAAAAGAGAAAAAAGAGAAAAAAAGTGCCTTGGTAAAAACCTGGAAATAGGCACCTTGGTAGCAAAAATAAAATACATCCAAGTGGTAAAAACCTGGCAAATAGGTGTCACTTGTAATCAGTGCTCCATCTATCAACACATGATTTATCTCTCATGTTCTCATCTCATTACCTTTTTTCATCTCTCTTGTGCCATCATGGGTTGGAACTAGTCTTAGTTTTGTCCTTAATTCTTATATGCCACCTAAGGGCAATATCACACTATCTCTCTGAAATGTCAGGGCTATATCACTTGATCTCTTGAGCTTAACCTGAGTCAGTATATTAGTCTTTCTTAATGGAAAATTTACCATAGACACTACTTGGTGTTTTTCAACAACCCAATCCTACAGTGTTTCTTAACACTACCAATTTGGACATCATTGTGTTTCTCAACACATATCGGATCTTGCACTCTTTATTGCACACTCAAACTTTGACACAAGCACAAAGGTGTTCCTTAACACCCAACACCAACTACAACTTAGAAAACTAAAAATCTATGAGATATGCTGAGAGTTTTTCTTGAGTGTTGTCTGTTATCATTGACTTTAACTTGGTATGTCTTCTAAGGTCACTCAACAATGTCTACTTGACTAGAGATTCACGACTAGGGGCATAACATGTTTTCTTTGATTTTTTCTTATGGTGTGATATAAATGATCCAAAGTGGTCTAATAAACTAGGTGTATGTAGTAAGAGCCTCCATCATGATTGGAACGCCACACATACTTCAACCCTCTTTGTTTAGACACTTAGGTGAGGTTGGAATTATCTCATTATATGTTGCTTGTGTGTAGCACGTAAGGTAATACTCATGGTTATATTGGAAGTATGTGCCTTGGTACAGGTGAAATCTTACAACATCAAATTGGACACCATGTTCAAGTCATCTCAGCACTTGTTCCTCAATGCTTACATATGTTCCCTATATTTTATCCCATATGGTTGTATTCATATCTCCATGGTCACTCTTGCATCGATGAAAGTTGTACTGACCTTCGATGTCCCAAATGCTTAAATGATGATAAATGAATGGCTACAAGATCAGTTCCTTAACTACTGTCTTAGGCTGCATTTCATGCTAGGGCTTCATTTTAGTTACACATTTTTGGTTCCCTTGAGCCATCATTCCTTTCTCTTCGTTGAAGAGATCAACCGTGACATATTTTGTTGACTTTGACTATCTGCACAAACCAAGGTCAGTATCATCATAAAAGGGGCCTAGAGTGCTAAGTTTTCAACATCACATATATGACTAAGTGTAGAGAAGAGAAATAAGTGAAACATCAAAATGAACATGATATCAAAGTAGAAGAATCATTACTATCTTCATCTACATTGTGTAATATCAGTGGTAAACACATGAAGTATAGATACATGGATCAGTATCATAATCATAGCATGAGATATATTCATCAAGGACATAAAAGGAAGGAGTAATTGAATCATACATGAGCATAAAAAGAGATAAACACAAGCATCAGAGATAGTAGCTGTAAATCAGAATATCCCACAATATATATAGATCTCAAAAATATATGTCTCAAGTAGAAAAATGGTACATCCTTGATGCAAATATATCAAGTGGCGTACATAAAAAATGACTAAGAAAGGGATAAGAAAAGAAAGGGGAAATCAAGACTGACTCCCTCCTTCTACCTGATCTCAAGGTGGAGGGGCATCTTATTTGATTAATATAAGTACATCTTCCTTGAATTTAGAAAAAAATTGAGAATATGAAGGTGTTATGGCTGCTGCAAGGACTGCCCTGATAGATACTGCATTGTAGTAGGCTTCTCGTGAGGCCTAATATGTGTTTTTATGTTGTTCTCTCTAGAGCTCTCAAATCAAGTGATCCTTGTCTCCCTCCATGTGTTGTAACTACACCTCAGCTACTTCCCTCTATGTCTTGGCCTCTTCTAAGTCTTCCATGAGATGTGCATCACCTCTAGTGCTACCATGTACTCCCTCAACCCTAGGTGCCTCAATGGGTAGGGCTTGTATTGTTGCCTCCTCATCCCTAGCCCTGGTATCCTCTCCCACCAACATACCCTACCTATCTCTCCTGATGAGGTGTCTTATGTCCACCTTCCTACTCACCATCCTCTCTCCCTCATCCTCCTCATCCTTAGCTACCACTCCCACTTCTCCCAAGGATCCCCTTTGTCCCCTGGGCCTCTGTTGACCTGATACCTATGTGCAACTAGTGTTGGCTCCTGTAAAAACTTGTGGCCTTCCACCCTATCCCTTGGTAGCTCCACCCCTCTATGGATCATCAATAGGGTCCTCCTCACCTATCCTAGGTACCCACTTTGTTGGATCTGTGAACTGTGGGAATGGATGATCTATCCTATGTTATCTACACGCAAGAGTCATCCCAACATTAGTACTAGTGGCCAATTAATCCCAGTCTACCCCGGCTAGGCCCCTTAGCTCCTCCATTACAATAGCATAAACTAGTTGCACTCCCTAGTTAGCCTCCCCATCTGCATATTGTGCATATGCAGTAAACTTTATAGGTGTGTCCTATCATCACCCAAACTATCCCCAAACTAGACTAATGCAAAAATGCTCTACAATGGGAAAGCTCATGTAAAACAATGTGGTATACATCAGATTCTCAATAAAAGAAGCATATAAAGATAAGAAATGAATCTCTAATCACATCTCAAAAATTACAATTTCTTACCTTCCAATCAATGACCAACTCACAAACATTAACAAGTACTCTAGCGTAGAACCTGACTATCACTCGCATCCGAGGTATGGTTGCCATGTCACTGTTGTAAGGTCATCTAACGGGTGCTGCTAGAATGTAGTCTTGCCCAAATTGGACTGATGAATATAGCTAGTATATCTAAAAATGTATGGCATGTCTACTCCTTGAGATACCTATGTCACTGGTTGGGCAACAGGAAGGTGCTCCCATGCCTAGATCTGAAGAACTATGACTCTATATACCATGCTCTTCCCTGACCTATAAACAATCTTGTGGAGCTCTCTATACATATAGAAGAGAAGGTAGGATCCCTAGCTAAATTTGCATGGTTGGGTCAACATCTCATATAGTATGCGGCCTCATCAGCATTGAAAGCCTTGTTGGCTGCAATCAGGTACAACCACACACCCAATAAGCCTAGAAAGAATGTATGCAAGTGGGTACTCATTGTCATACTGATGAATCATGTAGTCCTATTTGATGTGATGATCCATAATGGTATCATCTATGAAGATCCTCCTCAATGTTGCGATCCCCTTCATTGAATCCTGACCATAGTAAACTAATTCTCTGACTATCTATAGGTGAAGGATCTAATAGATGTCCTTTGGTGTCATTGTAATCTCACTAGTGAGAAGATGAAAATTGTTATGCTCTAAATGGAAGCACTCTACCAACATTGTCATTAATCCATGGTTCACATAGATATCAGGGAGAGTAAGGAGCTTCTATAGCCCACACTGATCAAGAAATGCTATATTGTCTTATGGGGATAAGAGATGTGCTAATCTGAGCACTTGAGGGTAAGAACATCTAAATATGGGATCAGGTAGTCATACCTATAACAAAGAAGACAAGAATAGTATTAGTAATCAGTACAAATCAAATATTTCGCTATCAGAAATCAAGTACTACAAAAGTCAAAAAAATTCAAAAATGGAGTAAAAATTTGAATTTTGGCTAGTACGATGAAAGAGCTAACCCACATATATCATATGATGAAACTCAGAGAAGGGTATGATACAATCTTTCAAAATGATACAGTTCCTCATATTGTATGATACCAGGGTACCTCTCACTTGATAAAACTCCTAACTGCATATAATACATATTTTTCAACCAGTTTATCATAACGATGAAACTCAAAGTTGTGTGCGATGAACTTGTTTTATAGTACGATATCTAAAAAACCAAAAATGTGCCAAAAATGTTAAAATATGGCTAAAAATAACAAATCATGAGAAAAGGTTGGTTACTTACTAGTGCATCATACACCTAAAGCCAGTTGTGACCTCTTTGCAACACAAATCAATGATTTCAAACTAGAATCGACATCTTTCTCTCTCTGGAAAGCTATGGGCTTTCAAAATTCAACTATAGAAAATGGTTTCAAAATGACCCCTTCGGACGTTTTTATAGATTTTAATCTAATTTTCAAAGTGCTCAAAATCCGGCAAAAATTAGACCCCTAGCTAATTTTGACGTTCTGAATCTATTTTCCTGATTGAAATTTAAATCTAAGATCATTTACCTAGTCAAATTGTAAAGTCAAACCTTCTTGGTCAAACAAAGTTGATCATTGTCACTATCACTTCTCACTCGCTTCTATATTCACTTCTCAAACCTCAAAGGTCAATCGCATGCAAATATCTTGAATCCAAGTGATTTCATACTGGTTAACCTTGGCTAAACTTAATCAAACTTTAATCAAATCTAGTCAACAAGATGTCAACACAGCTTCGAACAAGCTTTAATATTTTTTGAATCTATTGGCAACCTAATCTTATTAATCCTAATGTTAGTACACTTTTAATCAATCAAATCTGGCTTTAATCTCTCTGCCTCATTTGGATTTCAATCCTTAGGGGGCATGACAATATAGAAAATATTCTTCTACAAATTAACCCTAATCAATTTTTGTCACTAAGGATTACACCCGTGGAGGCTAAGTATGCAACCTAGCAATATTGTGAAACATGGGACTACTTTCAAGTTGTGTGAAATCTATAAGAAAGTAGACCTCCAGATTAAGGGTTGGCTTCCCTTGAATCACCCTAAGACTAAATTGTACTTTTGAAGGAAAAGGGGAGAGAGTGCATAAACTTTAAATAACTAAAAAATAAAACTGAGGTGATTCACCAAACTTAAAAGATCCACATATTGCAAAACATTCACAATGTACATTGAAACATAACTGATAACTTCACAACTTTATCCCACTTACAGTGTTGTTCTTAGAAATGATAAGGTGCTAGTTATAGGTAGGAAGGGAAATTAGTTCCACAACCTAAACTATTTGTAAATGCACACAAATTAAACCCTTAAACAACAAAGTGTGTTTTTTGAACCCTTAAATAAGAAAAAATACCAAGTAAAGGATCAAACTAATCACAATAGCTTGACATAACACTCACTAAACCACACAAAAATCAATGGAAAAAGAAGGACCACTATATTGTATTCAACCAAAAGGAGCCAAGAAAACAATATGCTTCTCAGGAGCTACAAACATTCAAATCTCAAAGTGAGATAGAATAGAAGAACTAGCTCAATCACAAAATGTGAGAGGTATAAATAGGTGAGAACCCCAAAATTTTCATATCCAAGGAATCTAGAATTTCACCATGCCTAACTCCACCAAATCTGAGAATGAAGGGATATCTTTGAAGAATCTATATTTTTCGTCCATGGAATCTATATTACATTGTATTGCTTCCTCACTTGATTATTTCTATTGTAGCTTTATGGACACCATGACATTGTTGTTGCTCCATTAATATATGTCTTTGTTGTCCCATTATGATGGATAGATAGACATTCTAACTGCTCCATTTGACTTTGGATGCTCTGTATTTTATGTTACATACTCATTTGATCTATTTCCCTTTGCATATTCATTAGATTCCATTGATGCATCATCATCTACCCATGGTGGATTTTTATGCATAGTGAATGCATTGTAACTCTTGATATTGATGTATTTGATTCTCCATTATTTGATGTGGATGCTTGCATGCCCTCTTTGGTTGTTTCATGCTATGTGATGCAATGATGCCCCTGTACTTTGTATTCCTTATAGTTCTTCTAAGGGTTTATGATTGATATTTGTTTGTCTTGCAAATTCATACTCACCAAAGGTGGCTCTAGCAAGCTACCCCTTGGGGAGCCCAATTTGCAATGCAATGGCATTTATTGCTTTCAAAAAAGACAATGCAGTTTTACAGCATTTATGGAACCAAATAGTCAGATAAACATGGTATCCTCCTCATGATGTATCAACCTGACCTTTCTATAGCCCTAGCTCCTTCATGGATCATTGTATCATTCTTTCCTCTTGTATCCTCAATGTTCCATGGTTACTACTACTCAATTGACTACTCCCTTTTCTGGATCAATGCTCCCCCTTGGGACTATGGGGATAATCAGAATCTCTATAGAAATGGAGCTTATGATGACCCTCACAGCTTCAATGTGGGGTACTAGGAGGGCTTTTTACTTGATCATGGGTGCTTTTGTCCTATGATGTGGGTTTTTTCAAGGAGCTTTGAGGACCTCTTGACAGTGCCCACATTACAGAGCAACACCATTCATTATATTTCTAGAAAAAATACATCTTTATAATTGCTATTGCTCAGACAATAGTTGTACTTTGAGGATGGCCTTTTCGAATGGATATCCTCTCAATACTTCTATTTTCTGAGTAAGGGTAAGAAACAATATCACAAATTCTTTTTTACCTGCACATTGAACAAACAAGTTAGTGAAAATATGGTATCTTCTTCTTCTTGCAACATCCCTTTGAGTGTGCACATGCCTGGATCATGGTCCCATTCTAGAGATGTATGGTTAATTATGTTCATGCATAACTATAAATGTAGATAGGTAATTGTATATCATGAATTTCTTAGATTTTTTGGATCTAACCCCATCTCTTTCTTCTTTGCAGGTTCTAGATCAAACAGGAGCATACTGCAATCACACCCAGGTCAACATTTCATCTTTTCTTCAGGAAATGTTTGGTACCCTATTATTTATGATCATTTACTTATGTATGTTTGTACATAGCCATAGATCCCCAGGAGTTGGCTATGCTCATGACCTATGTGAGCCCAAATGATTTTATTTACATCTGCTCCTTGTTCTGTAAATACAAGCTTTTCATGTTTAGACTGTTATGGTTCAGTATATACACATGCAATCTTTAGATATACCTCTTCCTTTCATTTACATGTACTTTTGACTTATAGCTCCATGAAATGAACACAAATCTAAACAAGATCACTTAATAATGCAAACTAGGGTATTGTAGACACACATCTAGTAAATACGCTACTAATTGAATGAACATAAAATATGGTAACATTTTTGGTGAACTCAACTGAGTGCTTGCCTGCTAAGTACCTTTTGACCAGTTTCCTTTTGCATCCATTGGGCATAGATTCTTTTGGGTCCCAAAACTAAACTTGGCTCGAAACATAATAGCTCCTCCTCTCTAACAAAACCCAAGTTCCTGAGAAAGATTGATATTGCTCTAAGAGACTCATTATGTGAGTATTGATGATTTGTATCAGTGGGCACTCAACTCATTGATACCAATCACTGATGTTTTCTTGATGAAGCTTGAAGAATGACATCAATGTGTGTCTGGCTTATTTCTAACAATAGAAAGCAGGAAAAAACAAAACTAAAATTGAAACACACATGTGCTAGAGCACTTAGGAAACATAGAAAATAGAAACTTAAAAAACTTACTACTAATGTACATGGGGGGTAGCTTTATCCTCAATAACATGACTTGAGGTGAATCACATTAACAAGAATAGGTAATTCTTCTACATCCATGGTAGACAAATGGAAGGCATTATGGGATTTACATTTTGTGATCATGAAGGGCCCATTCCATATACAAATTTGGTGTTCCTTCTAGGTTTACTCTTTAATTCATCCCACTTAAGGACCAAATCTCCCTCTTTGAAAACTTTGGACATAGCTTTCTTGTCAAAAAATTTATTCATTTGAGCATGATGATTTTCTAGATTTTCTAATGCTAGTTTTATGGTTTCCTCAAGCTCAATCAATTCAGCAAGTCTAACTTCCATAGAATATTATTGCATTAATTCAAGTTCCTTAATAAAACTTAGAGTAGGTAGTTCAATAGAAATAGGAACTCTAGCTTCTTTTCCACAAACCAACATGTAGGGAGAATTACCTATGGATATTTTAGGGGTTATCATGTTCGCCCACAAGGCTAGCTTCATCTTTCTGGGCTAGTCTCTTTGGTTCCCCTCAACGGTCCACTTGATGATCCTTATCAAGTTCTTATTAGTTGACTCTTCCTGACCATTACCCTTAGGGTAATAGTTGGATGAAGTGTTCAGAAAAATGTTGTTTTTTACTACCCATTCAAATATCTTCATTCCAAGGAAAGCTAAGCCATTGTCTAAGATGATGGAGTTGGGTGTGCCAAACCTTGACACAATGTCCTAGTAGAAGTTAAAGACTGCATTCTCATTTGCATCTTTCAGTGACACAACCTCTATCCACTTAGTAAAGTAGTTTTTGGTTGTAAGAATCCATTTGTGGCTAGCACTAGAAGTTGGATTGATGGTTCCAATGAAATCCAACCCCCATTTCATGAATGGTTGCTCCACATTGATAGGATGCAATGGTATGTTAGAATTGGGGAATACTGAGAGGGGGGGGTGAATCAGTATTCTAAAAACTTTTACATTTTCCCAATTATGGATATAACAGATTAACTTGATGCTTGCAAAACAAATTAAACTAAATAGCATGCATAGCAATAAAGAAAATGAACTCATAACACTTTTTTTTTTCTCAAGGAAACCCTGGCAAAGGGAAAACCTCAGTAGAGATGATACCTGCAATGATCCACTAATTAAAAGTATCATGTTAAGGATGTTGACCCTGTTAGGAGCCTGTTACATACATATAGTGTCTCAGTCCTGATTAAGGGACTCTAGGCCTTGTTAGAAGCCTCAACCCTGCTAAGATTTGGTAGTACAATTTGAAATGATTACAAGATGAGCCCACTGTCCAAACATGTAATGTACAATAATTTTTTATTACAAAAAGGGCAAGGTATATAACCTTTCACTATTTCCGAATAGCTTTCCTATTCAGATCTATTTCTTTGCTTGCGTATACAAAGTCTACTTGCTTGAATTTCACAATTTACAACTTTGCATCAATATCGTTTGCATACATATGTTCTACTACTTCTCTTCGCATTACATATGTCTTACATTTATACAAGTTATTAGGACTAATAACTTTTACAGTCAGCTTTACAAAACATAAAACACTTTACAAAAATACAAATTAACTTGTTTTTCCCAAGGGTTAACATCTAGGATATCATCCCTTTATATGATTAAGTTATTATTTTGATAAATAAAAAAAATCCCTTAACTATTTACTAATTTTGTCTTCTTTCTTTATCCTGTCAGCTTCAACTCTATTTCTATAATACTACAATAACTTCTTCCGTACATGTCATATAGACTAGCGCTCTCAGGAGAGTCTTCAATATACATCATAGTAACCATGTTCAAGTGCACAAGCATTGAACTTACCTCTATTGACATCACCAATCAAAACTGTCTCTAGTTAGACTGGGAAAATGTTGCTTACACTTAGACAATTTTGAAATGCACTCTGTCACAACTGCTCTTTGTCATATGTGGTCTTCATATAGATCATATGTTCCCATAATGAGAACATATAGATATCTAACTCAACCAAATTTCCAACATGGTAGAGCTGCCAGTTTTTGTTTGCCTACAAATAGAGCAATATTTTACACTTTCTCACATAGGCAAAAGAATACTTATGTAAGTTGCACCAATAATACCCTACTGTCATCACCTTCAGCATAGTATTCCTTGCTACAAAATGACCTCCAGATGTACCATCATGGAATTCCTCAAGAATTCTATCTATCTGGATTGGTTCAACACATCTTAGTAGAATCTCACTATAATATTTTCTATACAAGTTATCATTCAAGAGGATTAAAGGAATGGATTAAAGCTATAAATAGCTTCTTTTGGCTTTGTCAATACCTTGGGGTCACTCACCAATTAGAAGGTATTGTTTCATTTCTGTTGTCCAACTTGTAGGATCTGCATTATGTTTTGAATTATTATTCATTAGGACATCATCTTCTTCTTGTTGATTCTTGTCATCTTTTCCTTTTGCCAATTTCTTAGAAATTCCCTTACCTCTTATTAACTTGGTGACTTTGATTTGAACATCACATTCCATCACCTTAGTAATCCAACCATCTCTTTTATGGTTCATATCTTTGTTTATAAGGAAATCCTGAATGCAAGGATGAGCAACTATGAGATAAATTGTATTATTGGAAAGAAAATGTCTAAATTTTTTCAAACTCCTTACCACTACTAGGGCATGCTTCTCCATAGAGGTGTATTTCAGCTCATAACCCTCTAAGCCCTGACTGTAGAAGGCAATTGGTTGCTCCTTCTTGTCATCATTTTGCTGAACTAACATGGAAGATATGGTGTCAGTATTCCAAAATGCGTAACGAATCAAGTCTTTTAGAAAATTTGGGTTTACCAAAGAACAAGAAGATTTTATTGCTTCCTTCACCTCTTCAAAATAGTTTTTACCTTCGCTTGTCCAACGAAAGACTAAATTCTTCTTAAACATTTGTGTCATAGGCATCAACAATGCTGCAATATTTGGGATAAATCTTCTTAGCAAATTGATCCTCCCAAAGAAGCTTTGCAGACCTTTCTTGTGTGCTCATAATGGTAGTTCCAGGATTGCATCAATTCTTTCAGGTTCAATGGATGTACCCTCTTTGAAAATAATGTATCCTAGAAGCCTACCTTCATGGACAACAAAAATGCACTTCTTTGGATTCAATGAGACCCCAAAGTCATTGCATCTGTCAACGATTTGTCTCAAATGGATCAAGTGCTCATTAGTATTCTTTAAAAAAATAGTTATGTCATATAGATAAACTATGACAAAATTATGCATGAGACCAAAAAATTCCATTTCCATGGCTTTCTAGAAGGTTTCACTAGCATTAGACAACCCAAAATGCATCTTTATGTATGCCATGGTGCCCCACTTAGTTGTAAAGGTTGTTTTGTACTGGTCTTCTTCTCTTACTAGGACCTAACTATAACCAAAAAATCCATCTGGCAATGAGAACCTATCAGATCCTAAAATAAACTGTAATATTTTTTCCATGGAGGGCAGTGAGTGGTGGTCTTTAAGTGAGTCCTAGTTAAGGTCCCTAAAATCTACACATAGTCGGATCTCACCATTCTTCTTCCTGACAGGCACTAGGTTAGAGATCCAAGAAGTATGCTTAATAGGAAATATGAAGTTAGCCTCAATCATTTTTCTTATCTCTACCTTAATGAGTACCTCTAACTTGGGGTTAATGGGTCTATGCTTTTGCCTCACAGGTTTAGCATTGGGTTCAAGATCAACAGTGTGTTGAGCCAAATGAGGGTCAAACCCTTTCAAGTCATAGTACTCCTATGCAAACACATCGCTAAATTATTGGCATAATGAGACAAAATCTTGTTGTTCAGGTTGACTACATATCTTCCCAAGTTTTAGGAACTTATCCATGAGTATCTCAACGGGTTGATAGTGTTCCTCCTTCATATTCATGCTTTCCTTATCTCCTCTAAGGTGGTCATCAGAGTTAAAGATGGACTCAAGGGTGACTAATCCCTTGGGTATCTTGTTAGCTTTTAATTGCAACATTTGACTATCATATTGATGAAATGCTTACTCTGGTTGACATTAGATAATTCTGCCTCTTCCATCAAAAAATTTAAGATTTTCTCATCACTTTCAAAGATTTTCCAACTCACCTAGTTATCTAGAACTAAAGGTCTCATAAGGATATTTACATATTGTTGAATTCTAGTGTTCTTGACCTCATTAGGAATGTCATATTCAGCTCCCACAGAAGCCAACTTGTCTTCTTGATTGTTCTGGTTCCTTGGAATAGAAACTAAATTAAAAGCATCAAAACCTCCAATCAAGTCCCAAACTCTCTTCTTGTACATCTTGAGCACATCATTCTTGGTAAGGTTAGTATTATGAATCTGATTGACTATGAGTTCACCATCACCAAAGACCTACAAAGACTTGATGCCTTTCTTCCTGGCCCATTCTAAGACATGGATTAGAGCCTCATACTCTATTGTGTTATTAGTGTAGCTAAAAGAAAAGTGTATAGAAGATTAATACCTTTTCTTCTCTAGTGAAATCAGAACAACCCCTCCTCCTGCACCAATCTTTCTTCTAGCACCATCAAAGAATAACTTCCATGGGTCATTTTTCTTCTGTCTAGGAGCTTCATCCACTTTCTTCTTTAAGTTTGGAATAATAAAATCTTTCTCATGGATGATGTACATTCCTAAGCCAGAGACCTCCATGTTCCTAAAAAGGATCATCCTCTAAGTTCCCCTCTTCCCATTCATCTAGAGAAATACCTGGGATATTCTCAATAGGGGTATCTGGGTCTAAGACAATAATCTCTTACTCAAGGAACATTAGATTGGTGTTGATGAGACTAGGTGTAAGGTTCCACATGGTTTTGGAAAAGGCCTTTGACTTGATTCTGACTCTCATGCCATACCTGGTCCTAAAATAAAAATGAAACCAATCTGCTTAAATATACCCACCCAACCTAAAAATAAAGTCTCTACCTAAGGCAAATGGAAAAGTAGGGTGGTAGGTCAATAACATAGACATCCTGAAGGATTGAGAAATTAGGACACTCATGTAAGGTGAGGCTTAGGTCCTTTATCACTCCAATTGTGCTCACTGATTATCCATCTAATTGGACAAAAGGCCTATCTAGAGGCTCATAAGGAAACCCTCTGGTGTCAGCTAACTGCTTGGACATGACTAAGCTTCTTTCTCTTGAGTAATCATAAAATTATGCACTAAGAAATTTCTAATGATAAGAGTGACATAAAAGGGAGGAGGCTTGACCTGTGGATTCTGTTGATTATTGGTGGGTTGCAAACTATCTTTTACACTTTGCTGATCTTTCTAAGACACATCAGCTAATAAGACCCTAGGTTGCTCTAAAGCATCCTTATCATTTAATAAAATCTTAGACAAAGCATTCAACATTATTTCCTTTTGTCTAGGAATGGCTAATGTATCTATCATGGGAACACTTATAGAAGTTTTCTTCATTTCTTCTATAATATTAAAGGAACCCAAGCTTACCTTTGGCTATCACTTTCCTGTAGAAACCTTTGTTTGTGCTGGCGTAGGTTGTGCCACTATCTTCACAAGATCCTTGGCTAGTATAGGTTGTCCTTGAGGCAAAACTTGAACATCCTTAGGTTGTGAAACCACAACTGAAGTCTCCTGACTTGTAGAAGTTGGTTGCTCTGCATCCATGTCCTTCTTCTTAGAACTTGAATTATTTAAAACTAGGACATAATTTTGATTGTCCTTGAGGGAAAAGTTAACCCAAAGAACTCCTCCTACTGGAAATTAATAAGAGCCACCTTGGGTTTATTGTACTCACTTGGGGCAGCTAGTTGACTTGGTTGAATCTCAGGCTCTTGTGGCATCTCTTGCGGAGCCATAACATTTTTTGCACCATGAGTGCTTGGCCAAATCCATTGGGACAAATTCCTTATGTGTTGTTGGTTGCATGGGAAACCTCATTGATAATTGTGTGCCATATTGTTCTATGGTACTGGAATAAGCTCCCTAGAAGTACTAGGAATGTTAGGATTGTAGGGTTGGTTGGCTCTTTTATTATAGTTCCTTGCTTGTCCTTGTTGACCTCACTGATAAGGGGGTCTATTTTACTAGTATTGAGCCTCATATGGAGCTTGGTAAGGTTGTTGGTAAGGATGAAATTACTGCCTTTTGAGGTTAACAAGCTCATTGGTAAATTGTTGCAAGGTTTTTTTAATGTCTTTGAGTTCTTGGGAATGGTCTATAGATGGACTAGTAACTTGTTGGGAAAGATTTGGGGCAAGTGGAATAGATGCCAAGGATGGAATTGCTTCAGGATTAGGTTGCAATTTTGGAAAGATAGGCATTGGAGGCCTTGGGGCTATTTTCCCAGCTTGGATAAGACTATTCTCATCCCTTGTGGCAATATCAAAGGTTGTTGATAAGTTTTTCCCTACCATAGATTGGATCATCATAGAAATGTCATTATTAAGCGCCCTTAATTAATATAGAAAAGAATGCTAGCTTGAAGGCCTAACTGTTGTTGGGATCCTATTCCATGTCCTTTGGAACCTGAAATTGAAATCCATCATATGCTCATGGGGTGCCCTCTTTATGGTAGTCAAGTGTTCTACCAAATAAAGATGATTGGACTTATCCTCAAATTGATTGGTAAAGGCTTCACCTAGCTCATCCCAGCTTTCTATAGAATTAATTGCTAAACCCCTGAACCATTGCAAATCCTTACCCTTAAGTGATGTTGCTAACAACCGCACAACCACATTATCATGGGTTATATTGTGGAGAGTGCAAAGGGATGCAACATATCTTATGTATTCAATGGTCAAGGTTTGATCTTCCCCAGTAAAGATGGGTAAGCTTTTAAGATCTGATATAGGTATGCCATTGTGTTGCTATAAATTCAGAGGGCTACCTTGGTTAAAGGCCAAAAAAGGTTGGTTTCTAGCCATTGGTGGATTTAAAGGAGCTTGGAATACTGTGAATCCTTGAATAAATGGGATTAGTGATGGGGTAACAGTAGAAATTAGAGGAATAGGATTGGAACTAGCAGGTTGAGATGTACTAGATTGGGATTTCTTAGTTGCCTTGGTTTTTTTCTTAGATGGAGGTATCTCTATATATGTAAAAGTAATATTTCTCTACCTGGTTTGAATCCCACTCATAAGCTAAAGTTTGATCTGCATGAACTAAGGTTAGAATCACCAAGTATGATATCTTTAGAATAAAAATATAGTCACTACTCTTATTAATTTCCATTAGGAGGAGTTTTGTAGGGTTAACTTTTCCCTAAAGGATAATCAGAATTATGTCTCGGCTTTAGCTAATACAAGGTCTAAGAAGAAGGCCATGGATGCAAAGCAACTAACTTATACAAGTCTGCAGACTTTGGTTATGGTTTCACAACCTAAGGATGTCCAATTTTTCCTCATGGACAACCTATACCAGCCAAGGAGTCTATCAAGATAGTGGCATAGCTTGCACCAGCACAACTAGAGGTTGCTATAGGAAAGGGACAGCCAAAGGTAAGCTTGGGTTCCTTTAATATTATAGAACAAATGAAGAAAACTTCTATAAGTGTGTCCATGCTAGATACTTTAGACAACCCTGGACAAAAGGAAATAATGCTCGATGCTTTGTCTAAGATTCATTAAATGACAAGGATGCTTCAGATCAACCTAGGGTTTTATTAGCTGATGTGTCTCAGAAAGATCAACAAAGTGTAAAAAATAGTTTGCGGTCCACCAATAATCAACAAACTCCATAGGTCAAGCCTCCTCCCTTTTATGTCACTCTTATCATTGGAAATTTCTTAGTGCATAATTGTATGATTGACTCAGGAGCAAGAATCGCAATCATATCTAAGAAGTTAGCTAACACCTTAGGGTTTCCTTACAAGCCTCTAGATAGGATTGTTGTCCAATTAGATGGATCATCAGTCAACACGGTTGGAGTGACAAAGGACCTAAGCCTCACCTTACATGAGTGTTCTAATTTCTCAATCTCTCAGAATGTCTATGTTATTGACCTAACACCGTACTTTTCCATTTGCCTTAGTAGAGACTTTACCGCTAGATTGGGTGGGTATCTTCCAACAGATTGGTCTCATTTGTATTTCAGGACCAAGTATGGCATAAGGGTCAGAATCAAGTCAGAGGCCTTTTCAAAGGACCATGTGGATCCTTACACACCTATTCCCATCAATTCCAATCTAATGTTCCATAAGAAAGATCTTATTGTCTCAAACCCAAATACCCCTATTGAGAATATCCTAGACATTGCTCTAGATGAATGGGCAGAGGGGAGCTTAGAGGATGATCATTTTAGGAACATGGAGGTATCTAGCTTAGGAATGTAAATCATCTATGAGAAAGATGTTTTTATTCCAAACTTAATGAATAAAGTGGATGAAGCTCTTGTACATAAGCAAAATGACCTATTGCAGTTATTCTTCGATCGGTCTAGAAGAAAGATTGGTGCAGGAGGAACGGTTGTTCTGATTTCACTATAGAAGCAAAGGTATAATTCTTCTATACAATTTTCTTTTAGCTGCACTAATAACACAACAAAGTATGAGGCTTGAATCCATGGCTTAGAATGGGCCAGAAAGAAAGGCATCAAGTGTCTACACATCTTTGGTGACAGTGAACTCATTCTTAATCAAATTTACAATACTAACCTTACCAAGAATGATGTGCTCAAGATGTACAAATAAAGAGTTTGGGACTTGATTGATGGTTTTGATGCTTTTAATTTAGTTTCTATTCCAAGGAACTAGAAAAAACAAGAAGATAAGTTGGCTGCTATGGGAGCTGAATATGACATTCCTAATAAGGTCAAGAACACTAGAATTCAATAGTTTGTAAAGATCCTTGTGAGAACTTCAGTTCCAAACAACCAGGTGAGTTGGAAAATCTTTAAAAGTGATGAGAAAATCTTAAATTTCCTGATGAAAGAGGTTGAATGCTCTAATGTCAACTAGAGTAAGCATATGCATCAATCTAATAGTTAGATGTTGCAATTAAAAGCTAACAAGTTCCCCAAGGGATTATTCACCCTTGAGTCTATCTTTAACTCTAATGACCAGCTTAGAGGAGATAAGGAAAGCATGAATGTGAAGGAGGAAGACTATCAACCCTTTGAGATACTCACGGATAAGTTCATAAAACTTGGGAAGATATGTACTCAACCTGAACAACAATCTTTTGTCTCATTATGCCAAGAATTTAGTGATGTGTTTGTATGGTAGTACTATGACTTGAAATGGTTTGACCCTCATTTGGTTCAACACACTATTGAGCTTCAACCCAATGCTAAACCTATGAGGCAAAAGTAGAGATCCATCAACCCCAAGTTAGAGGTACTAATTAAGGTAGAGCTAAGAAAAATGATTGAGGCTGACATCATATTTCATGTTAAGCATACTTCCTGGGTCTCTAAAACCTAGTGTTTGTTAGGAAGAAGAATGGTGAGATCTGACTCTGTGCAGATTTTAGGAACCTTAACTAGGCCTCACTTAAAGACCACCACCCACTACCCTCCATGGAACAAATATTATAGTTTGTTTCAGGATCTGATAGGTTCTCATTGCTAGATGGATTTTATGGTTAAAATCATGTCCTGGTACTAGAAAAAGACCAATACAAAAAAACCTTTACAACTAAGTGGGGTACCATGGAATACAGAAAGATGCCTTTTGGGTTGGCTAATATTGGTGTAGCCTTCCAAAAAACCATGGAAATGGCATTTGTTGGTCTCATGCATAAGTTTTTCTTAGTTTATCTAAATGACATAACTATTTTTTCAATGAATACTAATGAGCACTTGATCCATTTGAGACAAACCTTTGACAGATGCAGGGATTTTGGGGTCTCATTGAATCTAAAGAAGAGCATCTTGGTTGTCCACAAAGGTGGGCTTCTAGGAAACATTGTTTCTAAAGAGGGTACAACCATTGACTCTGAAATAATTGATGCAATCATGGCACTACCATTACCAGCACATAAGAAAGGTGTGCAAAGATTCCTTGGTAGGATCAATTTCTTGAGAAGATTTATCCCAAATATTGCAGCATTGTTGATGCCTATGACACAAATGTTGAAGAAGAATTCAGTCTTTCGCTGGACAAGCAAAGGTAAAAATTGTTTTGGAGAGGTGAATTAAACAATTGAATTTTCCCCTACTCTAGTAAAAACAACTTTTTCAAAAGACTTCATTCTTTATGCATTTGGGAATACTGACACCATATATGCCATGTTAGTTTAGCAAAATGATGACAAGAAGGAGAAACCAGTGGCCTTCTACAGTTAGGGCTTAGAGGGCTATGAGATGAACTACACCTCTATGGAGAATCATTTCCTAGCAGTGGTAAGGAGTTTGAAAAAATTTAAACATTTTCTTTCCAATAATATTGTTCATCTCATAGTTTCTCATCCCTACATTAAGGATTTCCTTCTGAACAAAGATTTGAACTATAAAAGAGCTGGTTGGATTACTAAGGTGATGGAATATGATGTTCAAATCAAAGTCACCTAGTTAATAAGAGGTAAGGGACTTTGTGAGAAATTTTTAGAAGCAAAAGATGAAAACAATCAGCAAGAAGATGATGTTGTCATAATGAATCAGAATTCAAAAAAGAATGTAGATCCTAAAAGTTGGACATCAGAAATGAAACACTACCTCCTAACTGGTGAGTGTCCCAAAGGTCTTGATAGAGCCAAAAGAAGGTATTTCTGGCTTCAAACCATTCAATTTGTCCTCTTGAATGATATCTTGTATAGAAAAGATTATAATGGGATTCTACTAAGATGTGTTGAACAAAAGCTAGATAGATAGAATTCTTGAGGAATTCCATGATGCTACATCTAGAGGTCATTTTGTAGCAAGGACTACTTCTCTAAAGGTGATGATAGTGTATTACTAGCCCAGCTTACATAAGGAGGCTTTTGCCTGGGTGAGAAAGTGTAAAAATTGTGCTCTGTTTGTAAGCAAACAGAAACTAGCAGCTTTGCTATTGCATCCTATCAAGGTGGAGCAACCCTTAATGAAATAGGGATTGGATTTCATTAGCCCCATCAATCCACCTTCCAGTGCTAGCCATAATGGATTCTTATAGCCACAGACTACTTTACGAAGTGGACAAAGGTTGTGGTATTGAAATATGTAAATGATAACTCTATCATTAACTTCTACTAGGACATTGTGTCAAGGTTTTTCACACCCGACTCCATCATCTCAGATAGTGCCTTAGCTTTCCTTAGAATGAAGATCTCTGAATGGGTATTAAAACATAACATTTTTTTGAACACTTCATCGAACTATTAGCCTCAGGGTAATGGTCAACCAAAGTCAACTAAAAGGAACTTGATAAGGATCATCAAGAAGACCATTGAGGGGAACCAAAGATACTGGCATAGAAAGTTGAAGCTAGCCTTGTGGGTGGATAGGATAACCCCTAAAAGATCCATAGGTAATTCACAAAATGTAAAGCCCACAATGCCTTCCAATTGTCTACCATGGATGGAGAAGAATTGCTCATTCCTGTGAATGGGATTTCTCTCAAGTCATGCTACTGAGGATAAAGCTACCCCTTCTACATTAGTAGTTATTTGTTTCAATTTCAGTTTTTTTTGTTACCTAAGTGCTCTAGCACAGTTGTGTTTCAATTTTTGTTTGATTTTTTCCTGCTTTCTATTGTTAGTAATAAGCTAGAGACACATTGATGCCATTCTTCAAGCTTCATCAGGAAAGCCTCAGTGATTGGTATTAGTGAGTTGAGTTCCCACTGATACAAATCATCAATACTCACATGATGACTCTCTAAGAGCAATATCAATCTCTCTCGGGCACCTAGGATTTTGTTGGAGTGGAGGAGTTGGTATGTTTGGAGCCAAGTTTAGTTTTGGGACCCAAAAGACTCTATGCCCAATGGATGCAAAAGGAAATTGGTCAATAGGTACTTAGAAGGAAAGCACTCATCTAAGGTCACTAGAAATGTTACCATATTTTCATGTTCATTCAATTGGTAACCCATTTACTAGATGTGTGTCTACAATACCCTAGTTTGCATTATTAAGTGATCTTGTTTAGATTTTTGTTCATTTCATGGAGCTATAATCTTAATGTACATATAAAGGAAATGAAGAGGTACATCTGAAGATTTCATGTTTATATACTAAACCATAACTGTGTAAACATGAAAATCTTGTATGTACAGAACAAAGAGAAGATGTAAATAAAATCATCTGGGCTCACACGGGTCGTGAGCATAGCCAACTCCTAGGGATCTATGGCTAAGTATAAACATACATAATAAAATTAACATAATTAATAGGGTACCAGACATTGCGTGAAGAAAAGATGAAATGTTGACCCGAGTGTGACTCTAGTATGCTCCTGTTTTATCCAGAACCTACAAAGAAGAAAGAGATGGGGTTAGATCCAAAAGATCTAAGCAATACATGATATCCAATTACCTATTTACATTTATATTTATGTATGAACATAATTAACCATACATCTCTAGAAGGGGACCATGCTCTAGGCATGTGTACACTCAGAGGGATGTTGCAGGAAGAAGAAGATACCATGTTTTCACTAACTTGTTTGTTCCATGTGCAGGCACATAAGAAGTTGTAACATTGTTTCTTACCCTTACTCATGCAATTGAAGTACTAAGATGATAGCCATTCAAAAGGGTCATCCTCAAAGTATAGCCATTGTCTGAGCAATAGAAATTATAAAGATGTATTTTTTCCAGAAATACAATGAATGGTGTTGCGATGTAACGTGGGCACTGTCAGGAGGCCCTCAAAGCACCTTGACAAAACCCACATCATAGGAAAAGAGCACCCATGATCAAATAACAAGCCCTCCTAGTACCCCACATTGAAGCTATGAGGATCATCAGAAGCTCCATTTCCAAAAAGTTTCTGATTATCCCCATATCCCCAAGGAGGAGCACTGATCCAAAAAAAGGGAGTAGTCAATAGAGTAGGAGTAACCATGGAACATTCAGGATACAAGAAGACAAAATGATACAATGATACATGAAGGAGCTAGGGAAATAGCAAAGTCAAGGTGATACAACATGAGAAGGAGAATACCATGTTTATCTGACTATTTGGTTCCATAAATGCTATAAAATTGCATTACCTTTTCCAAATGCAATAAATGCCATTGTATTGCAAATTGGGCTCCCCAAGGGGCAGCTTCCTAGAGCCACCTTTCAAGAGCACCAATTTGCAAGACAAAGACACCTATTTGTCATACACATCCCTCAGAAGAACTATAGGCAATACAAAGTATATGGTTATCATTGCATCATATAGCATGAAACAACCGAAGGGGGCATGAGAGCATCCACATAAAATAATGGAGAAGCAAATACATCAACATCAATAGTTGCAATGCATACACTGTGCATAAAAAGCCACCATGGGTAGATAATGATGGATCAATGGCATCCAATGAATATGAAAAGGTCAGCAGATGAAATGAGTATGTAACATAAAATACAGAGCATCCAAAGTCAAATGGAGAAGTCAAAATGTATATCTATCCATCATAATGGGACAACAAAGACATATATTAATGGACCAACAACAATGTCATGGTGTCCATAAAGCTACAACAGAAATAATCAAGTGAGTAAGAAATACAACATAATAAACATCAATCAAATGAGCAACATTTTCTATGGACCAAAAATGCAGATTCTTCAAAGATATCCCTTCATTCCCAAATTTGGTGGAGTTAGGCATGGTGAAATTATAGATTCCTTAGATATGCATATTTTGGGGTTCTCACCTATTTATACCTCACATTTTGTGATTGAGCCAATTCTTCCATTCTGTCTCACTCTGAGATTTGAATGTTTGTAGCTCTTGAGAAGCATATTGTTTTCTTGCCTCCTTTTGGTTGAATGAAGAATAGTATTCCTTATTTTCCCATTGATTTTTGAGTGGTTTAGTGAATGTTTTGTCAAGCTATTGTGATTAGTTTGATCCTTTACTTGGTATTTTTTCTTATTTAAGGGTTCAGAAAATACACTTTGTTGTTTAAGGGTTTAATTTGTGTGCATTTACAAATAGTTTAGGTTGTGGAACTCATTTCCCTTCCTACCTATAACCAGCACCTTATTATTTCTAAGAACAAAATTGTAAGTGGGATAAAGTTGTGAAGTTATTAGTTATGTTTCAATGCACATTGTGAGTTTTTTGCAATTTGTGGATCTTTTAAGTTTGGTGAATCGCCTCAGTTTCATTTTTAGTTATTTAAAGTTTATGCACTCTCTCCCCTTTTCCTTCAAAAGTACAATTTAGTCTTAGGGTGATTCAAGGGAAGCTAACCCTTAATTTGGAGGTCTACTTTCTTATAGGTTCCCTACAACTTGAAAGTAGTCCCATGTTTCACAAGATTGCTAGGTTGCATACTTAGCCTCCATGGGTGCAATCCTTAGTGACAAGATTAGAAAATCAATTCAAGCTTAATGTCTTGGGGCATCTCAGCTTCATCAAGAACCATATCAATTTGGGATTCTTTACATCTTTTTAAAAGAGTGATCTCGTCGTTTCATATCAGGTCACTCTGATAAGCTTATATTTGATCTCCTGGGGCATGTCAAGTTCATTAGAATCCATATCAATCTAACATCATTCTCAGGGAATACCAGGTTCATCAGGACTCATATCAATCTGGTATTGTCTCTCAATTAGGTGATTGGCTTCCTTAGAATCCATGTTGAGGTAGCTATCTACAAGCTCTTTGGATAGATATTCAGTCTTATCACTTCATATTAGGTTGAATACTTTGTTCTCGCTCATTAGTCTTTGCTCAATCAAGTCTAGATTTAATATCTTTGATCTTCAATCGAACTTCATTCGATCAAGATTAGAGTTAGTTTCTCCTCTTATAAAAAAATATTATCATCACTTCACATCAGGTTTTTCTTTGATCTAGTTGTTATCAACTCTTTGAATCAACGCGTTGCTCGCACATCGATTCAAAGAGGGGAAAATGTAATCACCTAAAAAAAATTTGTAGAACCTAAGCCCCTATTTGATCAAATTTCCTTAAAAAAAAATTCCAAATCTCAAAGGCATACTTTTTTAGACATAATTATGTAAGAAACCCTGATAATCCCCCTTGTATAATTAAACTAAATTATTTCTAAACTTTAAAAATCATTTAAATGTAAAAACTTACCTTTAATATAAAGTCCTAGCACTTTTATTAAAAGAGCACTTTGTGCAACTTAATCTTGATTAATTGAATATTAAAAGGGATTTTCTATTTTGTCTTATTCTCCCATCAAGCTTGGCCAATAAAAAATATTGAATCCTCTCATATAGATTTATCCCTCTCACCACACATCTCTACCTAACATATTTTGCCTCAATCTCCACCCTCCATTCTTGAGGCAATTCCTTTAAAAGGAAGCTCCTCCTTGGCTCAAGGGTTCCATCTAGAGAATTTTGAATCTTGCATCTTGATTATTGGTGAAGTTGATTCTCTTGCATTCTAGAGTACTTTTTGCATACTTGCATTCTTGAGCATTCTTAGCAATCTAGTCTACTTCCTTGCATTATTTATCATAACATAGTTTCTTGCATTTTCATTCTAGAATATTAATTGCTTTACATCCATTCTAGCTTAGTTCTTTCATTCTAGCTTTGTTAATCTTGCATTCTAGTTTCATTCCTATTTTTCCATTGCATTTGAATCTTTCATTTTGGAGTAGTCAAGTCATTAATCCTTGATACCAATCTAATGAGCATCATAAAAGGATAAAACTTTCTTTAACTAGGAAGCAATAAGCCACTTATGAGGGTTTAGTTGGCTCATTTGATGTGGACTCCTATAGCTAAATTCTTGAGTTAATGGTTTATTGAGTTTTGGTTGCATTCCAATTGAGTACCAATATTTAACCACACAGAATTAAGCAACTAAGTTGCCCCAGACTATAGGAAGTTGGTGTTAGCTAGACTAGATGATGTCCCCTCGATAAGGCAATCGAGAAAGAAAAGGGGGTCTGGATGGCATCTCAAAAATGGATTTTCCCTAGCAAGATGGAAGAAAGGGAGAGGAAGAAAAAATGCAAAAACATAATCAGAATGCAAAATGGATGTCCTAGGAAGAAGCAAGGTGAGAAAAGGTTACCCGAGGGCCAAAAATGTAAAAATGGTGCCTTAAAAGGGACCCTTATAAGGTTGGGAGGGTCAAAATGATCTCATTTCCATCCTAAGCCCTTGGAGATTAGAGTGAGAGAAGATATCTTTTTGTGCCTTTAGAGTGATATTTGAGTGATTTTAGTGATGGCCCATGCAGGATGATTGATGCACCAAATGGACATCATGAGGAGTGTCTTTTGTCACATCGTGGAGGACTGAGAGGTAGGCACCAAAAACTATCTTTTTTCATTCATTTATTTTTGTTTTTAATGATTTTTAAGGTATAATATTCACATTCATGTGAGTTCATAACCCATGGGAATGGGGTCAGCTTTAGTGGGATCATGATCCCTCCAGGTAGGCTAAATGGGGTTTGGGTAGACAAAAACAAGGTTTTATGGGATTGTGATCTCGCACAAGTGGGACCATGGAAGAGGTCGATAGGATCATGATCCCATCGGCTTAGGATAAGAGAGAACATAGTCTCGCGAGCCAAAAAAGGATAGACTCGCAGGAACATGACCTTGCAAGTCAAGGTCCTAGAGTGAAAACTCTAGCGGGAATGAAAGTAGAGAAATTGATAGGAAGAAAGAGGTGGGAGGATAGTTAGTTAGAAAGAAGAGATTAGGATGGAGGTTTAGGAGATACATGTATCTAAAAATGGGTTAGTTGAGATTTTGTAGTGTTCATAGATGCACTAGTGTCTAGAGAGCGATAGAAAATAGTTCTTAGAGTTGTCGATTAACTTACGATGGTAGATAGGGTGAGGGTAGACTGTATAGGTCTGGGGTTCCTGGCTAGGATGCCCCACATGTGGGAATATCTCACAATGGTGACAAGACTTTGTGAGGGATGGAGGTTGGAGACATCAACCTTCCATCTCCCGATAAAGGAGATGACCATTACAATGGAGGATGTATATTGCATCTTCTGACTGTCGATCTAGGGATGGAAGATATGGCTAAGTACACCACATAAGCAATGGCAGTGACAACACTACTAGAACATGATGCACCATAGAGACACATACAACTACCATTACATCGATGGATTGATTAGGCACCAGTGGCTAGGAAGGTACACTTTTATGTGTGTGGATTAGCAGGGGGCTATATTGCCCCAAATAAAAGTAGGATGGGGGTTACATTTCCCAACTCATTCTAGTGATTTGTGATATAGTAGATGTGGGTTGGCTAGTAGCATGTGGGACTTTGATCTTGGTAGATCTCTATAGATACCTTTACTAGATATCATATCATGGAGGGGAGATCCAAGGTTGCAGCATTGGTTTTGCGATGTTGCTACAAGTATGGGGATAGGAGCACATTGTGGTACTAAGACCAATAGGGATAAGTAATGGACATCTCAAGGAGCCTATAGTTTACAGTTGGGAAGAGTCTTTGACTTACCAACATGTAGATGATATAGATCATTGGAGGGAGATATTAGATGGACTAAGGGATGGGATTGTCTGGAGGTTTTACATAAGAGTAGGGTTGTGGAGGGAGTATGATGCTCATATACCTTTGATGATGGCCTCAACATACATTGTGGACCAATGGGATCACCTTATTTAGCGGTACATGCCAAACAAAGTGTCGAGATAGTTCAGTTTGACTCGGGACATACCAGATCTAGAGCATTGGTTTCAATGGGTGACTCCAGAGAGGAGGTCATAGTTTGGGCCTAGATTGTATTGGATAGGGATGATAGAAGAATAGTGATTGCTTTGATTAGTATACTGGTATCTGCATGGGGGATGACAGATGCAAGAGTTATTGATGCATATAGAGCATGGTTTCAGCCACCATGAGCGATGGGTAGGGAATGCCTACCACCTTAGAGTTAGAGGTAGTGACTAGCAGTTTCTTGGGGAGGCAGGAGAGACAAGTATAGACTAGCTGAGAGAGAAGGGGTAGCCATGGGAGTGGTGTGATTGGAACAAGTTGCAGTGGGGTAAATACAAGGAGGGAGAGGAGTAGAGATAGCTTAGAGAAGGAGGCAAGATGAGGGAGGTGTTAGGGGAGACATGGGAGGAGGAGATGGTAGAGATGACAAAGGACATGGAGGAGGGGATGGTGGAGGAGCTAGAGGGGATGGAGCAGGGGATGATTTTGGTGCAGTGGAAATGGATGTTGATGGAGGAGGGGATGGAGGAGATTGGGGAGATGTTGCAAGTGGTCAGGGTATAGGTACTCAGGATACAAGTGCATTAGCACCATGACTAGTGGGGCCACCAACACAACCCACACCACCCATGGTGACACCACCACAGACTAGGCAATGAGAAACAACAAGATCAAGATTAGGGAGTGGGGGTGGGTCTTCCTTAGCTCGTGGGGGATACTCAATAGTAGAGAGGATCAAATCCCAGTAGGATATGCAGGTGACCCTAGACCATATTTTGAGGGATGTCAGGCTAGATCTAACATCCACTTATGAGGAGAGGGAGACAATATATTGATAAAGGGATCAAATGACCTAGGAGAGAGATAAGGTGATCATTGAGAGAGATGAGATGAGAGGGAAGGTGTCACAGCTAATGGAAGATGATTTTGGGCTTATATAGGAGAGGGAGATACTCCGCAAGGAGACATGCACATACATGGAAGAGAGGGATAAAATTCAGCAGGAGAGGGATGCCTTGTTATAAGAGACCACCTCATAAAAGGTGGCCTTAAAGGTTGTAGGGAAAGATATTAGATCCTTGATGGAAGCAAGGGATTCACTAGAGGAGGTGCAAGTGAGGAGTGAGGAACAACATGCAGAGGCTCTAAGGTGGGAGAGGGAGGAGGTGATGAGGGGAGGTGATGGAAGAGAGTTGATAGGTTGATTGTAGAGTTATCAAATGATAGGGAGCAGCTAGGTTTTTATAGGGAGGCCTATTTTTGTGTAGTTCTTTGTGAGTGGAGGGAAGTATTTAGGTGGAATACATCATATGTGATATTGGGTGGAAGTAGTAGGAAATCTAGTAGTAGTTGGTAGGCAGGGAGTTCGTCATGGAGTAGCCACAACCACAGGACAGTGCATTGTCATAAACACAAGAAGTTAGAGGGTTCTGCACAAATTATATAGGGAGAGGAGATATGAATTGAAGATACATGTACTTCAAATATATTATAAGATACAGGACCACAACACTAGTTTTAGGGGCTGCAATATAGGTTACAAGTATAGGTATTCCTTACACCGTGGAGAGGCCATCTCCTAGATTCCTGAGGATATAGATGTTGAGAGATCCAACCTGACATGCCAACCTCTCATAGGTACCAACAAAAAAATACGCCTTGATCTGGGATCCATCACAGGACCCCTCAAGCCAACCTCCCACATCATGACCAACTATTGAGCACCCATGTATTCTATGTATGATATGATTCTTTTTTAGGGGACACATGACCCATATTATGATGTATCATATGTACTATAGATATTCTTGATGGACTAACATCTATCCATGGAGGTGGAAACACCAAAGTGGGGGTTTGACTAAGGCAAACCTCTTTACGGCCACAACCATTTTCTCCTCTCTATGCATGTGCAGATTTATATCATGAGTTTAAGGACTTGAAAGCTCTAGCCAAAATGCATCTCTAACTGTCACATTAGATTTTATTGTCTCCATCCTTCTCTTTTTCAAGTTACTTATAAAATATGCATAATATACTTGTATTTTTTTCCAAATCAAATCGTAATCTATTTAGTTTATTCCATTTCCTTCCATTTTACATATCTTAACTAGTTCTACTTCATCCATTTACATTCTGTTATTATCTTTTTCATGTATTAGTAGCTTAGTATTATCATTTTCATCCTTTTGTTCCATCCCTGCTAAGTCTATATCTTGCCCATATGAGATGCCAGTGTGGTGTGTTGTTGTCCATCAGTCGCACTATAGTCTTTTGGTTGTGCATCTATCTAAGCTAGTGAGCTTACAAAGCTTGAGATTTTTCTCTTTTAGTTATCTCTTTTATTTTTCATAATCAGAATACTTTAATCAATTCATCTTTTTGTGTTATTTGAATTTGATTAAGTTAGTTACACTTTGATGCTAACACTTAATTTATATTTAATCAATCTAGTTTACATTTGAGGATTTAGACAATCACTCATCACTTAACATCTAAACCATATCAAGAAACCTTCTACATCTTGTGTCTGATCTCCCTAGCACTCCTAGCTAGAAACAAAAGGTAGTGCAAATAAGTCATGCATCCCTTGAGGTTTTAACTGGCCTTTATGTAAGTGCATTATTTTCTTCCCCACAAATTGCAATTGAATCCAAGATACAAATAGAATTGTCATGTTTGTTCAATTTCATCTTGTTCAAGTTAACTTCATTTAGCTCAAGCATAGGTTGGTCAAAGGGAATCAAAGCTTCAGTAGGTATTTTAGGTGAATCAATGTTTTGGGAAGCACATTAATGGGCTCTAGAATGACATTTACAGTGATGGTCACGAGCATGATGGTTATGTTTGGTTTTTCTAAAAATTGGGTTTGGTTCAAGATCAATCAATATCAGGTCATTTTCTTCTTTAGCGGGATGAACGGAAGGAACCACACTAGGTTGAAAGATAACATTGGAAGAATTCTTATAAGATATAGGACATGATACTAAAGCATATATAGGAGGTGTAGGTGGTGTAGGAAGAAGTCCACATCCAGGGAAAGGAGATTGAATATCCTTAGATTTTCTAAGCTCACAAATCTTTTAGATTTTGTAGGCTTTATATGATCAGAAAAGGTTATCTCTATGGGGTTTTGTTGGTTGATTTGTAGAAGGCCAAATAAAATCAAGATCAATAGACTCTCGAGGCACTAAGGCTAATAGAGACTATGGTTAATAGTCATAATTTATACATTGTGAGGAAATTTCAAACACTTATGAATATGAGAGGCTACATATTTCATGCAGGTAAGCCATGGAAGACCAAGTTTGACTTAAAATTGATTAGAAGTCAAAACCACACTGAAGATAACATCTAAATTTTTACAAACAACTTCAACAGGAAATGAAATGGAACCATGGGAAAGATAAAGGAAACCATTGCAAGTTTGGATCATAACATCGATTTTATCATAAAAATCATATTATAATTGTCTATTGAAAAGATATTCTCCAATTATCACATTCACCATGCAAGTAGGGTCAATAAGAACACCACAATAATGAAGGTCATTATTCTTTGCCACAATATAAAGAGGACCATCATGTGCTTTAATCATCTTAGTAGAGTCAAAGTTAATGCAAAGCTCAGGTTCAGGTTTAGGTTTTGTTTTATCAACGAGCTTCAACACATTATTAGCTTCATATATCATCATAGTCAACAACATGAGTGGAAGAAGAAGGCAAAGGTTAAGAAGACTCAATGGTATTGGTTGAATATAAGTGCAAAGGGTTGGTATAGATTTGCAATTTTTGGTTGGGAGGTCCTATGAATTTGTTTCCTTGCTAATTAACACCCTCAACAAATATAGCTTAAGAATCAATGAGGTATTGAATAACATATTTCAATTGGTAACATTTTTTAGTATCATGACTAGGTTGATAATGGTATTGACAAAAAGCTTTGTGATCAAAGTGTTTGGGTAAAGGTTTGGATGTGTCGACTAGTTTAACAGGAAGAAGAGTTAAAACTTTATCATTAATCAACTTAAACTTTACATTATGCAAGGATTTAGAAAGTTGTATAAAATTATGAGCAGGTCTAAAAATAGATGACCAAGGAGCCACACCTTTGGATGTCGCTACCACTTACTCATCAACATTGTTGGTTTAATAATTAATCTTAATGAAGTTATTTTCTTTTTGAAACTTGTTAAAATTATTGGATACGGCATGACTCTTATCAAATGGAGCCATTAGAGGAGTTCTCTCCAATTGACTCACTTGAAGTTGATAATTATGAAGCACTATACATAACTGAGTAAAAGAGGAAAATTTAGAAAGTTTAATCTTATCTCTAATGTTTTTTTTGTAAATTAGCAATGAAAATATGTTGTACATCAATATCAAACACATGATAATAAATCTAAGTATGGAGATGCTTAAATCTACGAATGAAATTAGTCACTTTTTCTCTAACACCTTGTTTACATTGCATTAAATAAGTCAAAGAAATCTTAGGACTTGTTTTGAAATTTGTGTATGAAAGCATCGTAAGTTTTTTTAATTTCAAGACTTTGTCTCGAAAGGTTCTAGTAAATAGGTTAGCCATGAACCTATGGTCATAAGAGAAATCACTACTCAAGATTTGAAAGGCTTTGACATGAGCCAAGGGATCGCCCTTACCATTATGTTACCCCTACTTTGAACCAGCCAAAATTTAAAATGTTATATTGAATCCAATGTTTGGATTGTTCATAATGTCTAATTGTCAAAGTTCTAAAAAGCTACATCATAAATGAATCTTTCCACTTTATAGTCACCTCCTTCTTTTTGATGTATGGTCAAAACTTCAAGTTCAAAATTCCCCCTAGTCAAAGTTGTGATAAGATTTATGAAAGGAAGACAAAGATGTGAATAAATTAAAATTAAACTAAATTTAAAATTAAACAAATTCACTTCTTAAATTAAAAGGTTGTGCAATTTGAAATCACAACTCAAAACTCACAACTAGTTGTGATATTGAAAGGTCAAATATAATGAGAAGCATTGTGAAATCAAAACTCAAAACTCGTAACTAGGTTATGAGTTGCAAAAAGTAAATGCGGGGGGTTACCAGTGGTTAAAAATGAATACGTAGATGAGTTCTGAATGGTGAGAAGTAAACAATGCGAAATTCAAAACCACAACCTATAACTAGGTTGTGAGTTTTAAAAATTGAATGCAAATAAGTTATGGATGGTAACATGTAAATGTAGAGAGAAAATTATCCAATAAAAGAAAAATTAGTGGTGTTGATTGAATGAGTCTTGAAATTCAACAAAAAACACAAGTAGTTATATACTACTCGAAAAGCCAAATTCTGCAATCTTTACCAGCATCCTCTGCTTTTTATGTAATATGATGCCAGGATTTGTAATATGCGGTGGATGCCCACAAAACCATAAAATAATGAAGACCTTTGTTCAATGTTATATTTGCAGCTACAACGTAGACATACATGTAAAATGTGGAATCATAGACTATTCATCCAAATGGTTTATTAGAATGCCTCAAGAAATTCATCTAAGGAATAGAATGAAATGAAATGACCTTACAAAATATTAACCAAATAGATTTGGAAAGGAAGCTTTCAAAATCTTTGAATAAGTGAAGTAGCCACAAGTTTTCATCACAAACATCACAATATTTTTTTGTGTTCTATTGAGTAGGTATGGGTTGTATGTGCTTCAGTTGAATGGACTGCATTATACAATTTGATCATTAAGTGTTCAGGGTCCAATGTCATTTCCACGACAATTGAGAACATGGTGTTATTTGTTTCAATAACTTCAAAAACTTCAAGAAAATGCAAATGACATGTATAAAGATGCATTCAACAATATTTTCCACCCTCAAAGATGCACCAAAATGAGATATTTTTGCCACAAAATGGACATCTATAGAGAGATCAAATGGAGATTTTAGTTAGATATTATGATTGGGAAAAGTGATGGTAAACATGCATGCAAAAATTAAAAAAATTGAATTCTTTGATACATTGCTTGGAAAGATTGTGGTCTTGTGGATGCCCTTGTTATAGGATGCAATACACAAATATATTTGTTGAAAAAGATTTTAGAAACTTTTATACAAAAATGAAAGTTTTTGGGTAGCATGTGGGCATGTTAAAACATAAACAATAGGAAGACTTATTTAAGAAAGGAAAATGAATGTTTGAAATAAATGCATCATAGCCAACACCCTTGATTTGTTTGACAGAATGCTTCAATATCAAAGAATGAAATGAAAAGATTACAGAAGATGTAAAAAAATAGATTTGTTGAAAAAACTTTGAATACATTCTTGCAAAATGTGGAATCACAGACAACTTAGCTAGATTGTTTGACAGAATGACTAAAGAGATGTGATCTGAAGAAGTGAAATGTTGAAAAAGGGAAGCTTATAGTGGTCAATGTTAACAATGGAGAAAATTTAAATTTTATGGTCTTGATGAAGATGAACGTCCATGTGTATATATTTGGTCTGATCAAAAAACTAGGATGGATATAAGTACGTACTAAATTAGTATTTGTTCTTATTTCATACCATGACAGATATTCTAAAAAACCAGGATGGATCATAACATTGGTTTTATCATAAAAATCATATTGCAATTTTCTATTGAAAATATATTCTCCAATTATCACATTCACCATGCAAGTAGGGTCAATAAGAACACCACAATAATGAAGGTCATTATTCTTTGCCACAATATAAAGAGGACCATCATGTGCTCTAATCATCTCAGTAGAGTCAAAGGTAATGCAAAGCTCAGGTTCAGGTTTAGGTTTTGTTTGATCAACGAGCTTGAACATATTATTAGCTTCATATATCATCATAGTCAACAACATGAGTGGAAGAAGAAGGTGAAGGTTGAGGAGGCTCAATGGTATTGGTTGAATATGATTGCAAAGAGTTGGTATATATTTGCAATTTTTGGTTGGGAGGTCCTATGAATTTGTTTCTTTTCTAATTAACACCCTCAACAAATATAGCATAAGAATCAATGAGGTATTGAATAACAGATTTCAATTGGTAACAGTTTTCAGTATCATGACCAGGTTGACAATGGTATTGACAAAAAGCTTTGTGATCAAAGTGTTTGGGTAAAGATTTGGATGTTTCGATTGGTTTAATAGGAAGAAGAGTTAACACTTTATCATTAATCAACTTAAACATTACATTATGCAAGGATTTAAAAATAGATGACCAAGGAACCACACCTTTGGATGTCGATGCCACTTGCTCATCAACATTGTTGGTTTAATAATTAATCTTAATGAAGTTATTTTCTTTTTGAAACTTGTTAAAATTGTTGGATATGGCATGACTCTTATCAAATGGAGCCATCAAAGGAGCTCTCTCCAATTGACTCACTTGAAGTTGATAATTATGAAGCACTACACATAACTGAGTAAAAGAGGAAAATTTAGAAAGTAGAATCTTATCTCTAATGTTTTTTTGTAAATTAGCAATGAAAATATGTTGTACATCAATATCAAACACATGATAATAAATATGAGCATGGAGATGCTTAAATCTACAAATGAAATTAGTCACTTTTTCTCTAACACCTTGTTTACATTGCATTAAATAAGTCAAAGAAATCTTAGGACTTATTTTAAAAAAATTGTATGAAAGCATCAATAAGTTTTTGTAATTTCAAGACTTTGTCTCAAAAGGTTCTTGTAAATAGGTTAGCCATGAACCTATGGTCATAAGGGAGATCACTACTCAAGATTTGAAAGGTTTTGACATGAGTCAAGAGATCACCCTTACCATTATGTTACCCCTACTTTGAACCAGCCAAAATTTAAAATGTTATATTGAATACAATGTTTGGATTGTTCATAATGTCTAATTGTCAAAGTTCTAAAAAGCTCCGTCATAAATGAATCTTTCTACTTTATAGTTACCTCCTCCTTTTTGATGTATGGTCAAAGCTTCAAGTTCAAAATTCTCCGTAGTCAAAGTTGTGATAAGATTTCTGAAAGGAAGACAAAGATGTGAATAAATTAAAATTAAATAAATTCACTTCTTAAATTAAAAGGTTGTGCAATTTGAAATCACAACTCATAACTCACAACTAGTTGTGATTTTGAAAGGTCAAATATTTTGAGAAGCATTGTGAAATCAAAACTCAAAACTCGTAACTAGATTATGAATTGCAAAAAGTGAATGCAGAGGGTTACCAGTAGTTAAAAATGAATACGTAGATGAATTCTGAATGGTGAGAAGTAAACACTGCGAAATTCAAAACCACAACCCATAACTAGGTTGTGAGTTTTAAAAATCGAATGCAAATAAGTTATAGATGGTAACATGTAAATGCAGAGAGAAAACTCTCCAATAAAAGAAAAATAAGTGGTGTTGATTGAATGAGTCTTGAAATTCAAAAAGAACACTAGTTATATAACTACTCGAAAAGCCAAATTCTGCAATCTTTAACAGCATCCTCTGATTTTTATGTAATACGATGCCAGGATTTGTAATATGTGATGGATGTCCACAAAAACATAAAATAATGAAGACCCTTGTTCAATGTTATATTTGCAGCTGCAACGTAGACATGCATGTAAAATGTGGAATCATAGACTATTCAACCAAATGGTTTATTAGAATGCCTCAAGAAATTCATCTAAGGAATAGAATGAAATGAAATGGTTACAAAATATTAACCAAATAGATTTGGAAAGGAAGCTTTCAAAATCTTTGAATAAGTGAAGTAGCCACAAGTTTTCATCACAAACATCACAATATTTTTTTTGTGTTCTATTGAGTAGGTATGGGTTGCATGTGCTTCAGTTGAATGGACTGCATTATACGATTTGATCATTAAGTGTTCAAGGTCCAATGTCATGCCCACGACAATTGATAACATAGTTGCTGTTATTTGTTTCAATAACTTAAAAACTTCAAGAAAATGCAAATGACATGTATAAAGATGCAATCAACAATATTTTCCACTCTCAAAGATGCACCAAAATGAGAGATTTTTGCCACAAAATGGATATCTATAGAGAGATCAAATGGAGATTTTAGTCAGATATTATGACTGGGAATCACAGACAACTTAGCTAGATTATTTGACATAAAGATCTGAAGAAGTGAAATGTTGAAAAGGGGAAGCTTATAGTGGTCAATATTAATAGTAGAGAAAATTTAAATTTTATGGTCTTGATGAAGATGAACCTCCATGTGTATATATTTGGTCTGATTGATTGAAAAATCAGGATGGATATAAGTACGTACTAAATTAGTATTCATTCTTATTTCATACCATGACAGATATTCTAAAGATCTAAAAATTGGCAAGAAAGGAGATAAAACATTTAGTGAGCCTCACAAGTCTCATGGAAGTGAAGAATTATTAATGGTTTAGTGCAAGTACATGTGTATTGAAAGTTCAATGTTTTTGAGAAAGTAATTGTTGGGTCGAGAGGTGATATATAGTTAGTTCAACGTGATTGATACCTTGTTCATTCTTTGATGCTTTGAGCATTAAGATACATATAATAAGAAAGACATGTGTTTTGCATCCTACTAGCGAGATGGTGAGATGAATGTACAAGTATGTAAAAAAATTGGAAAGCTATCTCGACAAAATCAATTGTTTGGTCTTTCTTCCAAGTTATGGCTTATTAGTCACCTTTTTATAAGAGTGACTTAGTGTAACCAAAACTTAGAAAATAAGCTTTATTTTCTGAAAAATATATGAAATTCATAATTGAATAAGGTTTGTTATTTTTTTAAAAAAATATTTCAAAAAGGTAGTTAGGAATTAGTTATTAGGGTAGTTACGAGCAATTATATTAGGAAGTCTATTAATACAAGCTATATGTAATGAAAAAGGGAGGACTTTTATAGAGGGAAAACTTTGGAGAAATTTTAAGATATATTTTAAAGAACTTGTTTTTGTTTGCAATGTGTATAGGAAGGATTTTGGGATTGTACAATTTCAAAAGATAATGAAGAATACAATTTAGCTCGTATGTTCTAAATGTAATCATGTGTTATCATCACTAACTTCTCATATGTTAAGTTGTTAACTTTTTTATGCATGTGTAAGACATTGATATCTATGTAGTTGATGTAATGATACACACTCAGGCTTTGGTATCTTGGTTTGAATGTGATGAAGTAGTTTATCTCTTTGTATGTCGAGATATGTCTTTCTTTGTTCATCGTCATTATATGGATAAAACTAATTGTTGATAACCCCCTTTGTAACTATTATCCATTATGAAATCTTATTTGGTATTCGTATGTCCACCAATAAGGTTTCTCTTATCTAGCCTCTTTTAGTTTTTCCTTTTCTCTTTTATGTACTTTTAAGTTAAAAGTACACATAAATCTTAAATACCCCCATCATACGAGGGAGCTGACCCTCTCAAACGTAGAGGAAGATTGAAATTTGATCATATTCTAATTGCAATCTCTCCAACTTTTGGCATGATTGGCAATGCCCACAAGGCAAACAAGGTCCATTTTGAAGGTTAATTTGTAGTGACAAATTTGTTTACCAACACATTATAAATCTCAAGATGAGGAATCTTTGTGTATTGTAGAATAACAACAAGGATGATATCCAAAGATAAAGGACTAGTAATAGCACAAGTAGGAATATTAAACTTTAATTGAGTCATTGAAGAAATGTGTTGTTGTAAGAAAGACATAGATAGAGTCGAACTATTAATGGTAGAATCAGTTGAAATAATGGTAGGAGGAAATATGTTTGAAATGTTTGGAGTATTGTAAGAAATAGAGGGAATGGTTGAATATGAAAGGGCACACTATTGTAAGTAGGCATTAATGAAGGTAAAGAAATACATGGCACACTTGAAGGGGTAGTTGAAACAATAGGTTTAGGAACACTAACATGTATAGGATTGAGGTTTTAAATGGAAGTTTTTATGATAGGTGGAGCATAGGTAGACACACTAGGAATTGATGTAGAAATAGGCATAGAGGTCTCAACACTAATAGTAGGTGGATTGAAACCTAGCTCTTGAGCACAATCTCTAATAGGCTTGACATTATTATCAATGAGATAAGAGATACTATGCAAGATGTTAACTCCATGTTCATCATTATGAATTAACTTTTGTAAGCCCTCTATGATAGAAATAAATTTGGGATTAGGGTTTTCTTGTCCTAACCATTGTTCAAATTTCTCAAATTCAATTGAGAGTTTTTGTACTTGCATAGGAGGGACTCTTAAATCCTCATCTTAATTATGAGAAGAATGGGAATATTATTCTCCATGATAGGAGTGATGTCACTAGTATACATGTTGGTCTCATCAAGATTCCTAAGAAAAATAGAAAGCTTGGGATCAAAAGAACACATAAGTCTACGACTTCTCCTAATCGGAATGTTGTAAGTAGGACTCAAAGTGATAACACTCATACACAAGATAATGAAAGAAGGGTAGATATAATATAATTAAAATATTTTAAAGAGTTATGCAACTTAATTAAGTAAATGACAATGTTTTTTATGAAAATCCCATCTAACTATCAAATTTAAAGGTTTAATGTAAAGCATGCAAACTAGATTTAGATCTAATTATATAAATAAGAATAATGTTAATGCATACAATGAAGTAAATGCAATCTAACTACCAAAATCAAAAGGAAATATTATGATTTGGGTTCACCAAAAGGTACAATAGTAAAAATGGGGGGTAAGGGGTAATGCAATAGATAATGAATTACTTCCCCATTTCATTGATTGCACATTAGAAAGGGAGAATGCCCCCAATAGGCTCAAGAGGTGACTTAAGCATTAATTGGAAACAAGATATGTCCTTTAAGTAATGCAATGAATGAAATAGGAATGATTAAGTGATGTAATTGATCTATTAGGAAAGACGCTAAAAATTTGTTGAAAATAAACCATAATAGATAAATAATGAGCTAAAACTGGTGGAAACATAAATTAGATGATGAAACAGACTTGTGACGAAAATTTGAGCAGAAAGTGGCTAAGACAGGTCGATGATGTGTCCCTGGGACAGGTGAAGTTTGGTGATGTGTCCTTGATGTTTTCAGCTGAAACTTTCATAAAACCTACGATTATACCTATTCTTCGTAGATCTCATCCAATGGCTTTGTATCCTTTTCTTGCACAAAGAAAAATGGGACAAACATTGGGAAAAGGAATTTTCCTTTTCCAAACCCTTGTTTAGGATTCAACCCTAAAATATGAAAGAAATTGCATAAAGGAATGAATGTAAGAATGCAAATTACTTATTTACCTTGTATAAACCCTTAGGAGCAGATGTAGAAATATCTCAAATTGATGAAGACGCTTTCTTGGAATCCAAAGATTTGACCTTGAAATGTGATGTAAAATCAAGGATGTCCTCACAAATGCATGGAGATATGATTTTTACTCATAGACCTTGCATGTAGCTATGCTTGAGAACCACTTGCAAACAAGGAGAGAGAAGGATGGATCAATGGAACTTCTTGCTTGACTTGATAATTCCTCTGCATGGCCATCATGAGAGAGAAACTTGTATCAATTGAAGAAGATTGCATTAGATTTGAATTATCTTAAAGAATTGGAGACTTGGAGATCTTGAATTGGATGTTTTCCTTCAAATCTTGAATCCAAATCTTTAATTGCTCTTGATTGCTTAAAAACTTGATCTACCTTGATTTCTTAAAGGGTAGCTTGCACTTGATTCATGGATGCAAAACTTGGGGAGAAGAGGTCCTTTTATACTTTACTCCCTCATTTTGGGATTCATATTTGATCCAGGCTGACCACAATTACAAACCTCATAATAGGACCCTGGCATCGGGCTCTAAGGAAAATTTAGGCCCAAAAACTTCGGGATATGTTTCCATTGGCGACGTGTCCTAGGCAAAATGGGCTTAAATTTCACTGAGAGCTTGGGGAGAGAGAATAGGATCGGGAGGAGAAAAGATAGATTGTTAGGACCAAGCATAAAGGACATTTTAACCTCAAAATCACCAAAATGGGGCCTAATAGATCCTAAAGCATCCAATTGTAGGTGCTAAATTTTTAGGACTATACAACTATGATTAAAAACAATTCTATCGAATCTCGATAGAAGAATAATCACTATCACCCGACCACGTGGAACCATGAGGCCCACCTCACCGTGGTGAGGAGATAGACTCCAGGACCCACACACACAAATATCCTGAACAAGAAAGGGATGGTAGACAAATTCTAAGGATGAAAAGTAACACAAGGCTCTCAAAGAAAAGTCAAATCACAACTACCAGAGGCAACAGAAACAAATGGAGAAAACATAGAACATATACAAGGAAGTGTCATCATACAAGCCTTCCCCATGGGTTATCCTGGATGGTCTCTATATGCCCCAAATAGAGACTAAGGGACTAAGGCAATAATAAATATGAACAAACCCCTTAAGCCTCTAGTATTCAGTTAAAGAAAACCCCAAACCCTCTAAAGAGAAAACAACCTCTAGGTATAGAACAATACAAAAATCAGCAATGGGTTAAAAAGAATGCTACCAAACTCTAATTTTTCAACTATTAATAATATAATGCATATATTAAGTGAATTTAATTTCTTAATTATGGAAGTTGATGACTAAATCCACCCTCTAAAAACAAATGCACTTAAGGGTTTAACACAATCAAGTTAAAGGGAAAACTTACATAATTTAATTTCTATCAGAGTCTAATTTCTAACTCACTTGCAATAGTCACACATTCATAACAACCATAAAGTAAATAAAATCATCTAAAAATATAGATATATGTAAATGATTAAACTAAAGATTAAATATAAACATTCACAAATTTTTTAATAGCCAGGAATTCAATTTTATTAACCTTAATTTTTTACAAATAAACAAAAGTGATTAATAATTCTAACTTACATGATAATTAAAATTAATAATTCATATATTCAAAATATTTACAAAATATAAACGCTTATCATCACTATATAATTTAATAATTATAAATCTTTTCCATAAAAAAATCATCTTGATGGCCCAATAATCTTAATCACTTCCTTTGAAATCTAAATGATAAATGATTTGAAATCTTTACAACAAGATCTTTTAATCCAAATGAAAAATATGAAGTAGACCTTATTTCCTAAACCAGCTAATAGAACAATTGTAATGGCAAATAATAGTAATACAACTTGAAGAGAGAGACCAAAACAAATAAATTATCATACAATACTGATCGAAAATGAGCGATCAGCATATACAATTATCTAACCAAGATTAAAACCACAAAATAATTATTCAGTCTCTTTAAACTCCAAATTGCCAAGCTGTCATTCTAATAATAATATAAACTAAACTTGGTAAAATAAGCATTTTTTCTTTAGCATCCTAAATGAAAACAAAGGGAAGATATACATAAAACTAATTTCTATGCAAGCTGTCCAAAGGCAAATTTAAGCATGAATCAAATTAATTTTTAAAAAAACATGGTAAAAAAACAATAAAAAATATAGCCCTTTTGGGGGTACGCATGCAAGGCAAAGGAGTGTTTTCAATGCCAAATTCATGGCAACCTCACTATGAAACATGTAAGAGTATTATTATACATTAAACAAAGGCGGGAATACAAACCTTATAAGATCCCATAAAATTGAAGTTATAAAGAAGTCAATCATGTTGAAGAGGGAAAATATGATGGGCAATGCATAGGAGGATAATTATGTGAAATGCAGATGTAATTGAGCTCCAAAAGGGCATGGGTTTAAGCAATGCATAGGAGGATAATTATGTGAAAGACAATGAACAATAAGCTCCAAAAGGGCATGGGTTTAAGCAATTAAATGTAGATCAAAACACACCAAATTGGCTGATGGAAATGGTAAAACGCAGAAGCATGAAGTTCAAATAGCAACACCAATCTGTCAATGCATGCAAAGAGGAGTCTTGTAAATGCATGCAAAGAGGAGTCTTTTTGCTTGTGCAAAAATGTGGGAAGAAAACACAGGGTTTAGACTAAAGTCTATGTTTTAAACAATATGGCACAAAAATTTGCAAGTGTATATACAAACACAACTACAAATCATAGTTATTCTCAGTGAAAGAAAGCAGATTTCTAAGACAAATGCATGCATGAAAGAAGTCAATTCAAGCAAAGAAACAAAACTGAATGACAGATAAAATTTACAAATAAAAAAATAGAGTTATCATTCTTTTATAAATCAAGAGTATTAAAATACAAGGATTTGATTACCTACCTCAATTATAAAAGATAAACCAGAGACAAGAAGAATAAGGGAATGTACTCCAAGCTTCCAAACCAAGTAAGAAAGAAGATTGCAAATGCTTCTTCGAGATAAAATGAAAATCTTAAGTGAAAATGAAAACTTCACCCAAAAAAAACTCTCTCCCAAATGACCACATTCATCTTCTTTATAACAAAATGGAGAAATAAGAGTTTCTAAAAGAAAACTGGAAAAATCAAAAAGCAAATTCAAATAGATTCTAAAAATGAATTTCTTTTAAACCAAATAGTTTCGAAAACTCAATATATATTCCAAGAACTCTTGGATTGTCAAAATTAATAGAATTTCTAAGATTATAAATTCATTAATAATTTATAATTACTATATAATAATATTACTTAATTATATCTTCACACACACATTAATATCCATAACATTAATATTTATTATTTAAAATGTTAGTAATAATCAATAAATATTAAATATCTAATAAAATATCTATTAATATAATTTAATAAATATATATCCATTTATGCACTTATAAGGATATAATTATCCTTAATAATAACCATATTAGTGTTAAGTATTACGCACCCTTAATTGAGTGTGTGTGTATATGTATATATATATATATATATATATATATATATATATATATATATATATATATATATATATATATATATATATATATATATATATATATATATATATATATATATATATATATATATATATATATATATATATATATATATATTCTTAATATTATTCTCGCTATTACTTTTTAATACATATTATAATACTTAAGGATGTAATTTAATTTAAAACACATCGATATGCATTGAGATATAGTAAATTTACCATGGAAAGCAAAAACTGACGAAACTATCTAGCCAATCCACATACTCAAACCAGGGTGATTAGATACCTATCACCTTGACAAATCCCATAGGGTAAGAAAAATGAGATAATTGTCATTACATAGGACAATGGCTTAGGTTTAGTTTAGGTTTGCGCCTTAATGCTACCTCCCACTCTTCCACCATCAAGATATAAATATAGGCACGCTTAGACCTACTAATTCAAGTGAAGTTGATGTTTGGTACCTGCAACCTACATCACAAAGATGAACATGTTCAGGTATATCCATATAATAATAATAGACAACGAAGGGGATCAAGACATCATGTGGGCCTCACAAGTGAATAACGTAGTTTTGTCCCTCTTCATACAAATACACTAGATAGTAACATGAGCATAACTACAATTAAGGCATGTGAAAATATATGGGTTAGTATGTCAGTAATATGTTGGAGATTTGCCAGCAGGTCAGTACTGACTATATGTTTGTCATTGATGACAACATATGGAAAGTAGCATGTGTGGAAGTCTTATGCTGTAAGCTTTCAGTATATGTAGCATGGACATGATATCAGCATGATATCATGGGCGCAGAGGTTAACTGTTAGTACAGGCAGTTATATAGCAGCTAGTGTCAGCAGTGTTCCTGACAGAGTAACAGACAGTGTTCTATGTATGGTTGTCCATACAGTTATCATGGAGCCTTGCGCGCTTGGATATATGTTGAAGACATGTTAGTGATGTTTCAGTTATGGACGCATAGTCTGATGATGAACGCAAGTAAAGTTATGCAGTCGCTATTCGCCAATAGTAGTTTCCTGTGTTTGTTCAAAAGAGCCGACAGAGATTTTATTGGTTCTTGAGTTGCACCTATCTTGAGGGTATGCGCCCTTGGAGTTAAGCTTGGAGAAGTGTTATTGATGTTCGGTTAAGAGCGCATAAGTTAATTCAACCTACAAAGAAAGTTCCAGTTGTTTTGGTAGAGTCAACAGTGTGTAGCGTGCGTCTACAATTATCTTATTAGACAGGTCCCAGAATGTGTTGCGTGCATAGTAGAGCTGACAGAATGTTTATTGGAGTTTGTTATGGTTTCTCTAATATGATTTCAAGGTGGTTCTAACAGGCCGACTTCATTATATCATTTGGAGGAAAGATATTTATAGGCAGTCATTTGTGATTTATTGAGTGTGGTTCATGGTTGATTAAGCAGAGCAGAGCAGAGTGTGCGAAGTGTTGAGCCATCAAAAGAAGGTCTATGTGACCAAGTAAAGTACTTTTTCTATTCATTGGAACTAATCTAGACAGCAGGTCAAAGCACAGTTCACCAAGATCCAGATATAGTGTGTATCTGTTATTCAGAAGGTTGTAGCCTTCGCCCATTTGAGCAGTGAGCTCTCGGACAGTGCGTCCTCTCCCCTAACAGGGACAATTGTAAAAGACTCCTAATAGGGTCCGACCCTTGACCATGTCTATTGTACTTAATATATTGTAAAGCTACTCTTAACAGGGTAAAGGATCTTCTAACAAGGATCATTATACACTAGTACAGAATATTAGTGGGTATCGAGTCTCGCTGAGGTTTTTACCTATTTGGGTTTCCCCATAACCAAATATTGGTGTTGTGTTCATGTGTTCTTTCATTGTGTTTATGGTTTATGTTTAAGTATACTTAATTGGATAAAGAATTGAATCTTGTAGATAACTGATTCACCCCCCCCCCCTCTCAGTTATCTCTTGGGACTATTCCTAACAATTGGTATCAGAGCCAAGTGCCTCGGAGAGAAAGTTTAACAGTTTGAGGTTGATCAGATGGCATACTTCAGGAAAGAAAGTCCTAAGTTTGATGGAGAGAATTATCTTGATTGGAAGAACAAGATGGTGACTCATTTGCAGTGCATTGCTTTTGAAGTTTTTAATGTAACCATCAAAGCAGCCAAGATTCCTACTTTAGAAGACCTTGCAAAAGATGATGCTACTGACACACAAGGAATTATTTCATCAGAATGCTATTGCTAAAGAAGCCCTTATCAACGCCCTATCTGATGGTGAATTTTCAAAAGTAAAAAAGATAAATACATCCCACAAAATATGGAACCACCTAGAAGACATATTTGAAGGAGACAAACAAGCAAAGGATGCGCGCAGAAAGACATGGAAGAAAAGGTACAATGCATTAAAGATTCTACCTGAGGAAAATATTAGAGCTTACAATCAAAGGATAAACGAAGCATTTGTTGGAATCGGGAACAATGGTGGAGAGATCTCAGAAGAAGATATTATGGATAGGTTGATGACTACTCTTACTCCAGAATATGAAAGTCAAATCAACATCCTTGATGAGACCATGCAACTTACATCAAATTTCAAGAGAGAAACCTTGATCAGCAAAATCTCAGCTTTTGAGATTTCAAGATTGAAGACAAAACCAAAGAGTGAGACAGCTTTCAAAGCAACAGTTCATGGTAAGAAATCTGCAAACACTTCTAGTAATTTTGATGATGATGATGAAGAGAAAACATTAGATGATTTTATTGTTATGATTGCCAAAAGAGAAAAGAAAGGAAAAGGAAAATATGAAGGTCAATTACCATTTAAGTGTTTTTCATGTAATAAGATAGGTCATTTTGCATCTAAGTGTCCCACTAGAGCTAGAAAGTTCAAAAAGGATTAAAAGCCTAAGTATTCTAAGGAATGCTACTATGCTGGAGATGGAGTTTCCGATGAAGAATCTGGTGAAGAAGAAATTGTATTCATTGCTATTATAGACAAAATGAATAACAAGACAATTCATGAAGATAAGAAAGAGAATCAAGAGCTTGCATTTATTTCACAAGCTGACATGAGGACAGACTGGATTATAGATAGTGGTTGTTCACATCACATGACAAGTGATAAAGGCAGGTTTGTTCATTTGGACAAATACAATGGAGGTATGGTCAGATTTGGAGACAACGCTCCTAAACCTATATTTGGTAGAGGAGCCATTACTTTGGATGGAAAGAACAAGTACTGATGATGTTCTTTATGTTGATGGTTTGAAACATAACCTTCTCAGTGTTGGACAGTTACTTGGAAAAGGTTATCAGCTGGAATTCAAAGATGACAAATGCATCATTAAAAACAAGGATGGTGTTATGATTCCATCAGGCTCAAAGACAAGAGGTAATGTTTTTCAACTCAATTCAGAAGCAAGTTGTTTTGTTGCTAAAGTTGATGACAGTTGGTTATGGCATAAAAGACTATGTCATATCAATTTTGATAACATAGTAAAGATAAGCAATGTTAAGGCAGTAAGAGATCTACCTAGCATAGAAAATCCAATTGATACTATATGCAAGGAATGTGTGATGGGGAAGCATGTAAGAAATTCATTCAGGAGCAAGCAGAATTCAGCAGAGAACAAGTTGGATCTGATTCATACAGACCTATGTGGTCCAACTCAAACAAGATCATACTATGGTGAAAGGCATTTCATTTTGTTTGTTGATGATTATACTAGGATGATGTGGGTTGCATTCTTAAAAGATAAGTCAAAAGCTTTTGAGAAGTTCAAAATATTCAAAGCTAAGGTTGAGAATGAATCTGGACTAAAGATAAAATGTTTGAGATCGGGTAGAGGAGGAGAATTCACCTCTAACAGATTCTATGAGTACTGCGAAGAACATGGCATAAAGATACAGTTAAGTGCACCTAGAACCCCTCAGCAGAATGGAATTGCAGAGAGAAGGAATAGGATCAATCTTGATACAGCGCACACCATTATGATAGAAGGAAAAGTTGCACACATCTATTGGAGAGATGTGTTCAATACAGCATTCTATACCATCAATAGATTTCAATTAAGGCCTGGCGCTGACAAAACACCTTATGAGCTATGGTTTGGTAATGTTCCCACAGTAAAATACTTCAAAATCTTTGGAAGCAAGTGCTACATCAAGAGGGATGAAGCAGTAGGCAAGTTTGATGCAAGAAGTGATGAAGGTATTTTTCTTGGTTACTCTACTAAAAGTAAAGCTTATAGATGTTTTAATTTAAGATTGAAAAAGATCATTGAAAGTGCTCATGTAAAGATTGATGAAAAGTTTATGATTCAAGAAAGATATCATGACTACTCACCCATGATTGAAGAAGAACCTAGACCCTCCACTAGTGAGACAGTTATTGAAGAAATGTTTGACAGTATTGATGTGTTATTCAATGACCCTGAGACAAGTGAAGAAAATACTCCTAAGGCTGATGAGTCAGCATCACCTAAAGTTCCAAAGTTTACATCAAGAAATCATTCCCAAGGCAGACATCATTGGAGATCAGAGCGGCAAAGTCTTAACAAGATCACAAGCAAAGAACTCAGCTAGCAATGAAGCGGTATGTTTACTATCTTAGATTGAACCTTTAAATGTTGAAGATGCTTGTAATGATTCAGATTGGCATGATGCTATGAAAGAAGAACTTGATCAGATTATTAAGAATGACACTTGGGAATTGGTCCCAAGACCTAGTGATAAGAATGTGATTGGAACAAAGTGGATATTCAAAAACAAGATGAATGAAGATGGTACAGTAGTAAGAAATAAAGCAAGATTAGTATGTAAGGAATATGCGCAAAGAGAAGGCATTGACTATTCAGACACATTTGCACCTGTGAGTAGATTAGAAGCTATTAAGTTGTTTCTAGCCTATGTTACAGTAAAAAATTCAAAGTTTATCAGATGGATGTCAAGTCAACATTCCTGAATGGAGACTTAAAAGAAGAAGTATACATTGAGCGACCAGAAGGATTCACCTTATCAAACAGACCTGATATGGTATGTAGATTGAAGAAGGCCCTCTATGGACTTAAGCAAGCCCCTAGAGCATGGTATGAGAGACTAGATGGATACTTAACAAAGATTGGATTCAAGAAAGGAGCAGCAGATTGTAATCTATTCATTAGAGAGACATCTGAAGGTTTACTACTTGTAGCTATATTTGTTGATGACATTATCTTTGGAGGTAATGACAAGCTCAGTGCTAAATTTTCCAAAGAAATGCAGAATGAGTTTGAGATGAGTATGATTGGTCCTATCAAGTACTTTTTGGGACTAAATGTGCAGCAGACAGAAAAAGGAATTTTCATAAATCAATCAAAGTATGTAAAAGAGATACTGAAGAAATTCAAGATGGATGATTGCAAGCCAGTAGGAACTCCTATGATCACTGGATGCAAGCTTAAAAAAGAAGATGACTCACCAACAGTAGATATAACATTGTATAATTCTATGATTGGTAAAGTCATATATCTTACTCAGACTAGACCTGACATTTCCAATGCAGTTGGCATAGTTGGAAGATTTGCAGCATAACCTAAACAAAGTCACCTCATAGCAGTAAAAAGAATATTCAGATACTTGAAGGGCACTATATATTATGGTCTATGGTATCCTAATTCAGAAAATGTTGAGCTTCATGTGTACACTAATGCAGATTATGGTTTTGGGGCCTAGAATTTCCTCAGAGCCCGATGTCAAGGTCCTAGTCTAAGGTTTACAATTGTGGTTGGCCTGGATCAAATTTGAATATTGAAATGAGGGAGTAAATTATAAAAGGACATCCTCTCCCCAAATTTTTTATCCATGAATCAAGTGCAAGCTATCCATTTAGAAATCAAGCTATCAAGTTTTTAAGCAATCAAGAGCAATTAAGGATTTGGATTCAAGATTTGAAGAAAAACATCCAATTCAAGATCTCCAAGTCTCCAATTCTTCAAGATCATTCAAACCAAAGGCAACATTCTTCAATTGATGAAAGTTTGTCTCCCATGATGGCCAAGAGTAATTCTCAAATCAAGCAAGAAGATCCATTCATCCATCCTTCTCTCTCCTTCCTTGCAAGTGGTTATCAAGCATATCTACATGCAAGATCTAGGAGTAACAATCATACATAGATGCATTTGTGAGGGCATATTTGATTCTACATCACATTCCAAGGTCAAATATTTGGATTCCAAGAAAGCATCTTCATGAATTTGAGTGATTTCTTCATCAGTTCATGAGGGTTTATGAAAGGTAAATAAGCAATTTGCATTTTTACATTCATTCCTTTATGCAATTTCTTCCATATTTTAGAGTTGATTCCTAAACAAGGGTTTGGAAAAGGAAAAATCATTTTCCCAACCCCTTTCTCATTTTTCTTTGTGCAAGAAAAGGATACAAAGCCATCAAATGAGATCTAGGAAGAACAAGTATATTTGTAGATTCTGTGAAAGTTTCAGTTGAAAACATCAGGGACACATCGCGAAACTTGACCTGTCTCAGGGACACATCCCCAAAACCAACTTGTCTTAGACACTTTCTGCTCAAGTTTCTATCACAGGTCTGATTCGTCATCTAATTTATGTTTCTATTAGTTTTAGCTCATTATTTATCTGTTATGGTTTGTTTTCAACAACTTTTTAGCATCTTTCCTAATAGATCAATTACATCACTTAATGATTCCCATTTCATTCATTACATTACTTAAAGAAGGACATATCTTGTTTCCAATTAGTCCTTGAGTCACCTCTTGAGCCTATTGGGGGCATTCTCCCTTCCTAATGTGAAATTACTGAAATGGGGGAAGTAATTCATTATCTATTGCATTAACCCTTACCCCATTTTTACTATTTTACATTTTGGTGAACCCAAATCATAATATTTCCTTTTGATTTTGGTAGTTAGATTGCATTTGCTTCATTGCATGCATTACATTCTTCTCATTTTCATAATTAGATCTAGATCTAGATCTAGTTTGTATGCTTTACATTAAACCTTTAAATTTGATAGTTAGATGGGCTTTTCATAAAAAACATTGTCATTTACTTAATTAATTTGCATATATCTTTAAAATCTTTTAATTTCATTAGATCTATCCTTCTTTCATTATCTTGTGCATGAGTGTTATCACTTTGAGTCCTACTTATAGCATTTTGACTAGGAGAAGTCGTAGACTTATGGGTTCTTTTGATCCAGAGCCTTCTATTTTGACTAGAAGAAGTATTAAGGCTCGAGATCAAAAGAACCCATAAGAATGTTGTCTTTGGTTTGAATGATCTTGAAGAATTGGATACTTGGAGATCTTGAATTGGATGTTTTTCTTCAAATCTTGAATCCAAATCCTTAATTGCTCTTGATTGCTTAAAAACTTGATAGCTTGATTTCTAAATGGATAGCTTGCACTTGATTCATGGATAAAAAATTTGGGGAGAGGATGTCCTTTTATAATTTACTCCCTCATTTCAATATTCAAATTTGATCCAGGCCGACCACAATTGTAAACCTTAGACTAGGACCTTGGCATCGGGCTCTGAGGAAATTTTAGGCCCCAAAACCAAGGGACATGTTTCCATTGGTGATGTGTCCTAGGAAAAATGGGTTCAAATTTCACAAAGAGATTGGGGAGAGAAAATAGGACCAGGCGGAGAAAAGAAGGGTCACTGAGATCAAGCATAAAAGATATTTTGACCTCAAAATTGCCAAAATGGGGCATAATAGATCCTAAAGCATCCAATTATGGGTGCTAACTTATTAGGACTATACAACTATGATTGAAAACAATTCTATGGAACCTCGATAGAAGAATAATTAGTACCACCTGACCATTGGAACCATGAGGCCCACCTCACCGTGCTGAGGAGATAGACACAAGGACCCACACACACAAATATCCTGAACAAGAAAGGGATGGTAGACAAATTCTAAGGATGAAAAGTAACACAAGGCTCTTAAAGAAAATTCAAATCACAACTATCGGAGGCAACCAAAATAAATAGAGAAAAAGTAGAACATATACAGGGAAGTGTCATCATATAGCCCTTCCCCTTGGGTTACCTTGGACGGTCTCTATATGCCCCAAAAAGAGACTAAGGGACTAAGGCAATAATAAATCTGAACAAAGTCTCTATATGCCCCAAAAAGAGACTAAGGGACTAAGGCAATAATAAATCTGAACAAACCCCTCAAGCCTTTGGTATTCAATTAAAGAAAACCCCAAACCCTCTAAAGAGAAAACAACCTCTAGGCATAAAACAATGTAAAAATCAACCATGAGTTGAAAAGAATGCTACCAAACACTAATTTTTCAACTATTAATAATATAATGCATATATTATGTGAATTTACTCCACCCTCTAAAAATAAATGCACTTAAGGGTTTAACACAATCAAGTTAAAGGGAAAGCTTACATAATTTAATTTCTACTAGATAGTCAAATTTCTAACTCATTTGTAATAGTCACATATTCATAACAACCATAAAATAAATAAAATCACAAAAATATAATTATATGTAAATAATTAAACTAAAGATTAAATATAAACATTCACAAACTTTTTAATAGCATAGAACTCAATTTTATTAACCTTATTTATTAACAAATAAGAAAAAGTGATTAATATTTCTAATTTACAAAATAATTAAAATTAATAATTCATATATTCAAAATATCTACAAAATATAAACAGCACTTATTATCAATATATAATTTAATTATAAATATTTTCCATTAAAAAAATCATCTCGATGCCCCCCAATAAGCTTAATCACTTCTTTTGAAATAATTTTAAATAATAAATTATTTGAATCTTTACAACAAAACCTTTTAATCTAAATGAAAAATATGAAGTAGATCTTATTTCCTAAACCTGCTAATAGAACAATTGTAATGGCAAATAATAGTAATACAACTTGAAGAGAGAGACCAAAACAATTAAATTATCATACAATACTGATCGAAAATGAGCGATCAGCATATACAATTATCTAACCAAGATTAAAACCACAAAATAATTATTCAGTCTCTTCAAGCTGTCATTCTAATAATGATAGAAACTAAACTTGGTAAAATAAGCATTTTTTCTTTAGCATCCTAAATGAAAACAAAGGGAAAATATACATAAAACTAATTTATATGCAAGCTGTCCAAACGCAGATTTTAAGCATGAATCAAATTATTAAAAAAGCCACAATGAAAAATATAGCCCTTTTGGGGTACGCATGCAAGGCAAGGGAGTGTTTCAATGCCAAATTCATGCCAGCCTCACTAGGTAACATGTAGGAGTATTATTATCCCATAAAATTGAAGTTATAAAGAAGTCAGTCATGTTGAAAGAGGGCATATATGATGGGCAATGCATAGGAGGATAATTATGTGAAAGACAATGAACAATAAGTTCCGAAAGGGCATGGGTTTAAGCAATCAAAACACACCAAATGAATTGGCTGATGGAAATGGAAAACGCAGAAGAATGAGGTTCAAATAGCAACACCAATCTGTAAATGCATGCAAAGAGGAGTCTTTTTGCTTGTGCAAAAATGTGGGAAGAAAACATAGGGTTTAGACTAAAGTCTATGCTTTAAACAATATGGCACAAAAATTTGCAAGTGTATATACAAACACAACTACAAACCATAGTTATTGTCGGTGAAAGAAGGCGGATTTCTAAACATAAATGCATGCATGAAAGAAGTCAATTCAAGCAAAGAAACTAAACTGAATAACAGATAAAATTTACAAATAAAAAAATAGAGTTATCATTGTTTTATAAATCAAGAAGTATTAAAACACAATAAGGATTTGATTACCTACCTCAATTACAAAAGACAAATCAGAGACAAGAAGAATAAGGGAATGTACTCCAAGCTTCCAAACCCAGTAAGAAAGATTGCAAATGCTTCTTCCAGATAAAGTGAAAATGAAAACTTCACCCAAAAAAAACACTCTCTCAAATGACCACATTCATCTCCTTTATAACAAAATGGAGAAATAAGAGTTTCTAAAAGAAAATTGGAAAATCAAAAAAATCAAAAAGAAAATTCAAAATAGATTCTAAAAATGAATTTCTTTTAAAACAAATAGTTTCGAAAATTCAATATATATTCCAAGAACTCTTAGATCTATTGAAAATTAATAGAATTTCTAAGATTATAAATTTATTAATAATTTATAATTACTAATGTAATAATATTACTTAATTATATCTTCACACACACATTAATATCCATAACATTAATATTTATTATTTAAAATGTTAGTAATAATCAATAAATATTAAATATCTAATAAAATACCCATTAATATAATTTAATCAATATATATCCATTTATGCACTTATGAGGATATAATTATCCTTAATAATAACTATATTAGTGTTAAGTATTACGCACCCTTAAAATTGAGTGTGTGTGTGTGTGTGTGCGTGTGTGTGTGTGTGTTTTGTTTCGTCGATATGTTCAGAATCTTTGTTTTTCTAACACATTTTTTCAAAATCTTTGTTTTCCATACAAAACACATCGATATGCATTGAGATATATAGTAAATCTACCATGTAAAGCAAAAACTGACGAAACTATCTAGTCAGTCCACATACTCAAACCAGGGTGATTGGATACCTATCACCTTGACAAATCCAATAGGGTAAGAAAAATGAGATAATTGTCCTTACATAGGACAATGGCTTAGGTTTAGCTTAGGTTTGGGCCTTAATGCTACATCCCCCTCTTCCACCATTGAGATATACATATAGGCACGCTTAGACCTACTAGTTCAAGTGAAGACAATGTTTGGTACCTGCAACCTACATCACAAAGATGAATATGTTCAGGTATATCCATATCATAATAACAGACAATGAAGGGGATCGAGACATCGTGTGGGCCTCATAAGTGAATAACACAATTTCATCCCTCTTCATACAAATACACTAGACAGTAACATGAGCATAACTACAATTAAGGCATGTGAAAATATATGGGTTACTAAGCCAGTAATCATCAAGTAAATGACTATCATGTATCATAAACATGAATGTAATCAAAACATGATCATGAGATAACATACATAATGGTTCTAACCATGTAAATGAATCCATCACAACATCAATCATAAAGTGACATCAAAACATCATAGATAACCTAATACACATCAAAATTATTGAGAATGCCCTAGCTACATGAAAGCTTCGAGAAGGGTATTATATCCTCCCTCCTAGAACTTGACTTAAACCTAGAAGTTACAAGCTACGATAGAAACATATCACAAGTATTAATCATATCATTAAAGTTAATATTATAATCACATAAAATTGGTCTAGCTTAATCGATGGATCTAAACCCTAATCAGGTGATCAAAAACCTTAATCAAGGTCATCAAATCAATTCAATCCTAAATATAATTGTGTAATTGAATTAGATCAATTTTTAATGACATGGTTCATCAATCATCAAACATCAATGATCATTAATCAAAGAGAAACCATTAATTAATTATCCTAGCCTATTTAATTAAATCAAAACACAAAAATCTCATGGCTAGATATATTAATTAAGTGAATTAATTAGATGTCCTAATATCCACTCAACTCACAAAAGGACAAACAACTTGAATCAATCCAATGAGGTTGAAGCACAAGGATCACTCAAGGTCTTAATCTCAACAATCCATTGTGGATTTTTCACAACCATTGGATTCAAATCAATCAATTTCCCTCCAAGGAAACTCTATAAAAAAACAACCTCATTCAAGGCATTAACCATTTAGATCATTTGCGCACCTAGGTCATGCTAGTTTGAGTCTTGAGATCATTTGTATTGTGAGAGCTCATTTTAGTATCATTTCATAGTTTTAGATCATTCATCATGGCATTTTCATATCTGAATTCATCATGTAGTTGCTTGCATTATTGCTTAATTGCATCATTCTTACTGTCATTTTCATCAATATCTTCATCATGATCATCAATTTTTCATTCATGTAGATGCATTTTAATGAAATATTCCATTTCATGTGTTGTTTTTCACTGATCTAATGTATAATTCTGAGATCACTTCATAATTAGATCATAATCACCATGTCTAGGAAGCAATAAGTCGCTTTCAACTGAGTTTATGATGTTATTTGATTGATTTTCATATACTAACCAATTGAACTAATGATTTAATGAAGTGTTCTGATTAAGTAAAAACAAGATTTGAAAGGTCCCAAAACCTTATACAAAAGCATTAAAAGATAGAGCATTTGGAAGACCATAATACAATTGTGGTGCCCCACCAAACAAGCCAAAGGATCAAACCAAAATCCTACCAAAAAGAACAACCCAAGCGGATACAACAAAGGGCGATCAAGATTTACATTTTTGCCCATCCTTGTGTGAACGTAAGTTCATATCAAAAGAAGGAGTGGATGATTTAGATTTCTTTCCCTTAACTGTAGTTCATCCTTCCTCCATCTTACTGATAGCCTTCTGCCTAACCTCAGAAGAGATAGAAGAGCCCACAAAAGGGCAGGTAACATCTGAAACCCCAGAAGGGGCAGGAATAGCACCACGACCGTTCCCCCGAACCCTCACAGGAGAGACATGAGAAAAAGGACACTTAGCTCCAGTAGCCAAGAAAGTGGCAGAGTCAGAGAGAGCACCAAGAACATCCGAGCCAGAGACAACACTGAGGGTAGTAGGACCTTCAGCACCAGAAGACAGCACTAAACCAAAGCTAGCAGCAACATTCTGGACAGGGACAGCAGCAGTTTGAACCAAGGTCGAATCAGGAGCAACAACAATAGTAGCAGAGACATTCGAGGCATCCATAGAAGCATCAGCCAAAGCAAGATCAGAAAGTGGGGAGCCAGCATCTAAACCCTCAATATTAGAGGCTTTACGAACCGTATAATGATGGTCAGCAACCCCCAACCACCAAGTAGGTAATTTCTTTGGTTTGACCTTATCTGAAACACACCGTGCAGCAAGATGGCTAGTCTTGTGGCATTTCCAACACTGGAACAGAATACCCTCATAATCAAGATTCTGAGTCCAAGAGCCCGAAGAAGAAGCCAAAGTGATCTTCTCAGGAAGACCCTTGGAGACATGAACCTCCACAAGAATACCAACATAAGTTGTTTTGTAGATATCAGAGGAGTCAGGATCCACCATTTGGAAATCCCCAATAGCCTCACCCACAACTTCCAAAATAGAATCTAACCAAAGATAAAGAGGAAGATTCAAAAGTCTAACCCATAAGGGAATTTTATTGAAGGACTCTGTAAGAGGATCAAACCCCATATACCAGGGTTTGGCCATCAAGGGGAAACGCTCCTCCCACATGAAACAGTTATTACACAGAATAGTTTTCCTATCTTCAGCATTATCAAACTTTACAATAAAGAAACCCCTAGCCACAGGGTATATCTGAACAATATCAATTAAGATGGATTCCCAATGCTTGGAAATCCAAGCATGCAAGTCAGAAAGAGAGGGCCAAAAACCCCTAAAACAAAAAATGGCAGCATTGGAAGAGAAGTCTTCCTTATTTTTTTAAATCTCGTCTACTGTCTCTGAGTCAAGATTGACCCTAATGGGTTTACTCACAAATATGGGTTGCACAAGGGAAGAGGAAAGGGATCCCCTCTGCCCAGAAGAATCAGGACCCAAGATGCCCGCCTCGAAGGCAGCCACATCAGTATAGGAAATCACAAAGCCCTGAACAGTCAGAGCGCCAAACCGCGAAGTCCTAGGCTCAAAAGAAACCCCTGACGCTAGAAGAACAGGGACGACACCAACAAAAAGGGCCAACAGGAGAGAGCCATCAACAGTAGGAGCACCAGCCCCCGACCCAATCACAAGAGCAGAAGCGTGTTCAAAATTCCAAGCGGGAGCGAGAGCAGTCATCGTAAAAAATTCTTCACATTTTGATTTAATGAAGTGTTGTGTTTGATAATAGGTACACAAATTTACACACATTTTTGGCACCCACCGTGGGGCAAAATTCTGAGATTCCCCCATTAAATCTAATAAAATTCACTTTTGCGGGTCTCTATCCAATAGAAACTTGTATGGAGTAAATCTTAACTCATTTGGTATATTGTCATAACTCGTTTCAATTCATGAATCATATGGACATGCATCTTAAATCATATTGAGGATCATTGATTGCATGGTGTTATGTCTTACTTTGTATGGAGTCTTAAGTTGTATGGCATATAGTCTTAACTCGTATAAAAATCTTGAATCATATAGGGTACTGTCTTTAATCGTCTAAGATGAATTGTATAAAAAATAGAGAGCTAATTTGAAGGTGTTTTGGATTTTGATTTGGTACTAATGCTAACCTTTGATGTTGTCTTCTTTTCCTAAATGATTTAAGAAACCTAACATGTTTGTGCAGGATGTTTGACAAAGACAATTAAAAACAAACTTCTAATGGATTTGTTTTGCAGGTTGCCTAATGGAATCGACTAAACATTATGTTTGATGCTATAAATTTGATTTTATTTAAATAGGTACCTAGCTAATTGGCCAGTACCCAAAGGATCTCTCAAGTGTGCTAGGGGATTTTGGAGGTGATCAGAAACCTAGAAACACATTTGATTCATCTTGGCTTGGGAACCTCCATAGGTACTCATAGTTTCATCTGAAAAGGTGAAATTGAAGAGCGGAATAAATACATTTTTTATGTTCTTAGAATATTAAGTGTGGTAGGATAATATGCTCCCACTTCTTTGAAGTGATAAAAAATCCTGACCCGTAGTTAAGGTTCACTTTCATTTTTGTTTCGCCTTAGAGAGATTTTTGTGGTGGGAAAAATTACTCACCCTGCAAGAACAACTCAAAGTGGACATAGGTCAAAGAAAGGCCATGCTACCACTAGCCAAAACCATAGTAGACGGGTGTTGTTGAGTGTTCTCTTCTAGGAGAGGTCTTGACGGTCCAAACGGGAACCCGATCTAAATCCTTAAGTTAGTATCCACCTAATTATCCTTAGTTCTTTTTCCATAGTGCATAGGGGTTGTGTCGTCCCTAGAAGATATTACACTCACCATTTGTATACTCCTGGTAGTGAGGTGGAGGGTTCTCAGATGTCGCTGCCTTGAGATTGGACAAGCCCCAAAAGGGATCCTCTACCCACACACTCCTTGAAGGATCGATCATCTGTTCCAATTTCTTGACATCTTTGCCTGGGGTTACCTATTAGATTGACAGGGACATTACGCACTAGATCTAGGTATACATAGCGTGGTCCTATAGAATTAGCATTGTAGCCACTTCTAAGATTAGATTGCTTGATATGTGTTTATCATGTGTTAAACCCGTAAAAACATTTTTTTTAACATTTTGAATACACACTTCTTGTTTAAGGATTTAGATCCAAGACAATTGTGTTTTTTGTCTGATGTGTGTGTTCCTGATCACTTAAACTAATAAATTCATCCGAAAACATATTGGAAGAAATCCAATTTAACCTTAAATCAATGGAAAAACACTCAAACTAAGCTACATCTTGAGTCATATCAAGATCTTGTATCATATGGAGTCTAGTTTTGTACCGTATGGTGAATCATGAATCGTATCAAATGTCATCCTGACTCATACCTGGTCTTGAATCACATGAAACCATATCTTTCCTCGTATAGAGTAATATCCTAAATGGTATTCGGTCAAATATCGTATAGGAACATGTCTTTCATCATATCTGGAGTCTTGTATCGCATAGGGGTCATCAGTGAATCGCATGGTAATCTTGAATCGTACAAGACCCATTCCTGAATCCTATTGTGTTGCAGAAAATTGTATATAGAGTTTTGTACTTGGGACTGTCATCATTTTCGTACCTTGTCATTCAAATCAAGTCATCAATTCAGATACCCTTTTTGGTCCTCTTCTAGGTCAGATCATCACAGTTTGTCTAACCAACCCATAACACCTCCTTGTCCTCGCATCCGGTTTACTTGATCATTGGTTCATCATCAATCCTTGTGCTCAACCTGGTCTAATCCAAACTTTGCATCTGATTCCTAGAGGTCATCATCAAAGATCAACCCTCACCTAGACTTCTTGAATCATCAGCATTCATCATCAAACAAACTTATTCAACTTGTAAAGGTGTTTTCACATCCCAATCAACCTTAAACCGTGTCAATCCATTCTCATTAGACCTTATCTTGGTTAATCTGACTTTTCATGCATGTCCAGACCATTAGATCTCACCATTTTCAGCAACAATTGGATCGAAAAGGTAAATCTCAAATCATAGACCCTTTGAATCAAGGTCAAACTTCACACCAAGAGATTATACCACATCACTCCCCTAGACAATAACATCAAAGCAATCAACATACTCCTAACATGTAGGAACAAGAGAATGACCAGAAGAGAAATCAGGACCATGAGAATTGTAGTGTTCATAGTAATCAGGACTCTTCTAATGATGAAGAGGAAATAATTGATGAGGAGTTTAGAAAGTGTCAAAAAGAAAGGGGATTCCAAAATATGATGGAGAAAATCATTAACACTAAAAGAGAGATACTCCATGCACCTAGCCTCTATGGGAGTTAAGCTTCCTAAGGATTTTGATATTGATCAACTTCAAACACAAGAAGAAGAGAGTCCTACCACAGCACTTACCAACCAACTTCATGCCTTAGAATCTAAAATCCTATACATGAAGAAATAAAAAGATAAACCTTCAAGGAAATACTCATTATAATCTATATGTCATTTTCCTTTCGATCGTGATTTGCATATACCACCATTTCCTTCTAACATTGATATACCCAAATATGACAAATATACTGGAACATTAGATCCTCAAGACCATGTTAGGGAGTTTTGTACCCTTAGCGTGGAGTTCATACATGATCAAACCTATCTCATGAGGTTGTTCCCTAGAAGTTTGGGTGGTCAAGCGATGGAATGGTTCTCCAAATTAACCTTGAGTATCAAATCCTTTGAGGAGATAATCAAACGCTTTTTGTTAACAACTCCTATAACATCCAACACGTTGTTACAATGTTAGATCTTTGCAGCACCAAACAATGAAATGGAGAATCATTTGTCACATTCTTACAAAGGTGGAGATAGATCTTTGCAAGATATCCTAGATTAACCCCTGAGAATGAAAAGATGGATATCTTCATTAACAATTGTGTTCTTGAAATGAATTTTTCTCTACAACTACAATGTCCATCTACCTTTGATAAAATGGTTGATAGTGCAATCAAACTCTATAAATATACCAAAGGATTCTTTAACAATTCTAACAACAACAATGGAAAGTCCAAAGTATGGAACAAAAACAAAAATGTAGTGAATGAGGGAGTTGTGAAAGCTTGAAACATCAAACCAAAGCAACTAGTTTCAATCTTTCAACTAATGCATTGGCTAATACTCCTAATACTACAGCAGCACCTAAGGTAAATCAAGAATCAAACAATGCAAAATCACCTTGGACAGTTGGTCCTAAAAGGAAATTCACTCCTTTAGGGTAACCCCTTGAGACAGCGTTGCACACACTCCTTGAAAACAACATAATCATTCTACCTAAGGATAGACCATGGGAACCAAAAATAAAACCTAAATTGTGGAATGATGACCATTATTTTAAGTATCATCATAACAAAGGTTATAAGACAAATGATTACATGAAATTAAAACATGTTGTGCAAGACTTGATTGACAAAAAAATTATTCTTGTTAATGGACACAAAACCAATAATGATCATACAAGATTTAAACAACCATTTCCAAATTATGAGAAAGGTGGAACAACTGATTCTAAAAATGCTAAGGTTAATTACACATCTTCTCACGATAATCTAATCAAAATGTTGGATTCATTTTATCAATCCATTAACATTATCATAATCAAGGATAAACAAGTTGAACCATCTAATGCTATTACAATAATTCAAGCCAAGGTTAAGTTGAAAGGTGTATCATCAAAGAATCTTGCATCATCATCCAAGAACATCACAACATCTTCATCATCAAATTATAGCTTGGTGGATCAATTACTACAAACTCCATCTCAAATATCAATCCTTGAGCTTCTCAAAATCTCTCCAACTCATAAAGATATCCTTGAACGAGCCTTATTGGGAATGAATAAATAGAAGATCAAATCAATTGCAAAGTAAGTGGAATGAAAGATGCAATTTTGAGGAAGTAACAATTTGTTGAGCAAGTTGTGGAGGTGAATTGAAATTGATTGCTTGAGACATCATGTCAAAAGGATCTACAGTCTAAGGATGACATTGGAAGTGGTATGTTGAAGGCTTATTCATTGTAATTCATCTCATGTATCATGTGTTGAGATAGTGAGTCTCTTCTTTGGGTCCTTCTTGTATCTTGCTTGGAGATTGTGAATCTTTGCGACAAGTTATTTGTATCTTGCCCTACGACAATGGGTCTTGGTTGCAAGTCCAACAGTGAGCCTCTTGTAATACTTTTTCATATATTGTGAGATATTCTCACTGTGGTTTTTCCCTCGTTGGGTTTTCCACGTAAAATTGGTGTTCTCTTGTGCATTGGTGTTGATTGTTTTACCTTTCATTGATGCTGATTAAAGTTACATATTTTGGAATTAGAATAAGAGCTTAAGTTTGTTAAAGATTGATTCCTCACGCCTCTCCATTTTTGGGTGTGTTCAACAATTAGTTTGGTAAAAGAGACATGAGGAGTTATTATTTAGCAACTAGCATTTATGGTGGAGTTCACTTTTGACAAGTGGTGTGAGATAAGTAAAGTACCTATTCTTGGTCATAGTCTATGTGGAGTTTACATTGCATTTGGCAAGATGACTGTTATGGATAAGATAGGTCTTGTTACTTTGGAAGTTGTTGTGTACAACATGATATAGGATTAGCAAGATGTTATGACACAACTTACCTTTTAGGTCTTGAAGATGGTTTTGGAAACCATGGGTGTCTACATTATTGTGTTGAGCTCTATATATGTGTTGATGCTTTTATTGGTTTTAAGAGACGTGTTGATTGTTTTGTGAGACGTCGTTATGCACCAAAAATTGTCTAGATTTCTTTGTTGTTGTAAGTACTCCTAGAAGAGCACAAACTTTGTGGATTGTATTGTAATTATTGTTATTGATAATACAATTGAGCTCTATATTCTAGAGTGAGGGTTTTTCCTCGAAAGGTCTTTCCCACTTATCCCTGGTGTTATGTGTTTATTTGTTTATCTAATCTATAAAAGTCTAAGGGTTTGTGAGAAACTTTTGCATTCACTCTCTTGTTAGCGTTAGCATTTAGAAGCCTTATTCCAAACTTTTCTTCCTTTCCACATCTCCACATCGTATATCCACATCTTAGCCATATTTGCACATATTTGCATTATTTATTATGCTCATTGTTGCACTCAAGCCTAGAATTTGATGTTATATATGGCCATTTTTTCAATTTTTTGATGTATATGAAAACTATAAAACTGCCTATATGACATTATAAGTTGTTAATAAGCAAAAAAAAAAAATTACGGAAAAATACAAAATAATATTATAATTTATAATAATAATATACATTATTTTATAATAATTATTATAAATTAAGATACAAATATTTCTAATTTTTAAAATATTTTAACATAAACTTTTAGAATAGTTTCTATTTTCTTATATGAATTTAGAAATTTTGTTAATTAAATTTTTAAAATATTTTTAGTAAGATTGTCATAAATATAAATTTAGAAACTTGTTAATGTTGTCATAATAGATAGAATCTTTTTAGAATCTTTTCAAAATAGAATGTAGTTGTAAAGTATTTTTTTGGAACTTAGAAAGTTACTAAATTTAAGATTTTTGTATATATTGTTAATTTGTCATTGTTTTTTAATTTTATACAATTAATATTTTTCTTAAAACATCAAATAAAGGCATTGAAATGGCCAAATCATCATAAGTTTTTCAAATTCCAAGTAGAGGTGAGTGTGACAATCAAATTCCAGGCCTAGTTCCACCCATCCCTATAAATTCATTTTCCACCTTCAACTTAGCATTCTTCTATCCCAAGTCACTCTCACGGGCATAAAATTGATCTCATACCCACAAATATGAGCTATGCTTTTAAAAAATTAGACTTAAATTTTTGTCAACTCTCACCATTCTTTTCCTACTTGGTCAACTAAATTCATGTTTGTGCAATGTATTGCCATGTTCTTGTAATCAAAGGCATTCAATTGCATTCATTTATCATAATTGAACATTTTTAAAAACCCATGGTAAAGGAGCACACTAAGAACACTTCAATTGGAGCACTTAAATGAATAAGAATTTGTAACTAGAAACATTGGCATGTTTGAACATTATTGTCCTCGATCATTCAAATGACCATAAATCTCACCTTTTATAGGGGTTCGCTTAGGAGAACGTTGATGGTCCATGGAACCCTTGGAAATAGATGGTAGTCTTCAGCTTATTATTTGATATGTATAACTTGATTGATTATCTCTTTGTCATGAGCAAATGATGTTAAGTAATGCATGAATATACTTGATTGATTATCTCTTTGTCATGAGCAAATGATGTTAAGTAATGCATGAATATATATTATTGATAAATAAAAGTTATTATGTCTTCTTCCATTGCATGTTTTGTCCTTCCTTCTAAGGTTTCCTTAACGAGATATTACATCTAACTTCATGATCTAGCAACATTATAAAGGTATTATTAAATACTCCTAATCCTCCTAACAAAATAAACAACAAATCATATGAAACAGGTAAAAGAATGTTTTGTGTACCATGCACAACACATTATGACATCCACACCATAAAACTGCCTCACTCAAGTACAACACCTAACATCATCAACACCATTTACCATACCATCTTGTTCTAGAGAGAAATATCAACATGCTTTGAGTATCTAGTATCAAACCCATTACAATCCAAGTAAATGAAACAAGATGCATTATCCCCTTTTTTATCACAAGAATCCTCATTCTCAACCTCATTTGTTCCCATGTATTTTATCCTATCATACCATTGGATAGAATTTGCTTTATTTTGCTAAAAATTTCTCACAATTTAATGTATAATAGTGTTCCACATCTTGTTGAGTTTAGCACTTATGGACACAATGACCTTTTAAATGCAAACATTAAATTGAAATGTTGAACCTGTCTTCGTTGGAGCTCAATTGCTTGTATTCTTAGCCTCCATCTCCTCTTTGTCATAATTAATCATCTTCCACATCAATATCATATTTTCCTCTTGTCCATCTGGATTGTTTATTTCATCCATCATTGTCACCCTCATCGCCATTATTTTCTTCTTCTTACCCATTATTAGAAAGCATGTATCATTTCCTCCCAAGTTCTTTGACCTAGAAAAAAATGACATGCCCTTGTTTCATCTTCACGATACCATGAAATCTGCGAAGGCAACTTTCCATAGAAATTAAACCTTCAATGGCCTCACTATTACTCTTCCCGTTAAACTTAGGTAACTCCATGAAACTTTGAGTTCGAAAAACATGCTTTCAAGTAACTGTTTCCACTATGAGAAAAAAAATAATGCCTTGTGCAAGGCAGATACGTCAAAAACAAACCAAAAAAAATGGAATTCAATTTTTCCGACAATTTTGCAAGAGATGACACATTTTATTAGGGCCATGCCTCAAAAAGTATCCACTTTGGGGACTCAACACTCAAATATTTCTCAGAATCCTTATCATGAAGCCACTTTTCAAAATTACTATGATATTATTTTCAACGAGAAATCACCTCAATCAGACATTTCTATGAGGAGAATGAAACCTCAAAATTTGACTTCTTTTTCCCTATTTTTGCACTTAAATATTGAAAAAAAAAATCCATAGGGTCCACTTTCCATGGCCTAAAACAAAAAAATGGAATAGAGAGCTACTAGTTCCAATATAAAACAATTCAGTACCTAATAGGATTTACTACATAAATTGTCCATACAATCTAAACCCATAATATCATATATCTAGGTACAAAACAATTAGTTTAAAATGCCAACATGTAAAAAATGGACATATCCAGCCACTCAAATTTATCCTTACGAAGTCCCTAAAATACAAATGGTTACTTTCAGTATTGCTTTCATTCAGCAATTACTTTTGTCAATATTCAAGAATGGCACGATTTTGGTAGTCGTAAATGAGTACTTAAAAGAGTAATAAACACAGATGCTTAAAATATCAAGAAAACAAGTTTTGCATTGCACATGCTACGTAGACACCCAGCATCACTATTCGAGAAGAGTTTGCTGCAGATGTTTTGTTGTGGTTGTAATATGATAAAGTAAAATGTTATAATCTTGTTTTTGCACCTTCAAATATTAACTTTCACTCAATCATGTTCCCTGAAAAGTTTATTGCCAAACATGAGATAATAATGAGCAACACAAATAAGAAAATCCCTACTCTTGAGAGTTTCTCTGTAAATATTTGGCTCTTCACAGATTTTTTTGATAAAAGAGTATGTGACAGTGGGAAAATTGTTGTCAAAAATCAATGACATCTTTGAAGACAAATTTCTCTACTGGCCATTGTCCATTCTGATTCGCCATATTAGTATCATAAATTGACTGCAATTGAATAGTGAATCTTATGTATATCTTAAATGCCACTACTAAATTCTCGACAATCATTCCAAAGGAGAAGATAATAGCATTAGAATTACAATCATGATTTTCAACTTCATCCTAGTCATACAAATCTGGGAAAAGGATGAATCTAATAATGCCTGTCATGCATAAGGGGGCACACAATCTTTTTGTACAGTAGTAAAGGTGCCCATAACACTCTCCACAAGCTTACTCAAATCTTCATGTATTCATTTGCCTTACTCCATAAACCTTCTAATTTGCATTTAACAATAGGCACATAGCATGTATTCGAAAGCCATTTGGAAATATCATCTTTTAGATCAATCCTCCCCAATTTCACCTTCTTCGGGCACTTCATCTTTTATCTGTTCCTGCAGACTGTTTCCATCAAAAAGCTCCTTGCTTGCCTCAGCCAAAAATGCTGCAGCAGCAGCAGCAACAGACTGTCTTCCAGATAAATCATGTTTTCTCTTCTTTTTGTTACCACGAGCCTCCTGGGACTTTTTCCAAGATCCCTCTCCTCTGCTTATATCACGCATCTCACTTTTTTGCTCTATTATCAATTATGCAAAAAAAATAGATAGTTTTATCATAAAATTGAAACAAAGTATACAGAACAATCTCAAAGCATATATTTGATATGCCAAGTTGGCAGCCAGAAATAACTTACGTGGGGTCAAATCAGGTAAAGCATGCTCAAGAAAACGAGTTGCTGCTCGTGCATTTATCTTGGTTGTGGGACGGGCTGTCAAAACACAAATAAAACAGAACTAAGCAGTCAAAAAGTGCAAGAAAGACGCTTATTGTATGTAATGCAAAAAAAATGCAAAATTGGAATCTGCAAATTACTTCGAATAGCAAGTCTGTAACAAAAATCATTTCTTTTGGCTATTTCACTATCATTAGCATATGTGACAATGTTTTCCCTCCATATAAGCACATGTAAAAGGAATACACTTCTACTTAGCCTGCCATATACTTGTGATTTTATTAGCAATAAGAACTATAATACTGTAGCTTTTCAAGTATTTTGTGGAGATGCAATTTATGTACATAGGTTCATAGACCTGGGATTCATTTCACAGGCAAGGCACCTTGTACTGACCACAGGGACACCTTGAGGTGAGGGTCCAACATATGCCAATACATGGACCAAAGCCTACCCCTATATATTGACATGGGTGCCTTCAGCGTAAGTTAGGTGTCACCATATTAAGCATCCAAACCCAACCCAATGTTCTCAATAAGCTCTAGCCCAATATTTAATCTAACATACAGATTTGGGCTGAGTGGTGTGGAATGATGAGTTTCACACCATAGACCAAGATCCACTCCCAGAAGCAGGGTACCTTGTCATGGCCAAGGGGACACCTTGAGATAGAGGTTGAACTTATGGCACTGCATGAATCTAGGACCACCCCAATGTGTTACCTTTGGGACAACTTGAGGTACAAATACAAGTGATCGTATTATATATCCAAACCCACCCCCATGCTCACTATGAGCTCCAAAGTTTGCTAATATTTGTCAAATGGTAAGTCAGCTTTCAGACTGGAAACCCATGTTCAAAAGAATCAAAACCCTAGAAGGCGTGTTGCATATTAAAATGTACAAAGGTAAAGTTGAATCTGATAAACTACCACATCCAATTCTGGTTGTGTTGTACCCAAGAAATGAAGACAGATGCAAGTCCTTGGCAAAATTGACAAAAGAGATACCCAAGTTATGGCACCTAAGTTGAAGGTCACCCTACAAGGGGATATATTAAAACCATAGATGTATTAAAGTTTTAAACAATCCAATGGTAATAAAGGATGATGACGTGCATTTAATTAATGCCTGGCATCTAGGTTGTGCCAGGTCAAATTGGCACACCTTCACATGGTCAAACCCAAGTGTTTTGAAAAAATATGGCTTATAAACTCATTTTTTATTTTTATTTTAAAAACACTAGTTTTTTAGGGTTTATGGTTCAATTACTGTTGTTTTTTCTCATTTTAAACCCATGCAATTGAATTCAGTTTACATTTTCAGTTTGTCATCTCAATGCCATGTAATTGTAATGCTACTATGATTAAAATTTAAAACCATAAATATTAAAAATTATAAATATTCTACGCAAACAGTCCATTAGATGTACTCCTCTATGAATGGTTTTGGTATGGTTTATGTCTCGAGTTTTGAGTATTGCATAAGTTTGTACAAAAATTTCAGGTCTCAATAAAATTATAGGCATCCCTCCTAGAAATAAAAATCAATGTTTATATAGTTATTCTCCATATGAACAACATGGCTCTGATACATAGGAATTATCAACTTATCAGTGCTCTTATTGATGTACATATCTTTGGGTCCAACCTATTTAACCATACCAAATAAACAGTGTGTGCAGTGTTAAAATGTATACTCTAAAAAATGACATCCATTGCAAATACCAGAAAAGAAACCTGTCTCTAACTGGTCTCCCTCACTCATCCATTACTCTCTTACAATAAGACACATCCTCCAAACCTCCTTATATGTATGTGGAGGAGATGCCTGGAAATACAGGCACATCTCTGAGTCATCTCTCTTGCATCCTCTAATGTCTTACAAAGGTGAATCACATGTAGACCATTAATGCACCACAAAGGAAGAAGGGGGAGCTTTTCCAAAGTCGTGAACAAAAGAAAAACTGTAAAAAAATCAGAAACAAATAGAAACAAAATAACAATATCAAATTAAAACATTAAATGTATAACTACATGTATGTGTTCATAGCAGTCTTTGCCAGTACAAGTTTTATATATGAAGGGCAGACAAGGGGAAAAATGGTCCCAAATAAGTGTACACTCTCAAGAAATTTTTTTGCATCAAAGGAATTTATTTCCTTTGACAACCACCAGAAAGCTGAAAACTGAAATTTAACCAACAAGGACACCAAAATAATCGAACTTCAATTCTTCTGCAAATTAGAAGATGAAAGAAAAAAATGGCTATTTGGGAAGCTGGAGAAGAAAGAGGAAAGCACAATTGGAGGAATTTTCTTTATTAATATTTTTATATCCCTTCTTCTTTATACCTATTAAATTTTGAATGATTATCATTCGTGAATCTTTACCATTGTTGCATCTCTTAACCATTTCCATATATAAATAATGGTAAGTACATCAGTTAACTGTTGTTCATTTTGAATTTTGAGATATGTACCTTCTGTTTGCTAATACTTCTATACTGAATCTGATAGGTATTATTATTATATGCAGATGTACCTCATCACCCAACCATGCCCAAAGTTCCAAAATTGCCTACAAGTAGGGTTAATGTGCACCCTTGTACCTTGTTACCTATACCAGGAATATAATTTGCATTGTCTCCCATAAATCTAAGCACTATCAAATATGTCAACCATTAAAAACTCTTGCAGATAAAATACGTTTAAATGGCAACAAAATGCAGAAAATGCTGGTCACCATGGTTGAGCTCTTGCAGATAAAATAGTTATTTCAATGGTAAGAAAATGCTGAAAATGCTAGTCACTGTGAGATTAGATTTCCTGCATAGAAATTATGGAATACTTATCAGCAACTCATGGGTAATTTGAGATGCAATTTACTCTTTGATGCTAGCAACTTCTACTCAAAACCAAGGTTACCCCAAGTTTATGGGACGGGGATGGCGGGACGCGGGGGGACGGGTTTCCGGGATGGCAAATTTTTTTGCCGATTTCAGGGATGGGGGGGCGGAAAAGGGGACGTCTATATAAATATAGGGAAATTTTTAAATACATAAGGAAATTTGCAAGTATACATTACATTCATTTGAAAATATGGACAATGCATGCCATTTAAACATCATAGAACTTTAACATACAACATTTCAATGCCATTTAGTAAATACTAAATACTAAAAGTAAAACTATAGTCTAACTCTATTATGTTAAATTATAGCTTCGATCTGATTGACTTATATATATATATATATATATATATATATATATATGGATTATATTGATCAGATTCGATATGCTTGAATGAATCGACATAAGTTGATTGCATATAATATATTTAACACATATTGGATCAGATTCCTTATATTCGACAAAGCTGTTATTGCATATGAAATTGACCGCAGTCGATACTGTTATATTGGTAATCATTGGTTACGATAAGATAGTTATCGTAACACATATATTAGATGTGTTACGATAACTATCATACGATAGTTATGCGTAACACCAACACTGCCAAGTATTATATATAAACAGCGCTTAAATGAAAGGGCATGTCTATGTAAAGACATGACCGTACATGGCTTAAGCCATGTACGGTCATGTCTCTACGTAGACATGACTCTTATATTTCATATATATATGCCTTCGTATGTGGCTTTGGAAAAACATCTATTACAGTGTGCATGTTATTACCACAGCAACATACAAAGTACATATATCTGCATTTATAATTCAGTGAATATACAAAAGATAATAATTGTGAATAACACAAAGAAAGAATATTGAATTCTCTCTATTAAAGATCTATATTCCTAACATGGTATCAGAGCCTCTCTAGAGAAGAATCAATATAGATAAATTCTGAATTATATCAGATCCATTATAAGAATATAGGAGGAAAATAATAATGGCCAACAGCATTAAAGTAGAGGACAGACTTGAAGGCGCTACAAACTTCTCATGGAAGAGACGAATCCTAACATTGCTTCAAGAAATCGAGTTAGATTCCTATGTTAAGGACGATAAAAAGATGCCTGAAGATGAACCTGATAAATCAACTTGGAAAAGGCGTAACAACAAAGCAAAGAAGATAATAATCGATGTCATTAAAGACCATATTCTTCCCTCTATAGCAAGGCTAAAAACCGCTTATGAAGTATTCAAAACTATTCAAGAGACATACGAGGTTAATAATACAAGTAGATTACTTAGTCTCAAACAACAACTCTTGAATTTAAAAATGAACAAAGGGGAAACCATCACGTCTTACTTCCTAAGAATTTCCGAATTAAGAGATCAACTATCTACTATTGGAAACAATATTGATGACACGGAGTTAACATTAATAGCTCTTAGAGGATTACCTTTCACATGGGAATCCTTTATTCAATGTATAATTGGACGTCCTTCTCTACCTAAGTTCAATCAACTAAAGAATGACTGCACTCAAGAGGAATCCCGTTTAATATCAAGAGGGATCGGGCCTAACAAAGGAGAAGAGATTCAAGCTCTAAATACTCATTCAAACTTCAAAGGCAACAAAAGGAAGTTCAAACATAAGAAGGGAAACTATAGCAAAAATCACAAAAACAGAGACTTCTCCAAAGTACAGTGCTATAAATGTGATAAATTTGGACATACACACAATTTTTGTCCAGAGAGAAAGAAAATTAAAGCAGCAATAGCCGAAGTCAAAGGAGCAGAAATATCCCTATTCTTCTTGGCCTTATCAAGTGAAGTAAATTCAAACAAAAACACTTGGATAATCGATAGCAGAGCATCACGGCACATAACTGGATTCAGAGATCAATTTGAAACCCTAGAAGACGATTCCTCTGAAGAGGTTACAATTGGAGACAACTCCGCCTATCCAGCGAAAGGAATTGGGACCTGCTCAATCAAATTGAAAACAGGGGTAACTCTACAATTAAAAGATGTTTTCTTTGTACCCGGCATAAAAAGGAACTTGGTCTCTATTTCAGGCTTAGCCGATCAAGGCTATCGAGTCACATTCCAAGAAGATAAAGTGTTAATATGGACTAAGAACACAAATATTAAAAATGTTATTTCTATAAGGTATAGGGTATAGGGATGGAAGCCTATACAAATTGGGCAATAGTCACAAATTAGCTCTATGTTATGAAGTATCAAAATCTAATGAACTCTGGCACATAAGATTAGGACATCTTGGATTTAGCACCCTTCCTTCCATAAAGAAAATCACTATAGGTATACCTAATCTAAAATCAAATCATATTAGTACTTGTAAAGGGTGTGCCCTAGGGAAAAATATCAAAAGATCCTTTCCTTCTAGTGAACATAAAACCAAAGTTGTATTAGAACTCATTCACATGAATTTGTGTGGACCTATGTCAACTCTCTCACTAGGAGGATTTTCATACTATGTGATTTTCATTGACGATTGCTCTAGGAAAACTTGGATCTATTTAACTCAAAGAATCAAATGAAGTATTGCTAAAATTCAAAGAATTTAAAGCATTAGCGGAAAACCAAACTGGGAAGAAAATAAAAACTCTAAGATCTGACAATGGAGGTGAATATATCTCTGAAAACTTTAAAGAATTTTGCACTTTTGTTGGAATTAAGAGGGAGTATACAGTACCTTATAATCCTCAACAGAATGGAGTAGCAGAAAGGAAAAATAGAACCATTATTGAAGCTGCCAAGGCTATGATGCATGATCAAAATCTTCATACCTCATTTTGGGCCGAAACATCTAATATTGTCGTATACATTCAAAACAGGTGTTCTCACTCGATCCTAGAAAACATTACACCTGAAGAAGCCTTTGCAGGAAAGAAACCAGATCTAAGTCATCTAAGAATCTTCGGATATCCCGTATATGTTCACATTCCTAAAGAGAAAAGAACCAAACTAGAACCCTTTGGAAAAAAAGGAATATTTGTTGGTTACAGTGAAACTACTAAAGGATACAGGGTCTACATACCAGGACAGAAATCTATTGACATTGGTAGATATATCAAATTTGAAGAAGACATTGCTCTTAAAGTCTCTACACTTACAGAAGAGGGATCAAAAGAGAATCAGAGGGAGAATATTATAGAAAATGATGAAAATCATGAAATTGAGAATCAGAGGGAGAATGCCTTTCAAGATGATGAGAACTACATTACTAAAAACCAAAGAGAGAACATGGTAGACAACAATGAACTCCCTTCTTCTAACCTTGAAGATGTTGAAATTACTAACAATAAGAAAAGGCCACTGTGGGCAAGAAAAATGATTGAAGAAAATAATGTTGAACCAGATGAAATATTTAAAGAAAGTAAAAGAACAAGAAATCAGATATGCTATCTTGCACTTATGGCAGAACTTACAAAATCCGAACCATCTAATGTTAAAGAAGTTTTAACATGTCAAGATGCGATGATCGAGGAATATCAATCTATTGTAAAAAATGATGTTTGGGAAGTAGTACCAAGACCTAAAGGGAAAACAGTCGTCTCTTCAAGATGGGTATTCAAAATCAAATATGCTTCAGATGGTAGTATTGAAAAACTTAAGGCCAGATTTGTCGCCAGAGGTTTTTCTCAAAAGGCTGGAATTGACTACGAAGAAACTTTTGCTCCGGTCACCCGATATACTTTTGTAAGGACTATTATTGCCATTGCAGCATCCAAAGGGTGGAAGATGCATCAAATGGATGTAAAGAAAACATTTCTTAATGGTGTTATTGAAGAAGTATACATAGAACAACCTAAAGGCTTCACCTCTCTTGACAGTAATAGTTATGTCTGCAAATTGAAGAAAGCCCTCTATGGCCTTAAGCAAGCTCTCAGGGCCTGGTATGAACGCATAGACAGTTATCTCTCCAAGTTAGGGTACTCCAAAAATGAAGTTGATCCTAATATATACTTCAAAACATTCAAAGGTGAAATGGTAATTCTAGTTCTTTATGTGGATGATTTATTAATAACAGGAGAAGATCATCTTATTGCTAAATGCAAACAAGATCTCACAAACGAATTTGATATGAAGGACCTAGGTTTGTTACACTACTTAGGCTTACAAGTATTACAAAAAGAAAACTTTACTTTCCTAAATCAAGGAAAATACACCATGGACATTTTAACCAGATTTGGTATGAGGGATTGTAAACCATTAACCACCCCAATGGAAACAAATCTTCATAAACTCAAAGATGAAGTCGCAGATTCAAAACCTACAGATCATTCATATTATAGACAGCTAATTGGATCTCTTTTGTACTTGGTAAACACTCGTCCTGATATCTGCTATGCTACAAATGTTTTAAGTCATTTCATGTGTGAACCAAAGAAGATTCACCTAACAGCTGCTAAACATATTCTAAGATACCTATGTGGTACAATTGGAATGGGCCTAAAATATGAGAATGTTGAGATACAACTTCAAGGATTCTCTGACTCTGACTAGGCTGGAAATTCTATCGATCGTAAAAGCACTACAAGATGTTGCTTTAGTCTTGGATTTGCTATGATTTCTTAGTTCAGTAGGAAACAATCAGCGGTTGCTCAAAGTTCTACTCAAGTAGAATATATGGCTGCTTCGATGGGAGCTCGACAAGCAGTATAGTTAAGGAAGTTACTATTTGGATTGTTTGGCAAGCCCCTAAAGCCTACAGTAATTCATTGTGACAATCAAAGTTGCATTAAACTTTCAGTGAATCCAGTTTTTCACAATCGTTCCAAGCACATAGAAATTCCTTACCACTACATAAGAGACATGGTAGACAGAAATATTATCAAATTGGTCTACATTAGTACTGGAGAACAAAATGCTGACATCTTTACCAAGCCTCTTGCAAAGTTGAAAATCGAGTACTTCAGGAAGAAACTTGGTATGATTAAGTTGTGATTAAATTTCTGAGATTAAATCTCTCTATTATGTAAATTGATGTATTCATGAATAAATAAATAAAATATTGCAATATTGTGTGTTTTTGAAAGGTGACAATCTTTCATGTGTGTGAAGTCACTATTGTGAGGTGACAACCTACAATAGTGTGACCCATTTAAGTTATCATTTAAATCCAGTTCCAAATTTAGTCGGGGATTATGATAACGTGTGCTTCAAGTTTTTGATTCGGATTGCGCCGGATATCTTGACACCACTACTTATCACTAAACCTAGTTCCGAATTGGTACATTAAACTTGTGTTCCAAACCTTGTCGGTTACCCTGATATAAAGTGATTAAGTGTTATATCCAGTTCCGAATTGAGTTGGGGATTTCAATAACACTCACATCTTGAGATCATGATTCTGATCAATCCTCTCTTGCTAAGAGGGAGTGTTAAATTATAGCTTCAATCTAATTGATTTATATATATATATATATATATATATGGATTATATTGATCAGATTCAATATGCTTGAATGAATCGACTTTAGTTGATTGCATATAATATATTTAACATGTATTGGATCGGATTCCTTATATTCGACAAAGTTGTTATTGCATATGAAATCGACCACGGTCGATACTGTTATATTGGTAATCATTGGTTACGATAACTATCGTATGATAGTTATCATAACACATATATTAGATATGTGTTACGATAACTATCATACGATAGTTATGTGTAACACCAACACTGCCAAGTATTATATATAAACAGCACTTAAATGAAAGGGCATGTCTATGTAAAGACATGACCGTATGTGGCCTGAGCCACGTATGGTCATGTCTCTACATAGACATAACTCTTATATTTCATATATATATGCCTTCATATGTGGCTATGGAAAAACATCTATTACAATGTGCATGTTATTACCACAGCAACATACGAAGTACATATATCTGCATTTATAATTCAGTAAATATACAAAAGACAATAATTGTGAATAACACAAAGAAAGAATATTGAATTCTCTCTATTAAAGATCTCTATTCCTAACATATTATGCATTCATAAAACTGGAAATTTGAAATTTCAATTCATTGTCGGATTGTCAATATGCATATGATAACAAAAATATAAGTTTAACATAGAAAAGTAAAACTGAAAATGCCCAAAGGCTTAAGTGCTGACATAAAGTTTCATCATCATGTTCAACATAAAAAACAAAATATAGAAAAATGAAGCACATTGTTGCTCCTATTCTTTTGTTGCCAACATGGCATCAAAATCAAAGTCCTCTGAGTCACTGTCACTATCATGTTGCACTAGAAATGTACTCTCATCCAATGGAACCCGAACCAATCCAACCCGAACCAATCCCGGTGTTATCTCATCCTCATCAATTTGGGCCACATCTTCAAGATCAACATCCCACCATAAAGTCGGAGTCCGCCTATACTCTGGAGTCTGACGATCCTGAAGTCGAAGAGCACTATGCACAGCCACTAGCTTCTCCACTCGTCTAGAGGTAAGCCTATTCCTCTTGAAGGAGTGGATAAAGCCATATGTAGACCAACTCCTCTTTGCGGCTGAGGAACTAGCAACCTGTGCAAGGAGGCGAGAGGCAAGCACTTTCAACTCTGGTGTATCCCTCCCATGCCACGTCCACCATCCAATAGGATCCCTCTGTGCCAAAATCACTCTATCCAACCTTGCCTGTGGTTTACTCAAGTTTGGGCCACGAAGTTGTGTGAAGTCAAAGAACTGTGTGCGAAGAATAGAGGCCTCTCGCCCTGGATACATCTTATCAATGGCTTGTGTGAAGCCATCTAATACCTCAGGATCATCACATGGGAGGGCCCTTCCATCCAATTCTACATACCATTTGAGATTTAGAGCGTAGGCTGCCATATGAAGCGGGGTATTCATTATGTTCCACCTCCGTGTCACCATAGGCCTAATATGTTGCTCGTAAAACCCCAAAGTAGGATCCTTAGCTGCAATTGTTTTCTTTATCCTCCCCAACATATTGTCAAATGTCTCATGTATCTCTCCAAGACTAGGAGAGTCAGTATCGGCATATCTAATGACCTCTACGATGGGTGAGATGACAGAGCAAATATATCTACAAAATGCAAACAAAAATTAAAATCAGAAATTTTCATTTAATATGAAAATCAGCAAGCAAGACTAACATTTAATTTTAATTTTTAAATAAAATCAGCAACATACTTTATTGTGGACCACCAATTGTCATCAAGGATCTTTTGCTTCACCAATTTTCCTTCAGAGGAGCTAGAATTGGACCATCGGGTCCACTCTGCATTCACCACCATCAATTGGAGAGCCTCGTGCACTTCAATCATTCTCTCCATCAAGATGAAGTGGCATACCTATAATTAAAAATTTAAAACTTAAAAGTAAAACACATGCAACAATAATTAAAATAATTTAATAAATGAAGTAAAGTTTAAACTAAACTAGTAAAATTAAATTGTAATTAAAATTGACATACCTTGTCTCAGCTGGTTTGAGGAACTCCTTCTTTGAGAAGGACCTAAATAGAGCAAGTGAAGTGTGGTGGTTGCATATGAACATTTGTATCTCTCTAGCTTTTGACACCACTTGTTTCACCCAATCAATCTTCCCTATGTCTTTTAATGCATTGTTCAATGCATGAACACAAGGGGTCCAAAAGATGTGCCTCTAAGCACCCTCTACCATCAAACTGGCTGATTTGCACACACATGCTGACTCTGTGATCACTTGTACTACATTAGCCGACTCAACCTCCTCTATGGCATCCCTCAAAATGGTGAACTAAAACTCTGCATCCTTAATCTTCTCCGAACAATCTATGGCTTTTAGAAAATAAGAGTCAACAGGTGATGTCACAATAATATTGATGAGTGGCCAGTGTCTAACATCAGTCCACCCATCCATCACAATAGAGCAGCCCGTCCTCACCCAAGTACGTTTCATATCCTCAAACAACACATTAATCTTGGAATACTCTTTATCAAGGATGGTGGTTCGTAGTTTATGATCACCTAGGGGTGTGAATGAGGGACTCATGGTTAGTATATCTTTGACCATTTGTTTGAAATAAGTGGAACGGGACACATGCAATGGGATACCATTGGCCAAAAAGAATCTACCAATGGATGACTCTGTGATTTCCTTTGCTTGTGCATTAAACATACTTTCCACTGATCCCTTCTCACCACTACTAATCTTCCTCTTCCCTCTTGTCTCAATAGGGCTGCTAGTAGTAGCAATGGCGGATGTCATAGGCCTAGATGATTGTGAGTGTACACTTGCAATAGATAAAGGTGATGTTATTGACATACCTTGTGCCCCCATTTCAGCCTCTAAGTGCAATCTTTGACATTCTATTTTTTCCTCATCAATCAAATTAGGACAAGCTATAACTCCATGGCATGCAATACCTAAAAAGTGTGACTTCACCCTTGTATAGCTGCTCCTAAAATCATCTTTGCAAATATGGCAATCCCATACCCTAGTCCCTCCTACATTCTTTTTCTTTTCACCCCTAACTGTGACATATTGGAGAAGAGGTTTTTTTTGTTGAAGGGGCCCTTTGCATGTTTGCTCATGATTGTTGAACACCATTTAAATTTATCAGTTTGTTGTTGCTGACTACTAGCTTCAACACTAGCACTTTCACCCCCCAAATCAAAATGTTCTTCATCACTACTATTATCCCCACTGCTGTTCATTGTGCTTAGTTTTGAGATTTAAGAATGCAATGAACTAAGACAATGAAAAAAAAAAAAATCAGACTCTTTCAAGCTTTTAGTTTGGTTAAAAAAATGAAAAATGGAAGCATAAAGAGTTTCACACTTGTTGCACAATGTAGGAAGTTGAAACCCTTGCACAATCACTTGGACAATGAAGAAAATATGAAAACCTCCTCTTGCTGCTACAAAATGCAAAACCCAGACTTGCTATTACAAATAATGGACAGCATATTAAAAACCAAAAAATGTTCATATGCCAATATAGAGCCACGAATTTGGGTTATTAGGGCAAGTGTGGTGGTGGGGCCCGCAAAATGACCCCACCCATGGATGCCTTTTTCCATTTTTAAAATTTTTTTTTTTTTTTGAGCTAGTCATTGGGTACAGATGGACATCCCCGGTACGGTTAGGGGACATGTACGGTGTCCCCAGCCATCCCCAAAAAAAATCAAAAACGTCCCCACATTCCGGAGATCCCAGACATTTAGGCAATAAAAGGGGACAGGGTGGGGACATCCCCAAGCCGTCCCCAAGTCCCGGAAACATCCCCGTTCCGGAATCTTGGGGATTTAGGCCGGGGACGTGTCCCCGGGTAACCCTGCTCAAAACCCATGAACAAGATAAGAATGTTACTTCCCCCATATGATAAAGAGACAGATGATATCAAGGCATCGGATATATTTTTAGCAGAAACTTAGGTCATAAGGGTGCTCAAAAGATACATGAGCAATATTACCAAAATATGTGTTAGATTGGAAACTTCAAAAGGCCCTCAGACCTAATCAGATAACAAAAGGCAAACAACTCAATATGCAACTCTAGAACTGAAGTTGAACCTTAGGTGCTTGCAAACTCTTGTCAAGTATTACATAGATGCAAACACAGTGTTGAACAGCAACTGCAAGAGAAAACGAAAAATATTTAAAATTTTAAGGTCAACCAAGGCTAAAGTTAAACTAATGCTATTAAGGTAAGGAAGATAAAAACCTGTGGAGCTCAAAGCATCCCATGTCAAAGTAATCCACTGGATTCAAAAGGAAAAGGAAAACCATGCAAAAGAGTCGTCATTTAGGGATAAGTGCAATACTGGAGTGGTATTAACATCTTTAGTAACTATCATGATATTTGAAGCTGTGCACTTCAGTTGGGGTACTACAACAAGATCTTTTTGTAAGTTAATAACTGATGTGTCTATTTGGGACCAGTTCTGTGGTTCCATAAGAAATTATTTCATGTGAAAGAGGCAAAAGAGCTGATGAGAAAAATGTTATACAAAATTCATTGGTAGTACAGTAGCACACGCTTTAAAGAAAACAAATCTTGTGCACAAGCCTCCAGACTGTGTCAGACCAGGGCAGCAATCATACTGGCATGAATTTGGCCTGAGTCAATAACTTTAGCCTCTCAGAATGTTATTCGCTATCATGAAATGTTTCATCTATAATCTTCTCTTTCACATCTCAGCTAATCAGATATGAAGTCAGCATGAGTTAAATCAGATTTCAGACATTGTGGAACTGAGGATATTATCCCAGGGTTTCTGGCATTCAAAAATTTCTATTTTAGTCTGCACCAGATTTACATTTGCATTTGAAAGCAATTTGGAATTCAACTATTCTTCAAGAGTTTTGCATTTCTCCATTTTCCCAGCTGTAAAGGCCTAAACTAAATGCATACAGAAATTGAACCCAGAAAGACTCTAACAGCAGATAGTTTTTCCTTTTTATCATATTTATGCAAACACGCATATTGAAATGGAAATCAGCCTATTACAACTCACCAGACACCCCCAGCATGTACATCTGACTCCCTTGATGTTCCTACAGCCCCTGTAACATGCTAAACTGAAAGCCTATTGATTCAAAACACTTTACACAACCCTGCTGTCACCCTGGACCGCTGGCTATTTCTTGAGGGTTTTCATCCCAAGGACAACAAGATGATACACCTGAAACTTTTGTCCCAAACACCAAAGCTGTTGTAGCAGTAGTACCTCCCTAAAACTGAGTTTTTTTTGTTAATTCTCAAAAATGTTGGCATTCTCTTTCCCCTCAGCACTTTCTTATAGTCCCTGTTTCCTGCAATCCACAACCATGGGCAGTTATCCCTTAAAAAATGGCAGCTAACTGATCAGTCTATCCCTCAATAGCAGGGGGTTAACTAAAAAGTCCACTCACTCAATAGTAGGTAGTTAACTCGCCAAAACTGAAGACTGTTGACTAACTAGGAGACTTAAGGGGTCAACCTCTTTCTAAAGGCAGACTTAGCTGTTTATTCAACTGGCAGACACAGCTTCCTTATTCCATTTCAACTGCATTATTCCAACTATATGATATAAAAACTTCAATCACCTTTCTATTATTCAGCACTATACTTCTGCTGACAGAACACTCGCTTCCTATCTAACCAATACAGTTTACTCACTTAGTGCTGCAGATTAAAAGGGGTAATTATAAATCAATCTTATTCTCTAGGGTTGGTTCCTAAAGCACTCTGTCAATCTTGTCCCTTAGTTTCTTCTCCCATATATCAATGATGGCATCTGGAACCAAATTAAGTTTTCCACTCTTGTCGTCAACATGCTTTTCCATCATGGAGACTTGTGACAAACACCTTCCATCAGTCCAAGGTCCACAACAGGGTTCAGGCTTCTTCCATAGCCATAAATGATATCTGTTCAGAGTATTGCAATTGATGCTATATGCTAAATTACCGATTCGGGTGCGGATGCGGATGCGAGAATTGGGTGTGCAGATGCGCGAAATTTTTTTGGGGGGGATGCAGATGCGTTTGGATGCGTTCATATATATATGCAAAGAAATGAAAGAAATATACAAAATTAAAACATTTGATAGTATGATACTTCACCAATACATGTTCAAATTGAAATTCAAATAAGTTATTACTAATAACTAATATTTGATAAGATTATAAACCACATCATATCATTATACGTCGATGTTCACAATTCCAATGCAAATCAGAAAATCATCACAATTACAAAATCAAAATATAGTTCATGATTCAATGTTCATCAATCTGAATCAGAATCATATGGATTCACAAAAAAAGAGAATAAAAAGTTCTTATTTGCATATGTTAAAATAAAAATCAAGTGGGAAAAAGCTTAGTTGCCGGATTCGCTTGTACAGGCCCGGATCCGGGTCCAGGTCCGGATTCGTGTCGGATCCAGAACGGATCCGGGCAGGGTTGACACAGTTTACAAAGAATATGCTTGGACGGATCGGGGCAGGGGGGCCTGAAAGGTTTTTCTGCAGGAGTTCTGATCCTTTATTATCAGCAGCGTCAGAGAGGCCATCGAGCAGGATTTTCATGGCCGACGATCCCTTTCTCTTTCCCCATTCACTCACACGTCCACGATTCTCACAACCATCGAACTGTCCAGTTCCGAGAAAAAGAACGAGCAGATCATCGCCTCCGCATATATTTTTATATCCGTTCGGTGATTATTTTTTTTATAAAGTTAAAAAGAAAATAAGTGCCCAGCGCTTAAGCATTATCATATAATTTTTTTTAGTTAGTTTTTTTTTCTTTAATATAATTTATTATTTAATTTAAATATATCTAAATAAAAATAAATAAGGATTTCTCTTATATTTTTGGATATATAATGCATATATATATATATATATATATATATATATATATATATATATATATAATATACTCACGAATCCTTACGAATCCAAAACGGGAAAAAAAAAATTTCACGAATTCACGAACCAGATTTTCGAACCCAAATCCGTCCCCGAACCCGAATCGGCAACTGAGGGAAAAAGTCATTAAAAAAAAAAATTTCGGGGCCTGTGCCCGCAGAGGTGTCCAGATGCGCCCAGAGGCCCTGTGGGTGCTTGCTGGAAGCCATCTCAGGCATCCGGATGCGCGTAGATGCCTCTAGGAGGCATCCCCGTGCATCCGGGTGCCTGGGATGCGCATCCGGCAGGGACCCACAGGGCACCCGCCTCTGGATCCACTTACGCAGGCATCTAGATCCGGATCCATGGCCAGGAAGCCCGCATCAGTAACTAAGGCTAAAAGTAGATCAAGCACAACCTTATTTGCTACAACTCCATAATTGAGATGTTTTGAAATGTTTGAATGTGCGGAAAGATCCATCGATGGGACTTGATGAGCAAGGTGAAACTGCCCTGAGAACTGTTAAGAATGTAACACAAAGTTCCTCCAAACATCCTTTTGATCTGTAAAACTTAATCACCAATTTCCAAAAGGCCATGCAAAATGCTGATTATTGGTAGACCAGCATCAACAGCTGCCTCATTAATGTAGTGTGTATAGGATCTACTTTGAAGATCCCTCAATCTTAGGTCTTGGTTGAGCAGTCCTCAAATTTGCATCTTTGTTTGGAATGACTATGAACAATCCTTTACCATTGGTAGTAATTCTTAGCAACATCTAAAATCTATCATACAATCTACTATGGCAATATTCATTATAAAGTTGCTGCCATACAGATACTGAATATTATTCTCTAGATTAAAAAGGTCATATTTTTAGAATTTGTTATGATCAAGAAATCTACCCAAAAAACCTTAAGTTACCGATTCCGGTACGAGTGCCAGTACGAGATGCAAGTTCAGGTATGGCAATAGAGCAATTTTTCCGGAGTATGGATACCAGTACAGATATATATATATTAAAAATGAGTAATAAAAAAATATTAATATACTAACATTTTGAATATTTAATAAAGTTCAACACAATAAATTATAAAATATGTTTAAAATTTTAATTTAAAATATATTAATATAAGATATATAAATAATAAATATATTATAGTATCAGTTTGATTTACTATGTCCAAACTCCTTATTATGCACAGTAAATTGTATGCTATATATTATGCTAGAAATTCTTCCGGAAATCCAAGTTCATCTTGAAGGATCCAACTATATGAAGACTTCACCACTTCAAGAAAGTTCAAGATTCAAGTACATGGAGTACTAACAAGTTCAAATCATGGCAATGAGAAAATTTCCAAGAATGAAGATGGAGAAAATTTGAGAAGATGAAGTAATTTGGAAATATACCATCACAATTGAAGGCTTGATAATGTTGAGTATCAAAAAATATTTCCTCATCACAAAAGGATTGATCAAGTCTACAAGATAAGGATGTTGAGGTGGCATCCACTTGTCTTCTACCAATCTGAAATTCCAGTTACACATGTCCAAGCATAGTCAATCATAATATGCCAAGCGTACGATTTTCTCATTGGCTCTCAAAAGCATTGTAATTTTCTTATTGGCCCACTGGGTGGTGCCTTCATGTAATTGGATGATAGTGTGGCAACCCTAATTAGAGTTTGTAATAGGTTAATCTTGGTCCTTGATCTTGAATCAATCTTGGTCCTTCATTGTAATTGAATACCTATAAAAGGCCAAGGCCTTCTCATTTGTAACAATTAGTCATTATAGAAAGATTAGAGTCGGAAGAGACTTGTTGAAATTGTTGCTATAATGCCATCAAAATAATTGTTGTTTCATTGTTGGTCTTCATGGTGGATTACTTGTGTTGTTTTGGAGTATTGCATGGTTTCTTCAATTCCTCACTTAGAGTAGCTTTCATTTCATGTTAAGTAGCAGTAGAAGTAGTTGAATGGAAGTGATTTTAGATGTTTCCTTGGTGAACTCGCTTAGACCAAACCACTAGCTACTTGTTGATTGTAAGTTTGCCTTGTGTGGTCGAATGGCATATTTATGAACTTAACTTCAATTATTGCTTGCACATTGATATGCATCGATGGATGGTGTTAACGGAATGGTGGTAGTTTGAACATCTTACATTTACCTTAGGAGATTGCACTAGCTTGGTTGATGTCGATGGCTAAACTAAGTCTAGTAGAGTCACAAAGACATCCACAGTTTCTTGCATTCTAGGAGTGTATTAGCTTTCTAAACCCTTTCCTTTGCAAGTCGTTTGGTGAGAAGAAGTTAAAATTAAGTTGGTATCATTGATTGAACAGCGTAAGTCCCTTTGTGATAACCAACATGTCACATCATTGAAACTGAGTGAAAGTCCATAATTAGGAAGGAACCTTGAGGTTGTCTTATTTGATCACACAATCTTGATACATTGTTTAGCATATGAGCATCCTTATTCAAGAGAGAGTTGGAGATTTGGTGTTTCATCTTGGAATACTAAGTATTCAATTCTGTATGTTGTAGTGGAACAAAACTCACATCAATAGTACCAAAACTCGATATGGTAATATGGCAAAAAAAAATCCTTGGGTACAATTACAAGAATATATATATATATATATATAAAAAAAATTAAAATTATATAATATATATAAAACAATGATACTCACAATTGCTAATTAAAAAAATATTTAAATACCTCATAATTTGCAAAAATGAAAATACTAATACATGCATAATTCAAACATTTAATGTCAATACACAATGAATATTATAATCAATATTTAATAATTTGCTCTTCATCATAAGCATCAAGTCTAACATTTGGATCAATTAACTTGAACAACAATGAGTTACAATGCCACTTCCACTAGCCATGTATTGTACAAACTGCCTCATCTAAACATATTTTTTGGCAAGTTGTGCAACAATAATATATAAGACAACACACTCAAGAGTTAGATCCCAATTCCTTGTCACCCCCTTATTGAAATCAAGTTTCTTATGCAACAAAAAATCCTAATAACTAAAGGGGATCTGGGAGTGGAGACCCCAATGGGATTGAGGGGCAGCACCCCTCATAGGAGTTTGAGGGCAATGCCCCCAACGAGGGTGAGGCGCAGCGCCCCTAAAGAGGACCTAGGGGCAACGCCCCCAACAAGGTGGAGGGGAAACACCCCTCACAATGTCCAAGGGCAATATGCCCTTAACGCATTCCCTAGCACAATACAAGGTAGGGTATTTGGGCCTTTGAAGAATTCCATTTTCACAATTTTATCACTCATGGTATACAAGCATTTTTTGCTTCTAAAAATATTTTTTTAAATATAACTTTTTTGTGTTTTTTGGGGGGAGCAGCCCTTGGGTCTCCTTGGGTTCTCTTGGGCTCGGCCCAAGTTTTCCCAAGGTCCCTCCCGAGCATACTAGATTCCCTGCGGGTCCTTCCCTAGGTGAACCCATGTTTCTAAATGAAACAATCCTTAACTAAAAACAAAAAAGGAAACTAAGTAATAAAACTAAACCTACTAAAGATGACCATTAGAAACATTGTGTTATTATTCTAATACCCTCCCTTAATGGTCATCAACCTAAACTACAGAAAAAGCATAGAAGGCTGCCCCCTTCTCATCAGAACACTCTATGACATGAGTTTGCCGCTGAGACCCTCCCTGAATCTGCAGAACCTCTGAAAATTACCAAGATAACCACAAACCATCCAACCTGATGTTGGGAAACAAAGGTATCACTCCCTTTAGCTAGAGACACCGAGATCAGCTTCTCAAATTGAAACCACAATTTTGAGGAAAAATCGGCAAACCCTTGTGCAGACCGTTGCCCTAGCAACTCTAGGTGTGATCCAAAACAACTACAAGAAACTGTGACTTTTGTCAAAAAAAAAATGACAAAACCCTCAAAAAAAACAAAAAAACTTGATTTTTTACGATAAACACGATTTTTAGAAGAAAAATCAATCAAAATCAATCACTAAAACATCAGCGAGTAGCTAGCACAAAATCCAAGGTACAGGTCAACATAAAATGCTTCATTTTTAGGAAAAACGATAAAACCCTTTTTACAAAACAAGTTTTTAGGCAAAAAATTGCACAAAATCCACAACAATTTTTTATGGACAACATTATAATACCCTCCCAAAAATTTGAAGGAAAAAATTATGAAAACCCACAGTATAACTTTTTAGGACAAAACTATTAAAACCCAACAAAGATTTTAAAGGGAAAAAATTATTAAAAACCACCCACTAATTTTTTAAAGACAAAAATTAGAAAACCCACAATAATTTTTTTAAGGGACACAATTATAAACCCAGACGAAAAATTAGAAAACCCATCACCGTGATTTTTTAAAAATCTGAAAAACCACCACCATGACTTTTTGTGGAAAAAAATCAGAAAACCCACCACCACAATATTTTGTCAAAAATAATCAGAAAACCCACCACCATGATATTTAGGACAAAATCATGCAAAACCCTTGCACTGCAAAAAACAAGTCGCAGTTGCGGCAAAACACTACACTTCACATGGTAAAATACCCCAAAAAAGGCCAAACTTCATCACGCAGTAAAACAAAAAAAAACTTCACGTGGAAAACAACACATGCAGGCAACATGCAACTCACATGATCTTGGGCCTCCCATGAGGGAGTTAGACCCAGACCCCGCTTTGATACCATGTTATAAAACTTGATAGTTTGATATATCAATGATAAATGATAGAGACAAAATCTCATTAAATTAAAAAGTAGACGATGTTTCTAAACGAAACAATAGAAAACTGAATACGACAAAGGAAACTAACTAATAAAACTAAACCTACTAAAGATGACCATTAGAAACATTACATTTTTATTCTAATAACCTAGTGGGGAACCAACTTGAGACCCAAACCAGAACTATACCAATGCATGTGGGCAGGGGTTAGAGGAACCCAATAACATGGTACCCAACCTCCAAAGCTTGTTTAAACCACTTTTGTAATACTTTGCAACAACATTACCCTCTTTTTCTAGCACTAAAAAGTAAAAAACTATACAAAATGTTCACCACTTGTCTAGGAAATTATGATAAAGTTGCCACCAACATCTTCAACTGAATCCAAAATTGCACTTGCAATACCAGGTACACCAGCCATTTCAGTTTCTTTAACATAACTGCCAAATTGTCAATGGTTGCAAAACCTTTTACAACAGAATTTGGACCTAGCTAAGGGTCCTTTGCCTCCTTCGTTGTACGTTGACATGTGGTCATCCTAGTAGACCTAGTAGATGAATGATTCAAAACATTTCTTACGAGAATAGAAATATTGCACTTCGTAACTGGAATTATTGTTTGAGGGTGCAAGACATTTGCCCAAAAATATGACAATCCCCATGCTCCCTGGTAGTATGATATCTTCGAAATCACAACCACACTAACTTTTCTAGGATCCCTGCTATATACATCATCGGCTCTTATCCAAATTGTCACATGTCCAGCTTTCAACACAGCACCTGTTATAGCAACAGCGAAATCATAGCCATCACTTTTCCGTGTTTTGGAAGATTATCTCTAGTGCTAGTAATTAAACCTGTCACAACAATAGTCTCATCTAGAGTGCATAAATTCCACTTGTTGAACTTTTCCTCTAATGCCACACAGTCAGGATCAACTCGGTCTGACATACTTGGGTCAATGCCAAGAAACTCCCCAGTGTCCCCTCTGAATTCCCATCAAGGTATCTTGAAAAATTCCTTCCATTCATCTCTTATCGTTTTTCTATCATTATTCTCATGTGCCATTTTCTACTTCCTTTGCTCCCTGAGTTGGTATCTAACTACTCTGTCACTCCCTGACATGCAGTACAGATGTCTAAATTGCTTTTTGTTTTGGCTTTTTCCCTCCTTTTTTGTTTTGTTTTGATTTTCACCAGCTGGCAAAATCACATTTCTGATATCACTGTAAAGACCTATACTAAATGTGTACATAAATTCAACCCAGAATAACTCAACATAGCTTTTTAAAATATCTTTATAAAAACACTTACACTTAAATGGAAATCACCAGTCTATTGCAACTCATTGGGCAAGCCCATCCTGCACATTTTACTCAATTAATACTCCTAGACCCTCTGTAACATGCTAACCCTTAGTTACTGATTCGCAGCATCCTGGCCTGGATTCGGAAGTGGATTCGTTCTGATGTGGATGCGGATTCTGGTGCCCTGTGGATGCACGCAGGAAGCGCATCCTGGGCACCCGGATGCACATCTGCAGGCCCAGCATCAAAACTGACACTTTTTTTTATTAAAAAAATAACTTAAAGCACATTAAAACATGTGCTTAATAACATTTTTAATCTTCTTTTTGCTCCTAAACAAAAAACATGTGCTTAAGGACCGTTAATCTTTTTTTTCAATATTCTGATTCGGATTCCAGTGAACTATTACATGGAGCTTGTTTCCTTTATACTTAGCTGTCAAGTGAACTTATCAGTTTAATATCTTTTTGTCTTTGTATCACAATGTAAATATGGACTTGTCTAATGGTAGTAGTATCTCTGTGATAACAGTAACTTTGTGATCGTTCAGATACAGCATTCTCAGATTTTAATGTACTCAGCTTTTATGTACTATCCTTAATATAAAAAAATATTCTGATTCGGATTAGTGAATCTTGAATCTTGATCGATGAACATTGAATCATGAAATAAATTTTGATTTTGTAAGTAATGATTTTCTGATTTGCATTGGAATCGTGAACATAGATGTATATAATATGGCTTATTAGTTATTTCAATTTGAATATTTGTGAACTATCAAATATCTTGATCAATGGTGAAGTATCACACTATCAAATGATTTAATTTTGTATATTTCTTGCACTTCTTTTCATATATATATATATATATATATATATATAAACACATCCAAACACATCCAAAACCAAAAAAAAAAAATTAGTGCATCCGCGCACCCGAATCGGCAACTTAGCACTGAACTGAATGGCTATTGATCCAAAACACTTTAGACAATTTTGCTGTTGCCTTAGGCCACTGACTATTCCCTGAAGGTTTACATCCCCACAAGAACAAGATGATACACTTAAGGTTTCTGTACCAAGTGCCCAAGCTACTGTAGCAGCACCACCTTCTTGAAACTGAATTTTTGTTTTTAATTTTCAAAAAATGTCCTCTTTACCCCACAGTACTTCCTTTTAATCCTCGTTTCATGCGATCCACAATATAGGCACTTATCCCATAAATGGTGGCAGCTAACCGATCAGTCTATCATTCAGCTGCAGATAGTTAACAAGCCAGTCTACTCCCTCAATAGCAGGTAGTTAACTAGCCAGACTGAAGGGATCTGTCAACCTCTTTCTAACTGCATAATCAGCTGTTTATACAAATGACAGTTAAAGATTCCTTATTCCTATTTCAACTGGCTTATTCCAAACTGAAAGACATTAGAAAAACTACGGCCATCATATTCTATTATTCAGCCATATACTTCTACTGAATAATTGTCGTTACACCAGCACTATCAGTTACATCTTTCAAGTAGTTTTAGGTTCTTTAGTTTCAATCTACAGAATTTTGATTGCCAGCACTGCAAAGAAATTCTCAAACAAAAGGGAGACCACCACAAAGTTCTCAAGCAAGAGAATCCACCAAAGTCATCCTCATGCACATCACAAGCTGTCAAGACCAAGTGCCAGATATTTCCTAAAAGTTAAAACAAGAAGCATACACTAAGAGGAGATAGGCAGAAATGGTAAGTCAATGACCCATTGTACCACTTCAAGACTTCAGAAATCCTATAAGAAATAACAATAAATTATGTCCAGCTTCCACAACCAAATGAACTTCAGTGGATGTCAAATGCTTAACGAGTTGAGATTTTGACAACTACAGATGCCCCAATGAGTTAACCTTTCATGCAAGACCAAAAACCTAGACATTTCAAGTAAAGGAATTGGTACTCTGAGTAAGAATATGCAAAGCATTATTTGACACTGCATGGTGGGATATGTAATGCCCACAAACATGCTGGTAATGATGCAAACTCACAAAGCTAGAGAAGAAGGTGGACAAAAATTTTAACAGTAACCCTGTTAGGGTTACCATTATGCATCATAATATGCTAGCTTCTCTGGCAAGCTATCTGCAGATATTGTTCTCTATGCAGTGGAGGAATCCATATTTGAGATCTTGCTTTAAAAAAATCCCACTTTTATCTTTCATTTTTTTTAGAGTTCCAATGTTTTCCTGGGTTCCAAGCTCGAGGTGACTTGCAAACAAAGAACATATAACACCTGACAGTTAAAGTTTGCATTTTCTTAGTTCTATGACTCCAGCGTTTTGTCCCTCTAGTTCTTGCTGCTAATGTTCTTGCTTCCTAAAGATATTCCCAATATATGGTCTTTTATTTCTCTGACACTTGCAGTACACATGAAACAAATAAGGTTGGTGCTGTTTAGAGGTATCGATCACTGGGTAATCTCACTTAGCCATTTGTCACTGTATATTGGAGCCTAAACTTGTTCACAAATTCAAGAAATCCTTCAATTTTTTTGTACTTATACATACTGGCAGGAAACATGTTACAAGCGATGCACTTGAAGTGAAAATCTACTTATACTTGGAAACCTATACATAACATTTTCAGACTAGCAACGCATGGGAGCTTTATAACCACAATCCAATAATAATTTTTTTATTTGTATAAAAACTATGAATCACAATTTTTTACTTCTATTATTCTGTTCACCAAATTGTCCCCTGGTAACTGTCTAGTTAATGTAAAGGGAATGCTTCATCAAGCATTGCCCCTAGGCTTCAAAGCAGCATCCCAAGGATTTGTGTTATATCATATTCTCCTGGGAATTGTAACCAAAATTGTTGAAGCGTGGCCCACACCAGCATTGTAATTTGGTAAACAATGGAGATTGAAATCACAGCAAAAATTTCAAAAGTCACTAATTTTAAAAAAAAATTGAAATTATATTACAATATTAAAATTTGATTTCAAGGTTAACATCTATGTGGCTTCTATGTTGATTTAAGTTGATTAGGTGGATTATGTGGTTTCTGGGTTGAATATGTTAAATGGAGAGGAAGTCCCCTTGTGACTTCCAACATCTTACGGGGCTTTTAAAAAAAATGATTTGAAGCTTTACTCCGAAGTCACAACTCAAAGGCAAATGCATTTCAATAGCGATGCGACAATGAATATTGAAACAAACAGAGAAAATAAAGTAAGGAACATTGTGAGAAAACTTGGTTAAGATGTGGTCCGTACCTGTACTCATATCAATATGATATTCCACCTTGTTTGTATACAACTCCAATCTCTCCTGGCAAAACCACAACATTAATTTTTACTAGTTTTAAAATACTTGATATTTCTTGTTTCTGAAAACCTTCCCACCGAAATCATTGAAAATTGAACTAGACTGACTCAACACAATCCAGAAAGACTAAGGGGGTACTCAATCTTACCATCTCCTTCTTGAAAGGATGATCCTCTACTGATTCTCCAACGAACTGTAGTTGCACTGCCCAAAAAAACCACCATATTCAATGAACAAAAAATAGGCAATATCTAAGAAACCTAAATATTTTAAATTAAAAACATAAGGATTTGATGGAAGCAACTAGGGTTTAAGGTTTGACAAAGAGAAGTAGAACCCACGGCTTTGAGTGTATCAAAAATACTTGGGATTCGGGATAAAAAACACAGTCAAAGTGGTATCAGATGCTCTTATCAGCTAAATTAATGATGAATATAGATTCCAAGACACCCTTTGGAAAACTAAGAGCCTAGTAAACAATAAGGAGAATGAATTAGATGCCTTGAACAAAGCTTACTAGCATATAGTGTAGCTGCTGCTTTTGCCAAAGTTAGAAAGAGGTCGGCACGATCAAGAGGGGGTATTTCAGCCAAAACATCTGGATCGCAGGCTGCCAATACATCTCTTATGTTGGACTCCACCTCCTCACAGTGACTACGTACGCTTTCAACGGATTTAATTATATCTATCGGGACTCCCCGGCTCGCCATATGCGAAACAAATCTAAAGGGTATTTTATCCTTCTAAGTTATAAATTTCACATCCGTTCATGCCGCTTGGAGAGATTCAGATGAAATGTTTGATGTTCTAGCGTCGTTGTACAGGGAAGAAACAAAGGCAGTCTTATTTCGTGCAAGTTCCCAAGTTTAAATGGGCCAAAGTACCAGGGAGAAAAAAAAATGTTTTTAAAAGAGTTCCACTTCACTTGTGATCATCATGCACTCAATATTATGTGGGAAGTTAAGAATCTTATCGTCTAATTGAGAACTACCTAATCCTTATTAATTTTGATGTCAAATGGGGAGGTGGAAAAGATCCTTGGGAAGAAAGGGGATTGTGTTTATTTTGCAATTTAGGAACTATGGAATGATAAACATTTCATTATGAAAGTGTGATGTTTTTAAAGATATTAGGGATACGCATGTCAATTGTTTCTTGGCATAGTTTATTTAGTCAAGGAACTATTAAGAAGATGAGGATGTTTATCAGTTTCTTGAGTAGGAAAAGGATTGAAATGCAAAAGACCAAATAATATAGTTGTGGTTGTTTCATAGACTATTTGTAATCTCATGAATGTTAAAAGATTTATTGAGTCCAAGGAGTTGAGTTTAATTCATTGAAATGTTTGGTTCTTACTGCAAAAACCCAAGTACAATTTCTCATAGTGACATCTAAAATGGAATCTTAAGTTGTGACTCTTGGCATTTCATAGGAGGTGGCTTCTAAATAAAAAGTGGATTTCTAAGTAGTGACTATTAGTCTTTCGTAGGTGATTTCTATTGTGTTTACTCGTAAGGATCTTGTACTAGTCTAATGTTGATGCTCGTATGAGCAAGATATTTGTAATCAATATTAAATTCAAAAAAATAATACCTATCTATAAGTCATTTTCCCATTGTTTCAAGTTATGTAGATTCTTTCAAATTTAATGATGCGGAAAGATTTTTAGTTGTGTATTTTATTTTATTTTTAACAATTTGAATGATTAACAAGCGGGAAGTATATTTCTCAGTGTGTAAAGTTAGGATATTATTATTACTTAATTGTATATGTTTTGAGGTGAATTATTGGTCTGTATTTTAAGAGCATTCATTTCTTTCATCTAGATGATACTCACGAGAGTGAAGCATTGAATTCAAACTATGGAGGAAACTTTATGATTAAGCATGCTTGCATCGAAAAGATAATGAGATGGATGGGGATGGATGACTTCTTGGAGAATCTCAATGCTTCACTCCTAGTCACATAGATGTAATGAATATTTAGTGGAATATTCATTCTCATAAAAAATGGGTTTGTGTGAACAACAATTCATGAAATATTGATCAACTAATGACAAAAATATATTATCAAATCCTAATATTTATTTTTTGATTGATCAAAAGTAGCTAAGAGGTTACACCCATTTATATTGATATAATAACATAATTACATATATGAGCAATCATTATATAGGGCCTAACTAAGCTTTTCCAATCCACTGCTCCCTAGATATCAAAAAAGCCCTTCTCCTATATATCTCTAAATGTCCCCAATCACAAAATGGAGATAGTTTGATCTCCTATTTATAGTGATATACTTTTATGAAGTTACACTACCATTCGCTTCTATTGTTATTCTAGTAGTATGACCACCATAATTACTAAGCATTTTATACAAATTTTAGGGCGTAAATTTTTCCCTTGCCCTATTGTGTCTAGTATCCAAGCAGCTCTTTGCCTTCACTTGACAGTTTGGTCCATATTCTACATGATTCTTCGTATTCACCTCTACATCTCCTTGGTTGTCACTATTTGACACCTTTTTAATCTCAACATCAAATACCTCCTCTTTGTAAGGAAGTTAAGTAGCAAAACAACTTCCCACACTAACCTTAAGGGGAGGCTACTGTAAAAAATTTACTAGAATTTACAATAGTTACATAAAATTAATAGAACAACATAAATAATATTGATGCAGGAGCATCTCGGGTCCTTGGCAATCCTGTGTCACCAAAAAGATGTTTGTAGTTTTCAGTGTTGCTCGGTTCCTTCTTTGACCGAGTTGGTTTGGTGTTGCTCGATTTCCTTTGTTCGTCGGTGTTGGTTGGTAATTTTCCTAGTGCTCAGTGATGCTTGTCTAGCGCTTGGTTTCCTTGCTTACCGAGTTGTTTATTTTGGATTTCTGTTGAGGCTGACTCTTACATTGATTATTGGTTACGGATTTTATGTTGGTACCTATCATTGGGAAGTGTGTGGACATAGATCTGGTCATGCCTTTTGTTAATGGTGGATCTAAAGGCTGACTTGTTCAGTAGCCTCTTGTATAAATGTAGTTGTTTGGTTAGAGTTTAGGAGTCATTTTTTTGGATAGAAGGTAGGAGATAGAAAATTAGAGATTGTTGGCAGATCCTCGCATGTTGGAGGACTTCTATACTTGATTGTAGTACCTAGCCTAAACTAGGAAGGCCTTACAGCACGGCATGTATGAATTAATTGAAGTAAATATATGAAAGTGATCCTACATTCTCTCTCTCACTTTTGTGTGTTGTTGCTTCCATGTGTGATCTCTACAAGGTGGATCTGGTTAGGGTGTGCCTTTGGCCCCTCTCCCCATCCTCCCTTACGTTAGGTGGTATCAGAGTGAGGTGAGATCTAGATCTAGGTTTACGAATCTAGATTTGAAGGTTCCTTCTTGTGAAGCCCTAGTTGAATTTTTGTGGGGTAGCAGATTGCGATCTAGCCTGCAATTGCATAGGATTTTCAAGATGGTTCATGGGAGGTGAGATGCGGATCCAAGATTGGCAGACATGTTGAGACAACTTGTTGCTAGATTAGAAGTTGTTGAAATAGCCTAGAGAAGAGGAAGACATCTTGAAGATGTTAGTGATGATGAAATTGAGGTAGAATAAGGTGATGTAGAACCTACACCTGTGATGGATCAAGGCGAGGAAAGATTCTTGAAGGCTTTGACAAGTTTGAAGTTTACACCGCACTTTAATCCTCCTCGATATAGTGGAAAACTAGATTCTGATGAATTGGTGGATTGGATCACTAAAATGGAAAAGTATTTTGAGTATGAAAATGTGCCTGAGCAAAAAAAGGTGAAAATTGCAAGCACAAAGTTGAAGAGTCATGCATCCTTATGGTGGGAACATCTGCAGCTGGACAAAAAGAGGAAAGGCAAAGACAAAATCAAGGTATGGAATAAAATGGTGAATAACTTGAAAGGAAAGTTCTTACCTTGTGATTATCAGATTAACCTAGTTAGGCGAATGCAAAGTTTGAGGCAAAAAGATAGCTCGGTAAAAGAATATATTGAGGAATTCTATAGATTAGATATCAGATCTAGACATAATGAAGATGATGTGGAAAGAATTGCTAGATACCTAAATGGTTTGAGAGTTTCCATCCAAGAAGAAATCAGTTTGGTCAAATTGGAAAACATTGAAGAGGCTTATCAATTTGCATTGAAAGCTGAGGAGAAATTGAACAAGAGACATGAGCAAAGACAAAGAGGTAGAGGTGGTAGATTCTCTAGAGGAAGAGGTAGATCTCATGGTGAAAATAGTAGATCTGAACCTGAAAAGACAACTATGGATAAAGGCAAGACCGAGTGGAAAGGTGAAAGTTCATCTAGAGGCAGAGGCAATAACTACCGAGGTGGTTATAACATAGGTGGTTTCTAAGGAACTTGTTACAATTGTGGAGAAGACGGACATAGATCTTTTGAGTGTACACATGCAAGTAAGAAGGATGGTAGCAATAGAAATGATTTGGTGCAAGAAGAGTCACCAAATGAACCTAAGAAGGAAAATAACTTGATGGTAAGGAGAGCACTGTGGAGTGAAAGTAATAAGGAAGATCTGGTAAGGAAAAGTTTGTTCAAGACCAGATGTAGAGTTTCTGATAAACTTTGGAAGGTAACATTGATAGTGGTAGCTCAGGGAATCTGGCATTTGAGGAAATGGTCACAAAGTTACAGTTGAAAAGATTGGAACATCTAAAGCCCTATAAGATTTCATGGATCAAGGATGAGCATACACTCTTGGTAAGTGAACAATGTTATGTGAATTTGAAAATTGGAAAATATTATGATAAGGTGTTGTGTGATATCATGCCTATGGATTGTTGTCATATTTTGTTGGGTAGACCTTGGCAATATGATAGACATGTTATATATGATGGAAGATTGCATAAATATACTATTTGGGCTTATGGAAGAAGACAAATCTTGTTACCTTTGATGGAAGAACCTGTTAGTAATGTTTGCACATCTGTGAAAGTTTGCTTGATGGAAGGAAGAAAGTTTGTTAAGGATTTGAAAAAGAATGATGTATGTTTCGCTATGATTCCTAACAAACCGAGTAAGAAAATAGAGGATAGTGTCCCTAAGGAGATTGATAAGTTACTCGCCCAGTACAGTGAAATTATTTCTAATAATGTACCTAATGGTTTTCCACCAAAGAGAAGCATTTATCATTGTATGGATCTAATACTTGGAGCTAGTTTACCAAATAATGCACCACATCGGTTGACACCTACCAAGAATCAGGAATTGAACCGAAAGATTCAAAAATTGTTGCAGAAAGGTTTGATCAAAGAAAGTTTGAGTCCTTGTGTAGTACCTGTTGTATTGGCACCTAAGAAGAATGGAGAATGGTGAATGTGTACTAATTCTAGAGCAATCAACAAGATAACAATGAAATATAGGTTTCCTATACCGAGAATGGATGACATAATGGATAGTTTGACTGGAGCAAAGTATTTTACCAAAATTGATTTGAAAAGTGGATATCATCGTATCAAAATCAGAGAAGGTGATAAATGGAAGACTGCTTTCAAGACAAAAGAAGGTTTGTATGAGTGGTTGGTTATGACCTTTGGTTTAACTAATGCACCAAGTACTTTTATGAGATTGATGAATGAAGTTTTGAAGAAATTCTTGGGTAAATTTGTGATTGTATATCTTGATGATATTCTGATATTTAGTAAGATGAAAGAAGAACATTTGTTGCATGTTAGACAAGTATTGCAGAGGTTGAAAGAAGAAAAGTTGCAGATAAATCTGAAAAAGTGTTCATTCATGAAAGAGGAAATTGTGTATTTGGGATTTGTGATCTCAGTTGATGGTTTGAAAATAGATCCTAAAATGGTTGAAGCTATTTTGAATTGGCCTACACCTAAGAATGCTAGTGAGGTAACATCATTTCATGGTTTGGCAAGTTTTTACTAAAAGTTCATTAGGAATTTTAGTTCAATATGTAATGCTATGACTGAGACTATGAGAGGAGATAAAAGGGAATTCAAGTGGACACATGGAGCTGATAAAAGTTTTGAGACTCTGAAGCAGAAGGTTGTTGAATTGCCTATTTTGGCATTGTCTGATTTCAATAAGGTATTTCAAGTGGAATGTGATGCAAGTGGTAGTGCAATTAGAGTTGTATTGAGTCTAGAAGGTAAACTTGTTGCTTTCTTTAGTGAAAAGTTGAATGATGCAAAAAGGAAATATTATGTGTATGATCAAGAATTCTATGCTTTTGTTCAAGAACTAAAGAAATGGAGACATTATTTGATACCGAGTGAATTTATGTTGTATACCAATCATAAGGCTTTATAGTATTTGGGTAGTCAGAATAAGTTGAATCGGAGACATATGAAATGGGTTGAGTATTTGTAGAGTTATACATTTGTGATAAAGCATAAGAGTGGAGTCACTAACCAAGTTGCTGATGCATTGAGTAGAAGGAGGTCTTTGATGACCAAAATGAAAATTGAAGTTCTTGGCTTTGATGAGATGAGAGATTTGTATGAGACTGATCCTAATTTTTCTGAGCCGTGGAGAAAGTGCAGAGCACCTATTCAAGATCAACCAAGTACTAAATGGGATGAATATTTTATTCAAGAAGGTATGTTGTTTAAAGGTATTCAGTTGTGTATACCGAGAGGACCAATGAGAACTAATTTGACAAAGGAAAAACATAGTAGTGGTTTGGCTGGACATGTTGGTGTCAATAAGACTGTAGCATCTTAAAATGGAAGCACTTCCATCTTGATAGGTTTAGCACCCTCTTTTAGTGCATTTATCATGATAAACTTGCATTTAGGATGCATTTTGCACTTGATTCCTTCATTCTAGGTGAAATTAGGGTTAGGATCCTAGGGATTCTCCTTAATTTCCCTTCTATGTGGCTCTATTTTCTAGGTAGGACCTAGGCATAGGCCCTCCTATCCTTCATCATGATCTTCATAGGACTATGTGCCTCTCTCTAGCACTCTACCATGTTCTGGCTTCATTTCTAGGTCTCTAGGCATTCGGGGAACCTTCTGTCTTCAACACAGAGTGGATCTAGACCCCTGCATCAAGGTTGAGGTCTACCCTGACCTAGGTTAGAGTTGAGGTCAACCTTGACCTAGGTTAGAGTCGAGGTCTTCCTTGACCCCTATCGGGATTTGATCCCCCTTTTCAAATTTTGGTCCCAGAGGGCCCCGAAATCAATGTCGATCTTTCAGATCCGAATGCAGAAGGGTTTTAATTTGAAATTCATTTAATTATTTTCCCTGCTTAGTTGGTTATTGTAATTGGACCATAATTTGAGGTGAAATTTGAATTATGGGTCCTCACATTACTCTAGGAACCTCACCTTGAAACCTCTGTATAAAGACTCTCTTTTGCCTTCATTTTCACAACAATAACTACACACCAAGCATCCATCAAGGGAGCAAAAAAGCAATAGTGAAGTGAAGATGCAAGATTGCAAGAGGATGATATATAAGATCAAGCCATTGTTGATATCAAGCATTTTTGTGAGCACACCATTGTGAACATCTATTTAGAGCAAGAGAGATTTCTTCTTCCTTGATCCACCATTATCAATATTCAAGCATTCAAATATACAATCATGGGGTAGAAATTAGGGATTGTGAGTTTGGTAAGAGTACTTTAGCCTTGGGGGTTTGGTATGCTTTCTTATCTTATTCAAATCTATGCATTGCTTTCTCATAGCCATTCATGCTAGGGTTTCAATCTAGAGGATTAGATCTTGGCATTACACATTCAATACACACTCATATTCTATTACATCTAGCTATTTGTGGAGGTGGAGATCACCAAAATGGTGGTTTGACTAAGGAAAAACCCTATATAGCCACCCCAAAACACCATTTTTAGATATCTACAGTCGTTGTTTCAAGAATTGCGAAGCGGATCTAAGTACCCTTTTTGTCAAACTTTCGAGATCTGCGAACAAATTTTTTGTCAGAGTTGTTTCAGGTCAGGGATGACCTTCAGTTGGGGGTAAGATTGTGCCCTGGGGTAAGATTGTGCCTCATTATTTGGTTCAAAGTCGACCTCCCTTAGAATTGAAAAAGTTTCCTGGGTTTTCTCCGTTGTGGTTTTCTGGTTCCAGATCTGGTTGCAGAAATCTCTGAAACTGTACACAAGCATCAGAAAATAGGTATTTCCAGATTAATTCTATTATGAGGTATGTACCTTATCTTATCTAATTTCAAGCATTTCCAAATTTACATTACTTGGCAATTCAAATTTCAAATTACACACAAATAGGGGTATGTTAGATACATTGTTAAACTCCATTTTACCCCCTATTCATTTTGGTGAACCTGTTTACAACAACTCTTTCTTTGTTGGTGTTAGATTTAGATCTTGTGTGCTTATAAAATTAGATTTCTTGTATTTATATTCCAAAAATACAAAAAAATTGCAAAATCTCTTTAAAATACAAAAAAAATTACTTTTTCATGCTTTTTAGTATTTCTTTGTATTCAACATGTATAATTCTTGTTTTGAATACTTTGATGAGGCTTTTATTGTACAAGAGGATAGATTCCCTAATGAGGTACATGGCAGTGAGGATTAAAATTGTCTAAATAAGATCTCCATTGATCCTATTCCTATTTCACCCTCCTCCACAACCTCTCCAATTAGCCTTTACCATAAGGTGTGTGCATGGTTACCTTCATGTCCCACTATTTGCAGCATTGATAAACCTAAAATGATATACCCTACACCTTTGATGATGGTAAAAGGATGTCCTTGCATAACAATTAAGGGTAAACCTAGAGATCCTTTGGATTTCTTTGATAACATTGATTATGTTTCACATGCTTATCACACATGGAATAACCCTCAGCCTACTATTTTAGTTTCTTTACCACCTTCTCAACCTATGCTTCCTAAAGCTCCTAGGTTTCTTTCCACCTTTAAGGAGTATAACTTAGTTGACCAATTATGTGCTACTCCTGCTAAGATATCTTTATGGGAATTACTTCAAACTTCCCCGACATATCATGAGGCATTGCAAAAAGCTTTATCCATTCTTCCTGCTTTGCCTCCTAATCAAGAGAACATTCATTCTATTTTGGAGTCCATGCATACTATGCCTTATGTACCTCCTATTGTGTTTTCCGATAAAGATTTACCTTCTCCTGAGGTGCAGAATCAATATGATGCTCTTATGGTTGTTGTTTCTATTAATCAGAGTATCATTCAAAGAACATTAATTGATAATGGATCTGAGCTTAATATTTGTAGCATGGATATGCTTAAGGCAATTAAGGTGGATCTAACAACTGTTCAACCTGATAATGTCCCTATACATGGATTTGACAATATTGCAAAAAGAAATTTGGGCATTATTACCTTACGTGTTAAAGTTGGTCCAGTTATTCTAAATACACCTATTCATGTTATGCGTGGACCTCTCAATTATAACCTTCTTTTAGGAAGATCTTGGTTACATACCATGCATGCAGTTCCTTCTACTCTTCATCGCAAGGTTAGGTTCATTTATAACAACTTAATATATACATTACATGTCGATGATGCGCTGAATCCTTTCTTGAATGTAGAATATGCTAAAATATCTAAGCCTCTTCAACCAAGCAAAGAGATTGAAAAACAACTTGAGATAAAACAACCTGAGATAAAACAATTGGAAGCTCCATCTTCTTCTTTGACTGAGGATGATTGGGGGACATTGGATTTTAATCCTACTTTCATTGGAGAATATAAGGTTTCTGATTTGAAATTCATGAAGCAACAAAGTGAATTTGAGAAACAAGTTTTTACTCCTTCCCCGCTTTCTGAGGAACTAAAAAGTAATTTTGTTGCTGCCTCCATTAAAGAAATGATTGAAATAATAAAACCTGGTTGTTATGATATTGTGACATATGCCACTCCTTGGACTCCATCTAATATGGTTGATCGATATGGTTTTGGTTATCATTTGCTTAAGAAATTAGGATTTAATGGGAAAGGATGTGGTAAACATGAGCAAGGTATACAAGTGCCTTTGGATAATGAAATTTATGATCATACGTATGGATTAGGATTTAATCCTTATAGACAACCAATAACTTTTCCTCCTAATGTTAAGAATATATGCAGTGGTCAATTGAAATTGGTTAACCCACTCCTCATTGACATTAATCAAAGACCTACTTTAGATATTTTTCTAGAAGATGAAGCTTTAATGGATTTCTTAAGGGTTTATGAGGATTTACCTAAGTTTCGTCACAAACGACAGAAGCCTTATTGTTTAAGTACCGATGCTTATTTTGGAGAACATGATAAACATGATATACTTCCTTTGTCAATGGATCCTCTGATACGAAGTGATTTGTTAATAACTGAGACCGTTGATATTCAAATGGATGAGAACAACTCTGAAAAGATGATAAAGATTGGGAAATGTTTGAATCAGGATGAACGTGATCAATTGGTTTCCCTTTTACTTGAATTTAAGGACATTTTTGCTTGGACATATTCAGATATGCCAGGTATAGATTATAAGATTGTTACTCATAATATTGTTTTAAAACCAAATATGAAACTTGTGAAGTAGAAGATTCGAAAGATGAATCTGCGAATTGCTTTACTAGTTAAAACTAAAATTGAAAAGTTATTGGATTTTGGATTTATCTGTTCTATTGATTACTCAGATTGGATTTCAAATATTTTGCCTGTTTCAAAAGGAGAAAATAAGATAAGGATGTGTACTGACTTTAGAGACTTAAATAAAGCATCCTTAAAGGATGTTTTCCCGTTACCTAATATTGATATGATTGCGGATTCAACAGCAGGTCATGCCTTGTTATCTTTTATGGATGTTTTTTCTGGATATAATCAAATCTTTATTTCTCCTGAAGATCAATTTAAGACCACATTTATAACACCTTGGGGAACATTTTTTTGGTTCATGATGCCTTTTGGATTAAAGAATGCGGGAGCAACTTATCAACGAGCAATGACTTTGATTTTTCATGATTACATTCATAAGATCCTTGAAGATTATGTGGATGATATCTTAGCAAATTCTATACAAAGAGAAGATCATGTTACTATTTTACGACAAATATTTGAAAGGATTAGAAGTTACGACATGAGATTGAATCCTAAGAAATGTGTCTTTGGAGTTGATTCTGGTAAATTATTAGGATTTATAATCTCTAAGTGAGGCATAGAAGTAGATACTAAAAATATTGAAGCTATTGTTAATATGCCTCCTCCTAAGAATATTTCTCAGTTATGAAGTTTACAAGGAAACATACAAGCTATTCGTCACTTTATTTCTAATTTGGCAGATAGAACTATTCCTTTTACTTCCTTGCTTAGAAAGGATACCACTTTCCCTTGGAATGATGAATGTAAACAAACCTTTGAGCAATTTAAGGAGTACCTTGCAAATCCTCCTATTTTGCAACCGGCTAAATTTGATAAACCATTTCATTTGTATACTTCAGCAACTTCGAAGGCAGTGAGTGTGTTGTTAGCTCAAAATGATAATAACGGTAAGGAAAGACTTATGTATTACATTATTCGGACTTTACTTGATTACGAAACAAGATACATAGATTTGGAAAGACAATGCTTAGTTGTAGTTTATGCTTGCCAAAAACTCAGGCATTATCTTTTAAATGCTGAAGTTAATGTGATTGTTAAATTTGATCCTTTGAAACATCTTTTCTCACAAACTGATCTCTCTTGCCGTCTGGCAAAGTGGGTGATGTTACTTACACAATTTGACCTTAATTTCATTTCTCAGGAGTTTATTAAGGGACAAGATTTAACATATTATTTAGTTGAAGCTCCTTGTCCTCATTCTAATACATGTTCTACTTCAATAAAATTCCCCGATGAAAATATTCTAGTTATTCAACATGATGATATTTGGGAATTATATTTTGATGGGTCTAAATGTAAGATAGGGTCTGGTGTTAGTATTATCTTGATTCCTTCTACGAAAAAGCCAATCCCTTTATCATACAAATTAACCTTTCCTTGTACTAATAACATTGCGGAGTATGAAGCTCTTATAGCTGGCCTACGAGCAACCTCATCCCTTAACATCAAACACTTGCAAATATATGGAGATTCACAATTGATTGTTGAAAAAATTAAAGGGGGTTATTAGACTAAGAATGATAAAATGACACAATATAGAGATTTAGCCCTTGATGTGCTTTCGCAGTTCTCTTCTTATATGATTCAAACCTTACCTAGGAAAGATAATCGACATGTGGATGCCATGGCAAGTGCAACTTCTTTGGTTTATCTTGAGAATAATGCTGAAAACTTTCAATTTACTATACAAACTCTTAAAAACCATGCAATTTCTAAAATGATTACCTCTGATTGTTTCAATTTGCACTCGGATGAATGGTATTCTCACATTTTTCATTTTTTGAAAGATGGTACTTTTCCTGAATCAACAAGAAGAAACACGCGTAATCGTATTAGGAAGCTTGCAACACGTTACATCATTCTAGGAGATATGCTTTACAAATGCTCTTATGAAGGATTACTATTAAGGTGTCAATAGAATCGAAATCTCGGTAGCTTTAACAGAAGCTCATTCTGGTTCTTGTGGAGGACATTTTGTGCAAAATCTCTGGTTAATAAATTACTTTAAATGGGATATTATTGGCGAACAATGGAGCAATATTCTTTCATGTTTGTTAAGAAATGTCCTCAATGTCAAAAACATAGTAATTTGATTCATGCTCTTGCACGTGAGCTTCGTAATCAAGTTTCTCCATGGCCTTTTAGTATTTGGGGTTTTGACCTTATTGGAAAAATCTCACCAGATTCTTCTCAAGGACATACTTACATCTTGACTACTACAGATTACTTCAAGAAGTGGGTCGAAGCTGTCCCTCGTCGTTCAACAACTACATATGTTATTTGTGAATTCATCCTTAATAATATCATAACACGATTTGGTATTCCTTCGATGATAGTTTCAGATAACGGTACCTCTTTTAAAAATAAAGAAGTCATGAAATTCTTGGAGAAATATCAAATTCAACATAGATTTTCAACTCCTTGTTATCCTCAGTCTAATGGACAAGCTGAAGCATCAAATAAAATCATTGAACAAATTCTGAGAAAGATAGTTAGTAAGCATGCGAAAGATTGGCATACTCAACTGACTTATGCTTTATGGGCTTATAGGACTAGTGTTCGTACTGCCATGAGTACTTCTACTTACAATCTTGTCTATGGTACTGATGCTATTATGCCTTTGGAATTGGAAATACCTTCTTTACGTGTTTCATTTCATGGGATAATTGACAAGGATACTTTTCATGAACAATGCTTGCAAGAGTTAGAAATGTTGGATGAATAACAAATATATTGGTTCTTGGAACGGATTTTACACTCCAAGAGACACCAATATACCTAAGATTGATTTTGGGAATGGTTAATTCCAAATATGGGGGGATCTGTAGGTAACTAGATCAACTATAGGGACAATACTACCCTCTTCACTTCTGGCTCTGCAGAACCAAGGTGGGTGCACCGAATCCAGTGACATATAACACTTTTACCACTTTAAACTAGATTCAAAAAAGTAGATAATAGCAAGAAATTACTAAATGATAACTAGTCATGCATTGACTCTCCATTGCTATAAAATAACTGAGGCCAGAATACATAAAACTGAAAGAATAGAAAGGATTTGATTTAACTTTTGCTGAATATAACACATCCCAACCAGACATATATCAGCATAAAGTTTACTTGTTTCAGATCAGTGCCTTATCCATTGGGCAAATCATCTAGTGCACTGTAGAACACAAAGATTGATTACTATTACTTCACCACAGATCCAAGTCATAAATATAAATACCTAGAACCATACTGCTTATAGAAATCCCTATGCAAACCCCATGAATCTATGTATCATCTAGAGTATAATTTTATCTGATTAAAACCAGAACTAAAGATAGACAACACATGCATAGATAAACTCCATACAAAGAATCAGAACATTCAAAAACCCATAAAACTTGACACAGATGGAGAGAAATGGAACTGAAAACTTGAATTAAGAATGAGGATCTAAGCCTCTGCATACACCTTGCTTGAAAATTCAAAGCCATTGAGACAATATGCAAATGATCTGCAACTTTCTACTCTGTTTTGATACAAACTAGACAAAACATGCCCTACTCCTTGACTGAAGGTTCAGGATGTAACCTTGTGAACCAGAAAACCAACAGCCTCTGTAAATGGTCTTGGAAATCCTTATATAGGATTGCAACAAGCTTAGGACCATTTAGGGCTTTTTAGGGCAACACAATCAACCCGAAGACTATAAAAAATATCTCAGATAAATCTGATACAATTTCAATTCTAAAACATATCTCTTACAAAATATCTGCATCCTTACCCAAATCCGATCTTGGAATACATAGTCCATTACTACACTCACCAACTAGGTCAAATCAAGTTCTAACCACTACCATTGTATTCTTGGTCTTCTAGCATTTTCGAAAACATATTATATGTCCATATTTTGATAAAAAATGAAGCACCAAACATCATTTTCCATGAATAGCTTCCATCATTTAAATTTTTTATTTATTCATATAGTGTAGACTATATAAATTTTTTTCTAATCTTTGCTGCAATTTCAAAATTTCAAGGTGGGCCCTATGTGACACGTGGCACCACATGAATGGGTCGACAGACCATCTCATTTGCCTTGTTGGATATGTGCACAACCCTCTGCCACTTGTCACACTCCTATTTGCATGTATTGCTGACTGGGCGCCAATCTGCAACCTTACCTGCCAGCTCACCGATTGACACATGTCAACACGTCACATCCCCTCCAAGGTATCTCTCATGCATCTTTCCCCTCCCAGAATAGCGACCACCATCAGATCCATTTGCACGCATCTTGAGAAGGTCGACCAACTATTGATCTGATTGCTTCGTCACTGCCAAGTGCCACATGTCACATTTTGGTTTGGTCCATCATCCTCCTGAGCACTTTACTATATCTCATTGCCACATGATCGGATGACACGTGTCATCTTGTCGCATCCCTGTCAAGTTAAACTCTGAGCATCTTCATCTTTGCGGATCAACGACAACTATTGATGTTCAGGCATGCATCACGATGCAACCAATCCTATACCTACATGTTTCATCAAAATATACCTTACCTCACGTGTGGGGCCTGCATGCCAAGTCACCTTCTACTTCATTTTCCAACCGAGCACCTTGATCCTTGTGCGCTTGAGAGAGCCCTCCAACTGGTCATCCACTCTTGGACATAGTATAATTGAGTTCATTCCCTTTTAAATAACTTGTTCTCTCCCCGCACGGGCAATGTGGGACAAATCATCTCTAAGTTTATAATAGTTATTTCATTCAAAATTTATCTCTTAGTGCACCGAGCTGGGCCCACCAAATCTGAGAGGCCTTTCCACACAACCTTCCTTCTTTCTCATTTTACTAAATAAGTGAGTGATGTTTCTTTTAAATACCTTTTGAAACCAAAATATACCAAATGTGGGATAAAGGATTTTCATGTACACAAGCCCATTCCAGCTCCTCCCCATGCGAATCTCTGCAAATATTTTTATTTAGTTCATTAGCTATGCATTGGTGCGCACATGGGAAAGCTTATGTCTCACCCTGCAACCAAGCACATACCCCACTGACTATGATACACACAACATCCATCAAAATGGTGCACAACCCATAACTTACCAAAGAATGCACTCACCACTCCAAACAATGCGCTAAACATTCTTGATGGTGCGTGGGTCTGCAAAGTCGATGTATACAACAAGGACTTGAATGGAGCATGCTCCACTGACGCCCACAAACATAATATTTGGTGTTCAATGCCTGTGAACACCAAGCTGTTTAGTATACAACATCCTTTCCTTTTTGTCTGCAAATGATGCCTGAATGGAGGGCACACACAGGCTATTGGAAATGTGAGTGGGCATACATATTCAATGTGCAACATCCATAGTAAACATGCACTCCTCTTTCCCTTGCTGCAAACAATACTCCAAAAGGAGGGTACATGCTTTGAACAAAACCCAACGCAAGCTTCCTCCTCTCACGTGAACTCCTAGACTTCAAAACATGGTGCTTTTAAACATCATTGGACATGTCCACCATGACCTAGCCACTCAACACCTTTCAATACTTATTTTCTTGCACACATCTCCTTGGAAGTGACTGCATACTCAATACCCTGCATAGTGTGCAACATCCTCATTTGTGTGCCTAACACTTGAATAAACATGGTGCGCTCCATAAGTTATGTGACACACCCCATAACCTGGCTTTCAATACCCTTTTTCATTACCTTTTGGGCCTACATGCCACTTTAACCTCCACATGGTATATAGATTTGGTGTGTGTTGCTCACTGCATAAATCCATACGCATTTGGTATGTAGGGCAACAACGGTCTTCTCCATAAAATCTCATGCCTCTATTCAAACTGCTATCTCATCATATAAACGTGCTTGCCACCTCGTAGTCACTACTGGATCTAAACTTGTGAGACTTCAATCCTTTGTGATTATAATTTTCTCAATTTACAACAACAACCATAGTTTTATCTTCATTGAAAAGGGTTTATTGCTAGATGCAGGGTCTATAATAGCCAATCTATGGTGGGCAAATAAAACATTTCACTCTGGTATGGTCCACTCCAATCAGGGCCTCTATGCCTGAGCATTATGATGCAAAAGAGAAGATGCCAAACAATCATCTAATTCTCCTCAAGGAATTCACCCTTCACACTCACTTGTTGATCCATTGAAAAATATATTGCTCCGAATCTTCTTCCTTGATCATTAACTTAAAGTCAATATTTATTAATAGCTTCTCACCAGCATCTTCACATTTTCTTATTGTCATCTTCGACTTCATGATAAAGCTCCAACATATGTCCTTTCAACTACTTTATGGCAGGCTTTCTTTCAAAGCACGATGCAATGAAGATGACAAAACTCCTTTTAAACTAATGAGGCAGGCTGGACCCCAAGCGGGTCCGGCCTAAAAAAATTTCAAATTCAAACAACTGGCCTTGACAACAATCTAGAGCAACCAACGCATGCAAACGGATCCGAACTGGACAACTGGGAAACCTTAAAAAACTTCAATTTTTATTACTTTGCTAATCGCCAATTCTTAATAAAACACCTCCAGTTGTGCCATTAAAATGTTGATGAAAACTTATTGTTGGACGCTGAAACTTGGCAAGTACAAACTTTGTACTATAAAGAAACATCCTGTCAAAGGGATTCACCTAAAAATGAACAGGGTAGGAGATTTTAAAACTTGAAAACACTCATTCAAAAATGTCAGCAAACACAAACTGAAATCGTTGTAAACTGCCTCGGAAGGAGGTGGATTAAAAATATCAAACGATGAGCTGAGGGCGAGCCACTGAATTTGGTAGAAGAATCATCTACAAAGATTACAATAAAACAACCACCAACTAGAGAAAAGCATCTGGCAAAAAGGTATGAATTTATGAAAATGGTTACTTTGCACAATTATTCTATCCACATTTTTTATCAGCATGAAACACATTTTTGTCCGACCTTGCAACTTGATGAAATAGGAACTTCACAGTTTGAAACCCTGAATAGATGATCACTCTCACAAATAGAAAATAAGGCCACAGTCAAATTTCCGAAGTTATCAACTGATTATTAATGATTAATCTTCAAAGTCAGCCACTTAGAACATTCCGAACTGAAAACAATCAAATTCGTAGAAATTACATTTGGAATTGATTGAACAAAGGGGTTAAATGGATTGGCAGAGACTTGAAAATCCTCAGGCAAGTACACTTCTAGGTCTACAGTATGGAACATCATTGAATTATGTTTGACCTCAAACCAAGTGCAAATGGAAAGGCCCCAAAGTAAGCCACTCAGAAAACTGAACTATGCACTTCTTGGAGAAACATATCAATCTGCAAATGGAATGGCTCCGGTAAACATGTCAAATGGGCACATTGGGCGATTAAAATTGGTATGGACATTTTTTCCCATGCCAACAACATGATTCAACAACCCGCATGTCACAACCATTAACCAGGTGTCAAATACAAACTCTCAAAGTAGGCCCTTCAGTTAAAACCAAACAGGATGCAAAGTGCAGATTCGTAGAATGCACTTCAAATGGGTACCCTCAAAACTTGTCCGACCTGAATTCTGGGAGTTGCAACCAACTACATAAGTTAAGTGAAAGGTGAGGAACATATTTCCCAAGCCCCATCCCATGAAAATCAACATGCCTATCTTTGTATGCACTTGAAGTAGGGTCTCTTAAACTGTTCTTTGAAGCACTGAACATTGCCTTAGGAGAACTTTCTAAATATAGGCTCTAAAATCAATCTGGATTTTTAGAGTACCAATAGAATACATGCGTTAGAACATATAAAATCTTATCAGAAATCTCTTCAGAAGCAATATAATCATAAGGTAATTGAACGAACATTTTCGGTTGGTGATTTAGTCTTATATGAGAATCAACGAAATGTGAATGCTTTACCTGGCAAAAAAGGAAAGTTTAGCCCTAATTGGCTTGGACCTTTTGTTGTCATTGAAGACTTTGGTTTGGGTGCTTATAAACTTGTTGATATGGATGGTGTTTCTTTTAAGGAACCTATTAATATAATGCATCTCAAATGTTATTATCCTTAATTTCCTTCTTTCTTTCCTTGTGCATTTATGTATTCCTTATAAAATAATTATGTTTGTTTTATAGGTTATGTAGTTTTAGTAAAATTACATTTTGAATATATTTATGCACATACTTTCTCTCTGTTAAGTTTTATAATTATGAAAACAAAGTAATCAAGCATAGAACTAATTAGTAGAGAAAGTTTTTCATTCATAAAATGTTTTTCAAGTTCTGATACATATGTGGCCCATTGCCCTATTTATCACTCCGCCTATCTCTATGCTCTAATGGCCGATGAATTCCACTTCTCTCTGGCCTATGATAGGAAGATGAAGATCTATGTGTCCATGAGTGGCTCCTTGATATGCTCATCTCATGCAAATCCGCCATCAGTTTCTCCCCTCTCTCTCTACACAACCTCAGTTCCCGTTGGACACATGTAAAGATATTGGCATGCCTACCGGGATCTCTGCGACCAATTGAAGACTCTCGCTCGCTCACTAGCAGTCGATAGGATATACATGTATCCTTCAAAATCTCAGATATAAAACTCCTCCACTCCACTACGCTAGCTGCAAAATGAAAATTCATTTATCAACCTAGTGCTTTTTCATCTCAAATTAAGTTACATTTTTAATCAAATATCATATTTCATAGTTGGTCTCCCTCCTGGATGTCACTGAAGAGTCTAGATGGTGGGGGCATGGAGTGATTACTCTCTCCATGCTCTCTATGTCTAGGCCTTGGTGGTGGTGTCTCTATGTGGGTGCGTGGAGGCCGTCGTGATCTCAATGGTGATGCGTGAAAAATGTGTACATCCACACCAGTATCACCAGTTGGGGCCATCTCCTCTACTCTCTCTTCTTGTCTCTCCTCCTCCATGGGTTCTCCCTTGGGGATGTCCTCCTCATCTCTGAGATCCTCATCCTCCTCTGCTATACCACTATCCTAGTGAGTCCTCTCTGAAAGGCCTGGATCACATGTAGGATAATCCTTAGGGAAGATGGGGCGGGTCCCCTGCAGACTCCAATACCTGATGTAATCTCAACTCATGTCTGAATAGGTCACATCTAATGGTACCTCTATATCCTTTGTCTCATCTACATCACTGAATAAGGTTAAAATGGAGGCTTAACCATGCACCTAACATTCAACACTATTCATTTGTAATTGTGTTTTGAATTGGAATATCATAAGTAAATCTAGAAATACTTGAAAATCAATTAGGTCAAGATACATACCTCATCATGAAATAGATTTAGAAATACCTTTTTTCTGAAGCTTGTGTGGAGTTTTGGAAGATTTTGCAACCAGATCTAGGACCAGGAAGCCGTGACAAAGAAAACCCAGAAAACTTTCATCTTTCCAGCAGTAGGTAGTCTTTGACCCTGATAAAAGGTCAAAGGGTACATTTTTATTTTGAAGGATGATTTTGACTTTGTTCGAAGATCTCAGAAGTTTTCTGAAAAGGGTACTCAGATCTGTCTTCTAATTCATGAAACAACGACTGTAGATATCTGGAAAGGGAGTTTTTGGGGTGGCTATATAGGGTTTTGTCTTAGTCAAACCCCCATTTTGGTGATCCCCACCTCCACGAATAGCCGATTGAAATAGAATGTGTGTGTATATGTATTGAAAGTGTAATGGCAATATCTAATCCTCAAGATCAAAACCCTAGCATGAATATGTATGAGACAACAATGCATAGATTTGAATGAGATAGAAAATCATACCAAGCCCCCAAGGCTAAAGTACTTCTACCAAACTCACAATCTATAATTTCTACCCCATGATTGTATCTTTGAATGCTTGAATGTTGATAATGGTGGATCAAGGAAGAAAAGATCTCTCTTGCTCCAAGTATATGTTCACAATGGTGTGTTCACAAAGATGCTTGATATTAGCAATGGCTTGATCTTCTATATCATCCTCTTACAATCTTGCCTCTTCACTTCACCATTCCTTGCTTTCTTGAATCTCCTTGTTCATGAAATTGTCTCCTTAAGAGCACTTGATCATGAAAATTGCTTGGTCAAAATGAATGCAAATGAGAGTCTTTATATAGAGGTTTCAAGGTGAGGCTCCTAGAGCAATGTGAGGACCCATAATTCAAATTCCACCTCAAATTAAGGTCCAATCACAATAACCAACTAAGGAGGGAAAAAAATTAAATGAATTTCAAATTAAAACCTTTTTGCACTTGGATCCGAGGGCCCGACATTGATTTCGGGGCCCACCAGGACCAAATCTAAAAAAGGGGCACAAATTCTAGAGGAGGTCAAAGATGATCTCATCTCTGACCTAGGTCAGGGATGAGGTCAACTCTAACCTAGGTTAGGGTTGACCTTGATGCTAACCTAGGTCAGGGTCAACTTTGACTTTGACCCAGTGGGCCCAAATCCAATGAAAATCAGGACAGGAGGTCTCAGGGGCCCGGAGACCTAGAAATGATGCCAGGATGGGATAGAATGCTAGAGAGAGGCATAAAATCCTATGATGATCAAGATGAAGGCCAAGAGGACCTATTTCTAAGTCCTACCTAGAAAATAGAGCCATTGAAAAGGGAAATTAAGGAGAATCCTTGGGATCCTAACCCTAATTTCACCTAGAATGAAGAAATCAAGTGTAGAATGCATCCTAAATGCAAGTCTATCATGATAAATGTACTAAAAGAGGGTGCTAAACCTATCAAGATGGAATTTCTTCCATTTTAAGATGATATATTTAGCCCCCACTTTAGCTCAGATATGACACGACGTGAATATGCAAGCTAAAGTATGAAAACATCATATTAAATAAAAAGGATATAGCCAAGTCCTCGATGTAAAGATCCTGACGAAAACTGTTAGAACCTGCAACACATAAGGTTAATGAAAATCTAAAAATCACCTACGGCTTACTATATGACCATTTTAGAAGTATATAGAGCCCCTTATGCCCCCCCCCCATGTTTCGGCTTTCTACTTTGGAAGGGTGAAACAGGGTGATAAGAAAAAAAACTCTATATACTGGATATGTAGTGTGTTGAAAAGTCCTTTCCTAAACCAATTATAAGGATTCCTACCCTTCCTAAAATAGTTCAAGGAGTTACATATCTGAATCATGATTCCAATGCCACTGATGGCACTGAAAACAGAGTTACCAAACTCAAGTTATGATGAAAAAAGTGGATGTCTATCTAAGTGCATAAGAAGGGAAATCCGAGTTTACCCTGAGAAAACTAAAAAAGGAACCCTAATAAAACCCTAATTTGAACTTATAAATAAGGAAAAGAAAGAAATACTTACTCATTCATATTATTTGTAGATTTGAAATGAGGAAGCAAGATGTCGAGAAGAGAGGAACTTCGAGCGACACGCCTGGAGATTCTGAGACACAGCCTGGCTACTAGACGGTCACTACTTGCGGTGAGTTTGTTGTTATCTACTTTTGTACCTTCCAAATTCTTGTTTTTTTATAGGCAAGGTTGAATTTACCCCTCTTAGGTCGACCCTGACCCTTCTAGGTTGACATTGACCCATCTAGGTCGACTTTGACCCATGAAAGTCAACATTAACTAGAGGGTTTTTGCATGTTTTTGGAATGAGGTCGACCTTGACCCAAAAAGGTCATCCCTAACCCAAAAAAGTTGACATTGACCCAGTAAGGTCTTCCTTGACCTAATTGAGGTTGACTTTGACCTAGTTCAGTTAGATTTGCAGATTTGATGATGTAGATGACTGATATGATGTTTGTTTATGCTTGCAGGACTTGGTTTGTTTCCGAGAGAGCATCCCTTTGGAGAGTTGCTAGTCATGGTCAGAGAGAGACTGTCCGAGCTTGATGATGAGGAGATGCAATTACTAAAGGATGTGGGATTATATTAGGTATCTATCCTTCCACAGATCAGACTACACTGAGCCATGCTATCGACTCTGATAGAGATGTGGGATGAGGATACATGCTCCTTCCATCTTCCCTCTGGTGAGATCACAGTGACATTAGAGGATGTCTACAGGATCATGCAGCTTCTAGTCTGAGGTGAGATCGTCAGACCTAGAGCACAATGTGCTTGTGAGGAGATTCATGCAGATGCAGATTATTATAGAGGATGACTTCCATAGATGCGGATGCGGTCAGATCAAGTCCTATTATCCTTCATATTGTCAGGCCCTACACCTTTAGTATGAAGGGTGATTCTTTGCATAGTATCCTTGGTTGTGTTACCCAACTCAAAGGGTACTACATTTTTTTCACCTCTTACACATCTCATATAGAGGATGGAGAGAGATAGGACTGTGTTCTCATGGGGTCACAGCATGTTAGCTCAGCTATACCATGAGCTAGGTCAGCTAGTGAGGTATCAGAGGGAGAGTCTATCGATATGCACACTCTTGCAGATTTGGATGTTTGAGCATTTCGCATGTACATGTCCATAGGGAGTTCTAGTGATGGTAGATGCAAGTACATTGAGAGTCTTTGCGTATCCCTTGAGAGATGTTTGATAGTTTGGAGATATGCTCTACTAGAGAGTACATCTAGACCACATTTTGAGTACTGATGTGATATATATGGAGACCCTCCTATCGGATGACAGAGTGGCCCGATACACGATTCCAGATGAGACATTCATAGTAGCATAAACTACTAGAGGGTCATCAGAGTCATATAGTGATGCCATACTATTATGATCGGGTGGTGAGGCAGTTCGGCCTATTACAGGGAATCCCTAGAGCAGTACCTCACTATGTGCATCCGACGAGGTACTATCAGAGACCCGACGCTATGCGTCGACCATCGATAGAAGATGTAGAGGATAATGATATAGATGAGACATACGACATAGAGGTACCATCAGATGTAACCTATTCAAGCATGAGCCAGGATTACATCAAGTACTGGAGTCTGCAGGGGATCCGTCATATCTTTCCTGAGGATTATCCCATAGGTGATCCAAGTTCTATAGAGAGGACACATTGGGATAGTGGTGTGTGTGTAAAAATTGTACCTAGCTATGGACATGACACTTCAGTAAAACATTAGAGGTTAGCAAAATTGAAATTTGCAAGTAATTGAAACTAAGCTAACCAAGCGATTTACTGCCTTCTAGTAGGTGCGAGTATGATGTTCTCAGATTGAAATCGAGATCAGTGACAATGCAACACCTAAATGAAGGATTTGAATGTAAAAGCATGAAAAATTGTATGAATGCAGATTATTCTATATTTTTGTATTTTCTATGCAATTAGGATGAAAAATTGTATGAATCTTGTGTGTGTGAAAATTGTACCTGATCTGTAGACACAACACTCAGTAAAACATTAGAGGTTAGCAAAAATCAAAATCGTGCAAAATTGAAAGCTATCTAACCAAGCGATTTACTGCCTTCTAATAGGTGTGAGATTAGTGTTCTCAGATTGTAATCGAGATCAGTGACCTAGACGACACCTAAATGAAGGATTTGAATGCAAAAGATGGATATGAAATAAATGCAATTAAGCTATTTTTTTTTGGATTTTTCTATGATGCAATAAGAATGATAAATTGATATGAAATCTATGCTAAATGAAATTGATATGCTATGAATGCTATTGAAAATTGATATGTTATGAATCTAACAATGATATGAAATATGAAAAAAAAACAAGATTGATCTCACAAAAATATCGATTCGCAAGAGCTTTGATTCTTCAATTCCAATTCTCCAGCGTGATTGTGCAAAATATGAGATGATTTGTGAAGAGCTAAAGCCTTAATTTATAAAAATCATGGGCTTTGGAGGTGCATGAATAAAAGCCATAAATCACTCAAATAAACTCATCTTGATTTTTGAGTTATCTGATCATGAAAGATAGTTAATTCTCAAAATCATGCAAAAACATGCAAAAATAGCTTTTTAACTCAAATTAGAGTTTAGATCAGCTTTTTGAACTCCAAAAGGATGTTGAGTTCCAAAAAGTCAATAACTTGCATTGATTTTCTGATTTGGAGTTTAACTGTTTCTTTTGAATATGCATAATAATTAAGAATTAAATAAATAAATAAAGTGATTTATCCTCAACTCAACTGATTTTTGAAATAAAACAATTAATTTATGGGTTAATTAACTATTTTACCAAACTTTTATTAAAAATTATATTATTAAATAATGACAACATGTTTTAATTAATTAAATAAGAATTTAATCAATTAAAGATAGGAATTTTGATTTATTGTCAAAATTAAATAATACAATTAATAATAGATAGAATTAAATTTAATTACACAATTAAGTGGCAAATATTAAATCTAATTAATTAAATATGAAAATATTCAATTAATCAAACTTAGGATAAATGTGATTTATCGCCAAATAATCATTAAATTAAAGATAATTAAGATGATTAGGAATATTACTAGGAATATTCCCCGATGCAAAATTTAAGATAATCAATTATGATTCGATGATGTTAGATGTGCTTTAGGTTAGGACTTTGATGTCGATTTTGTTCGATTTGTCGATGTAGGAGGTTAATGAACTTATAGCCCATTTTTGGGGTATTACATTTTGCCCCTCTTTGAATTACTGTGCGAAGCGCAGTGGTTCAAAGATAGTCTGTGTTTGATAAAGATATGAAACTGATGCGAAAGATAAACCGATCTCAGGATAGAAACCGATTGAAAGATATTGAGATAGGAGGTCCTGAATGACCAGAGATAATGTTCACTGTAGCAGCGATGAACCGATGATTGCGAAAAAGTGTCAAAACACCTGATTCTGAACCTTAGGATTGATAAGAAGTGAGTGACCCGTTCTAGACTCGATTGTCTTAGCAGAACTAGCAGGTATCACATCCGAATCCTTCAATTGCCGAAGAACCAAGGAAAGAACACTATGATCTGATGGTTGCAAAAACTAATACAGTTTACAAGATTAGGAGAATACCAGATTGATATGGATCGATGAATCTGATATGCCCCAAGTGATGATAGATTTGCCCCGAGCGATGCGGACTTTTGATGAATCAACGACTAGACATGATTGTTGTCTTGATCACTGATGAAAGATATTGATAGATTTGATCGATAGAATTTGATTTACAGACTTTGAATGATGTGCAATACCATGCCCCCTTCGGGATTAAAATTGAAATCTGACAAGAAAAGTCAGCATTATAGTTTAGAAGCATGTTAATTGATTTGAGAAGTGGTTATTTACGTCCGAGAACGCATTCTGCATCGTTTGGAGGTCTTGGAGACCGAATTTGACTAGGTTTGACCATGAGTTGACCATGGTTGACCAAGTTGAAATTTTGATAGTTTGATGGAAGATAATCAGTTAAGTTGAATACTGGATTTCTGTGATGATTGAAGGTCGATTATGCAAGCAGTAGACCGTCCTGGGTCCAAAAATTTTAAATCGCGATTTTGACATAATAAACGATCTCAGATTTCAATTTTGATCCTGAAAATGAATTCAGAACGTCGAAATTAGCCAGGGGTGCAATTTTCATGGAAAACGGAGCACTTTTAAAAATTAGGTCAAAAGCTATATAAAGGCCGAAAGGGTTATTTTCAATTCATTTCAACCCTTTGACTTTAGAGATTCTGTGGAGCCCTCTGAGCGAGAAAATGGCAGACCAACGAGAACTGAAGGTACCTGTGAGTTCGCACCATTTTGAGCGCAGCCGGAGACATGACAGACCTCGACAGTATGGACATCCGGTAGGTGGACCTCTGTTCCCCCCCGAAAATGCATGTTTTTGATGTTCTATAGCATTTTTAATTTTTTTCATACGCGTTTTTAGTTTTTAATTTTTGCATCTGTAGAAACTCGTACGAGTCCCAATCCAGACTCGTACGACATTTCATTTAAATGTAGAATGTCGTTTCGTGCATGCCCAAGTGTCGTATGATAGGGACCCTTGTGTCGTACGACATTTCGTCGGGTCCCTTGAAACTCGTATGAATCAAAGTGCGATGTCGTACGACTATGAAATGTCGTTTGGTATGTTGTGGAATGTCGTATGACATTTCATGCCAGTCTGGAATGTCGTTTGAAAAACAACATGTGAAAAACTCAGTTTTAGGTCAAAAATGAAACTTTTATGATCTTTTTGCCTGATTGCGGACACTTTGCCCTACCTTCTGAAACTTCAAAAACTGTGTCATTCTGATATTTTGGCCTTATTTCGAACTGAATTTTTGACAAAACACCCTGTTGCATTATGATTTAGGTTACATATCCTGACGTACATGTTCGCCATTCGTATCCGGCCACCCAGAGATTATGTGTTGCCTTGCCAGACCCGATGAGGGTTCATCTCGCTGCCTATGGATTTGAGTACCTGATTCATTTACCTGATATTAGGGTAAATCATGGTTTATTGACTGCCCTGATTGAGAGATTTCACTCTGAGACCCAGACTTTCCACCTTCTGATTGGGGAGATCACTGTGACCCCTGAGGATGTTTATAGGATTCTTCGCATTCCGTTCCATGCTCCGCGATGTCCCGAGTATGTTAGTGGAGGATCGAGGGGACTGCATGCGTTCAGACGATTGTTCAGTGATGAGACATAGCTGACTGGGTCTATATCTTGGGAGACACTAGTGCAGAGATATGGTCAGACACATCGTCTAGAGTGTATCATTGCAGGGATGATCGGAGAGTTGATTATGCCTGGCCGTCAGCAGAACGACTTCTTGATGGGATGGGCACCTATGGTAGCACTCTTGATGGCTACACCGACTGAGCTTGCCTGGGGTCAGTGTCTGTTGGCGCACTTGTATTCCGAGATGCACGAGGTCGTGTATCAGGACTGCAAGACATTTGCTTCAGGAGCGGTGGTACTGCAGATATGGGTTTGGGAGCATATCCCAGTTTTGAGACCAGTGTTTCAGAGTCAGCGACAGCCACAGGAGCCGATTATATATACGTATGCTGGCTACGTTACTCAGGTTCGCATGGGTCACACCGAGTATTTCCGCCGATGCTTGGATGACATGACCTTTGTGATCTGGAGACCATATGTACAGATAGAGGCCTGGCCGACTGCGAGAGAGCAGTTGTCATTTGTTTTTCAGAGCAAGATATTGATAGGACGGACCTCCACCCTCTTGGAGAGATTTTTGATTACCAGAGTCTGGCATCAGTATGGACGCATTCAGGATGTCCCGCAGGATTATACTGCTTATGCCCGCATTGTGCGTGAGATAGGGCTCGGATGGGCACCACGGCTGAGTTATTCTGTATGTGCTGAGGAGTATAGCCGGATTATTGGTAGGGATTGGGACTACCTTCCACAGGTTGTTGATGCCGGGGTGACAGATGCATATGTGGCATGGCTTGCTGATCACTAAGTACACCGATTCTCTGATCTGACAAAGCTGATACCCTCCATGGAGGAGGCGATGGATGTTACAGGGGCTCCTATGAGAGCAGGACCGAGACCACAGGTGGTACAGCCTACTCCTCCGAGACAGAGAGCTATGACTCCTTTACAGAGAGCACCAAGACATGCGAGGCCTCCACGTCCTCCTACATCTACAGCGGGCACATCTTTCGGCACACAGAGACAGAGCCGAGGTGAGAGTGGCACACTGGGTGGAGTAGGATCTGTAGATGATGTTCTAGGAGCTGAGCAGTTTCCAGGTGGGACCAGTGTGGATGACACATTTCATTTGGGTGCTGAGGTTAGATGCCGTAAGGCGCACAGGATGAGTATTCCTTCACATGCAGATCAGCCAGCACAGCCAGCACAGGACACAGATATGCCAGCAGCTGATGCAGAGCCTGAGGTTCCTCTTACTTCGGCTGAGATTATCAAACGGCTTACAGTTCAGGTCCGGGACCTGAAGATAGAGCAGGCCAGATTAGAGGAGAGGCATCGAGAGGCAGATAGATAGCGTACAGAACAGCGCGCCAAGATACAGAGATTACAGGTAGAGGTGATTCATCAGACAGCGCGGGCCTCATATTATGTATCTGCGTACTATGCAGTAGTCCCTGCTGCACAGAGAGTGCCGACCTGAAATTCTCGATGTCTGACTTTCTTGTTGTAGCCTCTAGACATTCTTTTCTGATACACTCTAAGATGATCATACGCTGCTTGCCTACGTTCATCTAGTAATTCAAGTTTCTGTAACCTAGACACTCTGTAGTCTTCATCAGTGACAAGTCCATGCATTTTGATTTTGAGTGATGGGATTTCAACCTCAATAGGCAGTACCGCTTCAGACCCATAAACTAAAGCGAAAGGTGTAGCCCCTGTAGGCGTTCTGATACTAGTTCTGTATGCCCATTCTGATACTGGTTCTGATATTGATTTTGATACTAATTTTGATACTAATTTTGATAATTGTTCTGATACTGGTTCTGATACTGATTCTGATAATTGTTCTGATACTGGTTCTAATATTGATTCTGATACTGATTCTGATAATTGTTCTGATACTGGTTCTGATGCTTGTTTTGTGACTGGTTGTGATACTTGTTTTGATACTGGTTGTGATACTTGTTCTGATAATTGTTCTGATACTTGGTATACTTGATAGCATCTTTTTCCATTTGCAAACTCCCAAGCAAGATCATATTGTGCAGTTCCATTGTCTAGCAAGGTGGAGAACAAGAGGGATTGACAAGCTGGTGGAAGAGATGGAAGACAAGAGAATAAAGGATAATGAAGGGAAGAAATCCTCAAGGGGAAACTCCTCAAGAATACCCAAGCTAGGGAAAAATTGTCATGTAAAGCGCATTTGGACAAGCAATGAAAGGCTAGCATAGGATAAGCCACAAAATCATAATGCAAGAGTAGGAAAGGATGCAGTCCAAAAGAGTAGACATGTCAAGAGGCTTCATAGCATTGTGTTTTACTCTTTCTTTCTTTTTTTATTAGATCAAGACCAAAGGGGAAAAGGATAGCGATAGGCGAAAATGAATGGAGGAAGATGGATATGAAGGCTAAACATGGAAGGAATGAAAGCAAGATCACCGTAAGATAGCTCACAAAATAGCCAAATATTCGTGTATAGATCAACATTGTCAAGATCAAAGAGAGAAGATGAAATGGATGAAATATGTAGAAGAACTACGCATGATGCCTGATTGCCAAGTTTTCATCATGGTACTTATCCAAGGCGCCACAAGGGAGTGGTTTTCACCTTAGGATGAATTTTTTTTTCTCTTTACTTTTGCTACCAAGGCGCCTGTTTCCAGGTTTTCACCAAGGCACATTTTCAATTTTATTTTATTTTTATTTTTATTTTTTTGGAAGAAGGCAAGCTTTTTAGATAATGCTCCTTGAAAGGATAAACCATGATATGCCAAGGAATCAAAATGATATGCTCAAAGATGCTGATAGGAAAAGGAAGATGGAAGAGGAAAATGGAGGATAAGGTTTTATGTAAAATGAGTGAGGTTGGAAGATAGGAGGAATAGGCAAGTGAGGAAAAAAGATAGGAGGTAGAAGGATAATGCATGGAAGGATTGTGAAAGGGTAGATGGAAAGGAAGGCAAGCTCAACATCAACACATACCTTGAAGGGTGGTGAGAGGGTAGAGGAAATGTGAATGAAGGAATACGTGAAGGAATATGGCGAATGGATAGCAGAGGTTGAGGTTTAGGCGCATGGAATGAAAGAATATTTTTGGAAGGAGATGTAGTGGAAGTCTTTGGAAGCTTGAATGTCAACTTCACTTGTTGCTCAACACCAGACTCTTTCAAGAGAGACTTTGGAATCCATATAGTCATAGGCTTTTTATTTCCTTTTGATGATTTAGAGGTAATATCTTCAATGATGGATTTTGGAACCCATACTTGTCTTGTAGTTTTTTTCTTAGATATCTCTTTTGACTTTATGTTTCCATTTCTATTAGAGGAGACATGGTGATCTTCTTTTTTTGATGGATTCTTGCATTGCTTCTTTTTCTTGTATTGAACATTCAAGTTACTTCCAAAAGACTTGGGATTTTTGGAAGAGGGAGGATATGACTGGTTTAGATGGGTGGGTGGATGAAAAGGATTCAAGGGTATGCATCTATGTTGATCTTGAGGAAAGATGGGAGATGGAGGTATGTAAGGACCTAAGATGGATGGCAAATTAGGAGAGCTAGGAGGGGAAAGTGAAGGGACATAAGGACCCAAGATGGAAGGAAGGCATGAAGCCCTTAGTAGTGGTGGAAGAGGTCCAAGGATGGAAGTGGAAGATGCAAAAGGATAATCAATAAGTTCATCATCATCTATATGACAACCAAGGATATCAGCATCTTTAGAGTGAGCATTAGAATTTTTAATAAAATAATGGACATCTTGAATAAGAGCATTTTCTTTGATAGGATCATTCAAAGCTTGCGAAGACTTAAGAAGAGTAGAAAGTGGAAGTGAACATGGAGTGGTAGAACAAGAAGATGAAAGACTTTGATCTTGACAAGGATCTTCGGATAGCATAAGCGCATAATTTTTTTTTTAATTTTCAATAGGCTTAACATTGGAAGTAATAGTACTATTATCAATAAGCTCAACAGTGTAAGTAGTAGCTTGATCTTGCTTAGGAGAAGACTTAAGACATGGTGGAATGCATGAAAAAGGGGGTATAGGATCAAAAGAACCCTGAGGCGGATAAGAGACATCGGGAAAAGGAGTGGATGACATGAAGGGTTCTTGATCTTGATCTTTCTTTATGTTCTTTTCTTTATCATTTTTAGAGTCCTTTTGACATGGAGCCACTTCTAAGGACAAGGAAGCATGTTGGGATTGTATGGATGACTTTGGAAAAGATGGTGGAGGACTAGCTGAAGTAGGGATTATAGCATATGAAGGCTTAGGCTCTTTAGATTTATCATTATTGAAAGTCTTTGCAGCCAAGTGAAGGTTAGCTTGAGTTTCTTTAAGAGGTAGCCCTAGGGGATAACTATAGGGAACCACATGAAAAGTATCAAGGCTTGTGTCAAATGAAGGTTCTGTGAAAGATTTGAAAGACTCGGAAGCTTTAGGAAATGTATGGGTATTGGAGGAAGTAGGGGATGGAAGGGAACCATCACAAGACAAAGGTCCAACATTAACATGATCTTGCTTGAGAGTGTAATCTTTATTTTCAGCTTGAGAGTTCTTAGAGGAGAGATCCTTATAGTATGCATGTTTATAATCAGCGTGGTAAACTTTCTCTTCCTCAAGTGAAACAGATGGATCATCTAGGTATTGTGCATAGAAATCGTCAAAGTCTCTTTCATAATCAGAATCATATGGATCACCCTCATGATCTATCCAATGTGACGACCCATTTGTAGTAAGTAGGAATGGACGATGAGGAGGACTCTTAGGAACAGAGGTGTCATAGGTATCATTACATTGTCTGTCGTCATAGTCATCATAGTCTTCAAAGCTAGATGTGTCACTCTCCGTGGAAGAGGTATCATATTGCTCAAATTTTTTCCGGGGGCATGGTGACATGTACAAGTCTTTATCAAATGGAAAAGAGTATAGAGATTCCATGGAGAACTTTTTAGATTCCTTCTCTTTCTTAAGATTGTTAAGTTCAACTTGCATAGCATGCAGCTATTTCCTCATAGCGGCGATCAAAATTTCTTCCTCATGTGTACTGATTCTTTGAGACATGTGTACGGATTCTCAATAGCTACTGCTCTGTTCTTGACACAATGATATTTTTGACAGATTCTAGAACTAGGCTGGAAACATTAGATATCTTGCAATTTGACAATTTCTGACAACTTTCTCAAATTTTTCCAAACGACACTCCACAGACTCGTACGACAGTGGGTAGTCTATGAAATGATAGTTGCTAAACTCGTACGACAGTTGGGTAGCAATGAAACGATAGTTGACAAAACTCGTACGACAGTTGCTAACAGGTTTTTCACTTCCTTGGATTTGCTGGTTTGAAAACTCATACGACTCTGGGTTCTCAATCATACGACATATGGGCGATACTGAAATGACATTTGACAAAAAGTCGTATGACTTTTGACTTCTTGAAATGACTTTTGACTCCAGAAAGATTTTACGTCAATTTTTGCAAAATTTAAGGTCTTCAGTTTTGGATTGTTTGCAAATTGTACTATCCAGATTTTGAAGGTTATACCAGATTTGATCATTTTTAATAGCCAAGTAGATAAACAAACACGCAGAATAGCAAGCAAGTGATTCCAAGCACGTCTGAAAACAATGAACAAGGGCAAAAGCAGCCTTGTGCATGAACAATCAAGTGACCAAATTGTGCTAATCCCTGAGAGTACTAATTGTGTATGTTCTGAAAAGTTTTGCAATAACGCACATATACCTGAAAGTGAAAAATTGGCCTCTCTAGGGTTTTTAGTAATGGTTTGACTCTGCAACTTTTATGATTCAAAGGGGTGAACTCCAATCCTGGTGCACCAGGGTTTTGACACAGTCTGAGAACTTAATCTTCAAGAGCTGCTAGGGAGATCTGACAACCCAACAATGAACCATACCCATGGAGATTTCTTCCACAAGGACATTTATATAGCGGCTGTCACTACCATGGTGAAAATGGCTATTACCGCTTGAGGTTCCGTCAATGCAGTTTGCCCTGTGAAGGGATTGTCCGCTACGGTTAACCCTCTCTAAAGATGACTCACAATAGTATACCACAAGGGGACTTGGCTCCAGATTCAAGGTTTTGACACCTCTTCACTTTTAACCCAAACAAAGCAAGCAGATTAATCCGACACGCTAAGACAAAGTTTTGTTCCACCAAGGTCTGTGATATCAACTCCACGTGATCTATCAACCTCTCCGGGGAGAGAATGTATCAATCAATAAGAGAAGACGCACTAACCAATTTTGATTCACCAAAGCTCGTGATATCAACCCCACGTGATCTATCAACCTCTCCAGAGAGAGAATGTGTCGATCAATAAGAGAAGACTCACTAACCAAGTTGAATGTGAAACGCACTAAGTATCCTCCCTACCTACAAGGATTCCGTCGTCAAGAAAGGTTTCGCTAGGAATCCAATCTCTCAAGAATCACGAATAGTGTTCATAGGGCCTAATTACTATGTGAGCACATATATATGTTCCGAAAGTAAATCTACCAAAAGCATTCAAAAAGTAGAAAGAGGAACACTTAACGCTTAAAGCAAATATGAGATGAGTCCACAAGGTGGAACACTTAACACCTCACACAAGCTAAAAATGAGTCCCCAACTTAGAAAACAAGTGAGTTCCTAAAAGCACAAAAGGGTTGCCAAGTGGAACATTTAACGCTTCTGTCCTGTTGACCCCTCCCCTTTATGGCGCTGAGATTGCAACCACGGGGCGGAAATGAGGGGCCGGCGGATTAGCGAGTCCAATAACCCAAGATAGCAATCAAGATCAATCACAAGTATCTTAAGACTACTTAATGAATCCTTAAGGGATCACAACCTAGTATCAAATTATGCAAGTGTGTAGAATAAAAGCATGAGAAGACGCGCACAAGCTAGACACATAAGAGATTTATTTTAAGTCCAAATCAAAATGTTATTAGATGAAGGAGAATACCTGGTGATCCTTGCAACGCGCTTAGTAGATTTTACCTAATTTTTAGCAATTCTTGCGCTTTTCCCAATCAAAACCAGCAAAGAGCAATCAAAACAGAGAATTTCAATTGTCAAAATTAGCAGTTAGCCGAAATATAAAAATCAAATCTGATACTCTGCTCTGAAAAATGAAACGACAGTCAAAAACTGGTACGGAAACTCGTACGACAGTGGGTATTCTCTCAGACGACAGTCCAGAAACTCGTACGATACTGGGTATGATACCATACGACAGATTATCTCTCAAATGGCAGTGGGTATGAAATGAAACGAGTCACGATCCGATAGACTGTCGTACGACAGTGGGTAGAGTATCATACGACAGTGGGTATGCTCCCATACGACATTTGTCAGAAACTCGTATGACAGATGTACGGACAAAATTAAAAATCATAGTTTTGCACAGATCCCGAGGATAAAAAGATAGAAATTGAAAGAATTGAATTGGAAACCCGTTTCAGGGCCCCACGGTGGGTGCCAGAAATGTGTGTGTGAAAATTGTACTTGATCTGTAGACACAACACTCAGTAAAATATTAGAGGTTAGCAAAAATCAAAATCGTGCAAAATTGAAAGCTATCTAACCAAGTGATTTACTGCCTTCTAATAGGTGAGAGATTAGTGTTCTCAGATTGTAATCGAGATCAGTGACCTAGACGACACCTAAATGAAGGATTTGAATGCAAAAGATGGATATGAAATAAATGCAATTAAGCTATTTTTTTTTGGATTTTTCTATGATGCAATAAGAATGATAAATTGATATGAAATCTATGCTAAATGAAATTGATATGCTATGAATGCTATTGAAAATTGATATGCTATGAATCTAACAATGATATGAAATATGAAAAAAAAATAAGATTAATCTCACAAAAATGTCGATTCGCAAGAGCTTTGATTCTTCAATTCCAATTCTCCAGCGTGATTGTGCAAAATATGAGATGATTTGTGAAGAGCTAAAGCCTTAATTTATAGAAATCATGGGCTTTGGAGATGCATGAATAAAAGCCATAAATCACTCAAATAAACTCATCTTGATTTTTGAGTTATCTGATCATGAAAGATAGTTAATTCTCAAAATCATGCAAAAACATGCAAAAACAGCTTTTTAACTCAAATTAGAGTTTAGATCAGCTTTTTGAACTCCAAAAGGATGTTGAGTTCCAAAAAGTCAATAACTTGCATTGATTTTCTGATTTGGAGTTTAACTGTTTCTTTTGAATATGCATAATAATTAAGAATTAAATAAATAAATAAAGTGATTTATCCTCAACTCAACTGATTTTTGAAATAAAACAATTAATTTATGGGTTAATTAACTATTTTACCAAACTTTTATTAAAAATTATATTATTAAATAATGACAACATGTTTTAATTAATTAAATAAGAATTTAATCAATTAAAGATAGGAATTTTGATTTATTGTCAAAATTAAATAATACAATTAATAATAGATAGAATTAAATTTAATTACACAATTAAGTGGCAAATATTAAATCTAATTAATTAAATATGAAAATATTCAATTAATCAAACTTAGGATAAATGTGATTTATCGCCAAATAATCATTAAATTAAAGATAATTAAGATGATTAGGAATATTACTAGGAATATTCCCCGATGCAGAATTTAAGATAATCAATTATGATTCAATGATGTTAGATGTGCCTTAGGTTAGAACTTTGATGTCGATTTTGTTCGATTTGTCGATGTAGGAGGTTAATGAACTTATAGCCCATTTTTTGGGTATTACAAATCTAAGCTAGAATTGATTAAAAATGATATGCAAATTTAATCTAAGAATGGTATGAATTGATATGAAAATATATGCAAAGCTATAAAAACTATAAATTGATCTCACAAAGTCGCCTGTCACAAAAGCTTGATTCTTCGTATGTAATTTCACTAGAGTAATTATGCAAATTTGAGAGATTTTAAGAGAGATTGAAAGCTTGAGGGATCCTTTATGAGGAGCCGAGCCTTGTTTGTATAGAAATCTAGAGTTTGAGGATGCATAAGAAAAACCATAAATCACTCTTGATAAACTCAGGTTGATTTTTGAGTTAACAAGAAATTAAGAATAAATAAACTCATAAAATCATGCAAAAGCAGTTTTTATCTCAAAATAGAGTTTAGTTCTCTTTTTCAACTCATCGTGAGATGTTGAGTTTACAAAGTTAACAAATTGAAATTGAAAATTTATTTAAAGTTAAATCCTTTTCTGATTGTGCATGATTTAATATGAATTAATTTAATAAATAAGGTGATTTATTTTCCACTTAATGATTTTGAATTAAACAATTGATTTATGGGTTAATCAATTATTAAATCAAACTTTATTCCAATTAAATCATTAAATTTGACAACTTTGATTTTAAATCAATTAAATAAATATTCAATTGATTGTTTGTAGGAATTTTGATTTATTGTCAAAATAAAAACAATATTAATTAGGAATAAATGCAATTAAATCTAATTAAATAATTAAGTGGCAGAATTAAATTAATTAATTAAATATTCATAATATTCAATTAATCAACTTTAGGATAAATAATGACAATTATCACCAAATAATATTCAATTAAAGATAATTATAATAAATTAGGAATATTCAAAGAATATTCCCCGATGTAGAGTTAAGATAATAAATTAGGTTTTTGATAAACTGATGTGCAGATGTGCCTTAGGTTAGGACTTTGATGTCGATTTCAATCGAATTTAATGATGTAAGAGGTTAATGAACCTATAGCCCATTTTTGGGGTATTACATTTTGCCCCTCTTTGACTTACTGTGAGAAGCGTAGTGGTTCAAAGATTAGTATGTTTTTATGTTGAAAACTGATTTGAGAGATAAACCAATTCTGAGATAGAAATCGATTGAAAGATTGGAAAAAGTTGATTCAGGTCCTGGTTGACCAAGAATCGTGATGATGTCAACTATAGCAACGATGAACCGGTGATTATGAAAAAGTATCAAAACGCTTGATTTTGAACCTTATGATTATGAAGAAGTGAGTGACCTGATTCCAGACCTGAATGTCCAAAGGAATCAAAATGGTATCACATCTGAACCCTTCAGTTACGAAGAACCAAGGAAATAACACTAATGAACTGATGGTTACGAAAAGCTGATACAGTTTACAAGAAAGATTAGGATACCAGATTGATATGGATCTCAATGAATCTGATATTCCCTAAGCGATGTGCCCCAAGCGACGAGGTCTTTTGATCAATCAATAATTAGACATGGTTGTTGTCTTGATCACTGAGGAAATAAATTTGATTTACACACTTTATTGATGTGTAATACCATGCCCCCTTTAGGATTAAAATCAAAATCTGACAAGACAAGTTAGTGTTGAATGGTTTAGAAGCATGTTAATTGATTCAAGAAGTGGTTATTCACGTCCGAGAATGCGTTCTGCATCGTTTAGAGGTCCTCAAGACCAAGTTTGACCATGAGTTGACCATGGGTGACCAAGTTCAAATTTTGATAGTTTGATGTAAGATAATTAGTTAAGTTGAATTCTGGATTTCTGTGATGATTGAAGGCCGATTATGCAAGCAGTCAGCCGTCCTGGGTCTGAAAATTTTAAATCATGATTTTGACATAGTAAACGATCCCAGATTTCAATTTTGATCCCGAAAATGGGTTCAAAACGTTGAAATTAGCTAGGGGTGCCTACTTGGTGATTTGTTAAGAAGACCTTCATGCAATACTCAATCCTTATGATTTGTTTAGCATAGTTTTGAAGAATCGTTTAAGTGTTCAAGCAATTTGTGAGACCATGCAACCATGCAAAATGTAAAAATGACATGCAGAATGAAATGCAAACCTAAGACCTAGGACCTAGTCATTGATCATGTGTCGATTTGTTTTCATCATTGAACTTTTTAGGTAACCGGATAAATCAATACAATGCCTACTAGTTAGGAAACTATAGACATATGAATATTGATTTGTATGCTCAAGGATCAATACAATGCCCACTGATTAGACAACCATGGACATATGAATATTGATTTTGTTTTCGGAATGTCAGATTAGATATAAGCACCAAGGCACAAGCGCTAGGATGACCTGAATGTTATGTCCATTTTGATATAGAAATTTGTATAAGCATCAAAACATAAACATCATGATGACCAAAATACACCTTGTGGAACAAACACATCAAGAAATCAAGAGATCATTCTGAATCCATTGTGAATTACCCATAGTGACCCTTTATTGTTCACATCCTTAGGTAAGATTGTGTTTCACAGTAGGAGTAAGAAATCACTCAAAAAGATAATAGTTAGATTAGAATTCCTTGAATTTTTCAGGTATCAATGATCGAGGTACTCATGGCCATCCAATACGAGATAGAGGCTCTTACAAACAGACATCATTTCAATCCAGAATTTCTAAAGTTGCATACAAGTAGAAAATAAAGAAAAGATTATGCCCCCAGTCATCACTCTCTAAATCCTATAAAGGACATCATCGGAGAGCTCGAAGGGACACAATATGAAAAAATCTCAATGCGAATCAGTAAGCATACAAGGAGATAAAAGCATGTAAAAGCATAGATTGTTTTCAATTTGTGTTGATGTTTGATTTCATTGTTGTAGATGCAAAATCCTTTCTAGAGAGGAGACTGACTGACTGACTCAGATGTAGCTTCAAAGGACTTTGACTGGATATGACTTGTCTGAGATACTGAGGACTGTAGGATATGACTTTGATTGCCTCCAAGTTTGAACATTGACAGGATACAGATGCTTGAACTGATTGGTGTACAGACCAGCTTTATTGAAAATAGGAATGCAAAAACAAACCAGGAGATATGTACAAACTAAAGCAAGAATGAAAGCTGGAAAGACCAAGATTGCACTGATAGATGGAGCGTTTTGATACAAGCGGTGCCCATTTGCTGGGTTTTCACCATCTTGGCAGAGATTCTATTTTTTGCTACCAAAGTGCCTGTTTCCAAGTTTTCACCAGGGCACTTTTTATTTTTCTCTTTTTTTTTGTATTTTTCATTTTTTTCAATTTTTTTGTACTTATGATATTTTTTTATTTTTTTGTGATACATCAAGAAGCCTATTTGCTAGGTTTTCACCAGGATGATCATTTTTTCAAGACTTTTTCTGATTTTTATGATTTTTCAGGACATTTTTTAATACTGAATGCCTTAGGTGTAGAATTTCTTCAGATGGAGAACATTGATTGGTTCTTGAAGCTGTTCTCCTTCATTCATTGAGAGTTGATAGGCTCCAGAGCCAAAAGTAGAAGTGATAACAAAGGGACCCAGCCAGTTGGGTTCAAACTTCCCCTTGCGTTCTCTATGTGATTGATTTTTAGGATTCTCTCTCAAGACTAGATTACCAACCTGAAATTATTTGTGTTTTAATTTCTTGTTGTAACCTTTAGACATTCTTTTCTGATATACTCTGAGATGATCATACGCTACTTGTCTGCGCTCATCTATTAGTTCAAGTTCTTGCAACCTAGACACTCTGTAGTCATCATTAGTTACTAGACCATGCATTTTGATTCTTAGCGATGGGATTTCAACCTCGAGAGGCAGTACCACTTCATACCCATAAACTAAAGTGAATGGTGTATCCCCAATGGGTGTTCTGATACTTTTTCTATACTAGTGATCAGGAGATCTAGCTAGTAGTGTCCAATTGTCGAGAGATCCATAGTCAAGGAAAGATCACTTAAGTGAGACTCACAAATATCCCTATGGACACGTCTTAACGCTTCGTCAGATTTCCCACACTCCAAACATTTAGGAAGAGTACGCTCTAGATTTCTCTTAGTCATGTCACTAGAAATGAGAAGATACCGATATGCACTTTGGGATAGGAAAGATGGATTGAAGAGTAGAAAGTATGAGAGGCAAGGAGGGTGAAATGGACGAAGGTGTGATAATTTGGAAGCTTGAATAGCAACTTTTGACATCTAATTCTTTTAGCTTGGGAATCCACATAGCTTTTGACTTTTTTCTCTTTTTCTTCTTGAGAAATGTGATTGTTGTTTTGATAAGATGGATTTTTAGAATCATCTCCAGAACGAAGCTTGATTCCTAGGGATTTGAGTTAGATTGATTAGATACCTAGTAGATAGCTTTCGAGAATCATCTCCAGAATGAAGCTTGATCCTCAGGAATCAGAGTTAGATTGCTTAGATACCTAGCAGTAAGAAGAATCATCTCCAGAATGAAGCTTGATCCTCAGGGATCTGAGTTAGATTGCTCAGATACCTAGTAGTAAGATGGATTTCAAGATCCATTTGTGCTTTGATTTTCTTTTCTCCTTTTTTCCTTTAAGACTTCTGTGGTATTTTGAATGTTGTCTTTTGCTTAGTAGTCACATGTCGATTAGGTGGGACATAGTGACTTTGAGATATAGTGGATTTTGATAATACTTTTTTTTTTGTTATAGATCCAAGTTACTTCCAAAGACTCAGGAATTATTGATGAAAGAGGTTGATACAGCTGGTTGAGGTGGAGAGGTGGAGTGGGAAGTGGGTGAGCCACTTATCTTAGGGAGGTGGGTGGAAGAGAGGTTGATGGGATGGGCTCAAGTGCAAAGAGTTCAACATCATCCTAATCGTTCGTGAATGAATCAGATAGATCAAGAAAGTTATCTTCCATAAAACATTGCCGATTGCAAGTTGTCCTGGAAGAGTCAGATAAGTTTAAAGGAGTATCATGTGAGTCAAACCAAGATGATCTATTCCAAGAGCTCGGTCCTTCTTTAGGTAGGAACAGTGCATGGATATGAACCATTTCAATCTTGGACCTACCAATATTCCACGAAGCAGTAATTGGATGGGGTCTTATGTACCCATGATCTACTGGAGCAGCTGGAGTGTAGCTTGAAGTAGATAGCCTAGGAGCCATAGGGATGATTTCCACAGAAGGGTGGAAAGGATCATCATCAGTTTCTTGCTCTTGAGATTTTGAACTTTCTCCCCTTTCAAAGCTGGTAAGAGGAGCATATCTATGTATGACATTAACTTGTATTGTTATAGTAGTATCAGATGAGGAATCCTATTCTCTTTGTTTTGAGTTTGTCTTGATGTTGCGATATTGCCTGATGTAGTCAGATAGAGACATTGTAGGAGGTAGGTCTTCTTCATCACTGTCATTTGTAATAGGAGGAATATTCTTTACATCAAGATCTTGTTCAGTAGTAATAGTGGTGGAATAGTTCAAAATAGGCATACCACAAGGCATATTTAGGATGTGAGAGATATCAGTGAATGGCCCCCAACCAGGATCGATAGTATGTTTAACATTTTGGATGGGAGCAACCTGGGTAAGACTAGAATCTGCCATCTAGCTAGCAGATAAATGTGCAAAGTGTATAGTCATGAGAAAAAGGGATTCTGGAACACACGCTTGACACTAGGTTGGAGGATAGGAAATGGAGAGTTGATTGACTCTTCTCAAATGTCATAGATCAGAAGGCTAGATCAAACTCAAGAGACTACTTTAGGCAAATAGATTGGATTTTTCTGATTGGCTTTGTTCTGTTCCTAACACAATGAATATTTTGATAGAATTTGGAAGTTGGCTGTAAAAATTGGACTTCTGACAAATTTGGCAATTTTTTTGAAAATTCTCAAATGAGTTTCTACAGGCTCGTACGACACTGGGTATGCTCTCAAATGAAAATTGACAGGACTCGCATGACAGTTTTTGCCAGGGATAATTTTCTTTTGATTTCAGTTGACAACACTCGTATGACATACTACTGACTCCTGTACGATAATACATGGGTTTTGAAATGACTTTTTCTTAAGACTCGTACAATAATTTGATATTGTGGGATGACTTTTGACTCTAGAGAGGAATTTTTCTTCAGATTTTGCAATTTTTAGGTTTTCAGTTTTAGATTGTTTGCAAATTTTTTTGTCCAGGTTTGAAGATCTGTGTGATAATTCATCTCAAGTAACCAAGTAGATACCAAGCACGCAAAACAACAAGCAAGGGAAGCAAGAAATCATCTGAAAATAATGAACAAGGGCAAAAGCAACCTTGTGCATGAACAAGCAATAGTGACTTAATGTGCTAATCCCTAGGAGTGCTATTTGTGTATGTTCCAAAAAGTTTTTCAATAATGCACATATTCTTAGAAAATGAAAAATTTGGCCTCACTAAGGTTTATAGTAATGGTCTAACTCTATAAATTTTGTCATCTCAAGAGGGCGAACTCCAATCCAGGTGCATCGGGGTTTTGACACAATTTGAGAATTTAATCAATCAGGAGCTGCTAGGGAGATCTAACAGCCCAACAAGAGACCACACCTGTGAAGATTTCCTCCACAAGGACATTTATATAGCGACTGCTGCTACCACGACAAAAATGGCTATTACCTCTTGAGGTTTGAAATGTCCCCTTTCTGATTTTATATGATATTTAAAGCCTCTAATCAGATTTTAAAATCCAACAACCAATATTGCAAAAGATCAGCCAATTTCTCAATAAAACCCAAATCGGGTATGCTCAAAATAGTGCCAAAAACTTCACAGCTTCACATATTATTGATAAATCTGAAGGTAGAAATTTTTATAGAAATTTTTCCAGCATAACAGCCTATAAAATGACATTTCTAGATCTTCAAATAGTTTACACAACAACTCCAAAAAGGAGGACAAAAACAATACTCATCGGGCTCTTGAAAACAACACAAAATAGCCCGGAAACACCACAAAACACTAATAATCTATCATAGAAGTATGACCACGACCCAATACATATATTTATCTCTATTTTAACATCAAAATGTCTGCAATACAACATCAAACCAAATTGATATGAAATACTCAACCGAAAACACCAAACTCTTACAAGAAACACACCCGAAAACTCACAATTTTGAACTGTTCAGCACAAGGTCAAACTCCACATGAGCTTTCACATGGAATGGCCTCAAAATCCCATCCTTAGCCTTCCTAGAAACCTACAACCTCTTGTCTTTGGGTCTCCTTCTCCATAGGTTTGGCAGCCTCTGAAGAACAACAAAGCAATGAGCAAAAAATAAGTTCTAGAATGAGCCCGAAACGCCTCCAAACCACTTTTAAAGAGGGCATAACCCTAACTCAAAACCAAGAGGGGTGAATTAAAAATATTTTAATAATATTTAAAATTTATTATTCCATTGGTTTCCCAATATTAACCCCCTTCCCCAAAACTTTACTTTTTGAGCTTGCCAGCCTTAGCAAAAGTTATTATTTTTAATTATTTGAAAAGGGGACATGACAAGTCCTCCCTCCCGAATATTGCTTGTCCTCAAGCAATGAAGGTTGGGATGCTCGATAATATGGGCTCCTTCCTAAGTTGCATCCTCCAATGGTAATCCTTTCCATTTGACCAAATGCTCTGTGATGCTCCTATTTCTCAATCTTTTCTCTCTTGTATCCAAAACCTCTTCTGGTATTAAGACTAATTTCCCTTCATCATCAAGAGGTGGTAATTCTGTAGATACTATGGTTTGCTAGCATAGAACCTTCTTTAGGCAAGAGACATGGAAAACATTATGTATTTTGTTGTTTGGTGAGAGCTCCAATTCATAAGCTACCTCTCCTACCTTCCTGATGATCTTATAAGGCCCATAGAACCTTGGCTTGAGCTTCTCTACCCCACTCCTCTTCAAGGTGCTTTGCTTATATGGCTGCAACCTAAAAAATACCAAATCTCCCATCTCAAAAGATCTTCCAGTCCTTTTCCTATCAACGTACAACTTCTGTTGGTTCTATGCATGTTGTAGATTATCCTTGAGGGACCTTATTATGTCTTGGCTTTGCTTAATGAAATCACTTGCTGCAAGTACTCTGCTATCTGAAAGTACTAGATCAACAAAGGAAAAGGCATCATAACCATAGAGAGCACAAAAAGGAGGCATACCAATAGACATGTGATGAGATGTATTGTAACAATACTCCCCTAGGTGCAACCATTTCACCCAAGCATGTTGTTGATTTGAAACATAGTTCCTCAAATATCCCTCTATCCATTTATTAACTATCTCTGTTTGTCCATCTATTTGAGGGTGATAGATAGTACTAGGAGTGAGTTCAATTCCTACCAAATGAAAGAGCTCCTTCCAAAAAGAGCCGAGGAATCTACTGTCCCGATCACTGACAATGTTTCTAGGCAAGCCATGTAACCTAAAAATTTCCTTGAAGAACAATTCTGCCACTTGTGATGCCTTGAAATTAGATGTGATGGGAAAGAAATGTGCATACTTAGTTAGTCTATCTACCACCACATATATGCAATCCTTACCTTGAACCTTGGGCAACCCAGTGATGAAGTCCATGGAAATACTTTCCCATTTTTGTTCAGGAATAGGAAGTGGTTGCAACAATCCTGTAGGAAAAATTTTCTCACTCTTGTTTTGTTGGCATACCATGCATTCCTTAAAGTGTTTAAGAACATCCTCCTTCATACCCTTCCATGCAAACCAATCTTGAAGTTACCTATATGTCTTGAAGTATCCTTGATGACCAGCCAAAGGTGTGTCATGAAAGGCCCTCAATATCTTTTCCTTAGTTTTTGATCTTGGCACTAAGAAGATCTTGTTCTTGTAATAAATCAATTCATCAACAACCTGATACCTATTATCATCCACTAACTTATCCAAAATCTTGGTGGCAAAGGAATCTTTAGCATACTCTGAAATTATGGAGACTTTCCAATCAACAGAGATAGATGTTAAGGAACACAAAGTGGGCTTTCTTGAGAGAACATCAACAACCACATTATTCTTTCCTTTCACATATTCAATATCAAAATCATAAACTTGCAATTTACTTACCCATTTTTGTTGATGATCATTCAAATCCCTTTGGTTCAAGAAGAAATTGAGGCTATTATGGTCCGTCTTTACAATGAATCTCCCACATACCAAATATTGTCTAAACTTATGAAGTGCATGCATGATTGCCAACATTTCCTTATCATAGATGGAGTAACCTTTCTCTGATTGATTTAATTTTCTACTCTCAAATGCTATTGGATGTCCCCTTTGAGTTAGGACAGCCCCTATACCTTCTCCAGAAGCATCACATTCAACAACAAAAGGTAAAGAGAAATCTAGAATTGCAAGCACAGGGCATGAACTCATTACCTCCTTAAGCTTATCAAATATTTTTTGTGCCTCTTCTATCCAAATAAAAGCTCCTTTCTTTGTCAAATCAGTCAAGGGGGTAGCAAGATGAGAAAATCCCTTGAAAAACCTCCTATAGTAGCTACACAACCCAAAGAAACCTCTCAACTATGTAAGATTAGTAGGTGGAGGCCAATCCAAAATCGCCTAAATTTTTTGTTGATCAACCTGTACTCCCTTAGAACTTATAATATGTCCCAAATATAGGATCTTAGTCAAACCAAACTCACATTTAGATAGCTTAGCATAGAAGGATTTCTGCTCCAAGATTTCCAAAACAGTGTCTATGTGCTCTAGATGCTCTTTCCATGTTGTATTGTAAATTAAGATATCATCAAAGAACACCAAAATGAATTTCTGAAGATGCTTGCTGAATACCTTATTCATAAAAGATTGGAATGTTTCCGGTGCATTAGTGAGGCCAAATGGAATAACAAGAAATTCAAAGTGCCCATAATGACATCTGAAAGTAGTCTTTTCCACATCTTCCCTCCTCATGCAGATTTGATGGTACCCTGATCTTAAGTCAATTTTTGAGAAGTATACAACACCATGTAACTCATCAATGAGTTCATCTATGCATGGTATGGGATACCTATTTTTTATGTACTTCTTGTTTAGAGCCCTGTAGTCTATACACATTCTCATTGTACCATCTTTTTTCTTGACAAGTACCACAGATGATGCAAATGGACTAGAGCTAGGCCTTATGAATCCCATGTCCAGGAGTTCCTTAATAGTTTTTTCTATTTCTTCCTTGTAACCTCTTGGATGATGATATGGAGTTGTTATAACTAGTTTGGCACCCTGTTCTAACTCTATAACATGCTCAAAACCTCTATTTGGTGGTAATCCCGGAGGCAAATCATTGAAAACTATACCATGCTTATCAAGAATATTTTGAATTTCAAAATGGAAATTACCTTGATTCTTTGGAGAGCTTGTTGGATGGATTATGATTCCTGCTACCCATGCTACTTGTCCTCTTTGAAAAGTCCTCTCCATCCTCTTTGCAGTGACCACCTTAGGTGCTCCATTCGATAGGCCTCTCAATAAGACTTCTTTCCCATTGGAATGAAATTTAAACTCCATAGTTTGATGGTTCATGTAATAGCCTCCAATAGAGTGCAACCATTGAACACCCAATACAAGATCTGTTTCCCCAATGCCAATAACATAGAAGTCATCACATAACTCATAATCTCCTAAGGTCATCCTGAGTTGTTTCACCACCCATGTGCAAGGCATAGTGAATCCATCAGCTACAGTAACATTGAATCCCTCAAAATCTTCTGCTTTAAGCACTCTTTTCATGACAAATCCCTCATCAATAAAATTGTGAGATGCCCCGCTATCAAGAAGAACTGTCAACCTTTTCCCTACTAGTACCCCTCGAGTTCTAAAAGGATGGTATCTTGGGACTCCTGATAATGCTGCTAAAGTGCCATCCTTGCTGATTTCTTTTCCTTTCTCTTCTTCTTCCTCCTCCTTAGTGTCATGAAATTCCTCATGCTCATCTGAATCAGATTCTGAAGCAACTTCAATATAGTGCACTTGACCTTTCCCCAAACATCTATGTCCTAGAACCCATGGCTCTCTACAAGTGAAACAAAGCTTTTTCCTTCATAATTCACTCCTAGTCTCTTCATCTTCCTTCTTTTTTGCTACATTTGTCACATTCTTTGGTGGTGGTGCTAGAAAAGTCTTTTTCTGAAAATTCCCCTTATGTTGCTAAAGATTTGGGGGTTTTTGATTAGTGACTGATTTCATAGGCACACAAGTTTCAAGTTGCAAGCTTCTTTTGATAGCTTCCTGTAAGGTTCAGGGTGAGAAAGCCTTAACCAAACCCTTAACAGAATCTTCCAAACCATCAAGAAAAAGATAAACAATCCTCTTTTCACTCATATCAGGTACCATAACAGCCACTTTTTGAAACTCTTCTACATACTCATTAACTGATTTGGTTTGCCTTAACTTTGATCATTCTTTAAAATACTCTTCATCATCCTTGAGATCAAATCTATCTATCACTCTTTGACTAAAATCATCAAATGTAGTTACCTGATCATGACCTTGAGTAGTCATTCCATGATACCACCAATCATAGGCTGCATCTTCCAAGTGTAGACTTGTGAATTGAATGACATCACTCTCCTTCATGGGGTTAAGTGTGAAGAAGGTTTGTAATTTTTGTAGCCATGCTCTAGCTGAAATTTTATTTGTTCCATCAAAAGTAGGTGCTGTAAACTTGCTTATTTTATTTTTGAGCTCTCTTCCACTTATGTCTTGCTCCCTCCTGTACTCTTTCTTGGGCATCAAAGTGTTCATCATATCCACATATTCTCTAAAAGGAACCAAACTGTGAAAGTCATCATCTAAGCCATTGTAAGTAGCTCTTAATGCAATCAAGTTACCTGTAACCTCTTCCATAGGACTAAGGGCTAGATTTGGTACTGGTGGCTCATCTGTAGGCAAGAAAATAGTTTTTGTTGATTTAGAGAGTGTGGGTTTTAGATTTCTTGGCTCCTCTGAAGTGCTCCCATTCTCATTAGTAGATACAAATCCTTGGAGTTTTTTTGTCAATAACCACAAAGCCTCTCTAGTTTCTGCCAAACTATCCACTGTTTGCTTCTGAGTATTCTGGATGTCCTGGAAGAATTTTTTTTCCATCTCATCTGGGTCAACCATGCTTGTTCCCTCCTTGGATTTTGTACTTTTATTTTCAACTGGAGGTTTGATCAAAATTTCTTTATTCTTTTCTCGCTGCAAATATCTCTTTTCTCTTTCACTTAGTTGCATACAAACTTCTACAAACCCTCAGGTTGGCAAGATCATAGCTCTGATACCACTGAAATGTCCCCTTTCTAATTTTATATGATATTTAAAGCCTCTAATCATATTTTAAAATCCAACAACCAATATTGCAAAAGATCAACCAATTTCTCAATAAAACCCAAATCGGGTATGCCCGAAATAGTGCCAAAAACTTCACAGCTTCACATATTATTGATAAATCTGAAAGTAGAAATTTTTATAGAAATTTTTCCAGCATAATAGCCTATAAAATTAAATTTACAGATCTGCAAATAGTTTACACAATAGCTCCAAAAAGGAGGACAAAAACAATGCTCATCGGGCTCCCGAAAACAACACAAAATAGCCTGGAAACACCACAAAAAACTAATAATCTATCATAGAAGTATGACCACGATCCAATACATATATTTAGCTCTATTTTAACATCAAAGTGTCTACAATACAATAGCAAACCAAACTGATATGAAATACTCAACCGGAAACACCAAACTCTTACAAGAAACACACCCGAAAACTCACAATTTTGCACTGTTCAGCACAAGGGAAAACTCTGCATGAGCTTGCACATATAATGGCCTCAAAATCCAATCCTTAGCCTTCCTAGAAACCTACAACCTCCCATATTTTGGTCTCCTTCTCCATAGGTTTGGGAGCCTCTGAAGAACAACAAAGCAATGAGCAAAAAACAAGTTCTAGAATGAGCCCGAAACGCCTCCAAACCACTTTTAAAGAGGGCATAACCCTAACTCACAACCAAGAGGGGTGAATTAAACATATTTTAATAATATTTAAAATTTATTATTCCATTGGTTTCCCAATATTAACCCCCTTCCCTGAAACTTTACTTTTTGAGCCTGCCAGCCTTAGCAAAAGTTATTATTTTTAATTATTTGAAAAGGGGACATGACAAGGTTCCATCCATGTGGTTGAACCAATTAAGGGAATGTCCACTATGGTTAACCCTCTCTAAAGGTGACTCACAAAAGATACCATAGGGGGACTAGATCGGATTCAAGGATCTAGGTTTCTGGTACTATCCAAAAAGGAAGTAGAGCAAAATCCCTTAGCCTCTTCACTTCACCAAAACAAAGTAGATAGATTAATCTGACACATTAAGACTAAAATTATCTCACAAAGATCTATGATGTCAACCACTTATGGTCTATCAATCTCTTTGGAGAGAGAATGTATCGATTAAAAGTTGAAGACTCAAAAATCTAGTAGAATGCAAGACAATCTCAGTATCCTCCCTTCCTACAAGGGGATCCTTGGTCAAGAAGAGCTTTGCATGTGTGAATAAGAGAAAGAAGCCCACTCTCTCAGGATCATCCACAAATAGTGTTCATAGGGCCTATTTACTATGTGTAGCAGATATGCAAAAAACAAATCTATGTTTATTTTATAGCCCAAAAATGAAGTCTATGATATGAAAGTAAGAAAAGTCACACAAGCTTGACACGTGAGAGTTCATTTTATGTCCAAATCGAAGTGTTATCAAATTGAGAAGAATTTCTGAATTCCTCACAATGGGCTTAAATTTTACCTATTTTAGCAATTTAGTTGCACTTTCCCAATCAAAATCAACAAAGATCAATTAGAAATAGCAGAGTTCAATTGTTAGGTTTAGCCGTTAGTCCAAATCTGAAAATCAAATCTGACAAACTCCCTAAAAATCTAAAATGACAATTGAACCTTGGTATCAAAACTTGTATGAAAATGGGTTACCTCTCATACGATAATCCAAATCCCATATGACAGTGGGTCAGCTCTGGTACGACTGTCTGGAAACTCGTATGATAGTGGGTATCTGTTCAAATGATAAAGAAGTTTCCAAATGACAATTTGTAGGTTATGATACGAGCCTCAAAATTCACAATTGTCATACGATAACCAGTTTCTTTTGGTATGAATTTTTGACAAAAGCCATATGAAAAATGTACGAACAGAGAATAAAATCACAGAATTGACCAGAAAATGATAGAATAATGACAGAAATTGAAATAGAAGAGATGGAAACCTGTTTCAGGGCCCCACAGTGGGTGCCCGAAATGTGTGTGTGAAAATTGTACCTAGCTGTGGACACAACACTTCAGTAAAACATTAGAGGTTAGCAAAATCAAAATCTACAAGTAATTGAAACTAAGCTAACTAGGTGATTTACTGCCTTCTAGTAGGTGTGAGTATGATGTTCTCAGATTGAAATCAAGATCAGTGACAATGCAACACCTAAATGAAGGATTTGAATGTAAAAGAATGAAAAATTGTATGAATGTAGATTATTCTATATTTTTGTATTTTCTATGCAATTAGGATTAAAAACTATATGAATCTAAGCTAGAATTGATTGAAAATGATATGCAGATTTAATCTAAGAATGGTATGAATTGATATGAAAATCTATGCAAAGCTATGAAAAACTATAAATTGATCTCACAAAGTTGCCTATCGCAAAAGCTTGATTCTTCGTATGTAATTTCACTAGAGTAATTGTGCAAATTTGAGAGATTTTGAGAGAGATTGAAAGCTTGAGGGATCCTTTATGAGGAGTTGAGCCTTGTTTTTATAGAAATCCAGAGTTTGAGGATGCATAAGAAAAACCATAAATCACTCTTGATAAACTCAGGTTGATTTTTGAGTTAACAAGAAATTAAGAATAAATAAACTCATAAAATCATGCAAAAGTAGTTTTTATCTCAAAATAGAGTTTAGTTCTCTTTTTCAACTCATCATCAGATGTTGAGTTTAGAAAGTTAACAAATTGAAATTGAAAATTGATTTAAAGTTAACTGCTTTTCTGATTGTGCATGATTTAATATGAATTAATTTAATAAATAAGATGATTTACTTTCCACTTAATTGATTTTGAATTAAACAAATTGATTTATGGGTTAATCAATTATTAAATCAAACTTTATTCCAATTAAATCATTAAATTTGACAACTTTGATTTTAAATCAATTAAATAAATATTCAATTGATTGTTTGTAGGAATTTTGATTTATTGTCAAAATAAAAACAATACTAATTAGGAATAAATGCAATTAAATCTAATTAAATAATTAAGTGACAGAATTAAATTAATTAATTAAATATTCATAATATTCAATTAATCAACTTTAGGATAAATAATGATAATTATCGCCAAATAATATTCAATTAAAGATAATTATTAAATTAGGAATATTCAAGGAATATTCCCTGATGCAGAGTTAAGATAATAAATTAGGTTTTTGATAAACTGATGTGCAGATGTGCCTTAGGTTAGGACTTTGATGTCGATTTCGATCGAATTTAATGATGTAAGAGGTTAATGAACCTATAGCCCATTTTTGGGGTATTACAAGTGGTACCACAGAGGAGGATGAGGATATCAGAGATGAGGAGGACCACATCTCCGAGGGAGATCCCATGGAGGAGGAGAGAGCAGAGAGAGCAGAGGAGAGATCAGAGGAGAGAGTCGAGGACATGCCCCCAGCTGGTGATACTGGTGCAGATTTACACATTAATCATGCATCACCACTGAGATCATGATGACCCCCATGGCCCCACACAAAGACACCACCGCCAAGGTCTAGATATAGCGAGCGTGGAGAGAATAGTCACTCCATGCCCCCACCATCTTGACACTCTAGTGACATCCTGGAGGGAGACCCAGGTATGAAATATGAAATTTGATTGAATATTTGATTTGATTAGAGATAAAAAGATACTAGATTGATAAATGTTTTCATTCTACAACTAGCGTAGCGGAGTGGAGGAGCTTTGTATCTGAGATTCTCAAAGATACAATTATATCCTACTGACTACCAGCCGACGAGCGAGATTCTTCCATTGGTCGCAGAGATCCTAGTAGGCATGCCAATATCTTTGCATGCATCCAGCGAGAGCTGAGATTGTGCAGAGAAAGAGAGGAGAAGCTGATAGCTGAGCTATAGAGTGCTTGAGATCATCCCTAGGGTATGAGCATATCGAGGAGCCACACATGGACACACAAATCTTCATCTTCATATCATCAAGGAGAGAGATCTAGGAGCCATCAACCATTAAAGCGTAGTGATAGATAGGGCCATTGGCCACATATGTATAAAAACTTGAAAAACTCTTTTCTTTTTTTTTGATAAATGAAAAACTTTCTCTACTGATTAGTTCTATATTTGATTACTATGCTTTCATCAACATAAAACTTAGTATAAAGAAAGAAAGAAAGAAAGTGCATGAATATATTCAATACGTAATTTTGCTAAAACTACATAACCTATAAAACTTTATAAGGAATACATAAATGCACATGGAACAAATGAAATTAAGGATAATAACGTTTAAGATGTATAATATTAATGGGTTCCTTAAAAGAAACACCATCCATATCAGCGAGTTTATAAGCACCTGAACCAAAGTTTTCAGTAATAACAAAAGGTCCAAGCCAATTAGGGCTAAATTTTCCTTTTTCACCCGGTAAAGCATTCACATTGCGTTGATTCTCATAATGGACTAAATCACCAACCACAAATGTTCATTCAATTACCTTATGATTATATTGTTTCTAAAGAGATTTATGATAAGCTTTTATATGTTCTAAGGTATGTATTCGTTGTTCATCCAACATTTCTAGCTCTTGTAAGCATTGTTCACGAAAAGTATCTTTATCAATTATCCCATGAAATAAAATACATAGAGAAGGTATTTCCAGTTCCAAAGGCATAATAGCATCAGTACCATAGGCAAGGTTGTAAGGAGAAGTACCCGTGGCAGTACGAACACTAGTCCGATAGGCCCATAAAGCATAAGTCAGTTGAGTATGCCAATCTTTCACATGCTTACTAACTATTTTTCTCAAGATTTGTTCAATAATTTTATTTGATGCTTCAGCTTGTCCATTAGATTGAGGATAGTAAGGAGTTGAAAATCTATGTTGAATCCTATATTTCTCCAAGAATTTTGCAACTACTTTTTTTTAAAAAGAGGTTCCATTATTCAAAATTATCGTCGAAGGAATACCAAATCTTGCTATAATATTATCAAGGATAAAATCACAAATAACATCCGTCATTGTTGAACTAAGAGGGACAACTTCAACCCACTTTGTGAAGTAATCCGTAGCAATGAGAATGTAAGTATGTCCTTGAGAAGAAGCCGGTGAGATTTTTCCAATAAGGTCAAAACCCCAAACACTAAAAGGCCATGGAGAAACCTAATTACGAAGCTCACGAGCAGGAGCATGAATCAAATTACTATGTTGTTGACATTGAGGACATTTCTTAACAAACATAAAAGAATCTTGTTCCATTGTTTGCCAATAATATCCCATTCAAAGCAATTTATTAACCAAGGATTTTCCACCAAAATGTCCCCCATAAGAACCAGAATGAGCTTCTACTAAAGCTACAAGAATTTTAGTTCTATTGAGACATCTTAATAATAATCCTTCATAAGAGTGTTTGTAAAGCGTATCTCCTAAAATGATGTAACGTGCTACAAGTTTCCTAATATGATTACGCATGTTCCTTGTTATTGATTCAGGAAAAGTACCATCCTTCAAAAAATGAAAAATATGTGAATACCATTCATCCTAATGCAAATTGAAATAATCAAAGGTAATCTTGTCAAAAATTGTAGGACTTTTAAGAGTTTGTATAGTAAATTGAAAGTTTTTAGCATTATTCTTGAGATAAACCAAAGAAGCTGCGCTTGCCATGGAGTCTGCATGTCAATTATCCTTCCTAGGTAAAGTATGAATTGTATAAGAGGAGAATTGTGAAAGCAGATCAAGAGCTAAATCTCTGTATTGTGTCATTTTAGCATTTTTAGTCTGATATCCTCCTTTAATCTATTCAACAATCAATTATGAATCTCCACATATTTGTAAATGTTTGATATTAAGGGATGAAGCTGCTCGTAGTCCAGCTAGAAGAGCTTCATACTCTGCAATGTTATTAGTACAAGGAAAGGTTAATTTATATGATAGAGGGATGGGGTTTTTTGTAGGGGGAATCAAGATGATACCCACACTAGAACCTATCTTATACTTAGACCCATCAAAATATAATTCCCAAATATCATCCTGTCGAATAGCTAGGATATTATCATTAGGAAATTCTATTGAAGTAGAACATTTATCCGAGTGAGGACAAGGAGCTTTAGCTAGATAATCTATCAACGCTTGTCCCTTAATAGACTTTTGAGAAATAAAATTAAGATCAAACTCGATAAGCAACATCACCCATTTTGCTAACCGACTAGAGAGATCAGTTTGTGAGAAAAGATGTTTCAAAGGATCAAATTTGACAATCACATTAACTTCAGCATTTATAAGATAATGCCTGAGTTTTTGACATGCATAAACTATAGCTAGACATTGTCTTTCTAAATCTATATATCTTGTTTCATAATCAAGCAAAGTCCAACTAATGTAATACACATGTCTTTCTTTACAATCATTATTAATTTGAGCTAACAATGCACTCATGGCTCGTGGAGTCACTGAAGTGTATAAATGGAATGGTTTATCAAATTTAGCAAGCTGCAAGATAGGAGGATGCGCTAGATACTCCTTATATTGCTCAAAAGTTTGTTTACACTCATCATTCCAAGAGAAAGTAGTATCCTTTCTAAGCAAGGAAGTAAAAGGGATAGTTCAGTCTGCTAAATTAGAAATAAAGTGACGAATAGCTTGTATTTTTCCTTGTAAACTTCATAACTGAGAAATATTCCTAGGAGGAGGCATATTAACAATAGCTTCAATATTTTTAGTATCTACCTCAATGCCTCGCTTAGAGATTATAAATCCTAACAATTTACCGGAATCAACTCTAAAGACACATTTCTTAGGATTCAACCTCATGTTGTAACTTCTAATTCTTTCAAATATCTGTCGTAAAATAGTAACGTGATCTTCTCTTTGTATAGATTTTGCCAAGATATCATCCACATAATCTTATGGATGTAATCATGAAAAATCAGAGTCATAGCTCGTTGATAAGTCACTCCTGCATTTTTTAATCCAAAAGGCATCATGACCCAACAAAAGGTTCCCCAAGGTGTTATAAATGCAGTCTTAAATTGATCTTCAGGAGGGATAAAGATTTGATTATATCCTAAAAAAAAATCCATAAAAGATAACAAGGCATGACCCGCTGTTGAATCCATAATCATATAGATGTTAGGTAATGGGAAATCATCTTTCAAGGATGCCTTATTCAAATCTCTAAAATCAGTACACAACCTTATCTTATTTTCTCCTTTTGACACAGGCACAATGTTTTAAATCTAATTTGAATAGTCAATAGAATGGATAAATCTAGAATCTAATAATTTCTCAATTTCACCTTTGACTAATAAAATGATTCATGGATTCATCTTTCGAATTTTCTATTTCACAGGTTTCATATTTGGTTTTAAAACAATGTTATGAGCAACAATCTTAGAATTGATACCTGACATATTTGAGTATGTCCAAGCAAAGATGTCCTTAAATTAAAGCAAAAGGGAAATCAACTGATCATGTTCATCCTGATTCAAACATTTCCCAATTTTTATCATCCTTTCAGAGTCATTTTCATCCACTTGAATATCAATAGTTCCAGTAATTAACAAATTACTTCTTATTGGAGGATCTATCAGTAGAGGGAGAATATCTTGTTTATCATGTTCTCAAAAATAAGCACTAGCTTTTAAACAATACTACTTTCCTCGTTTGTGATGAAACTTAGGTAGATCTTCATAAACCCCTAAAAATTCCATTAATGCTTCATCTTTAGGAAAAATATCCAAAGAGGGTTCTTGATTAAGGTCAATAAGAAATGCGTTAACCAACTTCAACTCTCCACCACAAATATGATTAACATTAAGAGTAAAAGCTGATGGTTGTCTATAAGGATTGAATCCTAATCCATATGTATGATCATAAACTTCATTATCCAAAGGTACTTGTATACCTTATTCATATTTACCACATCCTTTCCCAATATATCCTAATTTTTTAAGCAAATGATAACCAGGAGCATATCAATCAGTCATATCAGAAGGAGTCCAAGGAGCGGCATATGTCACATTGTCATAACAATCAAGCTTTATAGTTTCAATCGTTTCATTAATCGAAGCAACAACAAAATTACTTTTTAGTTCTTCAGAAAGCGGAGAAGAAAAAACTTTTTTCTCAAATTCATTTTGTTGTGTCATAAATTCCAAATTAGAGACATTGTATTCTCCAATAAACGTAGGATTAAAATCCAATGTCCCCCAATCATCCTCAGTCAAAGAAGAAGAAGATGGAGCTTCCTCAGGTTGTTTTATCTCATATTGTTGTATCTTTGGTTGTTTTTCAATCTCTTTACTAGGTTGAAGAGGTTCAGAGGTTTTGGCATATTCTGCATTTAAGAAAGGATTCAGGGCATCATCCGCATGTAATGTATACATTAAGTTGTTATAGATGAACCCAACCTTGCGATGAAGAGTAGAAGGAACTACATGCATAGTATGTAACCATGGTCTTCCTAAAAGAAGGTTATAATTGAGAGGTCAAGGCATAACATGAATAGGAGTATTTAAGATAACTAGACCGACTTTAACAGGTAATGTAATAATGCCCAAAGTTCTCTTTGCTATATTGTCAAATCCACGTATAGGAACATTATCAGGTTAAATAGTAGTAAGATCAGCCTTAATTACCTTGAGCATATCCATGCTACAAACATTAAGCCCAGATCCATTATCAATTAAGGTTCTTCGAATGATACTCTGATTAATAGAGACAACCACCATAAGAGCATCATATTGATTCTGCACCTCTTGGGAAGGTAAATCATTATCAGAAAACACAATAGGAGGTACAGAAGGCATAGTATGCATACAATCCAAAATAGAATGAATGTTCTCTTTATTAGGAGGTGAAGCAGGAAGAGTAGATAAAGCTTTTTGCAATGCCTCATGATATGTCAGGGAGGTTTGAAGTAATTCCCATAAAGATATCTTAGCAAGAGTAGCACGTAGTTGGTCAACTAAATTATACTCCTTAAAGGTAGATGGATACCTAGGTGCTTGAGGAATCATAGGTTGAGAAGGTGGTAAGGAAACCAGAACAATAGGCTGAGGGTTATTCCGTGTACGATAAGCACGTGAAACAGAATCAGTGTTATCAAATAAATCTAAAGGATCTCTAGGTTTACCCTTAATTGTTATATGAGGACATCCTTTTACCATCATAAAAGGTGTAGGATATATCATTTTAGGTTTATCAATGTTACAAATAGTGGGACATTAAGGTAACCATGTGCACACCCTATGGTAAAGGTCAATTGGAGAGGTTGTGGAGGAGAGTGAAATAGGACTAGGATCCATGGAGATCGTATTCGAACTATTTTCATCCTCACTACCATGTAACTCATTAGGGAATCTATCCTCTTGTAGAATAAAAGCCTCATCAAAGTATTCAAAATAAGAACCATACATGTTGAATACAAAGAAAGCACTAAAAGCATGAAAATGTAAATATTTTTGTATTTTTAAAGGAATTTTTGCAATTTTTTCTTTTGGATTCTTGAAATATAAATGCAAGAAATCTAATCTTATAAGCATACAAGATTTAAATCTAACACCATAAAATAAAGAGTTTCCGTAAACAGGTTCACCAAAATGAATAAGGTTAAAATGGAGGCTTAACCATGCACCTAACATTCAACACTATTCATTTGTAATTTTGTTTTGAATTGGAATATCATAAGTAAATCTGGAAATACTTGAAAATCAATTAGGTCAAGATACATACCTCATCATGAAATAGATTTAGAAATACTTGTTTTCTAAAGCTTGTGCCGAGTTTTGGAAGATTCTGCAACCAGATATGGGACCAGGAAGCTATGATAGAGAAAACCCAGAAAACTTTCTTCTTTCTAGCAGTAGGTATTCTTTGACCCTGATAAAAGGTCAAAGGCTACATTTTTATTCTGAAGGCCGATTTTGACTTTGTTTGCAGATCTCAGAAGTTTTCTGAAAAGGGTACTCAGATATGTCTTCTAATTCCTGAAACATCGACTGTAGATATCTGGAAAAGGGAGTTTTTGGGGTGGTTGTATAGGGTTTTGCCTTAGTCAAACCCCTGTTTTGGTGATCTCCACCTCCACGAATAGCCGATTGAAATAGAATGTGTGTGTGTATGTATTGAAAGTGTAATGCCAAGATCTAGTCCTCAAGATCAAAACCCTAACATGAATATGTATGAGACAACAATGCATAGATAATTTGAATGAGATAGAAAAGCATACCAAGCCCCCAAGGCTAAAGTACTTCTACCATTCCTTGCTTTCTTGAATCTCCTTGTTCATGAAATTGTCTCCTTAAGAGCACTTTATCATGAAATTTGCTTGGTCAAAATGAATGCAAATGAGAGTCTTTATATAGAGGTTTCAAGGTGAGGCTCCTAGAGCAATGTGAGGACCCATAATTCAAATTCCACCTCAAATCAAGTTCCAATCACAATAACCAACTGAGGGAAAACAATTAAATGAACTTTGAATTAAAACCTTTTCGCACTCGGATCCGACGGCCCGACATTGATTTCGGGGCCCACTGGGACCAAATTTGAAAAAGGGGCACAGATTTCAGAGGAGGTCAAAGATGACCTCATCTCTGACCTAGGTCAAGGATGAGGTCAACTCTGACCTAGGTCAGGGTTGACTTTGACTTTGACCCAGTGGGCCCATATCCAACCAGAATTAGGACAGGAGGTCCCGGGGATGCCTAGAGACCTAGAAATGATGCCAGGATGGGACATAATTCTAGGGAGAGGCATAAAATCCTATGATGATCAAGATGAAGGCTAGGAGGACCTATTTCTAAGTCCTACCTAGAAAATAGAGCCATGGAAAAGGGAAATTAAGGAGAATCCTTAGGATGCTAACCCTAATTTCACCTAGAATGAAGAAATCAAGTGCAGAATGCATCCTAAATGCAAGTCTATCATGATAAATGTACTAAAAGAGGGTGCTAAACCTATCAAGATGGAAGTGCTTCCATTTTAAGATGATACAATCACTATCCTCTATGTCTGCTATTGATGGTCAACATATGGCATTGAGTCTCTGATAATACCTTGTCGGATGTACATAACGAGGTACTACTCTGGGGACTCCCTATAACCAGATGAACTGTCTCATCACTCGATTATAATAGTATGGCATCACTATATGATTCTAATGACCCTCTAACAGCTTCTACCAATGTGAATGTCTCATCTGGAATCATGTATCTGGCCACTCTGTCATTTGGCAATAGGGTCTCCATATCACATCTGTGCTCAGAATGCGGTCTAGACGTACCCTCCAATAAAGGATATCTCCAAACTACCATGCATCTCTTAGAGGATAAGCAAAGACTCTTGGTGTACTTGCATCTACCATCACTAGAGCACCCTGTGGATGTACTGTACATGTGAAATGCTCAAATAACCAAATATGCAAGAGTGTGCATATCGAAAGACTCTCTCTCTGATATCTCACTAGATGACATAGCTCATGGTATAACTGGGCTAACATGTTGCGACCCCATGAGAACATGATCCTATTACTCTCCATCCTCCGTATAAGATGGGTAAGAGGTGTAGGAAATATTGTACCCTTTGAGTTGGGTAACACAACCAAGGATACTATACAAAGCATCACTCTTCATACCAAAGGTGTAGGGCCTGACAATATGGAAGACAAAAGGATCTGATCTGACCGGGTTCACATATGTGGAGCCCATCCTAGGAAATACTCTCCATCTGTAAGGATCTCCTCACAAACTCACTGTGCTCTCGGTCTCACGGTCTCACCTCGAATTAGAAGCCGTAGGATCCTATAGACATCCTCCAGTGTCACTATAATTTCTCTTGAGGGAAGATGAAAGGAGCATGTATGCTCATCTCGCCTCTCTATCAGAGTTGATAACATGGCTCGGTGTAGTCTGATCTATGGTAGGACTACTACCCACTATAGTCCTACATCTCTTAGTAGCTACATCTCATCCTCATTCAGCTCACAGAGTCTCTCTCTAATGATCACTAGAAACTCTCCAAAGGGATGCTCTCGGAGATGGATCATGTCCTATAAGCACAAAAAAACATCATAGCAACATTCTACATCATCAAATCTGCAAGTCCAACTTAACTAGGTCAAGATCGACCTTAGTTAGGTCAAGGTCAACCTTCCTAGGTCAAAGTTAACTTTCCTGGGTCAAGGTTGACCTTGGTGGGTCAGGGTCGACCTCATCCCAGATAAGGTGGAGACCTTCCAGTTCATGTCAACCTTTATGGGTCAAGGTCAACATAACTAGGTTAGGGTCAACCTTTAAGGGTTAGGGTTGACCTTGCCTACAAAAGTCAAGAATTTGGAAAATACAAGAATGAAAAACACCAAACTCACCTCAGGAAGTGACCGTCTGGTAGCCAAGCACTAGCTTAGGAGCTCCATGCGCATCGCTCGAAGTCTTCCCTCCTTGATATCTTGCTTTCTCTCTTCAAATCTGCAAATGGTAAGAATGAGTAAGTATGACTTCCTTTTCCTTATTTATAGTTAAAATTAGGGTTTTGTTAAGGTTTCTATTAGGGTTTACTCATGGTAAATTCAGATTTCCTTTCTTATGCATTTAGATAAACATTCACTCTTTTCATCATAACTTGAGTTCGGTAACTCCATTTTTAGTGTCGTTAATAGTGTTGGATTCATGATTCAGATACCTAACTCCTTGAATCTATTTAGGAAGGCTAGGAATCCTTATAATTGGTTTAGGAAAGAACTTTTCAATGAACTACATATCTAGTGTATAAAGTTATCCTTATCACCCTATTTCACCCTTCAGAAGTAGAAACCCAAAATAGGGGGGGCATAAGGGGATTTATGCACTTCTCAAGTTGTCATTTAGTAAGCTCTAGGTAATTTTTGATTTTTATTAACCTTGTGTGTTGCAAGTTTTCTTATTTTTCTGTAGGATCTCTACATCAAGGACTTGGCTATATCCTTTTTTATTTTGATGTTTTCTTACTTTAGATTGCATATTCACGTAGCATCATATCTAAGCTAAAGTGGGGGCTAAATGTATCATCTTAAAATGGAATCACCTCCATCTTGATAGGTTTACCACCCTCTTTTAGTGCATTTATCATGATAAACTTGCATTTAGGATGCATTTTGCACTTGATTCCTTCATTCTAGGTGAAATTAGGGTTAGGGTCCTAGGGATTCTCCTTAATTTCCCTTCTCTATGGCTCTATTTTCTAGGCAAGACCTATGCATAGGCCCTCCTAGCCTTCATCATGATCATCATAGGACTCTATGCCTCTCTCTAGCACTCTACCCTGTTCTGGCTTCATTTCTAGATCTCTAGGCATCCTGGGAACCTTTTGTCTTCAACAAAGAGTGGATCTGGACCCCTGAGTCAAGATCAAGGTCAACCCTGACTTAGGTCAGAGTTGAGGTCATCCTTGACCCCTATCAGGATTTGATCCCCCTTTTCAAATTTTGGTCCCGGAGAGCCCCGAAATCAATGTCAGGCTTTCGGATCCTAATGCGAAAGGGTTTTAATTTGAAATTCATTTAATTATTTTCCCTCCTTCGTTGGTTATTGTGATTGGACCCTAATTCAAGGTGAAATTTGAATCATGGGTCCTCACATTATTTTAGGAACCTCACCTTGAAACCTCTATATAAAGACTCTCATTTGCCTTCATTTTCACAACAACAACTACACACCAAGCATCCATCAAGGGAGAAAACAAGCGATGGTGAAGTGAAGATGCAAGATTTCAAGAGGATGATATAGAAGATCAAGCCATTGTTGATATCAAGCATTTTTGTGAGCACACCATTGTGAACATCTATTTAGAGCAAGAGAGATTTATTCTTCGTTGATCCACCATTATCAATATTTAGGCATTCAAAGATACAATCATGGGGTAGAAATTATAGATTGTGAGTTTGGTAAGAGTACTTTAGCCTTGGGGGCTTGGTATGCTTTCTTATCTTATTCAAATATATGCATTGCTTTATCATAGCCATTCATGCTAGGGTTTCAATCTAGAGGATTAGATCTTGGCATTACACACTCAATACACACACATATTCTATTACATCTGGCTATTCATGGAGGTGGAGATCACCAAAATGAGGGTTTGACTAAGGAAAAATCCTATATAGCCACTCCAAAACACCATTTTCAGATATCTATAGTCGTTGTTTCAAGAATTGTAGAGTAGATCTGAGTACCCTTTTCATCAAACTTTCAGGATCTGTGAACAAAATTTCTATCAGAGCTATTTTAGGTTAGGGATGACCTTTAGTGGGGGGTAATATTATGCCCCACTATTTGGGTCAAAGTCAACCTCCCTCAGAATTGAAAAACTTTTTTGGGTTTTATCTGTTGTGGTTTTCTGGTTCTGAATCTGGTTGCAAAAATCTCTAAAACTGTACACAGACATCGAAAAATAGGTATTTCCAGATTAATTCCATTATGAGGTATGTACCTTATCTTATCTAATTTCAAGCATTTCTAGATTTACATTACTTGGCAATTCAAATTACAAATTACACACAAATAGGGGTATGTTAGATACATTGTTAAACTCCATTTTACCCCCTATTCAAAGACATTGAATTTGCTTAAGGAGAAATGATTTTGGCCGTAGTTATATAAAGATGTTCAGAAATTTGTGAAAAGTTGTGGAATTTGTCAAGTAGCAAAAGGAGTAAGTTAGAATATTGGATTGTATACACCAATTTTTGTTCTTGAGAAACCTTGGATTGACATCAGTATGGATTTTGTTCTTGGCTTACCGAAGACAATAAGAGGTAATGATTCTATATTTGTTGTTGTGGATAGATTTACTAAGATGGCACATTTTATACCTTGTAGAAAGACATCAGATGTAGTACATGTAGCAGATCTTTTATTTAAGGAAATTGTCAGATTGCATGGATTAACGAGGAGTATTATCTTTGATCGAGATAGTAAATTTGTTGCATACTTTTGGAAAACTCTTTGGAGAAAGTTTGGCACCGAGTTGAAATATAGTTCAACATTTCACCCACAAACCGATGGATAGACGTAAGTTGTGAATAGAAGTTTGGGAAATCTTTTGAGATGTTTCGTTGGAGACACACAGAGTAATTCAGATTCTGTGTTGGCACAAGCAGAGTTTTCATACAATAATTTAGTGAATAGGAGTACTGGAAAAACACCTTTTGAGATTGTAAATGGCATACAACTAACAGGTATATCTAATTTGAGAGATATTGTTGATGAAAGAAAGAGAAGTGCTGAAGGAGTGAAATTTACTGAGTACATGAAGACATTGCATGGAGATGTGAAACATAAGTTGGAAAAGGGTAATCAGAAATACAAAGACAAAGTTGACAGATCAAGAAGACATAAGACTTTTGCAATCAGTGATGAAGTAATGGTTCATTTGAAGAAAGGTCAATTTCCTGTTGGAACATATGGGAAGTTGAAAATGAAGAAGTTTGGCCCTTGTAGAAATTTGACAGTGAAAATGCATATGAGATTGAGTTACTCGATGACATGGATATATCACCTATTTTCAACATTGCTGATTTTTATGAGTATCATGAGTCAGATGAATAAATGATAGTGCATAATGATTACCCTAAGAAATAGATAGAAGAAGTTGAACATATTTTGGAGCAAAGAATTAGCAGAAGTACAAGAGGAAAATAGTATATGGAATATTTGGTAAAGTGGAAGAATAGACTGATTAAAGATAGTTCATGGATTTCATAATCTGAGTTGGATGCAGCTTGTACTGTATCTATTCCATGATTTGAAGAATCATTTTCAAATAACCCTAGGTGTCTTATATAGGAGCATCTCGGGTCCTTAGCAATCCTATGTCACCAAAAAGATGTTTTTAGTTTTTAGTGTTGCTCAGTTTCTTCTTTGACCGAGTTGGTTCGGTGTTGCTCAATTTCCTTTGTTTGCCGATGTTGGTCAGTAATTTCCTTAGCACTTGGTGATGCTTGTCTGGTGCTGAGTTTCCTTTCTTATCGAGTTGTTTATTTTGGATTTCTATTGAGGTTGACTCTTACATTGATTATTGGTCATGGATTTAATGTTGGTACCTATCATTGGGAAGCGTGTGGACCTAGATCTGGTCATCCCTTCCATTAATGGTGGATCTAAAGGCTGACTTGTTTAGTAGCCTCTTGTATAAATGTAGTTGTTTGGTTAGAGTTTAGGAGTCAATTTTTTGGATAGAAGATAGGAGATAGAAAATTAGAGATTATTGGCAGATCCTCGCATGTTGGAGGACTTCTATACTTGATTGTAATAACTAGCCTAAACTAGGAAGGCCTTACAACTCATCATGTATGAATCAATTGAAGTAAATATATGAAAGTGATCTTGCATTCTCTCTCTCACTGTTGTGTGTTGTTGCTTCCACGTGTGATCTCTGCAAGGTGGATCTAGTTAGGGTGTTCCTTTGGCCCCTCTCCCTATCCTCCCTTGTGTCAAATATACATACCACAACACTATGATTTACATGGGGAAAACCCTTTTGGGAGAAAAACTCCACACTCAAAAAGCCACCCAATGTATTATTTAGAAATTAGTATTAGATTACAATATACTTTCAAAGTAAGGTTCTCTTAGTAGTATCACCAACCAAAGATCTAGAGGTAACCAAATATATATAAGACTCTTACACACATGTTCCATCTCATACATCTAATATATAGGAAATTCAACACATGAAACCATCAAATGGTATTACAAAACTATGGCTTAAAAACTACTTATAAACTAGTGCCCATCCTATCTCCAATAAAAAATACCTTAAAAAATGTCAAAACGCACACCAACATGTGTAACTTCCTTTTACAACTCATTTATGTGTCCAACACATTTTTGTATTTTGTATTTTAAGAAACCTAACTTTTGAAAGTCATAGCTTTTGAACTAGGTGTTTTATTAACAAACCATTTGAAGTGCCAAAAATATCTTGATGTGCACTATCTCCTTGTAACCTACTATGCTAGTTATGCACATTAAGTCATTTTGGAGCTTCTAAATCCTTCAAAATTGAATTCATAAAATTTATTCAACAACTTCAAAAATGAAAACTTTGATATCTTCAAAATTGGACATGAGCAAAAAAAATTATGGTGTGCTTATCCAACCCATCTGAACCTTTGGGGAAGGATTAGGGGAAATTTGTGCTTAAAAAAACTTACTAAAAATAGTAACCATATGTAAACAAGGTTGAAAAATATTTTCCTAACAATCTCCCACTTGTCAAACACCTCGCAAGAGAAAATAGAGTATCTTCACCATAGTTCAATTGCTAGGGGCCCCATGAGGCCCATAAATGCCAAACATGATATTAAATTATTTGTTCTCACAACCTTAGCTAATGAATTTGCAACACTAGCTTTACCCTACCATCCTTGACCATATCTCTAACAAAATGATGTTGAACATCAATGTGCTTGGTCCTACCATGAAAAGTTAGGTCCTTTGTTGGGCATATTGCACTCTAACTATCACAATAAACTATTATTGCTCCTTGCTTTATTCCAATATTTTTGTATAGTCTCTTTAGCCAAATAGCTTCTTTACAAGTATGAGTAGCTATCAACTTCAATAGTAGACAAAACAACCATAGCTTGTCACTTACTCATCCAACTAATTGCACCACCAAATAATGTAAACACATTAGAATTAGTGGATATTTTGCACTACCACTATCATTTTCCCAATCTAAAGCTATATAACCATGAATATCAAGGAAAAATTTGTCTCCTATCATATTACCATGATAACACAAAGAATACTCTGAGGTACCCTTCAAATATTTGAAGACTCTTTTTAAGTGTGCCCTAATAAACTCTACCAAGATTAGACATATGCTTGGAAAGAACTCCCACTACTTGGGTAAGGTTGGTCTAGTACATATCATAGAGTACATCAAACTTCCAACTACACTCTGATAAGGTACTTTTCTCATGTCATTCATCTCTGATGGGGATGTAGGACAATCTAAAACAAACAATTTTTTTCCAACTATTAAAGGAACACATAATTATCTAAAATCCTCCATGTTTAACCTCTATAAAACTAAATTCACATACTTACTCTGGCCTAGCCATAGTATTTTTTTCACTTTATCTCTTCTATTTTCCATCCCAAGAATGTATTTACTACACCAAGATCTTTTATTTCAAATTTAGCAGCAAGCTAAAACTTCAATTCTATAATCATACCTTTCCCTTTACTAATAAATAATATATCATTAACATATAATGTAATACACAAGAAATAACCATTGTCATATCTCTAATAAACATAGTGATCTAAATTAGAATGCTCAAATCTCAAACTCAACATATATGTATCGACTTTTTGGTACCAGATCCTAGGACTCTTCTTGAATCCATACAAAGATTTATTCAATTTATAAACCAAATTACTTTTACCTTTTATTACATAGTGTTATGGCCATTTCATGTAAATACCCTCCTCCAAATTACCATGAAGGTAAGAAAATCTCACATCTATTTTCTCAACATCTAAATAATAAGAAACAACAATAGAAATAAAAAATCTAATGGATGTCATTTTTACAAAAAATGAGAATATCTCACCATAATAAGCACCCTCAACCCAAGAGTAGCCTTTCACAACCAACCTTGCTTTATACTTCTCAATGCTTCCATCTAAACCAATATTTTCCTTGAACAACCATTTGCAACTATTAGGTTTTCATACTTTATACAATTGTACAAGATCCCATGTATCATTCTTTTTCAAAACTGTCATTTCTTCATCCATAGTAATTTTTTAGGACTCTATATCATTCATACATAATACCTCTTCTAAGATCTAGGTTGATCCATGCTAGTATTTGAAGAAAAAATACATCTCTAGTCTTCAATAGAATACCTCTCAAGTGGTTGTATATGCCTTGTAGACCTTTAAACAAGTTGAGTTATTGGTTCTTCCTCCCCTTCTAAATATTTAGAGCTAGATGATCTCTCCTTAACTTTTTGTCTATCTAGGGGCCTAATTTCAATTGTCTCCAGTGTAGAAGGTATTCAAATCATATTTTCCTTTTTAGCTTGTTCAAGTTGCAATGTAATAGAAGAATGATTAGTTTCTCTAAAATAACACTTGTAGTAAGTATCACCTTTTGTGCAATGGGGTCCCAAAACTTGTATCCTTTCACACCATAACTATATTTGATGAAGATATATTTCACAATCTAGTTCTCTAACTCTTTTCACTTCTCCTTTAGCACATATGCATATGCATCATAGCTAAAAACTTGATGATGTCTCAATTAAGACTTATGAACTAACCCAACCTTCATAGGTATTTTATCAACAAGAACTAATGAAGGATACCTATCAATTTGGTAGTTGTAGATGTCTAAAATCCTCCCTTCTGAGCTTGTGCTAACCTAACCCCTTAATTGTTTAAATTTTATTTTAATTAATTATTCAACCTTAATGATATAATTAATTTTATTATTATCCTTCTTCTATATAATTAATTATATTCACCTCCTTTCTAATCCTGATAGTGTATTCAATTTTAATTAATTGATTACGCTAGACTTTAACCTATATTTAAGTAATTCCTATTATTTGAAATTCCTCCCTAATCCCTAATCATGTGACTTAATTAAATTCCTAATTAATTAAATCTAAGCCTAGCTGAAATCCCTAACCTAGAACCATCACCATCATCCCTAAACCTATCACTTTGATTAATCGTAGATTAACTAGACTAATTATGTAATTCCTATAATTGTGTACAGAGGAACCTAACCTATTTGGAATAGGCGTAGACATTCAAACATTAGTTAATCAAAGTCTAATAGCATATTCCTAAACATATAGAAAAATCTATTCACAAGGACATTTAGATAGAGCTAAAACAGGAGCACCCTGTCACCGTTTGATTTGCTCTCGCTTTAGGGATGTGGGTGTGCTCTCAAAACACATGGAGCATATCCCTAATGATGATTATGGAGGATTAGGATGGATTAGGGACCATGAGAACCCCATAGTGGCACATAATCAGGTATAGAAGACTTGATTTGCCTCTAAGGCCTCAAGGAGCCTAATGATGATGAAATATTGATTAAGCTACAGATGCTTATTCTAAGATTGTTTTTAAACCAAATGAGACATGATATGATGTTGAAATGATTATAAAATCTTAACAAAGAACTAGATTCAATCCATTAAGCTACTCTAAGATGATCTATGAAAGCATAAAATAAAGTTAATCTATCAAATATGCTAAATGCTATACTAAGTCTAGATGTATTTTACCATTATAACAATGCATGAAGATGAAAATTAAGCTAATAATTTTCTCTTGGAAGGCGGAGTATTTATAGGATTTTCCTATGGTCTTGGGTTAGGAAGGAGAGTTAGGGTCAGAGTTAGGGTTTGGGGTAGAGTCTAGGGTTGAGTTAGAGGTAAGGTTAGATGGACGAGGGTTAAGAGTTGCTCACACATGTGTGAGCAACACTAGGGAAGAGTGCCTAGGGGACCAAGATGAAAGATGAGACATGGTCTCATTTATGAGGCTGTAAGAGCCTTAATGAGTGTGTAAGAGGCTATTAATGAGTATGTAAGGCTCATTAATGGAAGGGGTTGACCCAAAGTCAAAGAAGACTTGGATTAGGCTAAGAAGTTAGGAAAAACCTCCTAAACAGGTTTAGGAAGGGTTTAGGAAAGATGGGAAGGATTTAGGAAACTCTAGAAGATTCTAGGGTTTTGAGGGATTAAATAAATACAAACTTTATTTAAGCAATATGACATCATTTATCAAATAATGATTCAATAAATGGGGGAAAATCACTTAAATTTGATTTAAATGGGTCTCAACCATCATCTTGAATATCTAAAATTTCTAAAAGGCTTCTAATTTCTCTTTCAAAAATGTAACCCACATCATCCTTGAATAGTCATCAATAAATAGCATAAAGTATCTATCTATGTAATAGCTTCTTGTCTTAGAAGGACCACACAAATCAGTATGCACCAAATCTAGCAATCCATTGGAAGAATATGTCTTATTCTTAAAAGTAGATCTAGTCAGTTTACCCAATTAACACTCTTCACACATATTATCATGCTTTATCATCTTAGACAAATCTCTTACAACATTAGTAGTGCTAACCTTCTCCATATTATCAAAATTCACATCACAAAATCTTCTATGCCACAACTAACTGTCATCAATCTTAGCAACCAAGCACTTATTCTCAAATAATTTTAAAATGAAATAGATTACCTACAACCTATGTACCGGATGCAATTATATTTCCAATGCTTCCAACATTTTTACACTTCCCTTCCATGAATTATAATTGGCATCCTTTATCTATTAGTTGTCCAACACTTAATAAGTTATGTCATAAATTGTCAATGTCATACGAGACATCATTAGTACTATTCTTACCATCAAGAGTGGTAGATCATTCCCTTAATGAAATAATGATTGTTGTTACCAAATCTAACAACACCACCATCATAATCTTCAGTCTTTACAAACTTATCTTTATCACTGGTCATGTGATGTGAGCATCCACTATCAATGACCCATTCATTTATTTTATCAACACGTGAACCAAGGCTTTCTCTTCTATAGGATTACATTTTTTAATAGAAATAAACACAATCTCTTATTCACTAACATTAGATTCATCATTAGTCACACCTTCTTCAACATAAAAGCTTTTATGACCCTTATAGTGGATTTTCTTAGATCTAAACTTAGAAGCCTTAGAAACTTTATTAGGACATCTAGATGCAATATGACCAATCTTATTACAATGAAAACATTTCAATGGAAACTTTCCTTCATACTTACCAGAGCCCTTAGGTAGTCTTTTTGCAATCAGGGCTTTAAGTTCATCCATCTTCCTTTCTTCATTCATGATCTCTTCTCATTGCCTAATATAGTGTTTGAAGTTGTCTTTAGAAGAACTCTCTCCATTTTCATGCTTAGTCACACTGGATTTGAATGCAAATTCAACCTTTGAAAGTTTGTTTCTATTGTTGAAAACTACAATTGAAAAAATTGTTTTATTGTCATTGATGTCAAACCTTAACTAGTGA